>JAZKJV010001167.1:538617-1255504 GCA_037367405.1 Ottelia alismoides | reverse complement strand
TGGGCCATGGAGACAGAATCCAGCCAACATCGATGAGTCCCTCCCTTCCGGAGATGATCTAGTGCATGAGTCAGTTTGCGAGTTCCTCAGAGATGAGTACAGCTCAGAACCTGCATCCCCCTACATCTTCGATGACTTAGAAGCCCAGCTGGGCTTGTCAGTGCTTCCTCTTTAGGACAATCAGAAGATGAGGATGACGAGTCGTACGTGACTTTCGCCAATTTCATGGAGACCTTTGACGATCCGACTCCAGAGCCGAATAATTTGGTGGCAGTCATTGTAGAGAAAGATCCAGCCACTTCCAACACTCAGCCAGATTCGATTGAGCCAGATTTCCTAGATGATCACACCTTACCTAAGCTCAAACCTTTACCCACAACACTGAAATATGCCTTCCTTGCGGGTCAGGAGAAGAAATATCCGGTCATCATCAGTTCGCGATTGACTGAGGAGTAGGAATCTCGCTTGCTAGAGATCCTGGAGAAAAACCGCAAGGCAATAGACTGGAGCATTTCCGATCTCCACGGATAAATCCCGCTCTGTGTTCGCACCATATCTACTTGGATATTGAAGCCAAACCCTCTCGTGGAATTCCAACGTCATTTGAATCCAAATTTATGAGAGGTAGTGAAGAAGGAGATAGAGAAATGGTGCAACGCGGGTTTTATTTATCCCATCTCCGACTCGAAATGGGTGGCCCTGATACATGTGGTCCCGAAGAAGTCGGGAATTCAGATGACCACCAACGAGGACGGAGAGGAGATCGTGACGTGAGTGCCCACGTCGTGGCGCGTCTGTGTGGATTACAGACGCTTGAATGCCGCGACGAAGAAGGATCATTTCCCCTACCATTCATTGATCAGATCCTAGAGAGACTAGCGGGGAAAGAATTCTTCTGCTTCTTGGATGGGTTCTCGGGCTACAATCAAGTAGCCATAGCTCCTGAGGACCAGGAGAAGACCACATTCACATGCCCCTTTGGTACCTATGCTTCCAGGAACATGCCCTTTGGGTTATGCAATGCTCCGGGTTACTTTTCAAAGGTGCATGATTGTTGTATTCGCCGAAATGGTCGGTGAATTCCTGGAAGTCTTCATGGACGACTTCTTGGTCGATGGCGATTCCATCGATTCCTGTCTTAGGAATCTGGATCGAGTCCTTAAAGATGTTGTGAGGTTAATCTGGTGCTTGCTTGGGAGAAAGTCACTTCATGGTGATAGAGGGCATTGTGTTGGGGCACGTCATCTCCAAGAGAGGAATGAAGGGTTGACCCTACCAAGGTGGATGTGATCAGACGACTCCAGCCACCGACCAACATCAAACAGTTGCTGTCGTTCCTCGGGCATGTCGGATATTATAGGAGATCTATCAAGGATTTTTCAAAGATTGCCCGACAACTAACTGAGCTTTTAGGCAAAGGCGTGGAGTTTGTTGTTGATCACAAAATGTCTTGAAGCCTTTAAGCTATTGCAAGGGATGATCATGGACGCAACCTATCCTACAAGCCCCAGACTGGTCTCTACCTTTTGTGATCATGACGGATGCCTCAGACTTTGCTGTTGGGGCTGTGTTAGGACAGAGAAGGGATGGCATCCCGCTTGCCATACACTACGCAAGTAAAGTGCTTGATGCCGCTCAGCGTAACAATACAGTTACGGAAAAGGATATGCTTGCGGTAGTGTTTGCTTGGACAAGTTCAGATCTCATTTAATTGGATCCAAGGTTATCGTGTTCACTGACCATACGACTCTACGATACTTGATGGAGAAGAAAGATGCGAAGGCGTGTCTTCTTCGGTTTTTACTTATCCAAAAATTAAATTTGGATATTCGTGATAAACCTGGAAAGAAGAATGTAGTAGCCGATCATCTTTCTCGTCTCGAAGATCTTAATACTTCCGAGATTCACCGATTCGAGACTCCTTCCCTGACAAGTCGATTTTGTTGTCGACTCACTCCCACGGTATGCCAACATCGTGAACTATCTTGTCTCTAAGAAGGTTCCCGAGGTTGGCCCAAGAGCCACATCAACCGACATAATTCGGATGGTCGACACTACCATTGGGAGGATCCGATCCTTTTCGTTGAAGGACCGGATTGTGTCTGGAGACGGTGTATTCCTCAGGAGGAATACCAGAGTGTCCTTTCTTTATGCCACAGCTTGGAGGCAGGAGGACACCACTTCGGGGAAGAGGACCGCATGGAAGGTACTTCAGTGTGGTTTTACTGGCCGACTCTGTTTCGCGATGCCATCACCTTCGCGAAGTCGTGCCCAGTATGTCAGAGAATGGAGGAACCGTTGGTCCCAAGGATGAGATGCCAATGCAGCCTGTCATCATTTGTGATGTCTTTGACGCCTGGGGCATCGACTTCATGGGCCCATTCCCTGTTAGCCACGGGTTTGAGTACATCCTTCTTGCGGTAGATTATCTATCCAGGTGGGTGGAGGCTATCCCAACTCGAGCCGTAGACAGCAGAACTATCTGTTAAATTCATCAGATATCATATCATCTCTAGGTTCGGAATTCCCAAAATGATGATATCAGATGGGGGTAGCCACTTTGTGAACCGGGAGGTGAAGAAACTCCTGAAGGACTACGACATCGAACACCATGTCGCTATCCTTACCACCCACAGACTAATGGTATTGCTGAGGAGTCGAATCGGGAGGTGAAGACTATATTGCAAAAGCTTGTCCGCCAGACAGGAAGGACTGGTCTAAGATCTTGGATTAGGTCCTATGGGCGTATAGGACAGCTTACAAGACACCGCTAGGAACCTCCCCTTTCCGAATGGTATTCGAAAAGCTGTGCCATTTGCCCGCAGAGTTAGTGCATAAATCAGAATGGGTAATTAAGAAGGTCAATAGGAATACGCACCTTGGGCAGAAGCGGAGAGAGATGGATCTGAATGAGCTTGTGGAAGTCAGAAATCGTGCATATGACAACAGTTTGGTGTACAAGGACAAGGTGAAGCGTTGGCATGATAGATATATCAGACAAAAGACCTTTGTTCTGGACAGAAGGTATGGTTGTTTAATGCAAGGCTGAAGACCTTCCAAGGCAAATTGAAATCCAAGTAGACGGGCCCATTCATTGTCCGAGCGGTGCATGATAGCGAATGTGTCGAGATCTCAGATCTCGCAGATGACGCACCGACATCCCTTGTGAATGGACAACTGTTAAAACACTTCGTCGAATCCAATGAGCAGTTAGTCCATATTGAGGAGATTGTGTTTATGCGCGAGACAGATTTAGCAGATACACCTCGAGTCGCGCAGGAGACCTTGCAGCAGTGAGCTCCAGCCATCAGCAACATCTTGAAAGATTCAGACCGACTCACTTGTATATACCATCATTTCTGTACATTCTATCCTTTCTCCTCTCACAGACTCTAGTAACTCCTCCCAGCTTCATCTATCTCTATCTTGGACTATACTTAGGATGACCAGATCCTAAGTATAGGGGGGATGAGCCACCTGAGTCTGTTCTCTGTAAATCCTCTAGATCACATCGGTTCTCATACTCATTTTTGTCCTATACTCAGGCTGACCAAAGACTAAGTATAGGGGGAACCGATGCCCACCTTGTATATATTCATCCATTTCCCCTCTTTCCCTCGTCTGCCCCATTTTTATCCTCTTCTACACTTAGGCTGTCAAGAGCCTAAGTATAGGGGGGCGGTGCGACTTCTATACGATTTTTGTAATTTTAGCTCTCCTACGCTTAGCCCAAGCTATGTCTTTTTTAGTCGCTTTTCGTGCTCTGAGGACATAGCACACGCTAAGTATAGGGGGGGCGTGTATATATTACATATATACTTTACCCATAGCTCATACTTTCGCGTATTTTCGCGTATTTTTGTATATATTATGCAATAATTACGGGGGGGGGGGTAAAAATGTGAGAATTTTTTTTTTGTAAAATACACTTGTATAATACTCGTAAAATACTTGTATCATAGGAGGTATACCAGTGTGTCAAAAAAATGTTGAAAATAAGGCTTTTTATTTACTCTTGCACATCATCTCTGCATCTGAAAAAGAGTCCTACATTTCATATTCATAGCATGTCATCTGCACCTCTCATCTGCATATTTTGCATATGCAAGGTTGAAAAGTTAGTGGGTCTTAACCAAGTTATGAGTAGATATTGAGGATGGAATGGATTTGACCTGAATCCACCTAATTTCTGAGGAACCTCATAGGAACTGGAGTTAAGATTTCTCAGGTCCAGTGACTTAATTCATTGAGTCCGCAAGTCTATGTTCACATGTCATCTTGATTAGTCTAAGTAGAATATCTCGTGCACACGCATGATTCTTTTAAACAGTGACCTAACTTGGACAAGCACAATGAACGTAGCTCTTCATTGATGGGGTGGTGAGGAAGTAGAATCTTTTAGCTTGGAGTAGCACACGGGTGGAAACATCCGTCCTCCTCTAGGAGGGTAGTGCATCTCAACCTAGTCTGGTGGTGTTGAAGTCTAAGGACAGGACGATGTGGTTGCAATAATGCTTCAAAAGAGGGATAGTCTACTGGCTCAAGAGGAAAAACTCCTGATGTACATGTTGCACCTTGTATATAGTGTCAAAAAAATGCAAAAAAATCAGACAGGTCCAAGTGAAAATAAAATACTGGTCGGAGTATGTATATTAGCAAAGAAATGCAGCTGGATGACTTGGCTACACTGGTCAGGCATCCCAGGATAGGTAGCTACACTGTCTACCATCCATTCTTTCTTCTACCTCCACCTCTTGAGCTGGTCGCACTTGAACTTAGAAGGGATACCTGCTCCTCGAGGAAAGAGTTACTGGACCGGGTTATTGAGTTACCTTGTTAAGAGGAGGCTGGTTCCGAGTCATTTCTGATGTGAAGAGTTACATTTCACTTACACAGTACAAGTAAGAATCATAGTCATCAGAAATTTGCTTTTGAGGATTTGTTCTGACCTGACTGTTGAGGCGTCTTGAATAGAAGACTTGTGGAACTTGAAGTCTGTTAGTCTTAAGTTCAGATCCCAATAAGGTTCACCACACAATTAATCCAAAGGTCGAGTCAATCTCCATTTTCTACTTTTGTTCATGACCTTGGTATGGAACCCACAATCATTTCACTCTTGCATTTCTTTAGTTGCTTGGGGACGAGCAAGGTTTAAGTATAGGGGGTTGATGAATCTGTGATTCATCACCCTAAAAGTTGAAAATAGAAGCTTGTTCCCGAGTAAATAGATGCATATTTCCCTCTTTCTTGCACAATTAGCATTCATACATGCATTCATAAAATATGCATTTTAGCATTCACATTTTGCATTAAATAAGAAGCCAAGATCACTTATAAAATATCCACCTATAAAAATAACATCTCCCTTATAATATGTACACCTTAGTTAATAATATAAGGAAGAAAGCCAAGATCTCCTTTGTAACAGCACCCAATAAAGCCCTAGAACCTTGGACCATAAAATACCCTCATGCAACCTCCAAAATAGGTCTACTCACTTTCAGAATAATACACATTAGAAGACCTTTAAAATGAGACTAGTTTCATCCAATTTGGAGCTCGTATGAAGAAGTTGGGTTTTTGGGCCTTCTTTGTATACTACATAGGTGTTATTTGTATCCATGTATTTTTGTATCATATTTGACCTCATCTTCGTCTTTGATCAACATGAAACTTGTAGATCTCATCAAGATCTACAACTTTCATGTTTTGAGTTTTTCCAAATTCAGCCTCCTTCTCTTTCTAAACTCGTTTCTCTTCTCAGCCAATCACAGCTGGCCACGTGGCGCCCTCTGGTTGTGCCACGCGGCCCGCTCCCCTTGCCCTAGCCGCCCGCACCCACAGCCGTTGGATCTTCATCCCAATCCGACGGCTGCGCCATCTCCACGTGCGCCTTTATCCCCTGCCGTCAGATCACCTCCCATCTCAGATCTGATCCGCCCGTTCGCGCCTCTCTCACAGTTCGCCACGTGGCGCGTCTTGCGCCTTCCGATCTCGCCCTCTTCTCTTGATCCCTGCCGTTCTTTAGCGCCAGATCCTTAGCCATCCGATCAAACCCCTGGGCTCATCTCCACCATTCGCCAGCGCCGCTCCCATAACGCGACGCGTGGCGCATTCACGCCCTTGATCACCTCGCCTCAGATCTAATCACACCCGCTCGTCAGCGCCATTTCCTCCTCACGCCACGTGGTAGCATTCTAACCCTCAGATCGCCTCGCCTCAGATCAGATCCAAGCCGCTCCATGGTGCTTCGATCTGGGCCGTTGGATCACAAGATCCAACGCCAGGACTTCGTCTTCCACCTCCGGTCGCCCTCTCTCCCACGATCTCGACCTTGCATGAGACGTCGCCCCTTTCTATTTTCGCCTCCACTCTGCCACCCTCTCCGACTGCGAACACCTCCACGATCTTCACCACTCTCCCCTTCATCCTTGCCAGCCCCCTCATTCACCATGCCTTCCACCAGAGTCGCTCCACGACGACCTCGAACTCCACCTTCCAGCGACTCAACCCATCGACTTCATCCTATAAATACTCGATCACAGGCCACCGTCACGTCCATCCTCCACTCCAGAGAGGTTCCTCGAGCTCAGATCAATCGATTGGTGATAGCAATAGGGCGTGTCTTCGAGTGAAGACAAGTTTCTTTTCCGGCGAGATCCACGGTGAACTCCGCCGTGTCGCAGCCTCCCTCCGTGAGCTGCTTGAGCTCGGTACCCTACCAACCCCTTGAGCGAAGACCTGGAGCTCAAATCTGAGCTCCAATCCCTAGGTAACCTCCTCCATCTTCCTCTGATCTCTTCCGATTTTTCTTTTGTTTTTCTCCGATTTAATTCGCAGTCCCCAGTCATCTTCTCGCTCCATCTTCACCTCACTGAGCTCTGCGACGGAGCTCCGATCTTCGTGCACCCTTCTGCAACTTCAAACACCGTCACCCATCTTCCATCGACTCCAGATCCACCACCTGGGCGGAGCATCATCGCCGGACCACCCTCGCACCGCCATAGGCCTCGCTGTTCGCTTTCCACATCTCTACGCACAGCCCACGTGCTTCGGCTATACCCCTAACCCCTTGCAGGTGCTCGTTCCTTCACTGGACGGAAGCTCATCGGAGCTTCCCTCGAGCTTCATCGCCATCGAGTTCCGGCGTGCTTCCCTCACTCCTAGGACCATCGGACGCTTCGCCACTTCACCCCGCGTCTTCCGAGCTACTTCAGAGCCTCCGGAGAGCTTCATCGAGGCCTAGCAACCGAGGCGGAGCAAACCCCCCTTCGTCGGAGTCCTGCCTTCTCCTCCGCACGTGGCGGAGGACCGTTGAAGATGAAGTACAGCCACCGTTCGATCATTTTGATCGAACAGTCCCGAGCCAGCCACGTTGCCCCCATCCTCGATTTCTAGGCACCGTAGGACCGATCAGTGATCCCACGGATAGAAGCATGCCACGTCGCCATCTTCAGCGAGTGTCAACCACCATTGGATCAGCTTAGATCAGACGGTTGTTGATCATCCACGTTGACATCAGCCGGAGTCAACAGTGACCGTCGATCTTCACCAAGATCGCACGGTCATGATCGCGCCACGTCGCCCCGATCCGAGCCTCTTCCCCGATCTCTAGGCTCGAATCCCCGAAGCTTCTCCGAGCCTCAGCCGAACCTCCAGCACGCCCGAGCCTCGTCCCGAGCCATCGAAGTCACCCGAGCCTAGGGGACCCACGTGAGTAGCACGAGCGCCCTGGGCAAATTGCACTGAGACCCCAGGATCTTTCTGAAATTACAAATCAGTCCCTATGAAGCGCCCCCATGTGAGCAGCACATGCGTCAGTGGAGAATTTGCATTACACCCCCTCCATTCTAGGTAATTGCATAAAGGTCCCTGTCAGCATATTTATTTTTTAAGCAATTTTTATTTTCTGTATTGTAAGTATACCCTTGTCTTTGCACGCATATTTAGGTGTCCATTTTGCATCATTTTTAAATTCCAAAAATTGCATGTTGTAGTTTAACTTGTCCTTTATCTTATGTGACACTTGGCATAATTTTGTGATATCAGTGGAATTTTTAATTAATTAATTAGTTTATTTTTGTCATATTTTGCCCAATTTATCCTTTTAATTAATAGTAAATTCATTGTGACTCCAAAAATTCCCAAAATTTCACATTAGCTCTAGGATAATTAGATGCACCTTGCATAAAAATTTCATCTCATTTGCACTCATTTCGAGGCCTAAATAAATTAATTGGTGATGTCCTTAGTTTATTTTTAATAGGTCCATTTCACATTAAAATTAAGGTCTGATAATTTTCCTGGATTCTTCACCATTAGATCTATCTATGATAATTTTTGTTCCTAAAAATTCTGTGATTGATATTTATTAAAATAAAATTAGTCAAAATCTCCCTGCATTTAATTCACAGTAAATTCATTTAGTGTCAGAAAATTCCAAAAAAATTAGGGTAACTTAATTTCACCGTATTCCATCATCTGGCCAATTTTCATTATTTTTGGACTTCTTTTGAATTCTTAACTGGTTTAAGTTCTAAATTGGCCTGATCTTTGCATGTGTCTTGCATAGAAATTAGAAAAAGACCAAAAAATTATTCCTCAAAAATCAAAACACTGGAACTTTGCTAAAAATTCACCTAGGGAGACAAATGCCTCCCTGAGTTCGACCTTGGACTTCACCAAGTAAAAAAAAATTGCCACTCGAAATTACCTTGATTAAATTAAAAGTGGTTTTTGATATTCCCTCTCGTTATCCGACTGCAACGAACATTAACTCTTAATTTGGACATTAATTTGCTCGAATCAACAAGGGTAGCGGGAGCGGCTATCAAATGGCGCCGTTGCCGGGGAGGCACGACTTAGGTTCATTTCTAGTGAAATTCTGATTGATTGATTTTCTATCCCCTGGTAGTCTGACCCCGATTTTCTTGTGAATATTTTCCGTCCTTTAATTTTTTGCATTTTTGTGTAGTTCTCTATCTGACCTCAACTTGTTTTTGTGCGAGGACGTCAGAGTTGAAGACGTTTCGAGGAACCTGCATTTTAATTTGTTTGAGTGATTGAGAGAACTTGTAATTTTATTTATTCCACATTTTTTCTCATCATTTCCAGCGGTTCCCGTTTGGGTTCTCGTGTGTGTAAAAATAGTGGAACTGTGTCCCCGTGTGCTGTGTGGTTTGAATTGTAACTTAGGCTTGCACTAGAGGCTCCTCGAGCCACTTTAGGAATTGCTTGTGCTCGTAATTTTTAGGATCACACATACACTTAAAAGATGCACTTAGACCACAGATCTAGCCAAATCAACCTGTTCTTCGCTCGCTAATAGAACTGCATGTCTAGGAGCGGATTTTGTTGTTTACATTTGCATGTAGTGTAAAAATTTCAATTCTGTTTTGCATCCTGCATAAAAGCGAAGGGATCAGTGTAAGTCTTCTTAACTCAGCATCCGCATCATCATTTTTCGTGCATCGGCTTTTCTCAATTTCCCCTTAGTTTTTCAAACTTAAATTAAACGAAAATTAGGATTGGACGATAGGTGTGCTGTGTGGTTGGACTAAAAAGTGAGAACTTAACTTAAAACTGGGACTGCTAACATTATTAATAAAAAAAATCAATAAAATTGGAAAAAAAACTGTTTGCGGGAGACTAATCCCCGACCTTATTTTCAAGATGAGTGAGGGTACTTGAGTGTGTGTGAACACCTAAGGCAGAGCCCAAATCCCTGCCTTCCATATCACGGGCCAACTGATCCTAGCAAATATCACGAGTTGGATATGTTTAGATTCACTGACCAGTACCAAGTAACCTCCGCATGTTCGCGGGTAGTCAGGGGTGAACCAGCGGTACTTCGCGACAAGGCCTAGGTTTGTCATCCTCCGCCTGCTTGCAGGTAGATAGGGGCACAGTCTTTGAGTCCCCAACTTCGGATATGAGCGAAGAAAGGAAGGACCGGCGGTATCTTAGGCGACAGGTTAAAAAGGGAAGACGCATCCGACTTTGAGCCGACTTCCCTATAAGGCCGCGTAACTCCTTGCTATCTTGCTTGAAAAATCACACTTAAAATTGACAAGATAAATTGGACTCAGTTTCGAGTCCTCCACTGTGTTGAGTGTGAAACCAGGGTCTTGGATTGAATTGTCTGCTTCAGGTAGGAGTCAACTCTTATCTTCACTTAGATCTCCCATTTCTTCTCTCCAAATCAAGATGAGTGACTAGGGGGATATCGACTCTTTATTCACCAATCTCTCTTTGAGCCCCCCCACGAAACAACTCTTCATCGTCCCAAGCGCACCTTGGACCACCCAGGACTCATGACCCTCTTGAGTTCTGTTCCCTCACACCCAGGGTGGTTACTCTCAAACCAACCCTTTCCTCTCCTCTGAACTTACCGAGGAAGACCATCGCCTCGGTAAGAATCCCTTCCTTGATTTGTCCTCTGAGACTAACATTTTTCATACCCAGAAATAGAGGACAAGATGCTGCCTAAGCAGCCACCAGATGAGGATCAGTTGCGACAAATTCTTAATCGCCTTGCCACAGCCGAACGACAAAATGCAGATCTCACGGCTAGAATGGGACAAATCATTGAGGCAGAGGAATCGACCAACCAATGGTTGATGCCTACAACCCAGCAGAGAATGAATACAAAGTTGGTTGGCACCAGCAGTTCCCGCCGAAGCATTTGAGCTTAAGCCCCACTTCCTTAGTCTGCTACCAAAGTTCAACGGAAATGCCCATGAAGAACCATATGCCTTTCTCTGAGACTTCGAGCTGGTTTGTAACAACCTTAGCCATCCTAGGGTTGGGCAGGATTACATTCGACTGAAGGCCACCCCTTTTGCCTTAGGAGATAAGGCAGCACATTGGCTGAAGAACCTAGGGGTAAGATGTACAACCTGGATGTAGTTCAAGGACTTATTTCTGAAGAAGTTCTACCCTCTCAGTAGGACTAATCAAATGAGAACCAAGATTGCTAGTTTCTCCCAGGGATCCAGCGAACCATTCCATGATGCCTGGGATAGGTTTAATGACCTAGTTCAGAAATGTCCCTGCCACGACATTTCTAAAGCGATCTTAGTCTAGACCTTCTTCTGTGGTTTAACCCAGAGATGCAGGGGTTAGTAAGTGCCCGCCTGTGGAGGAAGCTATCTGAATAAGAATGAAGACGCTGTATGGAAGATACTAGAGCAGATGGCGGAAATCGGCAGGTCGCAAGCCACCAGAGGTTATCAGTTGTCTCCCTCAATCTTATCCAATGAGACAACCTGGAGGACTGTAGCGGATCTGACAGAGGACCTCATTCCCAGCATGGGATGATTGCTGATAAGTTAACTATGGTCGAGCAGATCCACAAGAGGGTCACTGACCTTGAGTCTCTCTCACGTCTACCGAAGCAAGTGGAGGAACTTTCTGAGAAGGTAGCTAAGATAAATCTACTTAACCCTTCTGCACCACCTGTACCTGTACATCGATTCCATCTTGTACAGGAACAGACACCGGGGCCTCAGAGTGGCTGGGATCAGACTTACACCCAGCAGGACCAACATGCACCCCCACAAGTGGAGACGGATACGAGGAGCCTCCGCAGGTGTTCGAGATCACCGAGCTGTGGTATAGCCGAGACCCTGTCGTCAGACAGTCGGAGATGGGGAACGATCAGCCTAACCGACCACCCCCAGCTTACCAAGAAACCAGGCCCGTCCCTACACCGCGCTTCATTCAGTCCAGGCCCGAACAAGGGTACCAGCCTCAACAGCACCACCAGCAGCAGCGCGCATTCTAGCAGGGTCTGTCCCACAGCATCAGCAGTATCGGCATGGCCAGCAGGGCCAGTACAGAACCTCGTCTGCAAGTCAGCATCACCAGCCCGCTCCGCCCATCGAATTGGAGTCCCTCACCTTGGCGATCCAGACCCTGTCTGATAGGGTCCAACGGATCCAGAATGACTATCTGGATATGAGAACCGATCTGAATCGTGTCTCTCGTACCCAGGATCAACAAATGGCACCAAAGACCCCAATTCCCACCCAGGTTCAGGCCAACCCGAACATCTTAAATCAAGGCCAGAACTGACCTCGTGATCAGGTATACTATTCAGATAAGTCATTATCTGAACATGAGATCCTTTCGTATGATAATGTAAATCATATGTCCCTCAGGAGTGGAAGGACCGTGATCATACCTGATCGGGCACGAGCACCGAAGGAAGGAGCCGCCAAGTCTCTACCTGAGGAGAACTTGGAGGAAGAAGAGGAGCACTACCACCGTCACCACCACTGGTAGAAGAAGAGGACTTCTGGGTCCTCGAAGCAGCAAACCCACATCATCAATGAGTCCGATAAAACTGATGAAGAGCCCGCACCTCCATCTGAGGAGGACCGTCTAGAAGAAGCAGAAGATGCATCACCAGTTTCGCCCCATCATGTTTCTTTTAGTCCTTGTCAGAGTCCGAGTCTGTTTCAGAGTCCGAGTCATGTACAGAACTCAGTTCCAGCTTTCAATGAAAAAATTTCAGTTTCAGAACATGAGTTAGAGTCAATAATCCCTTTCCCCAAGCTCTTACGGGTGGAAATAAGAAAATCAAAAAATCCAAAAAGATGACCCTGAGATGGCCGAGTTCTGCAACAAATATATCGAGGTCACAATCCCCTTTGACAAGTACGTGGAAATGACTCCTGCATTTCAGAAATACCTTAAGGTGAGATGCACACCTACTAGGGTTAGCAGGAAGACCAAAAGCCATGTTGAGAAACACGTTCTGTCAATAGCCACGACTTATGCAATAAACAACTCGTTTCCAAGGAAACTGAAAGACATGGGTGCACAGTATGTAGTGAGTCATGTTGATGACATCGCGTTTGCACGTACTCTCCTAGATAACGACTCCTCAATTAACTTAATGCTTACAGCCCTCTATGAGCGGCTTAATCTCGGACCTCTTAGGAAATCTAGAGCCCTCCCCTGCAGTTCACTGATAATCAACCAAGAGGTCCCAATGAGAATTGAGGAATGTGGTAATCAAAGTCGAGGGGCAGGAATACATTGGTGGACTTCACTGTCCTAGATATGGAAACCCCTCGTAATTGAAGAGACTCCCAGATCATCTTAGGCAGGCCCTTCCTCAGGACAGCAGGGGCCTTGTTTGATTACAAGATCAGGAAGATCCAGTTCCAAACTCCAAGCGGAGATGAGGAACTTGAGATGAAGCAGACAAGATGGCAGAGACCGAATTCTGAATCCAGCACCGAGTACTCTTCGTCCGAAGCAGACCGCGACCATGTAGACACAGTTGGGCTATGAAGACAGAACCCAGCCAACATCGATGAGTCCCTCCCTTTCGAGATGATCCGGTGCATGAGCCAGTTTGCGAGGTCCTCAGAGACGAGTACAGCTCAGAACCTGCATCCCCCTACATCTTCGATGACTTAGAAGCCCAGCTGGGCTTGTCAGTCCTTCCCTCTTTAGGACAATCAGAAGATGAGGATGACGAGTCGGACGTGACTTTCACCAATTTCATGGAGACCTTTGACGATCCGACTCCAGAGCCGAATAATTTGGTGGCAGTCATTGCAAGGAAAGATCCAACCACTTCCAACACTCAGCCAGATTCGATTGAGATAGATTTCCTAGATGATCACCTTATTTGAGCTCAAACCTTTACCCACAACACTGAAATACGCGTTCCTTGCGGGTCAGGAGAAGAAATATCCGGTCATCATCAGTTCGTGATTGACTGAGGAGCAGGAATCTCGCTTGCTAGAGATCCTAGAGAAAAATCGCAAGGCAATAGGCTGGAGCATTTCCGATCTCCACAGGATAAATCCCGCTCTGTGTTCGCACCATATCTACTTGGAGAATGAAGCCAAACCCTCTCGTGAATTCCAACGTTGTTTGAATCCAAATTTACGAGAGTTAGTGAAGAAGGAGATAGAGAAATGGTGCAACGCGGGTTTTATTTATCCCATCTCCGACTCGAAATGGGTGGCCCCGATACGTGTGGTTCCAAAGAAGTCGGGGAATTCAGACGACCACCAACGAGGACGGAGAGGAGATCGTGACGCGAGTGCCCACGTCGTGGCACGTCTGTGTGGATTACAAACGCTTGAATGCCGCGACGAAGAAGGATCATTTCGCCCTACCATTCATTGATCAGATCCTAGAGAGACTAGCGGAGAAAGAATTCTTCTGCTTCTTGGATGGGTTCTCGGGCTACAATCAAGTAGCCATAGCTCCTGAGGACCAGGAGAACACCACATTCACATGCCCCTTTGGTACCTATGCTTTCAGGCGCATGCCCTTTGGGTTATGTAATGCTCCGGGTACTTTTCAAAGGTGCATGATTGCTGTATTCGCCGAAATGGTCGGTGAATTCTTGGAAGTCATCATGGACGACTTCTTGGTCCACGGCGATTCCTTCGATTCCTGTCTTAGGAATCTGGATCGTGTCCTGAAAAGATGTTGTGAGGTTAATCTGGTGCTCTCCTGGGAGAAAAGTCACTTCATGGTGACGGAGGGCATTGTGTTGGGGCACGTCATCTCCAAGAGAGGAATGGAGGTTGACCCTACCATGGTGGATGTGATCAGACGACTCCAGCCACCGACCAACATCAAACAGTTGCGGTCGTTCCTCGGGCATGTCGGATTTTATAGGAGATTTATCAAGGATTTTTCTATGATTGCCCGACCGCTAACCGAGCTTTTAGGTAAAGACATGGAGTTTGTTGTCGATCACAAATGTCTTGAAGCCTTTAAGCTATTGCAAGGGATGATCATGGACGCACCTATCCTACAAGTCCCAGACTGGTCTCTACCTTTTGAGATCATGACGGATGCCTCAGACTTTGCTGTTGGGGCTGTGTTAGGACAAAGAAGGGATGGCGTCCCATTTGCCATACACTACGCAAGTAAAGTGCTTGATACCGCTCAGCATAACTATACAGTTACGGAAAAGGAGATGCTTGCGGTAGTGTTTGCCTTGGACAAGTTCAGATCTCATTTAATTGGATCCAAGGTTATCGTGTTCACTGACCATACGGCTCTACAGTACTTAATGGAGAAGAAGGATGCAAAGGCGCATCTTCTTCGGTGGATTTTACTTATCCAGGAATTTGATCTGGATATTCGTGATAAACCTGGAAAGAAGAATGTAGTAGCCGATCATCTTTCTCGTCTCGAAGATCTTAATACTTCTGAGGATTCACCAATTCGAGACTCCTTCCTCGACGAGTCAATTTTTGTTGTCGACTCACTCCCATGGTATGCCAACATCGTGAACTATCTTGTCTCCAAGAAGGTTCCCGAGGGTTGGCCCAAGAGCCACATCGACCGACTTAAGTCGGATGCGAGACACTACCATTGGGAGGATCCGATCCTTTTCTTTGAAGGACCGGATTGTGTCTGGAGACGGTGTATTCCTCAGGAGGAATACCAGAGTGTCCTTTCTTTATGCCACAGCTTGGAGGCAGGAGGACACCACTCCGGGAAGAGGACCGCATGGAAGGTACTTCAGTGTGGTTTTTAGTGGCCGACTCTGTTTCGCGATGCCATCACCTTTGCGAAGTCATGCCTAGTATGTCAGAGAATGGGAGGAACCGTTGGTCCCAAGGATGAGATGCCAATGCAACCTGTCATCATTTGTGATGTCTTTGACGCCTGGGGCATCGACTTCATGGGCCCATTCCCTGTTAGCCACGGGTTTGAGTACATCCTTCTTGCGGTAGATTATCTATCCAGGTGGGTGGAGGCTATCCCAACCCGAGCCGCAGACAACAGAACTATCTGTAAATTCATCAGAGATCATATCATCTCTAGGTTTGGGATTCCCAAAATGATGATATCAGATGGGGGTAGCCACTTTGTGAAGCGGGAGGTGAAGAAACTCCTGAAGGACTACGGTATCGAACCCCATGTCGCTAGCCCTTACCACCCACAAACTAATGGTATGACTGAGGTGTCGAATCGGGAGGTGAAGACTATATTGCAAAAGCTTGTCCGCCCAGACAAGAAGGACTGGTCTCAGATATTGGATCAGGTCCTATGGGCGTATAGGACATCTTACAAGACACCGCTAGGAACCTCCCCTTTCCGAATGGTATTCGGAAAGCCTTGCCATTTGCCCGCAAAGTTAGTGCATAAATCAGAATGGGCAATTAAGAAGGTCAATTGGAACACGTACCTTGGGCAGAAGCAGAGAGAGATGGATCTAAATGAGCTTGTGGATGTCGGAAATTGTGGATATGACAACAATTTGGTGTACAAGAACAAGATGAAGCGTTGGCATGATAGATATATCAGACGAAAGACCTTTGTTCCTGGACAGAAGGTATGGTTGTTTAATGCAATAATGAAGACCTTCCAAGGCAAATTGAAATCCAAGTGGACGGGCCCATTCATTGTCCGAGCGGTGCATGATAGCGGATGTGTCGAGATCTCAGATCTCGCAGATGACGCACCGACATCCCTTGTGAATGGACAACTGTTAAAACACTTCATCAAATCCAATGAGCAGTTAGTCCATATTGAGGAGATTGTGTTTATGCGCGAGACAGATTTAGCAGATACACCTCGAGCCGCGCAGGAGACCTTGCAGCAGTGAGCTCCAGCCATCAGCAGCATCTTTAAAGATTCAGACCGACTCACTTGTATATACCATCATTTTTGTACATTCTATCCTTTCTCCTCTCACGACTCTAGTAACTCCTCCCAGCTTCATCTATCTCTATCTTGGACTATAGTTAGGATGACCAGATCCTAAGTATAGGGGGATGAGCCACCTGAGTCTGTTCTCTGTAAATCCTCTAGATAACATCGTTTCTCATACTCATTCTTGTCCTATACTCAGGCTTACCAAAGCCTAAGTATAGGGGGAACCGATGCCCACCTTGTATATATTCATCCATTTCCCCTCTTTCCCTCGTCCGCTCCATTTTTTATCTTCTTCTACACTTAGGCTGTCAAGAGCCTAAGTATAGGGGGGCGGTGTGACTTCTATACGATTTTTGTAATTTTAGCTCTCCTACGCTTAGCCAGAGCAATGTATTTTTAGTCGCTTTTCGTGCTCTGAGGACATAGCACATGCTAAGTATAGGGGGGCGTGTATATATTACATATATACTTTACCCATAGCTCTTACTTTCACGTATTTTCACGTATTTTTATATATATTATGCAGTAATTACCGGGGGGTAAAAATGTGAGAAACTTTTTTGTAAAATACACTTGTATAATACTCATAAAATACTTGTATCATAGGAGGTATACCAGTGTATCAAAAAAAATGTTGAAAATAAGGCTTCTTATTTACTCTTGCACATCATCTCTGCATCTGAAAAAGAGTCCTGCATTTCATATTCATAGCATGTCATCTGCACCTCTCATCTGCATATCTTGCATATGCAAGGTGAAAAGTTAGTGGGTTCTGAACCAAGTTATGAGTAGATATTGAGGATGGACCGGATTTGACCTTAATCCACCTAATTTCAGAGGAACCTCATAGGAACTGGAGTTAAGATTTCTCAGGTCAAGTGACTTAATTTTTTGAGTCCGCAAGTCTATGTTCACATGTCATCTTGATTAGTCTAAGTAGAATATCTCGTGCACACACATGATTCTTTTAGACAGTGACCTAACTTTGACAAGCACAATGCACGTAGCTCTTCATTGATGGGGTGGTGAGGAAGTAGAGTCCTTTAGCTTGGAGTAGCACACGGGTGGAAACATCCGTCCTCCTCTAGGGAGGGTAGTGCATCTCAACCTAGTCTGGTGGTGTTGAAGTCTAAGGACAGGACGCTGTGGGTTGCAATAATGCTTCAAAAGAGGGATAGTCTACTGGCTCAAGAGGAAAAACTCCTGATGTACATGCTGCACCTTGTATATAGTGTCAAAAAATGCAAAAAAATCAGACAGGTCCAAGTGAAAGTAAAATACATGTCGGAGTATGTATATTAGCAAAGAAATGCAGCTGGATGACTTGGCTACACTGGTCAGGCATCCCGGGATAGGTAGCTACACTAGCTACCGTCCATTCATTTCTCTACCTCATCCTCTTGAGCTGGTCGCACTTGAACTTAGAAGGGAATACCCCGATCCTCGAGGAAAGAGTTACTGGACCGGGTTAGTCGTTTCTGATGTGAAGAGTTACATTTCACTTACAAAGTACAAGTAAGAATCATAGTCATCAGAAATTTGCGTTTGAGGATTTGTTCTCACCTGACTGTTGAGGCGTCTTGAATAGAAGACTTGTGGAACTTGAAGTCTGTTAGGTCTTAATTTCAGATCCCAATAAGGTTCCGCCACACAATTAATTCAAAGGTCGAGTCAAGCTCCATTTTCAACTTTTGTTCATGACCTTGGTATGGAACCCAAAATCATTTCACTCTTGCATTTCATTTAGTTGCTCGGGGACGAGCAAGGTTTAAGTATAGGGGGTTGATGAATATGTGATTCATCACTCTAAAAGTTGAAAATAGAAGCTTGTTCCTGAGTAAATAGATGCATATTTCCCTCTTTCTTGCACAATTAGCATTCATACATGCATTCATAAAATATGCATTTTAGCATTCACATTTGCATTAAATGAGAAGACAAGATCACTTGTAAAATATCCACCTACAAAAAAAACATCTCCCTTATAATATGTACACCTTAGTTAATAATATAAGGAAGAAAGCCAAGATCTCCTTTGTAACAGCACCCATAAAAGCCCTAGAACCCTTGTACCATAAAATACCCTCATACAACCTCCAAAATAGGTCTACTCACTTTCAGAATAATACACATTAGAAGACCTTTAAAATGAGACTAATTTCATCCAATTTGGAGCTCGTATGAAGAAGTTGGGTTTTTGGGCCTCTTTGTATACTACATAGGTGTATATTTGTATCCCTGTATTTTTGTATCATATTTGACCTCATATCCGTCTTTGGTCAACATGAAACTTGTAGATCTCATCAAGATCTACAACTTTCATGTTTTGAGTTTTCCAAATTCGGCCTCCTTCTCTTTCTACTCGCCACCTCGATCAGATCGAATCCGTTTAATCTTCTTATCGGTTTGGTTCTCAACCAAAGCCTTGAATTCTTTGAACTTTCCAAAGGTTTCAGATTTATGATATAATAGGAAGATAAATCCGTATCGAGAATGTTCATCAATAAAATCAATTGATATCGATATCCATTTCGAGTCGCGGTACTGAAGGAAACACATATATCGGTATTTATTAGGTCAATGATACCTTCGCATCTTGTAACCTTGTTATGGAAAGGCATCCTAGTCATTTTACCTCGAATACAATGTTCACAGGTAGGCAAAGATTGAACATGTAGAAAATCTAAAGGTCCATCCCTTATCAATCTATTGATCCTATCAACAGACAAATGACAAGCCTTTGACACCAAATCTTATTCGAATGATTTTTATTCTCCCTGGATCTTTTAGGGTTTTTATTAATGGTTGTAACATTCATGACATGCTCATCAATGCACAATTCATATTGTCCACCAGAAGTCAAAATACCATCCACAATATATTTATCATAATGATTTATGACTAATTTATTACAGAAAAGGAATTAATATCCACTTCTAAGAAGCTTAGATACAGATATTAAATTCCTTCTGACTTCAGGTACATAAAGACACTCTTTAAGTACTAAGACTCTACCACTAGATAATGATAGTCAACAAGTCCTGACGGCGACTACTGCAACACTTGCATCAGAACCCATCTGGATGACTATCTCCCCTTCTTTTAGATTCCTAGTTTCCTGAAACAAATGCAACAAATTGCATACATGAATAGAAGCACCAGAATCTACGACCCAACTTCCTTCTCGTTCAACGAGAAAACTAGTTTCAATGATGAAAGTAGATTTCATACCTGCTGGGGCTTTACCTTTGTCGACCGACTTCAGGTATACCGAGCAGTTACGCCTCCAGTGCCCCGGCTTCTTGCATTGGTGACAGACGTCGGTTTTCTTTGATGCTATCAATGTGGATGCATTGGAAGATGAGCCAATGCCTTGATTCTTCTTCTTTCTCTTCTAGGTCGGGCCCTTTCGAGAACCTTGCTTCCGACCACACTTCCCTCTGACATGTGCAACCATTGCACTGTCAGCGGGATCATACTTCTTCATTACGTCTTCTGCAGACTCTATTGCAGTAAGAAGTCCAGCATTATTCAAGTCCAACTTGTTCATGTGGAATGAAACCACAAAATTTTTGAAAGACTTGGGCAAAGATAGCATAATGAAATCAACTTGCATGTATGCATCCATATTTGCCCCAAGAGTCTCCAACTCAGACAAGTACCCAAACATTTTGAGTACATGCTCTCGGACTGAAGTTCCTTCCTGCATCTTTGATAGCCGCTCCCAACACCCTTGTTAATTCGAGCAAATTAATGTCCAAATTAAGAGTTAATGTTCGTTGCAGTCGGATAACGAGAGGGAATATCATAAACCACTTTTAATTTAATCAAGTTAATTTCGAGTGGTAATTTTTTTACTTGGTGAAGTCCAAGGTCAAACTCAGGGAGGCATCTGTCTCCTTAGGTGAATTTTTAGTAAAGTTCCAGTGTTTGATTTTCGAGGAATAATTTTTTTGGTCTTTTTCTAATTTCTATGCAAGACACATGCAAAGATCAGGCCAATTTAGAACTTAAACCAGTTAAGTATTCAAATGAAGTCAAAAAATAATGAAAATTGGCCTAATGATGGAATATGGTGAAATTAAGTTACCCTAATTTTTTGGAATTTTCTGACACTAAATGAATTTACTGCGAATTAAACATGAATGTAGGGTGATTTTGACTAATTTAATTTTAATAAATATCAAATCACAGATTTTTTAGGAACAAAAATTATCCTAGATAGATCTAATGTTGAAGAATCCATGAAAATTATCGGACCTTAATTTTAATGTGAAATGAACCTATTAAAAATAAACTAAGGACATCACCAATTAAATTATTTAGGCCTCAAAATGAGTGCAAATGAGATGAAATTTTTATGCAAGGTGGATCTCATTATTTGTGATTTTTTGGGAATTTTTGGAGTCACAATGAATTTACTATTAATTAAAAGGTGAAATTGGGCAAAATATGACAAAAATAGACCAATTAATTAATTAAAAATTCCACCGATATCACAAAATTATTCCAAGTGTCACATAAGATAAAGGACAAGTTAAACTACAACATGCAATTTTTGGAATTTAAAAATGATGCAAAATAGACACCTAAATATGTGTGCAAAGACATGGGAATACTTGTAATACAGAAAATAAAAATTGTTTAAAAATAAATATGCTAACAGGGACCTTTATGCAATTACCTAGAATGCAGGGGGTGTAATGCAAATTCTCCACTAACGCATGTGTTGCTCACATGGGGGTGCTTCATAGGGACTGATTTGTAATTTCAGAAAGATCCAGGGGTCTCGGTGCAATTTGCCCAGGGCGCTCGTGCTACTCACGTGGGGTCCCCTAGGCTCGGGTGACTTCGACGGCTCGGGACGAGGCACGGGCGTGCTGGAGGTTCCGCTGAGGCTCGGAGAAGCTTCGGGGATTCGAGCCTAGAGATCGGGGAAGAGGCTCGGATCAAGGCAACGTAGCGCGATCACGACCGTGCGATCTTGGTGAAGATCGACGATCACTGTTGACTTCGGCTGATGTCGACGTGGATGATCAACAACCGTCAGATCTAAGCTGATCCAATGGTGGTTGACGCTCTCTGAAGATGGCGACGTAGCGTGCTTCTGTCCATGGGATCACTGATCGATCCTACGGTGCCTGGAAATCGAGGAAGTGGGCGACGTGGCTGGCTCGGGACTGTTCGATCAAGATGATCGAATGGTGACTGTACTTCATCTTCAACGGTCCTCCGCCACCTGCGGAGGAGAAGGCGGGACTCCGACGAAGGGGGATTTGCTCCGCCTCGGTCGCTAGGCGTCGATGAAGCTCTCCGGAGGCTCTGAAGTAGCTCGGAAGATGCAGGGTGAAGTGGTGAAGCATCCGATGGTCCTAGGAGTGAGGAAGGCACGCCGGAGCTCGATGGTGATGAAGCTCGAGGGGAGCTCCGATGAGCTTCCGTCCAGTGAAGGAACGAGCACCTGCAAGGGGTTAGGGGTATAGCCGAAGCACGTGGGCTGTGCATGGAGATGTGGGAAGTGAACGGCGAGGCCTATGGCGGTGCGAGGGTGCTCCGGCGATGATGCTCCGCCCAGGTGGCGGAGCTGGAGTCGATGGAAGATGGGTGACGGTGTTTGAAGCTGCGGAAGGGTGCGCGAAGATCGGAGCTCCGTCGCGGAGCTCGGTGAGGTGAATATGGAGCGAGAAGATGACTGGGGAATGCGAATTAAATCGGAGAAAAACAAAAGAAAAATCAGAAGAGATCAGAGGAAGATGGAGGAGGTTACCTGGGGATTGGAGCTCAGATTTGAGCTCCAGGTCTTCGCTCAAGGGGTCGGTAGGGTCCCAAGCTCAAGCAGCTCACAGAGGGAGGCTGCGACACGGCGGAGTTCGCCGTGGATCTCACCGGAGAAGAAACTTGTCTTCGCTCGAAGACACGCCTGATTGATGTCACCAATCGATTGATCTGAGCTCGAGGAACCTCTCTGGAGTGGCGGATGGACGTGACGATGGCCGGTGATCGAGTATTTATAGGATGAAGTCGATGGGTTGAGTCACTGGAAGGTGGAGTTCGAGGTCATCGTGGAGCGACTCTGGTGGAAGGCGTGGTGAATGAGGGAGCTGACGAGGATGAAGGGAGAGTGATGAAGATCGTGGAGGTGTTGGAAGTCGGAGAGGGTGACAGGAGTGGAGGCAAAAATAGAAAGGGGTGACGTCTCGCGCAAGGTCGAGATCGTGGGAGAGAGGGCGACCGGAGGTGGAAGACGAAGTCCTGGCAGTTGGATCTTGTGATCCAAGGGCCTAGATCGAAGCGCCATGGAGCGGCTTGGATCTGATCTGAGGCAATGCGATCTGAGGGTCAGGATGCTACCACGTGGCGTGAGGAGGAAACGGTGCTGACGAGCGGGTGTGATTAGATCCAAAGGTGAGGTGATCAAGGGCGTTGAATGCACCACGCGTCGCGTTATGGGAGCGGCGCTGGCGAACGGTGGAGATGAGCCCAGGGGTTTGATCGGATGGCTAAGGATCTGGCGCTAAAGAACGGCAGGGATCAAGAGATGAGGGCAAGATCGGAAGGCGCAAGACGCGCCACGTGGCGAACTGTGGGAGAGGCGCGAATGGGCGGATCAGATCTGAGATGGGAGGTGATCTGACGGCAGGGGATAAAGTCGCACGTGGAGATGGCGAAGCCGTCGGATCGGGATGAAGATCCCACGGCTGTGGGCGCGAGCGGCTAGGGCAAGGGGAGCGGGTCGCGTGGCGCAACCAGAGGGTGCCACGTGGCTATCTGTGATTGGCTGTGAATGAATTCAAGGAATATATTAAAGAGAATGGAATTGTCTCCAATCTCACTCCTCCTAGAACTCCCCAACTTAATGGTGTTGCTGAATGATGCAATAGGACCATCATGGATATGGTCCGTTCAATGATGAGCAAAGCACATTTACCACTTAGTTTCTAAGATTCTCAGCAAATCTGTGCCTAAGACTCCTCACGAGCTCTGGTATGGAATCAAACCTAGTGTTAATCACTTGAGATTTTGGGGTTGCTTGGTCCATGCGAAGAACGTGGATGCAAGTAAGCTAGAATCTCGCACTCGTGAGTGTTACTTCATTGGGTATGTTAAAGATGGTATTGGATACCAGCTCTATGACCCTGAGACCCAAAAGGTTCTTATCTCTAGAGATGTGAAGTTTTTGGAGGATGATTTCCTTAAAGGTCAAGACAAAAGTGAATTAGAGGAACTCATTGAATCCTCTGAGGATTCTGAGCTTTCTGGACCAGAAACTGAAGGGATAAATAAAGATGAAACATGCATACCTCTTCGAAGGAGTTCGAGGGTGGTTGCACCACCTTAAAGGTATGGGTTCCATGTGTCATGTGAGATTGACAATGATCCTACTTCATTTGATGGAGCCCTCACGGATCATGACATGGATAGATGGATGCTATCAATGAAGTTAGAAATTGACTCCATGCATAAGATTGGTGTATGGACCCTAGAGGATCCACCTAAAGGGGTAAAACCAATTGGGTGTCAATGGATCTTCAAGAGAAAGAGGGGACCGATTGGACAACCTAGATTAGATTTGGGTCATGGGTACTGATCGCACGGTCCTGGAGGTCCTTGAAATAACCATCCAAGAACAAAGCTTTGATGAGCTTTGATTATTCTATCCTTCTTTCTCATGACAACAAATGCCCCGTTGATGGTCTCCTTTCAATCATGGGGCATCTCCGCTTCAGTAGGAGGTCTCAAAGTGTTCTGGGGTCCATCAGAGGGACCCTGAAACTTCACGAAACCTGGAGGTCTATAGTGGGATTCAACTCCTACTCAAAGTGGTTGTGGAGCTCTTGCTCCTGCACAAAAAATCTCTTGGGGTCGAGGTGAAGATGCTCGACCCGGATATGAAGATCGTAACACAAGGGAGTTAATGAGATGAATAGATCTGGCAGATGCGGAGGAGGAGGACCTCAATGGACAAATCCTTGAAGGATTCGAAGTGAAAATGA
Organism: Ottelia alismoides; assembly: GCA_037367405.1. Taxonomy (NCBI): domain Eukaryota; kingdom Viridiplantae; phylum Streptophyta; class Magnoliopsida; order Alismatales; family Hydrocharitaceae; genus Ottelia; species Ottelia alismoides. Next base: position 1,230,863 of record JAZKJV010001167.1, on the reverse strand, counting down.
AGGGGAACTGCAGACCGGGCGATAGGGATCGAAAAGGGGTGGAATGGCGGTTAGAAACATGCGATTCATGATGAATTTGGGGCTGGAGTCTAGTGTTGCAACGATTTTAGTTTCTAAATTTATGATAAATCTATGACTAATTGACTAAATTAAAGCTACATCTAAGTTAATAGAACAAAATGCGAGAAGAAATGGTACCTAGCAGCTCAGACAAGCACTGAAGTATGGAGCAGATGAATCTCATCAAAGCTTCTTCAGCAAAGCTTGGATCACACCACCTTCACCTTTATCCACGTCGACAAGGATAGAGAGTTATTCTATGTCACTGAGAGACTTAATCTGTGGGATCCTATTGGGGTTACGTGCTAAGAACGAGGATCAAAAATCAAAAGGGGGCTCGAGGAGCCTTATTTATGCACAAGTGATGGGGTGAGTTCGAGGAGGGTTTGCGTTGAGGAAGAAGGGAGTTGGTGGAGGCTATGAAGTGGGAGAGGGTTAGGGATGATCAAGTCATAAAGTGGTGGATGCCTCAATGTATAAGGAGCATGGAGGTGGTGTGGAGAAAAGGAAGAAGTTGGGGCGCTCGTGAGTCTAACACAAGAAGCGCCTGTGGGGAGGACAATTGACCTGCTGGGTCAACTTTCCTAGGGTTCTGGTTGGTCTACGTGGACCAATAAGAAGTTAAAGATTCAAAAACCCCTTATTAATTAGATAAAAAAATAATTTAATGATTTTATTATTCTACATTAAAAAATAAAAAATATTTATTATTTTATATAGCATTTGTCCTGATTTTTATTTATTTATACAAGTTAATTTATTACATGTTAAGATTTTTGTGTATACTTATAGGTATATATAAATGTATTTGGCATATTTTATTTTTATTTTGTATTTTAGATTTTATTATCATATATATGTATTTTTTTATATTTGTAACTTATTTACATACAAATTTACATATTTCAATTTATTTGTATGAATTTATTTATTTAGATAATTATGTGTATATATATATTATGCACATTATAGGTATATTTTACATATATATTAAAGCACATTATTTATTTTAACGTAGTTTTAATGGTTTTATTTTTATTATTTACATGTATTTGAAATAATATTTACAAATTCATCAAAATAAAAATGCTAAAAATATAAAGAATAAATATGTTGAATATTATATATACGTATAGTGCACAAGGAGGGCCTAAAACCCAACTTTTTCATCTTTACTCCAAATTAATTGAAATCACCTATATTAAATAGATAAATAAATTTTAAAGAACAATAATGGTGAGTTTGGTCAATGTGGAATATGTATGGTGAAGATACATGTATGTAAATTTTTCTTTGAGACTTATTCTTCTATGTGTCCCTGATGAATCTCCATTTCATCACCTTTATTCTATCATTTTTCTCTTAAAAATCATGGCTAACACATGTAAATAGCATTATTTTATACCTATTAACATTCATTATGTATTCTAGTTGTTGTATACAAAATCGTGTTTTTAAATGCTAAAATATAGATTAAAGAAAAAGAATAAAATACCAAAGGTATTTTATGACCATAAACCCCGAGATCAAGTCAAGAATGGAATTGGTCGACAAGGAATAGAGTAGGGGGAGATAACGACCAGTAATACAATAAAAATCCCATTTATTCATTCATCATTTATTCATTCTTGAGACCTATTATATTTTCTACTTTTTATACCTCAAATAAAGAAACTTTATACATGAAATTTGCAGATAATAATGCATAGCAAGATACAAAAAGAATTTGCACGATAATATGCAGTGTACATTTTATACACAGAATAAGAATCCTAAACCCAAAGTTCACAAACCCATATCTCCTAAATAAAAACTTAAAATGCATCAAAATAACCTTTAATTTTATATATTTTTAATAATCTATTTAATGAAGGTGGTTTTACTTAATTTGGAGCTAATATGCAAAAGTTAGGTTTTAGACCCCCATTGTATAATGGATTTAATGGGGCTGAAAATATTCATTTTATTTATTATATATTATTTATATAGTTTTATGTTTGTATAATTTTGTAAATATTATTTATAGTATATGTACATATTAGAACTAGGAAAAACCATAAATAAAACATAGAAATAAAATAATATACAAAAATACATAGATGAAATACACATATGTATCTATATAATTTACACCCCTATTTACTTAAGCGTACAAATAACATCATAAAAATATAATAAAAATATATTTATGTACCTAAAAATAAGTTATAAATTTATAAAATACAAGAATAAAATAATAAAATCAAAAATACAAAATAAAAATGAAATAACCAAAACATAAATGAATATACCTATAAATACACCCTTAAAAATTAACTTGTAATAAATAACACCAAAAAATAAATAAAAATCATATTAAAATACTACATAAAATAATAAATATTTTTTATACCTAAAATTTAATAAAATCATTTACTATATATAATTAATTGTTTTTGAATAATTTGGCTATTTTGTCATGTAGTGCCCCCCATGGACCAATGGCGTTGCTCAAATGTTTACCCCTGGTCAACTGCCTCCCTAGGCTGTCCGACTTGACTCACGCGACTTTTCCCGTGATTCTGCCCTTTTTCCTGGGATTCTCATCCATCATTGTCATCAACTAATCACAAAAAGATCAACATCTATCATCGATGATCCACAATCAAACCCAAAACCCTTTGTGTAGACCTTCGATTCATCCTAAATCACCAGTTAATAAGGATCTTCGACTTTATCTATAAATAAACCCCTTTACCTCCTAGCTCTGTTTTAATCCTTCTCTGAGCATTGAATTCCCCCATCGTTTGTGAATGTGTGTTCTTGGTGACAACTGGAGCATCCATGAGCTTTGGGCATGCAATTTGGGTAAGTCGGAGTGATCCAACATGACTCTCTAGCCACCTCTGCTCCCTTAGCAACCCTCATGTACGAGTTGTACCTCTTTATCATCTTTAGGTAGATGTAGCTTGTAGTTTTAATTCTATGCATTTTATTCGCGATTTTAATTGCATTAGTAACGTAGATTAGGTTAATCATCTTGTCGAGTTCTCGAGCTCCGGTCATGTTCTCATCGTAACCTACATCAATTCCAACCACCACGATCATCTCATCCCCTTCCCCAACACGTATTCATTAAGTCGACCCATCTGGATCACCCGATTGTACTCCAATCGGCAAATCGTGGTTCACCTACCACCTCTCAGAGGAACCTCACAGCTGACCTTCATTCCCACATATTCTAGATTCATAATAGGTCAACGCGATTTGCGTCGACTCAGTGAACATCTTCGTGCAGATGCCAAGGTAAAAAGATTCATTTTGGGACAAACTCACACCGGGACGAGGGTCCCTGGGTACTCCATCTTCCACGACATGCCAGGTCCCCATCATTGTGTCTTATATATTCTTGAGAACATCAATCAATGCAGACGAGCCTCACGGTTGTTTATAGTACAAGAGCATCATCAGAAAGCATCGGTGGGAGGAGAAATCATGGATCGAAGTCCATGGAAGGTCACCTTCTTCCCTGTTCTTCACGTGCAGTAGACGTCGTCCGATGGAAAGAGCGCCTCTAATTCTAATCACCTCAATATGTTATGCGTTCATCTTGCCTATTCGGTGGAGTCAATGATCAGATCAGAGCTGCTCATTGGTGAAGCGGTACCGCGTGATGACAATGCGACTTGTGGCAAGTGATCCTCGACAACCGTACGATGGCGCGCCTAATGGGGGTAATTTGCAAATTTCGACCCGTCAATTTTTGTATTTATTTATTAATTTTTTAAATAAGGTATATAGTGTAAATAATTTGGAAATTTTGCATAATGACCCTGGATGTTTATTGATATTACAAATGGGTCCAGTCCATGTCACTTCACGTGTCGTCCCACGCGAGGTTGCCAAATTGCATGTATACCCATGGGGTTTTTTGTATTTATACTTCATCCCATAAAATTTAATGTATATGGTAAATTTCTGGGAAAATCATATGTGAACCCTTGATATTTATTTTATTTGCAAAAATGCCTTTCCCAGTTCATGTATTTTTTGTGCTTGAATTTCATTTATTAGAAATAACTTCTATATTCTAAAAATCATGCAAAAATAGGGTTAGATTCCTCCTAGTATGCTTTTTCAGGCCCCATATTTATTTTGGAAATTCTGGCATTTTAACTATTTATTAAAACTAAAATGAGCATAATTTTGCCTATGTTTGACTTATAAAATACTAAAAATAGAAAAAAATGTTTTCAAAAATTTCAAAAAAAATATATGTTTTTTATTTAACATATTTTATCTTCAAACCAAAAATACCTAAAAATAGAAAAAGAAAAAGACTAAAAAATAAAAGGGATTTTTACCCCATGAACCCTATAAACTTTGTCAATTACCTTTACGACTTTTGAAACATCGATATTCCTCCCTCGACCCTGTAAACTTGCTAATCCTTACCCCATGAACCTTGCGGTTAATCTGTTTGAAGCTTGTGGGGGTTCTCAGGATAATTTACAGGGTCGATGGGGGTAACTACATTGTGCAAAAGGTTGTAGAGGTGATTGCCAAAGTTTATAGGGTTCATGGGGTAAAAAACCCAAAATAAAAAAACTCCAAAACCCAAAAAAATATTAAAAATCACTAAAAAAAACCCAAAAATATGTATTTTGTCTATGATTTTTATTTATATCATTATCTATCTAATAAAATTTAATTGAAGTATTTTGGACTTACGTTGATATTTTAATCTTCATTTCAAATTCAACCTATTATTTAATCCCAGATTTGAGATATTCTTGATTTTAAAAATACATAAAATTAGCAAAAAAATCCAAAAAAAATCACAAAAGCATCTAAAATTTGAACAAAATTATTTTCTGCATTTTATTTATTTCTACTAGTATTTATAATTATATTATTCTATATTGTATATATAGCCTTATAAATTCTATTATGTATTTAAAAAGAGGGAGAAAATTAAAAATAAAAATATAAGATTAAAAAGTTATAAACTCAAAAACAAAATAATATATTAAAAAATAAAAAATAAAAAATAAAATAAAGTAAAAATCCATAAAAAAAATAAAATGGGATAAAAGACATTTGTACATACTACACATTGATTAGTAATAGTCGTAGGCTACCTGTTTTGCTCTCTATGGTTCAATTCTACATGCTTGTTTTCTATTCACTGAGTTTTGTAGAGAATAATAAATCTTATCTTACATTTTTCCCATTCACTACCATCACTTTTACGTGGGTTAATTGTTGATTGATTCGGGTTTCGTAAGCGGTCACCTCAGTGACGCTAATTAAGTTTGATTAGTTGACCCTTGAAAAATCTGTGTCATCAGTCTCGGGCACACTATGCACTATTTTTGAGTGAAATAATTTTTTTATTTTCTTTGTATTTTTATGTAAAATGTTCATGTTCAAAGTTTATAGATTTGAGATATAAATAATAAAGAATAAAATAGGATGCAAATTGTAATTACCGGTGATTAAATATTAGGATTTTTATGTGATTTTCTATACAATTGAAATGCATATCTCTCCCTACTTTATTTCTTATCAAGCAAATCATCATGCTAATTGGGTCTCGGGGTCTAGGATCACTCAATATGTTTGACACTTCCTTCTTTTTCTTTTTCGTTTTCTTTTCTTTATTCATTCATTTTGAAATTAAATAAAACATTTATATAGTTATTTATATGAATTATTGAGTGTTATTTTTTACAAATCATTGCTATATACATGCATTTAGCTAGGGTAAGGACAAAATAAAAGAATAAAGGTGATGAAATGGAGATTCACCACCCCTTATACTTACCTTAGCTTATCCCTAGCAAACACTTACGCTAACAAGTGCATGCAAAAATAAAGAAAAGAAAAAGAATGAACTTGGAATAATTTTGTGACTTTTAAAACGGTCTTGATAAAATTAAACTTTGGAGTTTAGTTAAGACCTTTGGATTCTTGGTTTGTTCGAAACCACATCATGACATAACATCCCATAGGTTCAACAACCTTATTATTCAGTTCACTTTATTGTAAGATTAGAACCATCCATTCAGTTGCATTCTCTCACAACCTTGAAATGACATGAACCATGTGTGTGAATTTTCTAGCCATTCCCAAACAAATTACAGAATAATCAACGAGTCTTCTCCTTTGGGAACTTGTTCTATGGGATATAGATATTTTCTTCTAAATTCAGGTGCTTGCTAGTCCACAACCGAAAATGGTGAAGCTAGAAGAATGGGAAAAGATGTGGGAATGGACTAGTGTAGTCTCATTCCTTGTGAAGATCGGTTAGTGTAACCGAGTATTCACTAAGAAGCAAGCCTTTTCTTGGAAGCTCAATATTTTTGTGGAGTTTTAGGTGTAATCTTCTTTGTGGATTTTTCTTTGCTTTACATTGCTTTGTATTCTTGTTTTTACCAAACGGATATAGAATCTTTATGTCTGCCCGTGTTTTAGGGTCTTGGAAGAAGTTGTGCTAGCTGACCATTCCTCATCCAAAGTATTATTTCAATACAGTCTCCAGTCGTTAGATATCCTTGATACCCTAATAAGTGGGTTGAAGTACCAATTTTGGCAATCCCCAAGAATGGTTCCTTAGCCACCCTTGACGAAGAAGCCTAGTATTGTCCCGATTTATACTCTAAGTTCTTTCGACAATATATCTGGGATGAACTAAGTGTTAGATGCAAGGTTTCTAGTCAGACCATTGGCTCAAGAGTCGTATGGATGAAATGAACAGTTCTAGTTAGACACATTGGTATGACTCATAAACATAGTCTCATGGAACCTAAAGAATTAAGTCAAGGTGACATGAAGAATCTCAGTTCCAATCCTTAATGGATTGCTCTGAAATTAAGTGGATTAAGGTCTAGACCAAGCTCCAATCTTCGGACTTTATTTAGACTTGTTCAATTGTCTTGATCATTCCGAAAAATGCAAATACTGTGTACAATGCAAGAAAATCTTTTTGTTATGCAATGTTCTGATTTTGAATTTTTTTATGGATCTTTGAAAAAGTTTTGCAAATTTATATACAATTTTTATAAACATTTTATGAATTTTTATGGATTTTGAAATTTTTTAAAATTTTAAGGTTTTTAATAAGGGATAGTCAAAGAAGTATGTGATGATATTTACACAGAAATGCGTGCATATTTAAAGATGTTGGTTGAAGAATTTATAGGTTAACTTATTTATTATTTAAACGTTTTTTAATATATATATATATATATATATTTGTACATATATAAGGGTTATATATTTATAAAGAATTTCATTTTCTATAATTATTTACAAGGTTCTCAAAATATCATGAAAAGATTTTCGCAAGCATATTGGAAACTTATTTTAAAAATAATTTTTACAAATATTTTTTACAAACAATTTTGCAAATAATTTTTAAACATCAATTTGCAAATAGTTATAAAATTTGAAAATCATTTTGCATGGATTTTTCAAATAGTATGTAATAGATTTTTAAAATATTTTTACAACCATTTTCCCAATCTTTTGCAAGATGAATTTTCAAAAAAGTTACTCAAACAATTGAAAAATATTTGTGCAAATAATTACAAAAGATTTTTTTCAAAGGTTTAAAATATTTTACAAACGTTTTATAAATGGTTTTCATAAGACTTTTCATGTAGTATTCCAACCTTTTTAAATCATTTTGCAAAATATTTTTGAATCGATTTATTAATTATATTTACATAGATTTTTTGAAATTTTTCATACTTAATTAGAGTGTATTTTTTACAATTAATTTATTGTATAATCTTATCCATATAGTATATTATCCATATTATTCAAAAATATGAAAGCATAAGTTATGGCTAAAGTATATACATCGTATATACAACCGCTTATACTTAGCTTGAACTAAGTCCTCATAGGTCAGAGAGAAAAAAGAAGACATAACTCATATTTAGTATTGGAGAGGCTTTACTACAATGACTAAGTAAAGAATCAGAAGTCGTCATACCACCATACTTAGGATCAAATAATCCTCAGTATAGTAGATTGTATACAAAATAGGGATTATCGAGGATCCTGAATTTATGAAATTATTGGGCTTGTCTTGTCCCCCTATACTTAGGATAAAATATCCCTAAATATAGACATAATATCAAAAATTGAGAGACATGCAAGAGAAAGAATAATGAATAACCTTAATGCACTCATCCCCCATATACTTAGGACAAAGTATATACTAAGTATAACATAAATGAATGGAACAAGTGCTTCTCAGAAGAACGAAAGAATTGAAATGAAAAGAAGAAAAGTAGAAAAATAATCGAAGATGTTCTTGGGACCATTGTCTGACTCCACTCATGCGGTTGAAGCTTGGAAATCTCTTTCAAAAATTACATGAATAGAGTTCACAACATCCAAAAATGTATCATTCTCTAAATACGTCTTGAGTAACTGACCATTGACAATGAATGGCTATGCTTCAATTGACAATTTGGATATCAAAATACTTCCATTGCCACGCACAGTTCTGACTTTGTAAGGTCATGTCCATTTACTTTTCAGTTTACCTAGAAAATGTTCAACTTCAGATATAACAACCACACTTTTTGTCTAGATTTGGATCTTTGTCATCTGATGTGCTTGAAGTACCGGCGCTTGACCTTCTCCTTATACATCAAATTGTTGTCATACGAGCGATCTCCGAATTCCACGATCTTATTCACATTTAGTTTTCTTTGGTGACCACCTTTTTGTGAGTTGAGGTTACATATGTTAACTGCCCAAAGTGATTTGTGAATGAGTTCCACCGGCATATGGTAAGACTTTCCATACACGATACGATAGGACGACAAGACCAAGGGAGACTTGTAGGTGGTTCTTTATGCCTAGAGAATTGAATCTAAATTTTGTGACCGGTTCTTTCTGTCCAGCCTCACAAGTTTATACATATCATCTTAACTTCTCTATTGTATAATTGATCATGTACATTTGACTGAGGGTGGTGAATCTCAATTTAGTCATTTTAATTCTTTCGGTTTAGCCTTAAATCCCTAGCTAAATGCATGTATATATCATTAATTTAACAAAATAAACACTTTATAAATTGTATAAAATACCGTTAAAATATTGTATATTTATTAAATACAAATTTAAAGAACAAAGAAAAAATAAATGAGATACCATAAGTATTGAATGACCCTAGACCTCGAGAGCCGGTCATCATTATGACTTTGTTGGCAAGGAATAAAGTAGGGGGAGATAGGATAAATGAACTGTACATCAAATACAATAAAACTTTAATTTAATGTACCTAAAATCTTGCATTTTGGGACCTATTTTATATTATTATTTTTCACTTCAAATAATAGAACCCTCAACATGAATACTGTAGATAAAAATATGTAGAAAAATACAAAATTGATTTCACAAAAAAATAATGCACCATAAGTCCGAAATATACAAAATAAAAAGCAAAAATAAAAATTCTCAGATCCATATCTTCTCCATACTGTATCTAAATGGACCAAAATCATCTTTAATTGTATATAACTTTTAATAAGCTATTTAATGAAGGTGGTTTTATTAATTTTGGAGTTAAGATGCAAGCGTTAGGTTTTGGGCCCCTATTGTGCAATATACATGCATATTATATTAAATATATTTCATCATTATATTTTTTAAATTCTTTTATTTTTGTAATATTATATATTATTTAAACATACGTACGTAACTAAGATAAAATAAAAACATTAAAATAAAATCAAAATAAATAATACGTTACATACTAGGTAAAGTATATCTATATGTACCTAGAATATATATAAACACATTTAATTAAGTGTACATATAAATTCAGAAAAATGCAAAAAAAAATACTAAATGTGTCTTTAAATAAATTAGAAATATATAAAATACATGTAAAAATTTTTAAAATATGTAATACAAAATAAAAAATAAATATCAAAATATAAGTATTTATACCTAGATTTTACATGTAAATATTAACTTTTAATAAAAGGCATCGAAAAATAAATAAAAATATGTATAAAATACTACAATAAATTTTCATGTTTTAATAAAAATTTAATTAATTCACTTATTATTTGTTCTTGAATTGACAAGGTATTTCTTCTAGAGAATTTTCTGGTTGGTCTAAATGGACCAACCATAAGCCTCCTCCAGTTGACCTCGGTCAACTAGCCCCTTCTCTCTTCCTCGAATGTCGGAATGTTAGGACCTCATCTTCACCATTTTTTTCGCTCGAGGGTATCATGTTATGCCATGGCAAATCACTTAATTAATGGAGATTAGATCTCCATTATTCCCGCCAAGGCCAAAGATCTCATCGATCTTCTTCAACTCGATCAGAATCTGCCTTGCGAGTCACCCATTCATTCAACATATAAATAATCTCCTCCAGCTCCACCTCTAATTTGATCAATCTTATCACACTCTTAGCCCCTCAAACCTACTCCATTCCCTTCCTCTTGGTGATAACTAGTGATTGGGAGGCTCTACAACGAGGAGGAGTATCTAAAGAGCAAGATCCGACCACTGCCAAAACCCACCATCGGTCGGTTTCACCTCCTCGACTCTGGTCAAGTCAAGGCCTCTTTCTGTCATTCCAAGGTATATCTTTAGTTCTAGAATTATTTCTTTCTTTCTTTTCAAGTTTAATTGCATCTTTAAGTTTAATTTTATAAAACCCCCAATTTTCTGAAGCTTGAGCTCCAGGGCGTTTCATCGTGATATCATCGTTGATCCACCCCGATTTCCATCTAATTGTCTTCCCTAATGCATTCTCAATCGAGTGCCCCTCCTTTCCACCCCAGATCCATCATGAATCTGGGAGGCAAGATCCTATCTGCAACCCTTTGTCGGAGCTACATCACCAATTCATCCCCAATAGCTTTTAGCTTCATTCCAAGTTTAAGGGAGTAGCCCTCTAACCGAGGAGGTTTTTGGAGTAGGTCCTAGGTCCCAAGGACTTGGAAAACTTCTAGGCCATCAAGAGCTTGAAGGCCCCTCGAATCTGCCCTTGAGCCACTTGAAGCCTATCAGACTAGACCACTACATGCAAGGAAGCACCGACCACTTGTAGACACCGTTGGATCGAGATATGGTTATAGGAGAAAGGAGAAACTTCATATCGAAAATTGTCGGCCTCCAGTTCTTCATGAGTTCTTCTCAACCCCATCTTCACCGTTTGATCACGAATGCATCCCAGATCTAATCTGGGTTGTCCAATTTATTCGAAGCAGTGTGTGGAGATGACCCTTGGATCAGACACGTGGGTTGCTCTCGAAGGTTGGATGAAAAATAGTTAAGTGGTAAAATTTACAACCAACCCCTATGCTTCTTTGTTATTTGTAAAAAGTTCGGTAATATTTTAATCAAGTACAAAATTTTGTGGATAATTTGCATGTATGCCCCAGAACCTTTTTGATTTTGCACTTTAGTCCAGTGCCATGTCACCTTAACTGGGATCCCACATGAGTGGACATTTTGTAGGCATGTCCCTCCAGATCTTGTATTTATCATTTAGTCCATAAAAATCAAGTTGAAGTTGAAACTTTTTGGATATTTTGCATGTAAGCCCTTGGAATATATATATATATACAAAAATTCCCATTTCAATATGATTTATTTTTATTTCTGCATTTATTTTTATTAAAAATAGCTCCCATATCTAAACAATTTGCAAAAATAGGTGTAAGTGTATGATTGACTGCTTGTTCATGCTATATATTTGATTTTCCATTTAGCATGCATTTATTATTTATTAAAAATCGAGAATATTCACTATTTGACTCAAAAAATACAAAAAATATACAACCTTTTCGAAAAATTCTAAAAAAATTCCATACTATATATTATCCTATTTTATCACCGGATAAGAAATCACAAAAAAATCTCAAAAGGAACTCCAAAAATTAGAAGACCCTTGCTAACATTTAAAAATTACAAATTATTTTCTAAAATCACAAAAATAGTTTTCTAGGTTATATTTATATATATATATTGCTATGTAATGAATTAGTCTTGAGAAATTTCAAACCCTTTTGCTATTTTTAATTCTCAAATCAATTTTGCCAATTTAAAAAATCCTTGTTTTGGTCATTTTCTGATTTTAAAATACCAAAAAAGTCAAAAAATTCCCAAAAAATTAATAAATTATAATAATATTTTAAAAATAAGAAATATTTTATGTTAAAGTTTTTTACTGTATTTATAGAGCTTGTATATTCCTATATATTATATATAGTTTATATTATAATACCCTAGAGAGCTTGTATATACCTATATATTATTATATATAGTTTATATTATTTTTAATTATTATAAATACACTAAATATATATTTAATGCCTTAGAAAAATAAAATGGGCTATTCTTTGGGATACTTTCTTATTTTTGTACATTTATTTTATGTAGATACTATTATATATTTCCCATATTATATCCCTATTGCCTTATATTGCACACAAATATATCATATTCAAAAAAGAAATTAAAAAATAGAAATTAAAAAATAAAAATTATAATATAATTATTTTAAAAATTAACTAAAACCCATAACAAATCGATTGATATTGTGCATACTTATACATACAAACACAATTATATTTTTTATTTATAAATAATATACGTGCTACGTTACATGTTCCCTGTGTTCGATACCCTACTCTTCTTGTTACTATACACATACTTTTTTGTAGGGTTAAAATAAATTTTGATCAACATTTTTCTTGCATTACTTGTTGATTATTTCTCTTGTGGTTTAATTGTTGAATTTATCATCATCATTCATGTGCAACCACCACAGTGAGAGGCGATCATGCCTTGATCGCACGACCACCTCCTTGATATCTGACAATATTTCAGAGGGTGATAAGGAGATGCACCTCGGTGATTGATGTCGTACTCATCTGTTATTTTTTGAGCCTCGTTATTGATGAAGTGGCTACCCCAATCTAATATCAAAATTTTTGATATCTCGAACAATGAAATAATGTTCTCTTTTAGAAATCTACAAAATTTTATGCTATCTGTGGCTCGAGCAGGGAGAATTCCACCTATTGATTCACATAGTCTACGGCCAGCAAGATGTATTTATAGTCCTGACTATTAGGAAACATACCCATGAAATCGATAGCCCACCTATCGAACACATTCGAGATCTGAATGAATTTAAGAGGCATAAAGTCTTTGACACCCAGGGGTTTTTCATTTTTCTTATAATAAGTACAAGCTTTGACATATTCATTTTCATCTTTGAATATTGTGGGCCACCAGAGGCCACATTACAATATCTTTGCTATCATTGTGCTTCCAGAATGGTGTCCACCAGATTCGAGCTTAGGGCAGTGCTCGAGGACATATATGTACTCCTCTTGAGGAATACACCGATACCAAATGCAATCTGCTTCTTCACTGAATAAGTTTGTGTCTTCCCAATTGTTAAAATGACAGACATGATTTTGTCCTTGATTCTCAATCCAGTCTCGTGGAACCACCCCATAAATGAGGTAGTTCACAATATTGACATACCATGGTAGAGATCCAATGAGAAGGATGGATTCATTAGGGAAGGTATCTCTGATTGGTGCACTGCTCAGCTGAGTATCTTGGCTTTAAATTCTAGATAGATGATCTTCTATCACATTCTGAACTCTAGTTTTATTTTTGATTTCCAAATTAAATTCCAGGAGGAGAAGGATCCATCTAAGTATAAATGATTTAGCATCCTTCTTCTGCTGTAGGTATCGGATAGCGGAGTGGTCAGTGAAAACAATAAATTTTGATCCTAGAATATAGAATATGAACTTCTCTAAAGAAAAAAAATCCTACTAGCATTTCTTTCTCTGTAATTGTATAATTTCTTTGCACTTCATCGAGTGTGTTGCTGGCGTAGTGAACAATGTACGACAATTTATCTCTTCTCTATCCTAATACAGCCTCAATGGTAAAATTTGACGCATCTGTCACGATCTCAAATGATAGAGATCAATTTAATGGCGATATGATGGGAGCGTATGTGACGAGCTCTTTCAACTGATAGAATGATTGGATAACCTTTTGATCAACAATAAACTCGATCTCCTTGCAAAAAAGCTATGTAAGAGGTCGAGAAAGTATGTTTAAGTCCTTGATAAATCCTCTATAGAATTTGACATGCCCCATAAATGACCTCACATTCTTCACATCAGTGGTGGATCAAGTTTTGTAATAACACCCACCCTCGTCGGGTCAATTTCCATGCTTCGCATGGAAACGACGTGGCCCGACACAATTCCTTCAGTGATCGTGAAGTAACTCTGATAAGATCAAATTCACTTCAAGACATTTTTGTAGTGCCTGGTCTATGTACTGAAGACAAGATTTGAAACTGTCACCATAGACTTAGAAATCATACATGAAAACTTCTAGAAAACTCACGACCATATCAGCAAAAACTACAAGCATGCATCATTGGGATGTGGCAGGAGCATTGCATAATCCAAATGGCATTATGCGAAAGGCATACGTACCGAACATGCAAGTGAATGTTGTCTTCTCTTAGTCTTCAGGGGTGATCGCCACCTGGTTGTAACCTGAGTACCTATCTAGAATGCAGAGGAATTCGTTCCTAGTTAGTCTCTCAAGAACTTGATCAATGAATGCAAATGGAAATGGTCCTTCTTTATTGCTGCATTTAGGCAGGTGTAGTCAACACACACCCGCTAAGATGTCGGTACTCATGTCGAGATCTCCTCTCCTTGATCATTCTTAACCACAACGAGCCGTGATTTCTTCGGAATGACATGAAGGGATATCACTCATTTGGACTCAGAGATGGGATAAATAAAACCCGATGCACTCCAATTTATGATTTTCTTCATAATGACATCTTAGAAATTAGGGTTTAATCTTCTTAGGAATTCTCATGATGGTTTGCAGTCATCTTCTAGATAGATGTGGTGTAAACACAAGGCTGGATTTATCACTCGGAGATGCGATACATTCCAACCAGGTTCCTTGCAGATCTTTTCTAGGACCTCAAGAAGTCAAGATTCCTGATCTAAAGTTAGCCTACTACTAATGATGACTGGATGCATGTGTTCTTCACCTGCAAGGAAAGAATACTTCAGACCTATTGGGAGTTGTTTAAGTTCATGTAATTGTAGAGCCTGCTCTGCGGATACTTCAAAAATTGTGTTGGTAGATGAATGATCTGCTGAATTTAAAGAGGCGTTGTCGACCTCCATCACTACTGGCCATGATATAAATGTGCTGAACATATATGCAATGAATTCGTCATGTTCAGTCTGGCATGAATCTTCTTCAATCATGTTGATCAGTTATCATAATTCAATATCCTAATCGGTAAGAAGAATGCATCGACTGTGGTTTACAGGTCCTCCTATAAAGAGAGGATTTCCTGTATGAAAATGTCATTTAAAGAAGTTTATTGATCATTATGTCAAAAATATCACAGTTGTATGTTTTTTCTAGCTTCCATTCATTAAATGTAGATTTCTGCTCGGTGATCATGTCCATGGTGACTCAGTCACTGCATGAACGAAATGCGATCTTTCCAAACAGTTAGTCGACGATTGCTTATGTAGTACAAAGGAATGGTCAGTCAAGATTGATGGGAGACTGGAGTAACAGTGTAGGAGAGTCCATTTTTAGGACTATAAAGTCAACTAGAAATCACATGTCCCACACAGTTACGATAACGTCTTCTAGTAAACCCCTCGGTTGCTTGATGGATCCATCACCAAACTATAGGATCATACGAGTAGGATTCGGCCTCGACCCCGAATTCTGCTAGCAATGAGGAGGGAACAAGGTTTATGGAAGATCCGTTATCAAGCATAGTTCGCTTGAAAACTTGATCAAATCTCTAGGATATAATGAGAGGTGCTCCCTTGTCTTTCTTTTTCTATGGGAGATCATAGATAGCATTCGTAGTGGCCTTGGTTAAGATGTGTTTTTCTCCTCTGTTGTGTTTATTTTTACAGCTCTAATGCTTGGAGGTGCGTGCTTATTTCAATCCTTTCTTTACAATGGGAATGTATTCCATGGTCTTCATCAATGGCACTTTTAACACATGATTTTCAATAACTTCAACAATGCCATTGTTGGACAATACCTTTTTTTTTCAAATTTCTATTTTTTGGTATTTTACATTGCATTTGAAAAAGTAATATTCACAGAAGAAAATACATTGTTCTTAATTGCAAAATTATTTATAGATGAGTGGTCAGAAGATAGGTTTCCATGCAAAATAGGCAAAAATGTATCTACATGAGATTCAGATTTGTCGGAATGGGTTGGAAGTGCTATTGGTGTTGGCCCCTCCGCAACGGGTCCTTCTTTGCTTTGGCTCTTCTTTTCTTTTTGGAAATTTTTATTTTACTGATTTATTTTGTAAATATTTCTCTTGATGGTGGTGGTGGATGGCTGGTGCTTGTGCTTCTTCTTTCTCATATTCTTCCTCACCCATCTCGGTTGTTGGACTGACTGATGAGGAAGACGACTTGTCAAAACTTGCTTTGTTATTCCCCTTCACGATTGTAGAGGGCTACACAGTTCTGCTTCTCTTAAGAGTTACTACATGAGATAAAATATAATATGAAATATCTAGCTTTGTTGGATTGGAGGAGGCATCATAATATACATGTTCTTTATGCTTAAAATTATTGGGGTTTGCCTCAAACTGAGCTGGAATGAGAATTTTGGTGGCGGTGAGGTCGCCAAGCTTCTAGGATATCTCTGCTAGGCCTTTGATGAGTTGGACCAAGTAGTTCAGGGCTAGGATTATATGAGCTTCCTTAGACGAGTTATTGTGCTTATCACATTAGGAGTGATATTATGGATATTTGGAAAACTGAGAACTGTAGGGAGGAGGGAGTTGTTGTTGATGAAATTGAGGAGGAGGGAGGTATTGGTTCTTAGAAGCAACCACATATTGGTGATGCGGTTGGTACTGGTGTTACGTAGGCTGTTGATAATTCTAGTTCTATCTCCATGTGTTATGATAAGGTGGAGACTGGTGCTATAGAGGCTGGTTGATATGGACAAACCTCCCACCGGAGGGTTGGCGATACAACATAGTAGTAGATGATTGGACATGCTATTATTTTCCTAGATGGTCTAATTGTACATCATTGTTCCAGATGCCATTCAACTCTTGAATTTGGGGTGCTGGTGGGAAATATAGATCCGCATATGATGGGGATAGGGCTCATTCTAGTATTGTATAGTCTACTACGACAGCTACAGAGGTGACTGATCTGGTGCTTGCATGTACTATATGTGCTAGACCTAAAGTTGACCTGAACTCAGCTGAGGCTGATGCATCGATGATGGCTCTTTCTGGTAAAAAAGAGTTGTGATTGTTGGTCTTGTAGATTGCACGATGTTAATGGTACTAACCAACAACTCCAACCTCTTTCAAAATTGATCCAGCTTGTCTAGGTGTTGGGTTCTTTGTTCAGTCACATATAATTTCTCAAGTCTTGTGACCACTTCTCAATTATGTCCACTTTTGATAGGTGGCTCTCAACAATGTTGAGGTTGGAGCTCTCGTCCCTGTCCACTTCACTAGATGTTGCCATATTGACAAGCTTGTGGTTGATCTGTAGTTGTCTCTGATAAGTATGAGATGAAGACAAGGTGACCTCTCCTTCTACCATTTCTTCACAAATTTGCCAAACTACATCTGCATACTTGCTTAAATGCGAGCCACCATATGCGCCATCTACTAGCCTCTGACTTTATGGAGTGAGGCTCCCAAAGAAGTGTTGGACCAGGATGGTCTGAGGAATATCATGGTGGGTACACTTATCCTGTAAATCTCCAAATATCTCTCAGGATTCATGTATGGATTCGTGCGATCCCTAGGAGAAGTTGTTTATTCTTACTCGCATCTGGTTGAGATGACCCAATGGATAGTATTTCTGAAGGAACACAAACTTAAGTTCCTCCCATGTCATCACGGCCTTCCCTATGTGATTGATCCAATAAAGAGCATTGTCCTAAAAGCTAAAGGGGAATGCAGTCAACTTCACTACATCTAACGGGATGTTAGGGTAGTGGGTGGTGCGGCAGATGCAAGAGTATTGCTGAAGATGGATGTAAAGCTCTTCATTAGTGTTCCCATGGAAGGAAGGAAGAAGAGCCAAAAACTACATTTTGCTTTTAAAATGTCTTTGGACTACAAGGATGCATATCCACTCTATCATCTGGCTAGCTCCAAGATTGTAAGTTTCTTTGAGAGTAGGCTTGGGAGTCTCTCTCCTTGGTTCATCTACAGACCCTCCACAATATCCATCTTCCTATTCATCATCATCACCTCCGCCTCCTCCTTTGTTCTCTCTCTCTCTCTCCTCAGGTCATTCAGCATATCCTAGAAGGCAACCTGGGCAAGTGCCTGATCTGTCAGCTGCTGTTGGATGGACTGAATTGAAGCGAGAATCTGGACATTCACTGTGTTCTGATATGGTTGTCCCTAATCTGGCTAGTTCGGTCCCTCCCTTTATGCTGAGGAGTCATCTATGATTCGAACTCATAGGAATTAAGGGGTCCTGTGTTGTCACTTGATATGCACATGGAAAGGTAACTCGAGACATGTTGTAACACCAAATGGAAAGGATGATATGGTATTAGGGTCAATTCCATGTGTGTGTGAATGAAGCATTTGATACGAACTAAAATCGATCTCCATCAACAAGGGGGAATGACGGGACAAGAGTGATCTCAGTTTATTTGAATAGAGGAAGAAGTCAAGGTTTCTATAGATTGGTTCACAAGATCAAAACTAGGTTCCTGGGAATCACCTCGAATTATCGAAGATTTAGAGCTCATGGAATTGATGTAGGTGTCGGTGGGGTCCCGACTAAATCATCCATAAGAAAACATCTTGGATAGAAGGGAAGTAGATGAGGAATGGAATAGGTGATAAATAATAGATGAAGAGAAAAATAGTGGAAGGCTCAAAATGAGCAGGATAAGAAGAAATGAAAACAGATAAAATGAAAAAGGGTGCAAGTGCACATGGCTGGATCTTTGACCTAAATTCTAATTCAAATGAACACAATACAAAATGGATTCACCAACCCTATACAATGTGATTCTATGAGAGTTCAACTATTGTTATCTTTTCAATTTTATTGTTATTTTCAAGAAATCTTATAGAAAGTCCTTAGAGGCTAACCCTATAAGAGAGTGAGTACTACCAGAAAAGTATCTTACAGTTTCCACTTCCTTTGTAACATGTAGCCTGCACTTTTTCAAGAGAATCCCTGCTATTGAGTTTGGATCCACTACTCAACCAAATAATAGAGGAGGAAGTCGATAAGAGAAACCACTACTTCCCCCAAAAATAAGGAACTCGGATGTAAGGTAATGAGATAGACATACCTGTGAGGGCATGGCCTATGCTCAATATTTCAGACCAGGTTGGATGCTCTACATAATGCAAGAACATCACTATCGACAAGTCCCTACTCGCCCACATATGATAGAAGCACTAATACTTTGTGAATCCAGTCAATAACAAGGAAGTAATCACGTTGGGTTTTTTGGCTCTAATCCTTAGGGGTCATACCTCACTCAGTATGGAATATACCTTAAACCAATGTGGGCTTCATGAACCTCAAACAATGATGGTTAGTTATAAATTCTAATTTTGGTCATAGTTTATTAAACAATCTCCTCATTTTAATGTCTGATTTTCACTTTTTTGAGTATTTTTCACCTAATATTTTTTTGGATTTTCTTTGAATTACAAAGTTATACAAAACTGGGAGAGAAGATGAAACAACTGTGTATGTTGACACTAAAATAGAACTCTCACCTTGGTATCTTATGATGCATGCTTAGTAAGGAGACTTACAGTGCTTCCCAGCTTTCTCTATGCAGGATACAATATAGAAAATAAATTATACCACACGCAAATTTAAGTTCATGTAATCGCATGTTTAACCCAAAAATCTAGAGGCCTTATGTTCCGCACAAGGCGGGAATACACTCGTTGAATCGATCACATGAAATCCGGATTAAAACAATAATTAACCCACACTAATGATCAAACAATGAAAAGCAATTGCGAAGTTAAAATTTATTATAACTCTACCACAAAGATTTGTATACGTGCAAGTATGTGCAGAGTGTCGAACATAGGGAACAGGCAGGATAGATCCGGGAAATTAGTGCACAAAAATGTGGACGTCATACATTTGTCTATAAAGGTGCTATATTTTTTGTGGGTTTTTAAATTTTATTTTTTTATTTATAGTTTTATAATTTTATTTTTAATTTTCTAATTTTATATTTTCTTTTTATATTTTTATCTTTTTATATTTTCCTTTTCTTTTAATATATTTATAATGCTATATAGATAATATATACAATATAGGCTAGGGTATATAGAAAAATTAAAAAATAATCAAAATGAATGAAATAAAATATTTCTTGGTTTTTAATTTTTTTCTAATACTTTTTTATGATTTTAAATTATTTGGCTAATTTTTATAGTTTTTTAAAGTCAAAAATACCCAAAAACGGGGATAAAATAAATAGTCAAAATTAAAATGGAGATGAAAATTATAAAAAAATATGAAAAATTCCCATATTAATTTTTATATAAAGATAATAATATGTAGAAAATTTAGGAATAGAAAATAGATTTTTTAGGATTTTTGGGAATTTTATATATTTTGATAGAGTTTATTTAAGATTTTTCTAAATTTTTGAGTTTTCTGTTAAAATTATTTTTGTAATTTTTGGTCTAAAGTTGTAAATAAATTAAATAAATATAAAATATATATTTTGGATTTTTTTCAAAAAGTTTTTATAGTTTTTATGCATTTTCTTTTGTATATAGGGATAAAAATAGATGTTTTTGATTTTTATAAATAATAAATAGCTTCAACGTGCATAATAAAAATAATGACGTAAAATAACAATGCAACATGAAGTTGTATTTATTTTTTATGATTTTTTCGAGTTAAATAGTTGCATGAAATAAATACACGAAAGAAAGAGAAACCACACTACTAGTAAGGGCATTATTGTAAATAGCAAGCATAGGGGCCAAAGTGTACTTTCTACAAAAATATATAAATGGATATTCAAATATGAAGACCAAAACAAAATTGAAGACAAGGAGTCCTCTGCAAAATCGCCAAGCTCATGTACAAAGGCACATGAGCCATGCTGGTAGGGACCTATGATTCAGGGGCTAGGTTGCAATTTTAACAAAAAGTTATAACATACTGAGAATGTTTCTGGACTAAACTACAATAACTAAAAACTGGGGGTCCTGATGCAAAAAATCCCCTCACGTGAAGCGTCACGTGAGATGACGTGGCCTGGACTAGAATGTAATTACAGAAAATACGGGGGTGCATCCAGCAAATATTACAAAAATTATAAAACTGCAGAGTAATGCATTAGCAGTTAATAATAAATATAAAAACCGCTAGGAAAATATTGCAAAACACCCATCACAAGGCGGGGGCGGACAACCTGATTTAATTCACTTAAGACACGTGGCGCAATTCGGATGGCTCATGATGATTCACGGATCGACGACCAAGATCAGAAGATCCAAGATGATCTGACGGTGCAAGGTGGGTGTGATCCGACGGCTGTTGTACGTCTGGAAGATCCGGCCCTCATCCAATGGAAGAGGAGGTAGGAGGAAGGATCAGAAAGAATCCGTCGAGGCTCCGCCGGCCAGATCGTGCCTCTTCAGTGGTCGTTGACTCTTCAAAATGGCCAGAAAGCTTCTTGGAGTGACCCTCTATTGATTGGCGGCCGAAAAATGGTGTGGAGAGTGCCGGAGGGCTGCTGTGACTTGAAGGAACAGGGGTTGCTCCTAGGTTCTCTTTATTCAGAAAAAACCAACTCCAGATGGAGTCCCTTGACTCCTGGGATTGCAAGTAAGCTCAAGAATGATAATAGAGGGCTTCCATGGCAAGCAAGAGGGGTGGTGGATGGTGACTAATGCAGATCGAGGTGGCCGGAGTGGAGCTCTGGCTATGAAGTTTTAGCCATAATCTATGCGACCTATGTGATTAAAAGACGAAGAAAAAGCTTAAAATAAACGCCTACACTAGAGAAATCTCAAGAAAAGGGAATATGGAACCTCGATGGTCAAAAGGCCAGAGATAATCTCACGGTGACGGGGGCTCGCCGGAGATGGGTGGAAGCCACCCTCGATCAGACCTGGGATCGCTCCAAGGGTCAGGGAGACGCTTGTCACTCGCTTTAATCCAGAGCTCCAAGGGAGAGGGTCAGATCTGGGTCAAAGGAGGTTCAAAAAAGAAGAGGAAAATCGAGGTGTAGTTTTGTATAACGACTAGGGTGGCTTAAAGAAAGAGGGAAATCTCACAAATTGCTACTCAAATCCTCGATGTTAAGCATAGGCGTGAATCATCGATCTAAGGGAAAGAAAAAGTCAGGAAGATCGCAGCACAAAATGGTGCAAGGAATGCCCTAAAAAAATCGAGAAAACGGGACAAAACTTGGTTCTGACAATGCCAGGATGTTGGGCAGAGGTCAACCCTAGCCGCAACCTGGTTGGTCCACGTAGACCAACCAAGAAAACTCCTGGAATAAATAATTCAAAAATCAATTAAAAATAATGATCAACTTATTAATTTGAGGTTATAAAATAAAAAATATTTATTATCTTTTTAAGAATTTTATTATGATTTTATTTATTTTCAGAGCTTTATAATTAGAAGTTAATTTTGAGGGTTATATATAGGTAAACTTATCTATATATTATTATATTTTATTTTGTATTTTTTATTTTTTATTTTATTAATATAATTTATTATTTTATATATTTATAACTTAATTTTATACACTTAAATATACTTTTATTTTTTGATGTATTATATACAATTAAATAAATAGGTATATTTTTTATATAGGTATAGATATAGGTAATTCATTTATGTATTTTCTTTACCTATTTTATTTTTGCATTTTCTTTATGTTTTTATTCTTGTTTTAATATTCAAATATATTAAAAATAATATTTACAAAATTATAAAAATATAACATTATAAAAATAAAGAATACTAAATAAATTAAATATTTTAATCGATATAATTATACAATATGGTTCCAAAACCTAACTTTCAAACCGTAACTCCAAAAAATATGAAACCACCTTCATTAAATAGCTTATTAAAATTTATATACAATTAAAGCTGATTTTGGTCATTTGGAGTTTTTTATTTGAGTGATATTGGTCTAGGAATTTAGGATTTTGGAAATTTATTTAGATTGCATTTTGTACACTGTAAATTATTTTTGTGTGAAATAAATTTTGCATTTTTCTATATTTTATTATCTACAACTTTCATGTACAGAGTTTATTTATTTGAAGTATAAAAATTAGAATTAAAAATAGGTCTAAAAAATGAATAAAATGAATTAAATAAAAGGTATTTTTAATTGTTTCTTGGCTCTTGTCTCCCCCTACTTTATTCCTTGTCGATCTAGTCATCGAGATACCTAGGTCTCAAGTCTAGGGTCATAAAATATTTTCAATATTTTATTCTTTTTCTTTTCTTTATTCTATAATTTTTTCTTACAAAACCATATTTTATACACTATTTACACAACAATGCATGGATGTTAAAATGCAAGAAATAAGGGTATTTACATGCATTTACTAGGTTTTTAAGGCTAAAATGATAGAATAAAGAGGATGAACTGAGATTCATCATCCCCATGTACTTGCCTTTGCTAGTCCCTAGCAAAAACTTATGCAATAAGTGCAGAAAAGAAAAAAAGAAAAGAAAAAGAAGGAAGATGGATTAAATTTAATTATCAAACTTGTCTTCATAAAATCAAAGTTTGGAGCTTAAGTCGGACCTTTGGAATTTTAGTGCGGGCGGAACCTTAATGGGAATCGGATTTGAAATCCAACAACCTTCGAGAATCCCAAAACCCTGCTCAAGTCTCCTTAATAGCTAGGTCAGAATACTTCAATTCATACACAAACCCTTATGATTTATCAATCTGACTCGTACAATATAAGTGATGGTGGCTCTTTTCAACTGAAATGACAAAGAGACTAACTTCTCCAGTATGAAAACCAGATAATTCCCCAATCCAATAACTCCTTCCTTGAGGAGCGCGATATTCCCTTCTAAATTCAAGTAGCCAGCTCAAGAGGAGGGGTGAACAGAAAAATGGACGGTAGCCAGTGTAGCTATCTATCTTAGGATGCAAGACTAGTATAGTCAAGTCATCTAGCTATACACTCACATGATTTGACTTTGAAGCTCAAGCTTGCTTATTGACTATACAACATATACACTCCGGTAGGCACTTTCTTTTTAAACAAGCCTGTCCACCATTTTGGAGTTTTTGCTTTTTGCTCTTTTTTTGTGTTTTTGAAATACTATACACAACAACATTTACATAAGGAGTTTTTCCTCTTGAGCCAATAGACTATCCCTCTTTTGAAGCTTTATTGCAACCCACACTCTCTTGTCTTCAAAATTCATCATTACCGGACGGGTTGGGGTGCACTTCCCTCCCTAGAGGAGGATAAATGTTTCCACTTGTGTGTATCTCATATTGGCAAATCTAATCCCCTTACCACTCCAACTGAGTTGAGCCAATTGAAAGGTGCAGGTGTCCAAGTTAGGTCATTATCAGCAAGAGTTGTGCGTGTGCTTTGAAATACTCTACTTAGGCAGTCAAGAATCCATTGAACCAAGTTTCGAGATCCTCAAATAATCAAGTCAACGAGATCTGAAGTACCTCAATTCTAGCACCTATAAGGTTCCTATCATTAGGTAGATTTTATGGTCCAACCAAGCTTTAACCTCCGGATTTTACTTAGACTTGTTAAACTATCAAACTCAATCCGAAAAATGGTAATGCTTTGTAGAATGTGGAAAATATTTTTATGATGCAAAATTTTCAATGTTTTGAACTTTTTATTGATTTTTAAAAAAGATGATGCATGTACATTTTTTGGTATTTTCAAAAGAATTTTTCGAATGTTTTTGGTATTTTAGTTTTGCAAATATTTTTGGATTTTTTTGAAAATAAAAGATTTTGGATAAAAACTAGTCACAAATATTTACACAAGGATGCATCTTATATTTACAAGAATTAGGTTTTTGAGAATTTACAAGGAGTTTTATAGGTATATATATATATATAATTTAATAAATAATTTTAGGATGATGTTTATATTCCTCAAACTTTATTTGAATTTCATTTTACAAACAGTTTTAAAAACTATAGTTCAAAATAATTTTTACAAATAATTTTTCAAACATTTACACGCATTTGAAAATCATTTTGCAAAGTTTTTTCAAACAGTATATATAGATTTTCGAAATATTTTTGCAACCATTTTCCAAACATTTGCAAATAGTTTTTCAAATATTTTATTTCACACAAAGAAAATAATTTTTACAAATAAAACATTTTTACAAAGGTTGAAAATAACTAACAAAATATTTTCCAAATAGGTTTCAAAAGAAAGGATTTTCAAACTATTTGTCAAATGTTTTGTAAAAACATTTTAACCTGATTTTTAATCAGTAAATACAACAAGAATTTGAGGAGTAATCAATATCTTTTTATCAAGTGTTTTTAATGAATTTTAATAGTATATTTAGCTATTATTATTATTTAATAACAATACGAAAGTACGAGTTATGACTAAAGTATATACGCAGTATATAAGACCCCCCTATACTTAGCTTGAGCTATGTCCTCATAAATCAGAGAAAAAGAGAAAACATAACTCATACTGAGTATAAAAAGTCTAAAGAATAAACAAATGGAGAAATAAATGAATAGGAAGTTGACCGCCCCCCTATACTTAGGATCAAACAATCCTACGTATAGTAGATTGTACACAAAGCAGGGAGGTCCAAGGGTAGGAATGAAGAGATCGTACTCAGACTGTCTCCCCCTATACTTAGGGTAAGATATCCCTAAGTATAGACAAGAAGAGGATACAATGGAGAGGATCAACGAATGAAAGAATCCGGGTGCACTCCCCTTATTCTTAGGACAAAGTCCGTCCTAAGTATAGAAGACTAACAAAAAGGGACGACACCTTTTTTGTAGAAAAAAAAAGAAAAGTAAAAGAAGAAAAGAGATCTGAAGATAGAAGATAGAAGAGGATGTACACATAGCTCCCCCTATACTTAGGGTAAAAGAAGCCCTAAGTATAGGCAACAACAGGAGTAACGAAACGGAACGAAGAACACTTGGCTCGTCCACCCCCCAATACATAGGACAAAGTAAGTCCTAAGCAAGGCACACATGAGAATGTGGTGGGTGAGAGATACGGGAGATAGAAGAAGGTAAACAAAAGCGAATATACAACAGATGGATGTACAAAGGATTAAAAAGGTTGAAAGAGAACCTTCTTGCGAGATTGCTGATGAATGGATCTGATATGGTGCAGGTCGACATCATGGTCCTCATATGACACAAACCAATCAGGGTCGATAGGGTGAGGATCCTTAGTGGTCCTAGAGTGAAGAGGCACATACTGGTTAGTAGAAGAAGTGCAACTAGGTTCGACCTTGGGTGTCTCGATGATATCAAAGTGAAATGGGAGGAAATCATCATTGTAAGAAGTAAGATCACAGTCGTCATGCGAGGTCTCATCTAGGTCAAAACCAAAAGGCACAAACTCATCAGTGGAAGTCACCATGGGCAAGACAACGAAGTCTATCATGAAACTCATGTCCTAGATCAGAATGATGACATTATCAAGAATACCCTTCAGCCTCTTTATTGATCCATCGGCAAATTAATCTGTCTTCTTGGTTTTCTTGAGAGTCCCAAGATGAATAGGTTGTACCAACGAGAAGGGTATTATATTTATCGATGCGTCGTCGTCAAGGAGAGTGTTGTCACATAAATGGTCAGAGATGGTGCAACTCACAAGAGGTGTGATAGTGTTCCTTTTCCTAGAAGATGGATGATGGGTGATGGCATAAGCAGTGGCCATGGCCAAGATATAATGCTCAGATCTACTCCTCCACTTTCTCTTCTTATGATGAGGAGCAGATAATTGGGTCATGGCCTGGCGAAGTGGGGCATCAATGATCTCATTAATAGCGACCACCACTTCAGGTTTAGTCAATATTTTTTTTGAATTTTTGAACTTCCTCCATATAAGGGAGGAAGTCGGAATCAACATATACACGAGGAATGCCAAGAGCAGTCTGTACATCGGCATCCTAGGGGTCAAAGGTGGGATAAGATATGATAGGTTGTATGATCAAATGATCTAGCAAAGGTACCCACTCCTCACCGTCTGACTCAACAAAATGTCTCCCTAAATATTCTTGAATTTTTAGATTTTGCTCATTTTTTGTATTTTGGGCGATTGCAAGCTCTCATGGAAGTCCTCAAATGAATCCATATCCTCAAATAGCGTAGCAACATTCTGATTCTTATTTAAATTAGTAAGATCATCAATCCTTGAATTCATTTACTCCATCATTTGGTGCAATGTCTCAATCTTGGAAATCATGAAAGGCGACTCCAACAGATCAGTCTCGGGTAGATGTGAAGGGACATATGGAGATGGAAAATTTGAGGGTGGATGTGGATCAAACTCAGAAGACTGAAACTATGGCTAGAGAGGATCCAAATGTAGAGAATTTGATCTAGATCTAGGCAGGAATTGCTATTATTGTGAAGCACAAATTTAATTTGATCTAGAACCAGACGTAGAGACTATAGGTGCATGAACACATTAGGGGTTTGAACCTAAATTACTCTATCAAGCAACTCCTAAAAATATAAAGGTTCATTCATATAAAATAAAAAATAAATATGGAAAACTCAAAATGCAGAAAACAAATGAAAAACAAGTGGAAAAAAGGAGAATAAAAATGTAGAAAGCAATAAAAATGCGAGAAAACCGATGAGGCCCCCAAGTGAACAATCACCCGGGCAACGAACTTCGAAAAGTGTTAAAGTTCAAGTATCCTTGGGTACCTGTATTATTACAATAAATTATTACAAAAAGAGTCCCTCTCTCAAAAAATAAAAAGAAAAATCTACACTAAAGATGCTCTGTCTCTTTCTTTCTTTCTTTGTCTCTCTTCCTTGCTCTCTAATCAACCTATAAAGAAAAGGCTAATCTCTTTGCAGCTCAGGTACACCAGCTTCCTAAAAAGCCACCTTCACCATACGGTCCCTCGTAAGAAATTCAACAAAGAAATTGGTTAGACATAAATAAACAATTATTGATAAAAAGAAATTAAAAGAAGAATAAATATGCATATGAATATATGCAATCCTATCCTAGGTCGCTCCCCGACAACGACTCCATTTAATAATTCAGTTGCATGAGGTACCTAGGGTCCGATCTTGGAGGGAACGTAGTGTCTGACAAGTCAGATCCGATAATTGTTGTATCGGTGCCTCTCTCGACTCTCAGATACTCGCTCAACCAAATAAATCAACAATCAATGCATAATATATGATAAATCAATGAAAATTGCGTGGGGTGAATTTTATTATACACTGCAAATAAATGTGTATAACAAGCAAGTGTAGGGGTCGAACCACTAAGAGATACGAGGATAAACATTTATTATCAATTAATGAAAAATAAAAACAAATATTTTTGTACTTCTTGGCTTTTTGATTTTTGTTTGTTTTTAATTATATTTCATTTTTTCTGGATTTTTAGTGTTTTATATTTTTATTATTAAATTTATAATATTTTATTTTATTTCTTATTTTTCTGATATTTAATTTCTTTTTTAAAGATATAATGAGTATATATCTATCTATATACGATAATATGTATAATATAAGTATCATATATGATATATATATATATATAAATTCAAAAAAAACAAATAAGTACAATCCTTTTTATTTTTAGAAGTTTTAAAATACATATAATATTTTACAAATAATAATTATTATAATACCATATATGTAATATTAAGTTATATATATACTACATAGGGTTTTATACTTACTAATATAGCTGTATACACACTCAAAATTTATAAAATAAAGTTCTTTTATATTTTTCTCATTTTTCTATTTTTGAACTTTCTATTTTTTTAAGTTTTAGGTATTTTAAATTTATTTAAAATGACAAAATAGTGACTTACAATAATAGGATAGATTGTTTTGGGTTTTAAAAATAGATAAATATTTAAAAATGCCTAAAACTATTTTAATATATGCTACAATATATATATAATACAAAAGAAAGCTATTTTTTGGGTATAATATAACTTTTTTATAATTTTTTAAGGTTAAGAGGGTTTTTTAATTTTTTAAGAATTTTCTTTTATATTTTACGTGATTTTTTGTTTGAAGTTGTAATATATGGAAATAGATAGTTTCTATTTTTTTAAATTTTTAAATAAGGTTTTATATTTTATGTATTTTTATATCTAATAAGGGAATAATACATCTTAAATGATTTTTAATAAATGGAAATGCAAGTAAAATACTAAATAAAAATCATGGCATGAATAAGAAGCATTTAACACATTTACTGTGATTTTGCTAAGAATTTACAAGTGAGCGAGCTATTTTAATAAAAATAAAAGACGACATAATATTATATAGCCTGATAGGGGTATAATGCTATAAAAATCGAGGGTTTTTGTGCAAAAATACTCAAAATTTTACACTATTATACAATTTTAAAGGACTAAATATAAATAATAAAAGCTGGAAGGGCACAACTTTAATTTGGCCACCTCACGTGAGCCGCCACGTGAGGTGAAGTAGCATTGAACCTCAATGCATTATCAAGTAACTTCCAGGGGGTTGGTGCAATTTTTACAAAAAAAACTTTTAAACTACAATTAATATTTATGGGAATAATAAGTAAATACAAAAAATATGGGGGCAGCATTGATTTAAATTTTCTATCTTCCCGGGGATAGGTTCTACTAATTTTGAGTAGCGAATTTTCGAGGTCTAGGAAATAAGCTGGCACCACATTATCACCCGTAGATTGATTTTCTGCCTTAAACAAGGTCTGAAGATAGGTACATTGAATAAATGGTTGACTCTGACATCTAATATCTCCCTTCTGCAAGGTTCTGAATCTCTCAATATCCGGGACCCTAAGTGTTACCTGATTAAAAAGTCCTTGATTTGGAGGGTGGTGGTGCTTACAACGTGGCTGATTGTGCAGTTGCAGGATGACTTTATTTCTCTTGAGGATTGGACAACTCAGATTAGATATGGGTCATGGTTCTTGATCGTATAGTCTTGGAGGTCCTTGGAAGAATACTATAAGAGCAAAGGTCTGACAAGCTTTGATTCTTCTATCCTCCTTACTCAGGCCACCAAATGCCTCACTGATGGTCTCCTTCCGTTCTTGAGATGTCACCGCTTCAGCACGAGGGATCAAAGGGTTCCAAGGTCCATAGGGATCTTGGAACTTCACAGAACCTGGAGGTCTGTAGTTGGATTCAACTCCTACTAAGGTGGTTGCGGGGCTCTTTCTCTTGCACAAAAAATCTCTTAGGGTCGAGGCAAAGATGCTTGCCTCGGAGATGAAGATCGTAGCACAAGGGATTGAATAGGATGAAGAGGTTGGTGGAGTAGGAGGATCTCGATGGCTCGAATCCTTGCAGGATTCAAGGTGAAAATGAAGTGGAACTGCGGAGAAGACAATGAGGATCAAAGAGAGGGGTGGAATGGTTGTAGGAAGCATGTGACTCATAATGAATTTGGGGCTAGATCCTAGTGCTCCACCGATTTTAATTTCTAAAATTACACTAAAGCTTTTACTAATTGACTAAAGTAAAGCTACATCTAAGTTACTGGAATGAAATGCGAGAACAAAATGGTACCAAGCAGCACAGATAAGCACTGGTGCCTGGAGCAGATGAAGCTCATTAGAGCTTCTCTAGCAAATCTTGGATCACGCCGCCTTCACCTTTATCAACACTGACAAGGGTAGAGAGACTCTCTGTCACCAGACGACTTGATCTATGGGGTCCTATTGGTGTTACATGCTACAAACATGGATCAAAAATCAAAAGGGGGCTCGGGAAGCTTTATTTATGCACAAGTGAGGGGGTGAGTTCGAGTAGGGTTTACATGAGGAAAAAAGGGAGTTGGTGGAGGCTATGGAGTGTGCGAGGGTTAGGGATGATCTGGTAATAGAGTGATGGGTGTCTCGATGGAGAAGGAGCATGGAGGTGGTGTGGAGAAATGGAAGAATTTTGGGCGCTCGTGAGTCTAACACAACATGCGACTGAGGAGAGGACAACTGACCTACTGGGTCAACTTTCCTTGGGTTCTCGTTGGTTCAGATGGACCAAACAGATATTAGAGATTCAAAAATACCTTATTAATTTGATATAAAACAATTATTATTTTATTAATTTTATATTAAAAATATAAAAATATAAAAAAATTTATTATTTTATGTTGTATTTTATTCTTAATTTTATTTATTTATACAAGTTAATTTATTACATGATAATATTTTCATGTATACTTATAGGTATATATACCTTTATTTAGCATATTTTATGTTTATTCTGTATTTTAGATTTTATTATTATATACATGCATTATATATATATAACTTACTTAATTACATATTTGCATATTTTTAGCTTATTTTCATGAATTTATTTATTTACTTAGATAATTATGTGTATATATATAGGTATAGTTTACCTATATATTAAAGTATATTATTTATTTTAATATATTTTTAATGGTTTTATTTTATTTTATTATTTACATGTAGTGCAAATAATATTTACATGTTTATAAAGAAAATAAGAATGCTAAAAATGTAAAGAATAAATATATTGAATATTATATACATGTATATTGCACAATGAGGGCCCAAAAGCCAACTTTTGCATCTTAACTCTAAATTAATTGAAACTACCTTCATTATGTAGATAATTACAATTTAAGAATAATAAAGGTGAGTTTAGTCAATTTTGGATCTGCATGGAGAAGATACAAGTATGTAAAGTTTTATTTGCGACTCTTTATCCTGTGTGTCCCGGACACACTGGACATTATTTTTTAGTGAAATAAATTTTTTATTTTTCTTTGTATTTTTATGTACAATGTTCATGTTCAAAGTTTATATATTTGAGATATAAATAAATAAGAATAAAATATGTCCCAAACTACAATTAGTGATGAATAAAAATAAGGAGTTTTGTGTGGTTTTCTATACAGTTGATCTACACTATCTCCCCCTACTTTATTCCTTGTCGACCAAGTCTTCATGGTGACTGGGTCTCGAGGTCTAGGGTCACTCGGTGTCTTTGACACTTCATTCTTTTTCTTTTCTTTCCTTTATTCTTTTATTTTGGAATTAAATACAACATTTTATACAATAATTTATGTGAATTATTGAGTGTTATTTTGTATAAAT
Organism: Ottelia alismoides; assembly: GCA_037367405.1. Lineage (NCBI taxonomy): Eukaryota > Viridiplantae > Streptophyta > Magnoliopsida > Alismatales > Hydrocharitaceae > Ottelia > Ottelia alismoides. The sequence goes on along the minus strand of JAZKJV010001167.1, from coordinate 1,198,423 downwards.
TAATGCTATATACACGCATTTAGGTTAGGTATTTTAAGGTCAAAATGAAAGAATAAAGGTGATGAAATGTAGATTCATCACTACTATCAGCACAAATGGATTCCAGCGAGACCCATTGTTGGTAAAGTATGATGGCATGGGGTGCAATCAAATGTTTCGTCAACTAGTTTCAACAGATTAAACGGTTAGGATTCAAAATATATGAACAATACGAATATATTTTATTTTATTTATCTCACTATAAAATGATGTTTTCTGATGCAATACTTGAGTTACCTTCCATTGATGAGTGATTGTGATAATTTATATAACAAAATCAGACAACTGCATGCCTGTAAATATACTGAAATCATGACGTGCATTTTTTTGGTGGACTAAGGGGAATCTCTGAGCAGTGAATGGATAGAAATTACCGGATTATGCAAGGGGACATGCTTCCGACCTGTTGGATCACATAATCTAGTTGTTCTTAAGATGCGCACAACAAAGTTGTGGAGAGGATTTCAACAAAATATTTAGATAAGATTTCAACGGCATCAGTGTGGACAGCTGATCAGAACCGTTGGACAGGTAGGTGCTGGACTGTTAACAGTCAATACTAGCATTAATCTACAAGCGATAAACATGAACACCTCTACAGAGAATCATCTCGCATTCACTATACTACTGTTGGCACGTATGCACAATAGTTTACACGCACTACTTGTCAAGCCGTACATAATAGATCATCACTCAGAGGAATCAAGGAGTTTAAGCTCCATCAGAACTGATCAGTGCCGTACTCATGGTTTCAAAAACCAGAGCAGGGGAGTTCAAGTCAGTAAATCTACTGCGAACTTTCTGTGATAAGAAGGGCGAATGGACTAAGATACAGTTGTACTTGATGTACATGTGCACAGTTAGCAGATGGAGCCAGCCATCTTGTGAAGGGATTTCGAATATTGACTGAGATCTCCTTCCCGTCGTAACACGAGCCTATGCCTGAAACTCTCCCTTATCCCCATAAATGTAAGGGTAAATTACAAAAAAAGGGACTGAGCTTTGCATGGATTCCCAATTTAGGAACTAATTTTTAATTCATAACAAATAGGGGACTCATCTTTGATTTAACGGAGGAGGCCCCAACGACGTTAATGAGTGACTCGATTTGTAATGTATATGGACGAATATACCCTTATCCTCGGCAGCTTCTTCTTCTCCCCTTAAGACACGTGCCCCGCCCTCTCCCTCCCGCCCCAAGACCGCCTCCTCTCCGACTCCCTCGACCGCTCCGTCAAGGCCCTCGACCTTTGCAACGCCGTTCGCGACGACCTCGATCACCTCCGCCACCTCCTCCAGCCTATGCCCAATCCAGAAGCCTTATTCCGACGGTCAAGATATCTTCACCGCCCAAAACACCACAGCCCCCCCATCTCAAACCAAAATCTCGTGATCGAACAACCAGCTCAACCTCACCGGCCGCCGCTCCACCTTCTTCGCGCGCGCATCTGCCCGCTCCTGCATCCTCCGAATCCTCTCCGCCAGCCCGCAAACGAAATCCTACCCCGCCCTCCACGCGCCGTTGAGCCTGTGAGATACTCAAGGTCTTCTCCACCATACGCATGTCGACTCGTCTGGAGAGGTAGAGATACTTTCCGAGCAGATCCCCATGGCGGTTCTCCTCCGCCGTCCATGTCCTCATCCACCGAGCCTACGCGGAGTCGCTCGCGTCGGTTTCATCCCGCACCCCGTCCAGCGTGTTGATCATGGTCTGATACGTCAGCAGCGCCTCCTCCGAGATCATATCCCCCACCAGCGCCACGAAGTACACATCCGCGAGCTCCTCCGTGCGCACCCGCAGCGCGCGCACCTCGTCCATGAACTCGTCCACAGACATCGATGAGTCAGGCAGGAAGTCATGCGGCTGCCAGCACTTCTCCACCAGCTTCAGAAGCGGCAGGACCGTCTCGGTGACCCAGCCCTCCAGCGACCGGAATATCTCCACCTTCTCCGACGGCATCGAGTGCTTCACCACCTGCTGGCGGGGCTTGGGCGGCGCCACCGCGACCGCGGCCATTGCCACGCCACGTCTCTGCCGGATGCCGGAGGCCACGGCGGGATTGCAGAGGGAGAGGGCTTTCATCTCGACGGAGGTGTACGGTGTCGGTGGCGGAATGTGGGGAGGAGTTGCGAAGAGGGGTTTGAGGGAGAGGGCTTTCATCTCGACAGAGGTGTACAATGTGGACAAGTAGGAGTGACGGGTTTGCTATTTATATAGCGTGGGACTCGCGAAGGAGGTGTTGGGGAGAGGGACCTGAAGGATGATGCGGAGGGGCTGGAGGAGGTGGCGGAGGTGATCGAGGCCATCGCGGACGGCGTTGCTTTGATCGAGGGCCTTGACGGAGCGGTCAAGGGAGTCGGAGAGGAGGCAGTCTTGGGGCGGGCGAGAGAGGGCGAGGCGCATGTCTTAATGGGAGAAGAAGAAGCTGTTGAGGATAAGGGTATATTCGTCCATATACACCACAAATCGAGTCACTCATTAACGTCATTGGGGCCTCTTCTGTTAAATCAAAGATGAGTCCCCTATTTGTTACAAATTAAAAATTAGTCCCTAAATTGAGAATCTATGTAAAGATCAGTCCCTTTTTTGTAATTTACCCTAAACGTAACTACTAGTACGTGAGGGAACAACACAAACACACGGCATTATGCTCACTAACCTCAACCTTAAGAAGGGCCAAAAATAGCATCCTGCAGCAGTAGCACATCTATCACATGAAATGATGGAAGTACCAATAGTACCCGCAGTACACATCCACGTCAAACCTCAATTCCGCTGCATTGGCTTCAAAATAGAACAAGAGTACCATATACGTTAACATATACGTTACAAAGGGTACGTATACACCCAATACATCTTTTATCATTATACATGCATATACCATTACCGTTTAACATCACACGATATTTTAGCATAGAAACCCATATCGATGGGTGGCAGCTGCATCGGATGGTAGGCGTGGATCTCAGCGGCGCCTCGCCGCCGTCTCCCTTTGGGCATTGAAGAAGACAGCGGCAACGGGGAGACCGAGATCGTTGTCCTCCGCAAACTGGCGGGTGCAGAATAGGTCCCTGGCAGCGGGAACAACCACGCCCTGCCTTCTCTTCTGCTTGAACAAAACAAAGACGAACCTGTGGATGCCGATGTTCGGCAGCGGGCTCTCGTACGCCACCGCCTCCCTCCCTGCATCATATATGGTAGTTTGGTATATACTCTCAAAGTGATATATGTATGGAAATGCAAGGTCAATTTAAACTTACCGAAGGAAGTGTCAGTGGTGCCCGGGATATCAGTAACGATCCTGGAATTTGCGTACATAATTAAACTTTTTATTAAGGTGGTTAGTTTGGATATTTTATCCCCAAAAGACAGGTATTAAATTTGAACATCACCAGTGGACGTGTTCCCTGAGATATGGATCACTTGGTCCTGGAACATCTGGGTCTGTCATTACCTGCAACTCAAGCAAGGTGCATGTACTTACTATTGAAGTACATAATGTTGTATATAGGAAATCAAGTGTATATATATATATATATATATATATATATATATATATATATATATATATATATATATATATATATATATATATATATATATATATATATATATATATAGACACACACACACACAATCGTGTGGATATAATTATACCAGAGTGAAGAAGGACCTCATGTCACCACCCTGGACCTCAACCTTAGGCTTGCAAGCGACTGCGGAGGGGAAGAACTCGTGGCCATTGCAGACGACCTTATTGGAGTTGTAGGTCACAGTCATGGCGACAGTTGGGCTGAAGGTGTCCAGCACCTCACCTATCACTCGCCCGACAAAGAGGGGTTCCAAGCCTCTAACCATGGCCATGAACGTAGGACTTCGAAAAGGCAAGTGCCTGCAGGATGCTCCTCCGGTAATGGAGGAAGTTGTGTTGAGTTGTGGGAGGGCAGTTGCCTGTGTCTGTTTGTGGTGACAGGCTGAAGGCAGAAGCCTGAATATATAGGGCTCGTAAGGGGACCCAAGCTATTACATTGTACATTTTTTACTCCAAAGGAGAATTTGGTATGATGCCATCTATATTATATGTTTCGAAAACGGAATATAGATTATTGTTTAAATTGAAGAGGAGTGTTGCGAGGGAAGAGGATCTCTGCTATAACGAGAGTTACAAGTCCTCTTTAGATTTTTTTTGCGATTTTGATTTCAAAATCCAACCTTATATGTTTAATATTAGATTAATGCTCTACATATCATCAAAATTTCGCTCAAATTCGAGCTTATTTGTTATTTTATCTTAATGATCAAACATTCGATCAAGATCTAAGCAACTTAAATTTCATATAAAAAGACATGAATCTTAAACCATTAAGATACTATAACAAATAAGCTCGTATTTGAGCGAAATTTAGAGGATATGTAAAGAATTAATCTAAGATTCAATCTATAAGGTTGCATTTTGGAATCAAAATCGTATAAAAAACTAAAGAGGATTACATCACCTTTGTTGTAATGAGACTTACAGCAGAGGATCGTCTTCCTGTTGTGAGTGGAGAGTATTGCTGTATTGGTGAGCAGAAAAAGTATAGTATAAATTTCAAAATAGGGTTTCAACTTTACGATGATTCTCAGTGCAGGGACTCATCTTTTGATTGTAACAAATAAGGAACTAAGTCATCCATTTGTCCTAAGTTAGGACTTCTGTTTGCCTACCTTTCAATATTTTGAATATATTACTATCTTTAGAATTGTGATATTGCCCCTTCTTCTTCCCCAAATTCTTCTTCTTCTTTTCATCTTCTTTCCAATTCTTTACAACACCTCCATCGCCCTTCTCTCGTGATTCGATCAAGAACTACATTCCGGCCGATCAACCCCTCCATCACTCTTCCTCTTGGCTTCTGTCTATCTTGTGACACATTTCCTTCTTCTATCAACGAATGAAGCATAGAATATATTACCTTATCTAGTTGGAACCAGACCCACATTCCCCACATATCTCACCTCCATGTTGACTTTCATCTCAAGCCTAGAATCCACTCTTGCAGGTTGTAATGGAGGACTAAGTACTTCAGAGCTCCCTCACTGGAGAGCTCTACCTCCCTTTCAACTCCATATCGAGTAGCTCTCTCACGTTGGAGCTTGGGCTCAACCTACAGTCCCTCTGCATGTGATTGCATGCATCAGAAACTTCATCTTTAACATCTCCACATTGATGAAGAGCAGAAACATCAGCACTAGATCACCATCATCGGATAATGGCTTTCGTCTCGATCTCAGCAACACAAGCATCCCTCGACCCTTCCATCTCATTAGAGTGGAGGAACTCCACTTCGTGTCGATTGAAGAGAGGCACCACCTAGAATCACCACTATCAGTGGGCTCCAAATCATCTCCATCACGTGTCGCACCTCAACCAAAGTAGAGCGCTTCATCATGGTAGAGAATGAGGTGAAGAAACCTAGTTGTGAGAAGAAGGGGGAAAAGTGAGGGCACATTAATCAGTTCATACAAAAGTTAAATGGACCTCTAACATCGTTGGTTGTTTTAACATCACCCTAGACTTGGGCCCCAATTTGTTACGATCTAAAGATGAGTCCCTACATTGTGAATCAACATAAAGATTGGTCCTTTTTTGTAATTTACCCAAACTTATATAATATCCAATTGGTGTAGTGATGGTTATGTCATTTCCACATACCTACCCATTATGGAAGGAGATGTAGAGGGTTTATCAAGGTATTGAATTGCAATCGGGGAAGATGCTCAAAGAACTAAATAATTTTCTTCGGTTCCACATTAATTGAGTCATTGATATAGCTATTACCATCTTTTAAGACAAACTAACACCTCTTAAAGAACTTGGTGTTCTCTTATGGAAGGAGAAAGGAACATAATCAAAGGAAAAATGTGAAGAATTATTTTTTAGATAAACGATCATCATTTTATTTCATCAAAACGGATTGTTCGTGATCCTAACATGACCACACTGCAAAAAACACACAACATCCAAGATGCGAGGAAAATAAATAAAGCTTGGAGGCCACGACACTTAGTACACCCGTTCAATCCGACCAACTACATGAGAACGAAAATGTTCATAAGATAAGAAGGAAGAAAAAAAGTTTCTAAGTCATATCTAGCACCGACATTCATGTAGATCTAGCATCGACAATCCTCGAGAGGGATAACTGAGTCAGCTTCATCTTTGCAGCAATCTGACAGCGGGTACGTGAGTGAGGGCTCATGAGGCTAGAGAATTCATTGTTGTAGACATGGAACAATGCAAGGCGAGGTGATAGCAGTTATGATACAAAGAAGTAATAATGGGTGCTATAGAAAGTATTCTTTGTTGGACACGTGAGTTCACGTCGAGCCATTATACAATAAAAGTTATTGTAGTTCACTTCTTAATCTAAAATAAAGAATAATTAATTTGCATAATAGGTCCTTTATTACAATTAGGGTTATGGACCATGACCATCTTGATACCATACAATTGTTGATATGAAGGTCGGATCATAGAGGCTGGTGGAGGGTTGAATATCTAACGAGTTAGATTATGGACTCAACCACACCGTCAAGTGATTATCAAGAAGGGATCTCTCGCCTAAGAAGGAGATGACAATCCTTTACTCCAAGGGCTAACATCTGACTGACCTTTTGATGCTGGTCCTCTGTATAGGAATAGAGATTCGGAGGTGTCGGATGAGTTAAATCAAAGAGTTGATTTAATAAGATTGAGATAACTAAGACCTATGTCATATGCTGCCACGTATAGTCACACATCCTCTGACCAGAGATAGACGTATTACTATATGTTTAAGTATGTAAATTAGACAAACCATTAAGTTGATGACCTAATCAAGGTGTATACGTGATGAATCTGTGACTCATCACTCTTAAAGTTGAAAATAGAGCTCTGTCCCCGAGTATTTAGCATCATATTTCCCTTTATCTTGCATAAATAGCATTCATGCATCAATCCACAATATATGCTTTTTAGCATTCATATTTGCATTAAATAAGAAGCCAATTCATTTGTAAAATGCACTTGTAAAATATCCACCAATAACTCCCCTCTAAAAATCAAATAACACCTTCCTTATAATGTGTACATCATTAGTTAATAATATAAGGAAGAAGGCCAAAATTCCTATCTTGTAAAATACCCAATAAAGCCCCAAACCCCCTGGACCTTGGAATGCCAATATCCTTCTCTTACAAACTCCGAATTAGGTCTACTCACCTTCAGATTAATACACATTCAGATACCTTTAAAATGAGAATAATTTCATTCAATTCGGAGTTCGTATGCAAAACTTGGATTTTTGGGTCCCCTTGTATATTACATATATGTATATTCGTACTCTTGTATTTTTATATCATATTTGACCTCATCTTAGTTTTTGGACAACATGAAACTTGTAGATCTCATCGAGATCTACAACTTTCATTTTTTGAATTTTTCCAAATTCGGACTCCTTCTCTCTCTAATTTTATTTATCTTCTCAGCCACTCAGAGCTGGCCACGTGGCACCCTCTGATTGCGCCACACGACCCGTGTCCTTGCGTGCCACGCACCCTTGCATCTCAACCGTCAGATCACCCTCTCTCTCCCTTGATCGGAGTCGTTCATCATCGCAATGATTTCCAGCCGCCCGATCAAACTTCTGATCTCATCTGGACTGCTCGCCAACGTCGTGCCCTCCTTGCGCCACGTGGTAATGCCTATGCCCTCCGATCGTCGCTAGATACTTCTAATCCTCGCCTTACATCTCGCACGATGTCTGGACCCTTCGATCAAACTCCAGACCTCATCAGGACCGCCCATCAGTGCCGCGCTTGCAGCCCGCCACGTGGTGCGCCCTGTGCCCTTCGATTTTGCTCCTTAGATCTAATCCAAAGCATTAACCCATGCCAACATCTGGGACGTTGGATCGCCCGATCCAATGGCCAAGGCATCGTCTTCCACCTCCCGCATACCCCGCACCCCACGTCTTCCACCATGCGCAAGGGGTCGCCCCCTTTCTATTTTGGGTGCTACGCCGACCACCATCTCCGCCTCCTGGCACCACCACTACACATCCCACTCTTCCCTCATCCTCGCCAACCCCCTCGATCTCCATGAACACCCTCCACTCCCTCCACGAAGCCCACCAACTCCACCTCTTTGCCATCTACGTCGTCACCTTCATCCTATAAATTAGTCGCCTCCGGCCACCTTCACCCCTATCTGCCATCACGGAGAGTATCTCCGAGCTCCCACCTTCAAGTTGGTGACAGCAATTTGACGTGAGGACGAGCGACGACCGAGATCCACCTCTGGCGAGATCCACAGCCCAACCCCGCTGTGCCGCAGCTTCCCTCGTGAGCTGCACGAGCTCAGGTACCCTACCGGCCTTCGAGCGACGACCAGGAGCTCAGATCCGAGCTCCATTCCCCACGTAGACACCTCCATCTTCTTCACGATCTTCTTATTCTTTTTCTCGAGTTTTCTTCCATTTTATTCGCCATCCACAAGCCTCTTCCCGCTCCGCCAGCCATCCTCCGAGCTCCGCAAAGGAGCTCTGATCTTCGCGCTACACTCCGTTCCCTCCGATGACACACTTCACTTCTCACCGACGCCAGCTCCGCCACCTTGGCAGAGCTCAATCACCGGACCACCTCTCCTCTTCTCAGGCCTCTCGATGCACGCACAGTCACCCCACGAGCACATCTGCACACCTCGGCTATACCTCTAACCCCTGCAGGTACATCTATTTTGACTGGCTGGAACGTCACTGGATCTCCCTCGAGCTTCTCCGCCACCGCACCCCAGAGCCGCTCAGCTGCTTCTGAGACCACCGGAGGATCCCCGACGCTTCCACGAGTCTTCCCAGCTACTTGGGAGCCTCCGACGAGCTTCACCGACACCCAGAGGACGAGGCGGAGTCAGGCCCCCTTCGTCGGAGCCCAGCCTTCTCCGCCGCAGGATGCGGCGTGCCGATCGAGGAAGAATAATAGCCACCATCCCATCTCCTTGATCGAATGGTCAGGAATTCGCCACGTCGCCCACGTCCCGCAGCCGTAGGATCAGGCATATCCTACGCATCTGAGCGAGCCACGTCACTACTTCCTTTGCGCTACAGATGTCGTTGGATCGATCTTGATCTAACAGATTCAGATACGCCACGCACCAGCCGCTAGTCACCGTTGGATCATCACTTGATCCACGGTCCATATCAAGCCACGTCGCCCGATCCGAGCCTCTTCCCTGACCACTAGGCTCGGATCCCCGAAGCTAGTCCGAGCCTGGTCCGAGCCTCCAGTGCCCACCGAGCCTCCATCTGAGCCTTTGAAGACCACTGAGCCTGGGACCCCCCATGTGATATGCGTGCATCCTGGGTAAATTACAGCGAGGACCCTGGAGGTTTCCTTATTTGCATTTCAGTCCCTGTCAGGAGACCCCGCGTGAGGTGCACGCGTTCCGTGGGAAATTTGCATCCACCCCCTCAGCATTATAGGTAATTGTATATTGGTCCCTGTCAGCACATTTTATTTTTATCAATTTTAATTCCTGTAATTACATTTATACCCTTATCTTTGCACGCATATTTACGCACTCATTTTAAATCATTTTTCAAGTTTGAAAATTGCATTGTGTAGCTTATGTTGTCCTCTTTCATATGTGACATTTGGCACATTTTTGAAATATCAGTGGATTTTTCTACTAATTAATTGATGGAATTTTGCTATATTTTACCCATTTATGCCTTTTAATTCATAGTAATTTCTATGTGACTCCAACAATCACCAAAAAAAAATCACATTAGATCTAGGATAATTGAGTTCACATTGTATAAAAAAATCATCTCATTTACACACATCCCGAGGCCTGAATAAATCATTTAATGATTTTCTTAAATAATTTTTAATAGGTTCATTTCACATAGAAATTTAGGTTTATTAATTTTCCTAGATTCTTCACACTTAGATCTATCGAGGATATTTTTTATTTCTAAAAATATTTCGATTTGATATTTATTAAAATTAATTTAGTCAAAATCACCTTGCATTCATTTTTAATTCACATTAAATTTATTTACTGTCAGAAAAATCCAAAAAATTAGAGTAGCTTAATTTCATTGTATTTCATCATCTGGCCAAGTTTCATAGTTTTTGGACTTGATTTGGTCACTTATCTGAATTAACTTTTAAACTAGCTTGATTGTGCATGTGTCTTTTCTTTCTTGCATAAAATATATTGAAAAAGACCAAAAAGTTCTCCCTTGAAAATCAAACCTTGGAATTTGCTTAAAATCTACTAAAGGAGACAACTGCCTCCCTGAGTTCAACCTTGGGCTTGCCCAAGTAAAATAAATTTGCCACGTATGATTAACTTGACATTAATTAAAAGTGGTTTTTGATCTGCTCTTATTATCTGACCGCAACGAACAACACAACAATTAATTTGACCATTAATTTGATAGAATTAACAAGGGTAGTGAGACGCTGTTGAAAATGGCACCATTACCGGGGAGACATGGCTTAGGTTAATTTGCAGTAATTTCTGAGTGTTTGATTTTCTATCCCCGGGTAGTCTGACCCCCGGTTTTCTTGTGAATAATTTTCTGTCTTTTAATTTTTGTATTTTTCTATCGTTCTCTATTTGACCTCAACTTATTTTTGTGTGAGGAACGCGAGTAGTCGAAGACGCTTCGAGGAATCTGCATTTTAATTCTTTGAGTGATTTGAGAGGACTTGTATTTTTCATTTTTTCATTTTTTTGCATTATTTCCAACGGTTCCCGTTTGGGTTCTTGCGCGTGTAAAGATAGTGGAACTGTCCCCGTGTGCTGTGTGGATTGAATTGTAGATTAGACTTGCACTAGCGGCTCCTCGAGCCACTCTAGAATTTGCTTGTGCTTGTAAATCTTTAGGACCACACCATACACTAAAAAGACACACTTAGACTGCAGATCTAGTCAAATCAACCTGTGCTTCACTCGCTAATAGAACTGCTTGTCTAGGAGCGGATTTTATCGTATGCATTTGCATATAATGTCAAAAGATTTCAATTTTGTTTTGCATCCTGCAAAAAAGCGAAGGGATCACTGTAACTATTCTTCACTCAGCATACGCAACATTGTTTTTCATGCATCGACTTTTCTCGATTTCTCTATTGGTTTTCCAACTTAAGTTAAATCGAAATTGGCACTGGACGATAGGTGTGCTATGTGGTTGGACTAACAAGTGATAACTTAACTTAAAACCAGGACTGCTAACATTATTGACCAAATAAATAAATAAAATTGGAAAATCTGTTTGCGGTAGACTAATCCCCGATCTTGTTTTAAGGATGAGTGAGGGTACTTGAGAGTATGTGAACACCTTAAGGCATAGCCCAAATTCCTGCCTTCCATATCACGTTCCGACTAATCCTAGCAAATATCACAAGTTGAATTATTAAGGTTCACTGACTAGTACCAAGTAGCCTCCGCCTGTCTCAGGTAGATATAGGCGAAATTGCGGTACTTCGCGGTAAGTTGCCAGTAACCTCCCGGGGTGAAGTTCCGGCCTTGTCAGCCTCCGCCTGCTTGCATGTAGATAGGGGCAGGTCTTTGAATCCATCAACTTGGGATATGAGCGAAGAAAGGGAGGACCGGCGGTATCTTAGGCAATAGGTTAAACAGGGAAGACACATCCGGCTTTGAGCCGACTTCCCTGTAGGTCGCGTAACTCCTTGCTATCTTGCTTGAAAAATCACACTTAAAATTAACAAGACTAATTGGACTCAGTTTCAGGTTCTTCACTGTGTTGAGTGTGAATCCAGGGTTTTGGATAGAATTGCTTGCTTCAGGTAGGAGTAAAATCCTATCTTCACTTAGAACTCCCGACTCTTCTCACCAATCCAAGATGAGTGACTGGGGGGATATCGACTCCTTATTCTCCAATCTCTCTTTGAGCCCCCCACGAAACTCCTCTTCACCGGGCCAAGCGCTACTTGGATCATCAAGAACTCATGACCCTCTTGAGTTCTGGATCCCTCACACCCAGGGTGTTTACTCTCAAACCAACCCTTTCCTCTCCTCTGAACTTATCGAGGAAGACCATCGCCTCGGTAAAAATCCCTTCCTTGATTTGACCTCTAACTCGAACCATGTTTCATACCCAGGACTAGAGGACAAGATGCCACCTAAGCAACCACCGGATGAGGACCCGTTGTGACAGATCCTTAATCGCCTCGCCACAGCCGAACAACAGAATGCGGATCTTACAGCTAGAATGGGACAGATCATTACAGCAGGAGGAATCGACCGACCAATGGTTGATGCCTATAACCCAGCAGAAAATGAGATGCACAGTTGGTTGGCACCAGCGGTTCCCCCGAAGCATTCGAGCTCAAGCCCCACTTCCTTAGCCTGCTACCGAAGTTTAATGGAAATGTGAACAAAGAACCATATGCCTTCCTCAGAGACTTCGAGCTGGTTTGCAACAACCTTAGTCATCCTAAGGTTGGGCAGGATTACATTCGACTGAAGGCCACTCCATTTGCCTTAGGAGATAAGGCAGCACATTGGCTGAAGAACCTAAGGGTGACATGTACAACCTGGATGCAATTCAAGGACCTATTCCTGAAGAAGTTCAACCCCCTCAGTAGGACTAATCAAATGAGAAAAAAGATCGCTAGTTTCTCCCAAGGACCCTGTGAACCATTCCATGAAGCCTGGAATAGGTTTAATGACCTAATTCAGAAATGTCCCAGCTATGGCATTTCTAAGGCGATCTTAGTCCAGACCTTGTTCTGTGGCATGACCCCGGAGATGCAGGGGTTAGTCAGTGCTGCCTGTAGAGGAAGCTATCTGAACAAGAATGAGAATGCGGTCTGGAAGATACTAGAGCAGATGGCAGAAACAGGCAGGTCGCAGGCCACCAGGGCATATCAGTTGTCTCCCTCAATTCTATCCAACGAGACAACTAGGAGGACTGTAGCGGATCTGACAGAGGACCTCATTCTCAGCATGGAGATGATAGCAGATAAGTTAACCATGGTCGAGCAGATCCACAAGAGGGTCATTGATCTTGAGTTTCTCTCGCGTTTGCCGAAACAAATGGAGGAACTTACTGAAAGGGTAGCTAATATAAGGCTACCTACCCCTTTTGCACCACCTGTACCTGTACACCGAGTCCATCTTGTACAGGAACATGCACCGAGGCCTCAGAGTGGCTGGGTAGAGGATCAGAGTTACACCCAGCAGGACCAGCATGCACCCCCACAAGTGGAAACCGGATACGAGGAGCCTCCGCAGGTGTTTGAGATCAACGGGTTGTGGTACAGCCATGACCCCGTCGGCAGACAGTCGGGGATGGAGAACGGTCAGCCTCACCAACCTTCTCCAACTTACAAGGAAACCAGCTCCATCCCCGCACCGTGCTTTGTTCAGTAGAGGCCCGAACGAGGGTACCAGCCTCAGCAACACCAACAACAACGCACATTCTATTCGGGCCAACAGGGCCCATCACCGTCCCATCAGCAGCAGCAGTATCGGCATGGCCAACAGGGTCAGTACAGAACCTCATCCGCAAGTCAACATCAGCCAGCCCAACCCACCGAATTGGAGTCCCTCACCTTGGCAATCCAGACCCTATCTGATAGAGTCCAACAGATCCAGAATGACTATCTGGATATAAGAACTGATCTGAATCGTGTTTCTCGTACTCAGGATCAACAAATGGCGCCAAAGACCCCAATTCCCGCCCAGGTTCAGGCCAACCCGAACAGCTTAACTCAAGACCAGAACCGACCTCATGATCAGGTATACTATTCAGATAATTCTTTATCTGAACATGAGATCCTTTCGTATGATAATGTAAACAATATGTCCCTCAGGAGCGGAAGGACCGTGATCATACCTGATCGGGCACGGACACCGGAGGAAGAAGCCGCCAAGTCTCTACCTGAGGAGAACTTGGAGGCAGAGAGGAGCAGCACCACCATCACCACCACCGGTAGAAAAAGAGGACTTCTGGATCCTCGAAGAAGCAACAAACCCGCACCAGCAGAGAGTCCACCTAAATCGATGAAGAGCCGCACCTCCATCTGAGGAGGACCGTCCAGAAGTCGTGGGAAGACACATCACCGGTTTTGTAGTAGCATTTTCCTTTTAGTCAGAGTTAGAGTCCGGGTCTGTTTCAGAGTCCGAGTCTTGTACAGAACTCAGTTCCCGCTTTGAATGAAAACATTTTAGTTTCAGAAACTGAGTTGGAGTCAATAATCCCTTTCCTCCGAGCTCTTAAGGGTGGAAAGAAGAAACTAAAAAAATCCAAAAAGATGACCCTGAGATGGCAAAGTTTTTCAACAAACATATTAAGGTCACAATCCCCTTTGACAAGTACGTGGAAATGACTCATGCATTTCAGAAATACCTTAAGGTGAGATGCACATCTACTAGGGTTAGCAGGAAGACCAAAAGCCGTGTTGAGAGACACGTTCTGTCAGTAGCCACGACTTGTGCAATAAAGAACTCGTTTCCAAGGAAACAAAGAGATATGGGTGCACATTATGTAGTGAGTCATGTTGATGACATTGCTTTTGCATGCACTCTCCTAGACAACGGCTCCTCAATTAACTTAATGCTAAAACCCTCTATGAGCGGCTTAATCTCGGACCTCTTAGGAAATTTGGAGCCCTCCTGCAGTTCGCTGATAAATCAACCAAGAGGTCCCAAGGAGAATTGAGGATTATTGTCATCAAAGTCGAGGGTCAAGAATACATGGTGGACTTTACTATCCTAGATATGGAAACCCCTTGTAATTGGAGAGATTACCAGATCATCCTAGGCAGGTCCTTCCTCAGGACAGCGGGGGCCTTGTTTGATTATAAGATCGGGAAGATCCAGTTCCAAACTCCAGGCGGAGACGAGGAACTTGAGATGAAACAAACCAGATGGCGGAGATTGGATTCCGAATCTAGCACCGAGTACTCTTCAACTGAAGCAGACTACGACCATGTAGACACAGTTGGGACATGGAGACAGAACCCAGCCAGCACCGTGAGTCCTCCCCTCCGGAGATGACCTTGTGCATGAGTTAGTTTGAGAGGTCCTCAAAGACGAGTACAGCTCAGAACCTGCATCCCCCTACATCTTCAATGACTTAGGGACCAACTGGGCCTGTTAGTCCATCCCTCTTTAGGATAATTCAGAAGATGAGGATGATGAGTCAGACGTGGCTTTTGCCGATTGCATGGAGACCTTTGACGATCCGACTCCAGAGCAGAATAATTTGGTGGCAGCAATTACAGAGACAGATCTAGCCACTTTCAACACTGAACCAGATTCGATTGAGCCAGATTTCCTAGACGATCACACATTACCAGAGCTCAAGCCTTTACCCACAACACCTAAAATATGCCTTCCTTCCAGGTCAGGAGAAGAAATATCTGGTCATCATCAGTTCGCGATTGACCGAGGAGCAGGAATCTCGCTTGCTAGAGATCCTGGAGAAAAACCACAAGGCAATAGGCTAGAGCATTTCCGATCTCCATGGGATAAATTCTGCTGTGTTCGCACCATATCTACTTGGAGAATGAAGCCATACCCTCTCGTGAATTCCACGTCATTTGAATCCAAATTTACGAGAGGTAGTGAAGAAGGAGATAGAGAAATGGTGCAACGCGGGTTTCATTTATCCTATCTCCGACTCTAAATGGGTGGCCTCGATCCATGTTGTCCTGAAAAAGTCGGGAATTCGGACGACCACCAATGAGGATGGAGAGGAGATCATGACGCGAGTGCCCATGTCATGGAGCGTCTGTGTGGATTACAGATGCCTGAATGCTGCGACGAAGAAGGATCATTTCCCCCTATCGTTCATTGATCAGATCCTAGAGAGACTAGCGAGGAAAGAATTCTTCTGTTTCTTGGATGGGTTCTCAGGCTACAATCAAGTAGCCATAGCTCCAGAGGACTAGGAAAAGACCACGTTCACATGACCATTTGGTACCTATGCTTTTAGGCGCATGCCTTTGGGTTATGCAATGCTCTAGGTACTTTTCAAAGGTGCATGATTGCTGTATTCGCCGAAATGGTCGGCGAATTCCTAGAAGTCTTCATGGATGACTTTTCGGTCCACGGCGATTCCATCGATTCCTGTCTTAAGAATCTGGACCGAGTCCTCAAACGTTGTTGTGAGGTTAATCTGGTGCTCTCCTAGGAGAAAAGTCACTTCATGGTGACGGAGGGCATTGTGTTGGGGCACATCATCTCCAAGATAGGAATGGAGGTTGACCCTGCCAAGGTGGATGTGATCAGACGACTCCAGCCACCAACCAACGTTAAGCAGTTACAGTCGTTCCTCAGGCATGTCGGATTCTATCGGAGATTCATCAAGGATTTTTCTAAGATTGCTCGACCGCTAACTGAGCTTTTAGGCAAAGACATGGAGTTTATTGTTGATCTCAAATGTCTCGAGGCCTTTAAGCTATTGCAAGGGATGATCATGAACGCCCCGATCCTACAAGCCCCAGATTGGTCTCTACCTTTCGAGATCATGACGTATTCCTCAGATTTTGCTGTTGGGGCTGTGTTAGGACAAAGAAGGGATGGCGTCCCATTTGCAATCCACTACGCAAACAAAGTGCTTGATACCGCTCAGCGTAACTATACAGTTATACAAAAGGAGATGCTTGCGGTAGTGTTTGCCTTGGACAAGTTCAGATCTCATTTAATTGGATCCAAGGTTATTGTGTTCACTGCCTACATGACGCTACGATACTTGATGGAAAAGAAGGACGTGAAGGCGCGTCTTCTTCGGTGGATTTTGCTTATCTAGGAGTTTGATTTGGATATTCGTGATAAACCTGGAAAGAAGAATGTAGTAGCCGATCATCTCTCTCGTCTCGAAGATCTTAATACTTCCAGGATTCACCTATTCGAGACTCCTTTCCTGACGAGTCGATTTTTGTTGTCAACTCACTCCCATGGTATGCCAACATCATGAACTATCTTGTCTCCAAGAAGGTTCCCGAGGATTGGCCTAAGATTCACATTGACCGACTCAAGTCGGATGCTAGACACTACCATTGGGAGGATCCGATCCTTTTCTTTGAAGGACCGGATTGTGTCTGGAAATGGTGTATTCCCCAGGAGGAATACCAGAGTATCATTTCTTTATGCCATAGCTTGGAGGCAGGAGGACACCACTCCGGGAAGAGGACCGCATGGAAGGTACTTTAGTGTGGCTTTTATTGGCCGATTCTGTTTCGCGATGGCATCACCTTTGTGAAGTCGTGCCCAGTATGCCAGAGAATGGGAGGAACCGTTGCTTCCAAGGATGAGATGACGATGCAACCTGTCATCATTTGTGATGTCTTTGATGCCTGGGGCATCGATTTCATGGGCCCATTCCCTGTCAGCCACATATTCGAGTACATCCTTCTTGCGGTAGACTACCTATCCAGATGGATGGAGGCTATCTCGACCCGAGCCGCAGACAGCAGGATTGTCTGTAAATTCATCAGAGAGCATATTATCTCTAGGTTCGGGATCCCCAAAATGTTGATATCAGATGGGGGTAGCCACTTTGTAAATCAAGAGGTGAGGAAACTCTTGAAGGACTATGACATCGAACACTGTGTCGCTAGTCCCTACTACCCACAGACTAATGGTATGGCTGAGGTGTCGAATAGGGAGGTGAAAACTATATTGCAAAAGCTTGTCCGCACAGACATGAAGGACTGGTCTCAGATCTTGGATCAAGTCCTATGGGCTTATAGGACAGCTTACAAGACACTGTTAGGAACCTCCCCATTCCGAATGGTATTCGGAAAGTCTTGCCATTTGCCCGCAGAGTTAGTACATAAATCAGAATGGGCAATCAAGAAGGTCAATTAGAACACGCACCTTGGGCAGAAGCAGAGAGAAATGGATCTGAATGAGCTTGTGGTAGTCAGAAACTACGCATACGACAACAGTTTGGTGTACAAGGACAAGGTTAAGCGTTGGCACGATAGATATATCAGACAAAAGACCTTTGTTCATGGACAAAAGGTATGGTTGTTTAATGTTAGGCTGAAGATCTTCCAAGGCAAGTTGAAGTCCAAGTGGACTGGCCCATTCGTCGTTCGTGCGATGCATGATAGTGGATGTGTCGAGATCTCAGATCTCGCAGACGATGCACTGACATTCCTAGTGAATGGACAACTGTTGAAGCACTTCGTCGAATCCAATGAGCAGTTAGTCCATGGTGAGGAGATTTTATTCATGCGCGATACAGATTCAGTAAATACACATCGAGTCACGCATGAGACCTTGCAGCAGTGAGCTCTAGTCATCAGCAACATCTTGAAAGATTCAGACCGACGCCCTTGTATATACCCATCATTCCTGTACATTCTATCCTTTTTCCCCCGTGACTCTAGTAACTCATCCCAGCTTCATTGATCACCATCTTGGACTATACTTAGGATGACCAGATCCTAAGTATAGGGGGGATGAGCCACCTGAGTCTGTTCTCTGTACATCCTCCAGATCACATTGGTCCTCATACTCACTCCATTACTATACTTAGGCTGACCTGAGCCTAAGTATAGGGGGGACCGATGCCTGCCTTGTATATATTCATCCACTTCTCTTCTTGACCTTGTCCGCCCCATTTTTGACCTTCTTCTACACCTAGGCTGCTAGAGCTGAAGTATAGGGGGGCAGGACGACTTCTTTTCGCTCATTTTGGCTCTCTTACGCTTGTCACGAGCTATGTCTTTTTCCTCACTTTTCGTGCTCTGAGGACATAGCACACGCTAAGTATAGGGGGCTTGTATATATTACATATATACTTTACCCATAGCTCATACTTTCACATATTTTTGTATATATTATGCAATAATTACGGGCTAGGTAAGATTTGGAGAAATGTTTTTGTAAAATACACTTGTATAATCTGTATAATACTTATAAAACTCTGTAACATAGGAGGTATACCGAATTCTTGAAAAAAAATGTGTGAAAAATTCAAAGGCTTCTTATTTACTCTTGCATATCATCTCTGTATCAGAAAAGAAAGAAAAAGAGTCTTGCATTTCATCTACATAGCATGCCATCTGCATCTCATCCGCATATCTTGCATATGCAAGGTGAAAAGCTAGTGGGTTCTGAACCAAGTTATGAGTAGATATTGAGGATGGACTTGATTTGACCTTAATCCACCTAATTTCAGAGGAACCTTATAGGAACTGGAGTTAAGATTTCTCAGGTCAAGTGACTTAATTCTTTTAGTCCGCAAGTCTATGTTCACATGTCATCTTGATTAGTCTAAGTAGAATATCTCGTGCACACGTATGATTCTTATTGACGGTGACCTAACTTGGACAAGCACTATGCACGTAGCTCTACATTGATAAGGTGGTGAGGAGGTAGAATCCTTTAGCTTGGAGTAGCACACTGGTGGAAACATCCGTCCTCCTCTAGGGAGGGTAGTGCATCTCAACCTAGTCTGGTGGTGTTGACATCTAAGGACGGGATGCTGTGGGTTGCAATAGTGCTTCAAAAGAGGGATAGTCTACTCGCTCAAGAGGAAAAACTCCTGATGTACATGCTGCACCCTGTATATAGTTTGAGGAAAAAAATGCAAAAACTCCAAAAAAAACAGACAGGTCCAAGTGAAAATAAAATACATGTCGGAGTATGTATATTAGTAAAGAAAATGTAGCCGGATGACTTGGCTACACTGGTCAAGCATCCCGGGATAGGTAGCTACACTGGCTACCATCCATTCTCCTCTCTACCCCCTCCTCTTGAGCTGGTTGCACTTGAACTTAGAAGGGAATACCCCGCTCCTCGAGGAAAGAGTTACTGGACCGGATTATTTGAGTTACCTTGTTAGAGGAGGTTGTTTCTGAGTCATTTCTGATGTGAAGAGTTACATTTCACTTACACAGTACAAGTAAGAATCATAGTCATCAGAAATTTGCATCTGTGGATTTGTTCTGACCTGACTATTGAGGAGTCTTGAATAGAAGACTTGTGGAACTTAAAGTCTGTTAGGTCTTAAGTTCAGGTCCCAATGAGGTTCCGCCACACAATTAATCCAAAGGTCGAGTCAAGCTCCATTTTCAACTTTTGTTCATGACCTTGGTATGGAACCCAAAATCATTTCACTCTTGCATTTCATTTTAGTTGCTCAGGGACGGGCAAGGTTTAAGTATAGGGGGTTGATGAATCTGTGATTCATCACTCTTAAAGTTGAAAATAGAGCTCTGTCCCCGAGTATTTATCATCATATTTCCCTTTATCTTGCATAAATAGCATTCATGCATCAATCCACAATATATGCATTTTAGCATTCATAGTTGCATTAAATAAGAAGACAATTCATTTGTAAAATCCACTTGTAAAATATCCACCAATAACTCCCCTCTAAAAATCAAATAACACCTTCCTTATAATGTGTACATTATTAGTTAATAATATAAGGAAGAAGGCCAAAATTTCTATCTTGTAAAATACCCAATAAAGCCTTAAACCCCCTGGACCTTGGAATGCCAATATCCTTCTCTTACAAACTCCGAATTAGGTCTACTCACCTTCAGATTAATACACATCCAGAGACCTTTAAAATGAGACTAATTTCATTCAATTCGGAGCTCGTATGCAAAACTTGAGTTTTTGGGTCCCCTTGTATATTACATATATGTATATTTGTACTCTTGTATTTTTGTATCATATTTGTCCTCATCTTTGTTTTTGGCCAACATGAAACTTGTAGATCTCATCGAGATCTACAACTTTCATGTTTTGAATTTTTCTAAATTCGGCCTCTTTCTCTCTCTAATTTTATTTTTCTTCTCAGCCACTCAGAGCTGGCCACGTGGCACCCTCTGATTGTGCCACATGGCCTGCGTCCTTGCACGCCACGCGCCCTTGCATCTCAACCGTCAGATAGCCCTCTCTCTCCCTTGATAGGATTCGTTCATCGCAATGATTTCCAGCCGCCCGATCAAACTTCTGATCTCATATGGACCGCTCGCCAGTGCTGCACCCTCCTTGCGCCACGTGGCGATGCCTACGCCCTCCGATCGTCACCAGATACTTCTAATCCTCGCCCTCCATCTCGTACGATGTCTGGACCCTTCGATCAAACCCCAGACCTCATCAGGACCGCCCATTAGCGTCACGCTTGCAGCCCGCCACGTGGTGCACCCTGTGCCCTTCGATTTCGCTCCCTAGATCTAATCCAAAGCGTTAACCCACGCCTATATCTGGGCCATTGGATCGCCTGATCCAACGGCCAAGGCATCGTCTTCCACCTCCCGCATACCCCGCGCCCCACGTCTTCCACCGAGGGCCACCCACTTTCTATTTTGGGTGCCACGCCGACCACCATCTCCACCTCCTGGCACCACCACTACACATCCCACTCTTCCCTCATCCTCGCCAACACCCTCGATCTCCATGAACACCCTCCACTTCGCTCCACGAAGCCCACCAACTCCACCTCTTCGCCATCTACATTGTCACCTTCATACTATAAATAAGTCACCTACGGCCACCTTCACCCCTATCCGCCATCACGAAGAGTATCTCCGAGTTCCCATCTTCGAGTTGGTGACAGCAATTTGACGTGAGGACGAGCGACGACCGAGATCCACCTCCGGAGAGATCCACGGCCCAACCCCGTCGTGCCGCAGCTTCCCTCGTGAGTTGCACGAGCTCAGGTCCCCTACCAGCCTTCGAGCGATGACCAGGAGCTCAAATCCGAGCTCCATTCCCCAGGTAGACACCTCCATCTTCTTCCCGATCTTCTTATTCTTTTTCTCGAGTTTTCTTCCATTTTATTCGCCGTCCATGAGCCTCTTCCCGCTCCGCCAGCCATCCTCCGAGCTCCTCAAAGGAGCTCTGATCTTTGCGCTACACTCCGTTCCCTCCGACGACACACTTCACTTCTCACCGATGCCAGCTCTGCCACCTTGGTGGAGCTCAATCACCGGACCACATCTCCTCTTCTCAAGCCTCTCGGCGCACGCACAGTCACCCCACGAGCACATCTGCATGCCTCGGCTATACCTCTAACCCCAGCAGGTACATCTATTTCGATTGGCCGGAACGTCACCGAAGCTCCCCTTGAGCTTCTCCGCCACCACACCTCAAAGTTGCTCAGCCGCTTCTGAGACCGCCGGAGGATCCCCGACGCTTCCACGAGTCTTCCCAGCTACTTGGGAGCTCCAGCGAGCTTCACTGATGCCCAGAGGACGAGGCGAAGTCAGGCCCCCTTCGCCGGAGCCCAGCCTTCTCCGCCCAGGAGGCGGTGGGCCGGTCGAGGAAGAAGAATAGCCACCGTTCGATCTCCTTGATCGAACGGTCAGGAATTCGCCATGTCGCCTACGTCCCGCAACCGTAGGATCAGGCGGATCCTATGCATCTGAGCGAGCCATGTCACCGCTTCCTTCATGCTCCAGATGCCGTTGGATCAATCTTGATCTAACGGATTCAGATACGCCACGCGCCAGCAGCTAGTCACCGTTGGATCGTCACTTGATCCACGGTCCAGATCAAGCCACGTTGCCCGATCCGAGCCTCTTCCCTGACCACTAGGCTCGGATCCCCGAAGCTACTCTAAGCCAGGTCCGAGCCTCCAGTGCCCACCGAACCTCGATCCGAGCCTCCGAAGACCACCGAACCTGGGAACCCCACGTGATATGCACGTGCGTCCTGGGTAAATTGCAGCGAGGCCCTTGGAGGTTCCTTATTTGCATTTCAGTCCCTGCCAGGAGACCCCACGTGTGGAGCACATATTCCGTGGGAAATTTGCATCCACCCCCTCAACATTATAGGAAATTGCATATTGGTCCCTATCAGCACGTTTTATTTTTATCAATTTTAATTCCTGTAATTGCATTTATACCCCTATCTTTGCATGCATATTTAGGCACTCATTTGAAATCATTTTTCAAGTTTGAAAATTGAATTATGTAGCTTATGTTGTCCTCTTTCATATGTGACACTTGGCATGTTTTTGTAATATCAGTGATTTTTCTATTAATTAATTGGTGGAATTTTGCTATATTTTGCCTATTTATGCCTTTTAATTCATAGTAATTTCTCTGTGACTCCAAAAATCACCAAAAAATCATATTCGATCTAGGATAATTAAGTTCACATTGTATATAAAAATCATCTCATTTGCACGCATCCTGAGGCCTGAATAAATCATTTAGTGATTTTCCTAATTAATTTTTAATAGGTTCATTTCACATAGAAATTTAGGTTTATTAATTTTCCTAGATTCTTCACACTTAGATCTATCTAGGATAATTTTTATTTCTAAAATTATTATGATTTGATATTTATTAAAATTAATTTAGTCAAAAGTACCTTGCATTCATTCCATATTTAATTTATCCGCGTGTAGGGATCCTTCATCGATTTGAATTAGTGCCACGCCTTTCTAGGACTTTGTCGCATTGGCAGGTGTCTTCGGCTCTGTCTAGGTCTCATTGATGTGGACATGAAGCTCTTGGTTGTTCTTCGTGACCTGGAGCAGGAATTGCACCTTCAATCCATCTCCAGGGGGGTCCTCGAGTCTCCAAAACATGCACAAAAGGAGATAAGGCTCGAGGGGTATGCCCTCGACCCAAATAGAAGTTGTTGCGCACGATTGAATGGATGGGTGATGGAGCTCTGACGTATGGCAGCAGAACGAGCTCGCTTCCTCCAATTTTGGCTAAATCAGCGGTTTATAGGTGTGGGTATGATGGAGAACATGATTGGGATTAAGATGATGGTGAAAATAGGTTGAATAATAGTAGGATTACGATGATCAGGAGCTACAGCTTGAAGCTCTAGCGTACGATGAAATTGGAAATTAAGCTAAGATAACGACTAATTACATAAACTAAAATTTATACAAGAATACTGGAAGAAAACTACACTAGAAAATATAGGAAATATGCTCATACCTGACCTGAATTAGGGAGAAAAGTGCCTCCGCTTGAAGCAAGCTTCATGCAATGGAGGACCTCCTCATCTCCTTCTTCTCCACGCCAATAAGGTCGAGGAGCTCAAGTTGTTTCCACGATCTTGACCCAATGACTCCTACTAGGGTTACGAAGCAAGAAGGGATCAAAACTCAAAATGAAGGATTTGGAGTTTACTTATAGATATGGGTTTTGGCGAAAGGGGGAAGAGGGTTTGTAATGCTCGGTGGTGTTTAGTTGGATCTAGCAGGCTAGAGAGATGAAGGGGAGTGAGGGGAAGATGTTCGGTGAAGATCTCAAGGGATGAGGAGGCATGGAAGAAGAATGAAAAAGGGGAGAAGACGGCATGCCCGTGAGCTCTGATGACAGGGCTGGCAACTCGGGTAAAGGTAATCAAGGGTCGTTGCGACCCAAGTCACCAAGCGCGGTCGATCAAGAAAAATCAGACCACCAAACAAATTCAAAAATCAAATAAAGCTCAAGTAGCGGTCTCACTATTATATTAACCTGGTATAGCGACCAGGGTCGAACACAAGGAGCACGTGATGGCCTCAGGGACTACGAAGTAGTCTAAAAGAAGAAAATAAAATAAAAGAGAAGCCATTTTGGTGGATTTTTAATGTTTTTATATTTTTTGGATTTTTAATATAATTAAGAAAATAGAAAAGCAATAAATCAAGCAACTACAAACAATTATTTATCTACTCAAAAATCATCCAAAAATTCAAACAAAAATGTTTTTATGTGTTTTATATTTTTTACTATTTTTAGTTAATTTTTGGTATTTTTCTGATTTTTATTGAATTTTATAAAAATCAAACAAGGCAGAAAAACAAGGGTGCTGTCCAGTCAGACTTGGAGGGACAAATTAAAATGGAAAATGGCCCTATCAAGGTCTGAAGGTAATTTTCCTGTAAAATAGAGAATATAAGGAAAATTTAAGCACTGGCATTATTATTTTTGGGTTTTTCAATTAATTATTAGAATTTTTATAGCGTTTTTAGTGTTTTCCAATTTTTATAAGTTTTATAAATCTAAAAATGACCAAAATTGGTCAGAAATTCAAACAGGGCAAAACAAGCAACCCATAATTGTTTTGTAATTTTTAGAGGTGTTTTAATATTTTTTGGTGATTTTTACAGTTAGACAGTAAAGAAAATGTGTGTTTTTGAATTTTTTAAAAATATGAAAAAGTATCCGAAATGTCTCCAAAATTTATAGAAAGCTTTATACCATGGCAGGAGCCATGTTTCCAATTTTCATTGAATTTGGATTTAATGTGCTATTTTATTAAAAATGAAAACAAGGGTATAGTGCACAGGGACCTGTACGCAAACAGAACAAATTCCAGGGGGTCCGGTGCAATTTCTCCATGAAATCACGTGCGAGGCACGTGACCTGGGCACTCAGGGACCTATTTGCAAGAAAACTAAAGTTCCTGGACTATTTAGTAACACGTACTAAAAGTCATGGGGCTTCAGTGTAAATTACCCACTATATAACGCACATGCACAATTAAACCACTCACAGGGGTATTTCTGCAAATACTAAAAAGTTAATTTCATTCATTAACACCCTGAAACCATAAGTCCATACATGCAAATAACCCAGAAACGCATGTGTCGAAGCACGTGTTCCACTACAAACAGGGATATAAACGTAAATACAGAAAATGACGGGGTCCTCTATGCAAATTACCAAATGAAAATAAAAGTTTTAAAATATTTACAGGACTATGAATAAACACCTAAAAAGCTAAGGGCCTAAGAGAAAATTTACCCTTTATTAAGTCGAGGCTCCGATGGGCGCCACGTGGAGATCCAACGGTCGGGGAAGGGTGGCGCCCAGCAAAGGATCCCTCGGCGAGATCGAACGGCTGGAATCTCCCCACGTGGACGATCGGATGGTGGGGAAGCGACATGGGAAGACCTCGCTGATCGGACGGTAGAGATCCTCCCTCTGAAGATCAACGGCTGGCGTGGCTCCTCTGATGGACGTCTGAGATCTAATCCGAAGCTGGAGGGGGATCGAACGGTTCCGGAGGTTACTCGAAGAACTGGACTCCAGCGAGGTTCGCCGGGCTCGTGTGGGCGCTGGAGACCTCCTCGCGGGCTGCTACTGATCGGAGAAGAATCACCTTGGCCTCCCGCGTCTAATGGGGTCCTCCAATGGCTCGACGGAGCTCCTGGGAGCTCAGGCAACGTCGGCGGAGGTCGAGCTGCTGCACCAGATGGTCGAGGCCCTCAGATCTCGGATGAACCTGAAAAGCACGTCAACAGACTCGCGGGTCGAGGGCAAAGTGCCTCGACCCTGTAAGTGGAGGTGAAGGTGGATGGTGCGGCGGGGCGTGCGAGCTCTGGCGGAGCGACGGCGGAGGAACTCGATACCCAGTTCCTATGTGAACTGGGGTGGATGAGTGGGTGAAGAAGGTGCGCGAGGGAACGGCGGAGATGATGAGCTATTCCGATGATCGGGACAAAGGCGAGGGTGGTCGGAATTGAAGCTCGACGGTGACGGAGCGATTTGGGGGAAAATGAAAATTCGGGAAATAGAAGAAGAACGGGGACTACCTGCTGGTCGAGGTCGACTGTGGAGGAGCTGGGGATGCTCCAGGTCCTTGCCTCAAGGGCCGTCGGTGCCCGAGGCTCGAGCAGCACCTCCAGGCGGCGCACGGTGGCGCGTAGCTGCCGGATCAATGGTCCGGTCTCCCTTTCCTCGCTGCGACACGGTCGGGAGCGAGCTGTCACTCTCGCGGAGGCTGTGGAGGTCCTGGGGTGGAGAGAATCGATCCAAAGATGCGTGAAATGGGAGGCGGAGCTCGGACTAAATTCTTCTAGGGGTCCGGCTATCGGGGAGTCGGGCGAGCAGCTTGAAGCGCGGATCCCCAAAATCCACCCCGGGCGTGGATAAGGGATGATCAAGCTCGGATTAGGTCCCGGGGTCAACGGATTTCATGATCGGATCGAGTGTGCAAAATTTCGAGAAGTCGGATCGCAGGCACGAATCCGGGACTAAGTGGTCCAGGGGGGGAGTTGACCGGGGGGTCAACATCCTCCGTGGACCAATGAGAGCAGGCCACATCAGAAATATTTAGAAATTCGAAATAAAATAATAAATGGCCGAATTATTAAAAACTCAAAACATGTAACATGTTTATTTTATTTTTTCCAATTTTTTGGTGATTTGTAATTAATTTTTCAAAATAAAAATAAGGTATTTACACTATAGTGCTATATATAGGTATATATACAATATTGATTTTTAATTTTTGATTTTTAATTTATTATTTTGTACATTTTTATTCCCATTTTATATTTTATTTATTTATAGCATAAAATTAGGAATAAAAGGGTATTTTTATTTGTATTTTCCTTTTTATATATAAGGGTAAAATAAATAGCTATACACAAGTATATACATGGTATATGTACAATGTTCTTTTTTATTTTTCATTTTGTTCTTTTTATTTTGGTTTTTTTGTTTTTATGGTTTTTATTTTGTTTATTTACAACATAAAAGATGGAGTATATACAAATTTTTAGGGATTTTAATTTATTTATTTACAAGGTTAAATAAATATAGGTAAGTGTTCTATGTACAAGGTGAATATATACAAGTGGATATTTTTATTTTATTTTTAATTTTTCTATTTTTATTTGGATTTTCTATTTACAAATATATACAAATATATACAAGCCCATTTTATTCTATTTTTGGAGGAAAATATTTTTGTTATATTTACAGGTATATTTACACACATGAGCTCCCTATCTCTCTCTACTTTGGCTTTTATGCGGTCAGGCCCATGCTGCGCCCTCCCTTGGGGTTAGGTTGCTCAATATTTATTCTAAATATTTCCCTCTTTTTCTTTTAATTCTTTATTCTTTTATTTTTGCACAAAAACATGCTAATTATTAGTTTTTACACTATGCATGCTTTTTGTTAATTATTTGTATTTACAAACATATACATGCATTTGAAAAGGTTTTTGTAGCTAAAATATAAGAATAAAGAGTGATGTATGAGTATTTATCAAGCTCTAACAAAGGGTGCGGGGAGGATGTACAGTTGACCTGGAGGTCATCGAAGAACGTGTCCTGATTGGTCCACATGGACCAATAAGGAAATAGCAGGGATTAAATCCCTTAGTAACGAGGTTATAAATAATAAATGATCTTATTATTTAAAAGTCAAAACATAAAAAATCTTATTTTATGTACTATTTAATGTCCATTTTTATTTATTTTTACAAGCATATTTATTAGGTGCTAATTTTTTTACATATATACGTATATGTATAAATACGTGTATTTTAAGTGTTTTATTTTTATGTTATTTTTAACTTTATTATTGTATATGCATATTTTATATATTTATAATATATTTAATTACATATTTCCATATTTTTATTTTATTTTCTTGTTTTATTTATGTACTTAAATAAATAGGTATATATTATAGGTATAGTATGCCTATGTATTTTGTTACATTGTTTTTTAATGCATTTTTATAATTTTACTTTATGTTTATGTTTTAATAAATTTAAATTAATATTGAAAAGTATATAAAATTATAAGAAAGGTAAAAATCAAAAGAATATATAAGGAATAAAATTTATAAGTATACAACACTATGGGACCCCAAAAAGGTGGCTTTTGCATCTTGACCCTTTTTTTAATGAAACATTATTCATTAGATAGATAAATTAATTTTAAGAATAATAAAGGTGATTTTGATGAACTTTGGGTTCATATGGGGGAGATATTTATTATTGAAGTTCGATTTACAACATTTAATGTATGTGTCCCGGTCACACTGCATTGTTTTTATGTGCATTGTTTTTATGTGCAATTATTTTTTTATTTTTATTTATTTTTATTTACAAGTTTCATGTAGAACATTTATTTATTTGAGGTATGTATAATACAAAATAAAATAGGGTAAAAATTCTTGTTTATTAATGAATTAAATTAGGGTTTGGGGTGTATTTTCTATGCATTTATTGGTCATATCTTCCCCTATTTTATTCCTGGTCAACCAAGTCAATATGGACATGTTCTCAGGGTTTAGGGTCATTCAATATTTTCAATACTTTATTTCTTTTAATTTTTTTCCTTTATTCTTTTATTTTGGATTTAAATACGTATATTTATACAATATTTATAAGTCAAATAATGAATGTTATTTTAGGTGTTTTAATGTTATTTACATGCATTTAAATAGTGATTTAAGGTCGAAATGAAAGAATAAAGGTGTAAAATGGTGATTCATCACCCCCCTACACTTACCTTTGCTAGTCCCTAGAAAACACTTATTATAATGAGTGCATAAAAAGAAAATAAAGGAAAGAACTTGGATTAATTTTGACTTTTAAACATAAAATCAAAGTTTGGAGCTCGGTTAAGACCTTTAGAATATCAATGTGCTTGGAACCATATTGAAGTTAGGAGTTGTGACAAAACAACCCTTAGGTTCCATATTCTTCTATTCAGTTCAACCCAATAGCCATATCAGAACCGTCCTTTCAGATGTCTATTCTCGTAACATTTAAATAACATGTACCATGTGTTTGAACTTTGTTAGCTCTTTCCAAACAAACCGTTGAACTATCAAGTAGTCTCCTCTTCTGGTAACTCGTCCTCAGGAAGATGGATATTTCCTTCTATGTTCAGGTATGTGCTAGTTCACAATGAAGGAGGGGAAGTTAGAAGAAATAGAAAAGAAGTGGAAATGAACCAGTGTAGTTGCATTTCCTTATGAAGCTTGGTCAGTGTGATCAAGTCTCCACCAAGAAGCATGCCTTTTCTAGAAGCTCAAAATTTTTGGAAATTTTGGTGTAGGCTTCTATTTTGGATATTTATTTGTTTGGCATTGCTCTCAATTATTGTTTTGCCTCGACATATATAGAATCATTTGTTCCGTCCATGTTTTGGGGTCCTAAAAAATTTGTACGAGTAGACCATTCCTCATATGAAGCTCCATTTCAATACATTCTCTGGTCATTAGAGGTTTGTGATACCAGAGAAACATGGGGTTGAAGTACCGATTTCAACAATCCCCAAGAATGGTTCTTGAGACACCCTTGACGAAATGACCTAGCATCGTCTCGACTTAGACTCCAAGATATTTCAACAATACATCTTGGTTGAGCATTGTGTTGAGTGTGAGCTCTCAAGTCAACCCATTGTCTCAAGAGTCGTACGGATGACATGAAAGGTTCTAGTTATTCATAGTGAATCGACTGATGAACACAATGTCATAGAACCTAAAGATATATGTCATAGTAACCTGAATCGTCCCAATTCAAGTCCTTAATAGGTTCCTCTCAAATTAATTGGATTAAGATATAGACCAAGCTCCAATCTTCAAACTTTATTTTTACCTATTCAATTATCATTATCATTCCGAAAAATACATATGCAATGCAATGCAAGAAAATATTTTTGTGAAACTATTTTCTTATTTTGAACTATTTATGGGTTTTTTAAAAAATGTTGCAAACTTTTAGGCAATTTGTGAAAATATTTTGCAAATTTTTATGGGGTTTTTGGTAAAGGTTAGTGAAAGATGTATGTAAAAATATATACAATGGAGTGAGTGTATATTTACAAGAGTTGGGTGTAGATTTTACACTGGGAATTTACATAAGTTAATGCCAGTTATTATTCATAGGATTTACATACAAGGGTTATATGTTTATGTACATATATATGTTTTATAAAGAATTTTATTAGATTGTTATTTGTCACAATTATATACAGAGTTCAAAATAGTTTGAAACCAATTTTATAATACATTTTGAGCACTTATTTTGCAACTATTTTTTCAAAAATTTACAAACATTTACAAAGTTTAAAAATTACTTTGCAAAGTTTTTTTCAAAGGTATAGAAAGATTTTTCCAAAGTATTTTTGCAACCATTTTCCAAATCATTTGCAAGGTAATTTTCAAAAGATTTATTCAAAAAAATGAAACATTTTTTGGAAACATTTACAAAAGGGTTTTACAAAGGTTTGAAAACAATTTATAAAAGTTTTCCAAACGATTTCAAATAATTTTTCTTGACATTTTACAATCATTTTTCAAATCCTTTTGCAAAATATTTTTAAACCAATTAATTAATCATAATTAGAAAGAATTTTGAAAAATTTTATACCCAATGTAGTATATTAGCCATATTATAGAAAATACAAAAGTACTAGTTATGGCTAAAGTATATACAACGTATATATGACCCCCTATACTTAGCGCAAACTATGTTCACATAGTGATTATAAAGAAATAAAGGAATAAATCACTCATGCTAAGTATAGAAAATCCTATACTACAACGACTTAAATAATAAGAAGTTGATCGTCCCCTCTATACTTTAAATCAACTAATCCTAAGTATAGAAGGTTGTATACAAGGTGGGGATGATCGAGGGTTAGGATGAACAAATCAATACCTCGGCATGTCTTCCCCTACAATTAGGGTAATAGTACCCTAAGTATAGAAAAGAATATCGACAAGTAAGGAGACAAGCAAGGGGATTTAAATAAACGAAAAGATAAAAATGAGAGAATGGACAAAATCACTCCCCTATAGTTACGACAAGAGATCCCTAAGTATAAGCAACGATAGAAGTGATGAAATGGAACAAAGAAACAACAATCGACTCATCCATCTCCCCTGTACTATGGATAAAACACATCCTAAGAGAGGTAAACATACGGATCACAGTGGATGATAGAAACGGTAGATGGAATGAAAGAAACGAAAGAGAGTATATATAAGATAATAAATATACAATGATCAAGAAGGTAGAAACTTTACCGTCTTTCACGATCTCTAATGAATAGATCTAATAAGGTGCAAGTCGATGTCGGTGTCAACTGCTGACGAAGTACGATCCGGATCGACATGGTGAAGATTCTCAGTGGTCTCAGAATGAAAAGGAATGAACTCATCAGTGGAAGATGTACGGTCAGGTCTGGCCTGGGAAGTCTCTCCATTTTCTGCCCTCTACGATAAGGCATCTATAGTGTAAATGATGCAGATCTCATCGACACATGTCCACAAATAAGAAGAAGGAACACAAAGGTCTATGCTTTTTGAGTCTTCCTCCAAGAAGAGGAATTCTCAGGCCTCGGTATCAACCATGGTGTAGCAAGCATCTCTGATCTCAGTAACATGGTCATAGTCCTCTGATTTGTCTAAGAAAGGTACACTCACATCAGGGGTAGGTTGCTTAGTGGTAGTGGGTTCAGTGATCATCTCAATCAGAATGCTCCCATTGTGGGAACAGAAGTGTATCTTTCTAGATCCATAATCAATAACGGCTTCCGCAGTAGCGAGAAAAGGCCGACCCAGGATGATCGGAGTGCGCACCACAGAAGTGGACATCTCCATGGTCAATATGACAAAGTCTAAAATATAGCCCATGCCCAAGATCTAAATGACAAAATTTTCAAGAATAGACTTCGATCACTTTGTTGATAGGTCAACAAATTGGTAAATCATAATGATTTTCTTGAGTGGTCCGAGATTGAGTGTATCGTTAAGTAAGGAGGGTATTATATTAATTGATGTGTCACTATCAAGGAGAGTGTGATCAAAATGATGATCAGAAATGACACATCTAATGAAGGAAGTACTAGTGTCCCTTTTCTTGTTAGACAGATGAAGGGTGATACTATGGGCAGTGGCCATGGTCAGCATGTTGCGTTCAGTCCTATGATATCTCTTCTTTTTCTTGGGTATAGGTTAAACGTTATAGCTTGGCATGGTGGGGATTCAAAAATAGCCTGAATAGCAGCCACCACTTCATGTTCAGATAACAATTTTTTTAAAATTTTTTATTTCTTCCTTATTAAGGAAGAAGTTGGAATTAGCTTGTACACAAGGGTGACTAGAAGTATGTATAAGGTCATCCTTCAGAGGAACAGTGGTTGGAACTGTGGTTTGTGTATGTGTGGGTGAAGTGGATGGCACATGTGTCCTCTCCTCACAATCAATCTTGGTTAGATGTCTCCTTTTATTTTCTTTTTAAATTTTGCTCATTTTTTTGTGATGGTGATCTCCCATGGGTGATGTCTCATGACTTTATCACATGAGAAGGTGAAGCGACAATGTGGCTCTTATTCTTTTCGATGAGGGTCTCTATCATCTTCTGCATTTGCTCCACTAACTGGTTCACATAGTCAAGAGTCGTTTCCAATGGAGGAAATCCAACAATGTAGCATTAGTGAGGGTGATGGTGGGAAATGTGACTGTTGTGGTGGGGATGGTGGAGGGTGGTACTCAAAATTCGATGGTTGAGACTATCGGTAAGCATGTTGTCCTAATGGATATGGAAAGTCAAAGTGTGTAGGTTGCCTGTGTGGCCATTCAAGAGGAGGGCCCATCTCGAAAGGTGGATATGTACAAAAAGAAAAGTCAGGATAATACTCTACTTAACAAAATGGAGGTGCACCAACTAGTGTGGAATGAGAGAAATTCACGAAGTCATGATAAAAGTTGCTCCAGTCAGCCATCTTGATTTTCAAGAGACGGGGATCAGGGAGATCACCATAGTCAAGTCAAGATAATAATAGAAAAAGGTGCAAATGTACAGAATGATCAAACACACACGAAATAAACACAAATCAAACCCCTCAACTCACCATCTCAACACTATGAAGACTGTGAAGTTTTGGTCTTTTATCTTTTCTTTTTTAGAGTTAGGTGACAAAGTAGTTATTTAAAAGCTCACATGTTCAGTCTCCTAGAGTGGTTGTGTTCGAGTTGGCTTATCACACTGACTAGAGAACCATACCACATTGGTTAAGGTTGGAGGCAAGTGCTTTCAACAATAATAGGGCCCAAGAGTAAACCCAAGCACTTAAGGCACAAGTCTAGGGTTGGGGTCTCTATTCCTTATATGTATGTGTGTCACTTGATCAAGAGTGTACATGTGACAATGAGGGGGTTACTATCCCCAAAACAATGATATTTGTCGTTTACGTTTAGTTTTAGGTCGAGTTCAGTTAGTAATCCCAGTTTTATTGGTTATCACTTTTTTGGTCTTTTCGAAAAAGAAAATGTGTAATGAATTTTCTGATTCCTTTTATTTCTTAAGTCCAAGAAAAAAGTGTAAGGAATTCGGAAAAGCCGATGCGCGAAAATCAATGAATTCCAATGCTAGAGATAGGGGTGTGTACCTTACTACAACGGTCAACATGCAAAATGACTCGTGCTTGAAAATAAATCTATCCTATATTTGTGCAAGCGGAAACTGTACTAGCAGGAACTTCTACTCGAGAATCATAGATTTATTAATTTGACCAAGCCCAACGATATATAGCTACAAGATTCTTGATTAGGGTTTGGACCTAGTGCTACATGGCTCAACCAAATAAAATCCTAGAACTAGGGGCTTCAAGCACATAAAGTAAAGAAAAAGAAAGCAAAAAACTCAAAACATGAGGAATAAAATAAAATAATTTGAAAAATATGGAGAATAAAAAACAAAAGGGGATGAAAATTGGGAGAAAAATCAGGTAGGCTCCCAAGTGAACAAACACCTTGTAAAATAGTCCTATAAATGCCTGAATGTCCAAGTGTCCGCTTGTATTATTACAAAAAATAGATTCTCTATTTCACAAAAATAAAAACAAATTATAAACTAATGATTCTACACTCCTTGGTTCTTAAGTCAGCATTACTGCTCTCTCCTACCGGCTCAGCGAAGAAAGCCGGTCTCCGCTCTGCTTGGCAGCTTCAGTTTCCTAGAAGAGTGTCCTTGCAACAAATTCAACAGAAGAATGGATTAACACAGATAAACAATTATCTAAAAGAAAATAAAGATAGATAATTTTGCAGATAGTATGTACAACTATCCTATCCATTGCTCCCAGGCAACGACA
This sequence comes from Ottelia alismoides, assembly GCA_037367405.1. Taxonomy (NCBI): domain Eukaryota; kingdom Viridiplantae; phylum Streptophyta; class Magnoliopsida; order Alismatales; family Hydrocharitaceae; genus Ottelia; species Ottelia alismoides. The sequence continues at coordinate 1,163,551 of JAZKJV010001167.1, read as the reverse complement.
TCATTTGATTAGTCAAAATGGAGCGAGGTACCTAACGTCTGGTCTTGGAGGATCATGCGATGTCCGATACGTTAGATCTGGTAATCATTGTATTGACCTTGTCTAAGCTCTTGGTACTCAATCAATCCGAATAAGTCAACAATCAACCCATGAATAATATATGCAATAAAAACAAGGCGACATGAAAATTATTGTAGCCTACAAAATGTGTGTATAGTACGCAAGTGCAGGGGTCGAACCACTAAGAGTAATTATGGATAGGTATGATTATTAATAATTAATAATTAATAATATTTTTTGTACTTTTTTAGTCTTTTTCAATTTTTTGTGAGTTTTAAATTTTATGTAGCTTTATGGGCTTTTAATGGCTTTATATTTTTAAATTTTAAATTTTAAATTTTAAATTTCATTTTTAATTTTGCAAATTTTTAGTGTCCTCTTCATTTTTAAGATATAATTTATATATATTTATATGTAATAATAATATAGTTAATAAGTAGTATAAAGTATATATAATATATATGGTTTTATATTTTTAAATATACTCAAAATATATAAAATAAAATGTTTTGTATTTTTTATTTTTCCCTATTTTTTGTAATTTTTGAAGAATATTTGCTTATTTAATGTATTTATAATGTATAAAAATGTACAAAGTAGTGAATAAGATAATGAGGCTAAATTATTTTAGGTTTTAAATTAGATAATGGTGTCCAAAATTCTAATGTTTATATATATATTATATGTAATACATAAAAATATAGAATATAAAATAATTTTTTGGATTTTAAAATTAAATGTTCTGATTTCTATAGTGTTTCTAGCATTTTGTAATTTTTAAGATTTTCATTTGTATTTTTTAGTGATTTTTTGTCTTGAGGAAGAATACATAATAATACAGATACTATTTTTTGGAATTTTAAAAAGTGTTTTGATATTTTATGGGACTTTAATAATTAGATAAAAATAAAAAACATGTTTATGTTTGATAAATTGGAAAATCATTGAAATGCCATGCAAAAAATATATGTGATTAATATAGTTAGAAGGCACCTAAGATAATTTTCCTACAATTTTTGTAGATAAAATACTATTTTAATAATAAATATACACAAAATAAATTTCTGGAACTAGCAGGGACCTATTTGCAATTTAAATAAAATATAAATGCATTTAATAGCATGTTAAGCATAATCTAAAGGCACACAAGCATTTTACCCAATTAATTCCACATTTAATATGGGTCTAGCAGGGTATAATTGCAATTAAAATAAATACAAGGTCCTTTGATACAAAATTTCCCAGAATATTACACTATATATGCAAATTTTAGTACTAAAAATAAATATCCATACTCGAAGGGGTATGGATGCAAAAAGACCAGACCCTCACGTACACAAGCACATGAGGTGACCTGACGAAGGAACTATTTGCAAATAAGTTCAAGTTCAAGGGTCCACTTGCAAATTCTTACAAGACTATTAATTGAATACAAAAGGCGGTGGGAGGTCTTCGATATTTACCCACTTAAGGGGTGTTGATTGATGGATGGCAGTGCGCCACATCGACACCACTTAAGTTATCTGACAGCGGGGGAAAGGTGTCGTTTTATTCCGCTTCAAGGGCCTAGATTAGATCTGGGCCTTGCCATACATCCGATGGTGTTGAAGGTAGCAACAAGAATAACCAAGAACACAACCCTAACATTCGTTCAATGTTCTATTTCTCCTTGTACAGGGATCCTTCTTTGATTCAAATCAGCGCCACACTTTCTTGGGACTTCGCCACGTCGGCAGGTGGATTCAAATGTGTCCAATCCAACGACGGGGACCTGAAGCTCTTGGTTGTTCTTTGTGACCTGGAGCAAGAACTGCACCTTCAATCCATCTCCGGGTTGGTCCTCGGGGCTCCAGAACATACACAAAAGGAGATAGAAATCGAGGGGGGTACCCTCAATCCAAATTGAAGCTGTTGCGCACAATAGAGTGGATGGGTGGTGGAACAACTACGTATGGTGGCAGAAGGTGCCCACTTCCTCCAATTTGGGCGAAATCAACGGTTGATGGAAGGGGTATGCTTGAGAACATGATAGGGATTGTGATGATGGCAAAAATGGGTCTAATAACATCATGATTACGATGATCAGTACCTGGAGCTTGAAGCTCCAATGTATGATGAAATTGGAATTAAGGAAATGATGAATCTCCATTTCAACACCTTTATTCTTTCATTTTGGCCTTTAAACCCTAGCTAAATGCATGTAAATAGCAATATTTTATATTAAATAAAACATATTATTTATTGTGTTAATATTGTATAAAATATTGTATTTAAAGCCAAAATAAAAGGAAAAAAAGAAAAAGAAGTAAAATACCATAGGTATTGAATGACCCTAAACCCTGAGACCTAGGCATCATGATGACTAGGTCGACAAGGAATAAAGTTGGGAGAGATAAGGACCAATAATACACTAAAACCATAATTTATATTTCCCAATAATATAGTTTTGTGACCCATTTTATTCTTTATTAATTATAAATTAAATCAATAAACTTTGTACATTAAAGTTGTAGATAAAAATACATAGAAAAATAAAAAAATATTTCATATAAAAATAATGCAGAATATACCTTTTGCACTCAGAATAAAAATCCAAAATTCAAACTTGACATACATGTACAACCTCCATATGAACTCAAAATTCATCAAAATCTTACTTATATATAAAATTTAATAAGTTATTTAATGAAGGTGGTTTCGTTAATTTGAAGTTAAGATGCAAAAGTTAGGTTTTAGACCTCTATTGTATTGTATACTTGAATAAAATATTCATTTTATTAATTTCTTAAATTCTTCATGATTTTATATTTTTATATTTTTGCATATATTATTTATAACACTAGTGCATAACTAGAATAAATTAAAATCATCAAAAATACCATAAAATAAATATGTATACTATAATACATAGATGAATTATATATATATATACAAACCTATATAATAAATATCCATATTTATTTAAATATACAAATTACTTCAGAAAAATAAAATAAAAATATATTTGTATATATTTAAATGAATTACAAATATATAAATTACAAAGATAAAATAATAAAATCTAGAATAAAAAATAAAAAATACATACTTTATAGATAAATATATGTATATTTACACGTGTAAAAAGTAACTTATAATATATTAGGTTATAAAAAAATTAAAACACCAGAAAGTACTACATAAAATAATAAATATTTTTATGTTTTACTCAAAAATTGAAATCATTTATTATTTTACTTCAATTTAATTCATAATTCATTGTTGCTTTGTCGTCGAGCGGAGGACGTGGCCCAATAAGGTCACAGTCTTCGTTGACTCTGGGTCAACTCCCTTGTCGATGTTGCTCTGCAGCTGTCAGAGATCTACGACCTTGTTTCACCCAATTTTGGAAACAAATCCTTTCACCCATTTAGCTCGATTTCTCTTTGACTTCTGCACCTCGATCTGTGCTTTTTCACACTAACTCTTCATCTCGATCGATGTATCACTGAGACGAGATCCATTCCCGATAAAAGTTGCCCTTATAAAAAGTATCACGTCTGACTTCCTTCAATTCTTGATCCTCTTCCACCCAACGAAACCTTAATCCTAACACCACTCCAGGTCCCTTGTGATAGTAGGAATCGAGCCGGCGGTTCAGCGAGTTCATCTAGGCTGGATTCGAGTCGATCCACCTTCATGGTTGAGCTCCACCGTGAGGTTCCTGAGCTACCTCGCCTCCAGGCAAGTTGAGCTCCCTTTCTGCATTTCTAGGTAGTATTTCATTCCTACATTTCATTTCTGCTCGTAGTTTAGTTTTTAATTCCATCCAATAGCGTAGAATGTGACTCTCGTAGTTTACCGAAGCTCTACTCTGGTGAGCTTCCAACGTTCATCTGTCATGCTTCGACCCACCAACCACCTCCATTTCATACATTTTCTCCTTACCTTCACTCCAACCATCTTCACTCCCCCTGATCTTGATCATATTAGGAGAATCATTCTCCTTCTCTGTTGCATCGCTGGAGTACATTGCCTCGACTTCAGGGAACTTTGCTTTTGCTTCCTGGAACTAACCCTACAAGTCCCACAACGTAGAAGCCTCTCGCGAGGTGTGTTTGACTTGTACGGTTATCTCAGGGTACTCAGCATCTCCAGGGCTCTATCGCTAAGCGCTGGACTCAATTAAGGTGTCCATCAGCTGCGGATCATCAAGATGAATGTGCAGAGAATCTCAACTGCCCAAAAGACCACCGGAGGCTCGAGTTCTGGTCAATCGAAACTCACCCAGGCTCGGATCTTCATATGTTCTTCTAGGGGTTGTCTCTATCGTCCAATCGAGAACAACCCCCATAAGAAGCACTCACTGTTGGATGAAGGACATCAGCATCCATCCGATCCTTCCTAGGATCTAATTAGGACCTTTCATCCATGAAGCGTCATCGACCACCCGTATCATGCCACATGTATAAGTCAATATTCTGCACCATTGGATAGCCTAGCAAGGTAATTTTGCCTCATACCCCCGCACATTTTGTCTTTTATTTTTAGTCCAAAAACTTAATTATGTAGTTATATATTTTATATAAAATTTGTAATAAGAACCTTGAGCTTTTGATATTTGCACTTAGGTCTAGTCCACGTCACCGCACGTGCCCGTACGTGATGAATCTCATATTCGTCATGTTAAAATCAACATTTTAAACTCCTTGATTAAATAATCCAATAAAAATCACTGATAATTTGTTCATTTTATCTTGTATTATATTGTACAGAAAATGTGTATAATTTACCTATTTATTGTATTTAATTATTATTATTTTCTTTGTTTTTAATTCTCATTAAAAACCCATAAAAGTTGGGTTTACTAATTGTCTATAGTGGTACTGACCTTTAAAAGAGATCAGAAATACAAAAAATCTCAAAGCTAAAAAGTAGTATTTTTATCCCTTTAAAAATACCCCCAAAAAATACACTTTTGTACAAATGACCTCTTTTGACTTTTTGTCCAACATGAAACTTGTAGATGTCATCGAGATCTACAACTTTCAGGTTTGACTTTTTCCTAATTTTGACTCTAACTAATTCTTTTTCATTTTTCTTTAATTTTCCATTTCTGATTTTCTGATTGGGTCATGTGGCACCCTCTAGGCCACCCACCTAGCTCGCTTCCTCACTCGCCACCTAACCCCTCTCATGGCGTTGGATCCCCCAGGCCACCTTCTATATCAGTCGTCCTTCGCTCCTTCACTCCCATCCATTAGATCTGATGTCATATCAGATCCCCACTGCCCTCTTCCGCCTTAATCCCAGCCACCTGATTTACTTCCTGTCCTATTACCACCCTCGCTCCACGTCGCCCCTTCTCCCATCATCCTTGGATCGAGCCCATCTCTCCATCGTAGATGCCTTTTAGCACCTATCCATCAGCCATAGGATCATATCTTAAGACCAGATCTCCACCCCTCGCCTGTGCCTCCATCCGAACCATTGGATCGCAAGATCTAACAACTCCCGCTCATCGTCCTCCTCCAGCCAGACGTTACACCTCACGAGTCACCTTCCCCCTTCCATTTTTAGCTCTCTCCTCCAATTACCCCCTCGCTCCATAATGCCACCTCCAGAAAACTCGCTCATCCCTCTCTCTCTCTCGCGCGTAACCTCCAAGACCTCCTCTCTTCAGTCCACTAGTTGTTACCACTGTAGCCAATAAACCAATCGACGACCTATAAAGCCTCCACCTCATCTTATAAAATCAACCTCGCCAACCCCCGATACCATCGCCCACCAACTACGGCCTAAAATCTAGCTCCTCTCCACCTCTCTATGATAGGAGGAGGCGGACGGGGGGCCATCATGGTCCCACGGCCAGGTGTTGACCCATGGTCGAACCCGCCCATGTCACAGTCGCTCTGGCGTCGCCCAAGCTCGTAGGCATTGATGATCATCTTGAGTGATAATCTCGAGCTTCGTGAGAAGCTCAAGCCCAAGCTTTCGTCCATCTCCTCCTCACTGGATCTTCAAGGTATTTTATCATCATCTTTCATGGTTTTCTCGAATTTTTCCCACTACCGCTCTTGCCTTTGTCTGTCCATCCACTTAGCTCCGCCCTACCACCCTCATCTTTGCCAACAACTTCTACCACCCTCTCCTTTCTCCAAGACCTTCCCCCGCTCCGATCCTCTACCTCCGTCATCAAGGCAGTGGGAGCCTAAGGCCTCCACCCACTCTGCCTCGACATCGGCCTCCGTTCACCCCACTTCATTCACGCACACACTGTAGACATGCTTCGGTTGTGCTAAACATGCATACATCTTCATTGGTCAGAGAATCATCGGAGACACATTCTACAGCTCCGCCTCTGGTGATCCTTCATCGCCAGCAGCTTCCAGCCATCCATGTGCCTCCTCCGCCGTCCGAGCTTCAATACCAAAGCATCAGGGATCTTCCTTGACCATCCGGCTGCCCCTCGGAGCATGGAGGAGCTAGATGAAGGTCACCAGAGTGCAGCCTCCTCCAGTGACCCGCGACGGAGCACGAAGTACAGATACCGTCTGATCATCTGGATCAGACGGCCCTTGTGATGCCACGTCTCTCAGCACGAGCCTCACGTCGACCCTCTAGGCTCGGGCGATCTGAGCCTCACATATGGGCACCAGATCCAGCCACGTGGACCGAAGCTATCACTCCTCCCGATCCTAGCCCTGTGCGTGGGGTTGGGTAAATTTCAATAAAGACCCTGGAAGTTTGGTTATTGCATTATGGTCCCCAAGGACGTGCCTCACGTGCGTGCTTTGGTAAATTTTAGGGAGGCCCTCACGAGTTTTATAAATTAAAGATATATCTCTGAGTGTAATGGAAATTTACAAAGGGACCCAATCGATTTTGCAAAATCACAAATAGGTCCTTCTGGTGGCCTATTTGTGATTATTTATCCTTTATTTCCTGCATTTTTATTGCTTTTATGCCCCTGCATTATTTCTTTCATAGATTGAGCATCTTAAGTCCAAATTGCATGATTTCAGTGTCATTTTACTCCTTGTTTAATTCTCTATCAAATGGCATATTTAGTTTTCTGATTTGATTAATTTATGTGATGGATTTTTAATGTTAAAAAGTGTCCTTTACTCAATAAAGCATTGCCATTAAATAGATGCTTGATTCTTTCAATCCTGATATTAATTTAAATTATGTGGTCCTATTTTTAGGGTATATTTGTAGTAATAATTTGCATACACAACCTTTGCATTTATTCATTCATTCTTAACTTGCATCAACTTATAATTGCATTGAAAAATCTAACAAAAATTACAAGCATCAATCTATGTGTCATTTCATCTGCATTTTATTTTCCAAATCTGCATGAAGACCTAAAATGGAAAATCTATTCACACATAAATTTAATAGAATAAAATTTGATAATCATATTACAGAGGCTCGTGTCCCTATGTTCAACCTTGGTACATTAACCAAGAAAAATACTCCACAACATTCAAGGTTTGTGGTTTTTGACGAATCATTTTCGCCTCTTATGCTATAATTATCGACTATTAAAGAGGCAAAATTCGCATTCATCAGTACGCGTGAGGGGACTGGACATTTTGCATCTAAGCCCTTGGTTTTCTTGTATTTCTTTTTAGTCTATTAAATTTGAGTTTTAGTATTAAAATTTTTATAAATAATGAAACCATTCCCGTATAGATTTGTAATATTGCAATTAAGTCCCTACTAGACGTATTAAACTGGATATATTTAGTTATTTTGCATGTTTGCTTCCTGGATTTTTGTGTAGGGTTCTAGTTTACCCCAGAACTTTATTTTAATTGTGAATATGCCCCTACAAAGCTATATTTTCTTTTTTTGTTAAAAATGTCTCATGTTCCTTAAAAATTTGTAAAAAATTAGGATAAATACCTTATATAATATTCTACTATATATATTTTTATTAAGGTATTTTATCGTATATTTCTATTGTTAAAAACAAAAAACTGAGTTACATATAAAAAAACAACTGTATTGAAAAATTACAAAATATATATTTTTTATTACCATGATTTGCACTTGCAAACCAAAAATCTATAAAAATAGAAAAAGAAATCACTAAAAATTAAAAATCTCCAAAATCTTTATAATAATCATAAAAATTTCTATAAAAATCCAAAAATAATTATTTATGTTTCTAAATTTTGTGTATTATATTCACTATATATTAAAAATAGTTTCATAAAATTATAAAACATTCATATATTTTTAAATTCCAAAAAATCTTCCTACTATAATCATTGTTTAGAATTTTTAATTCAATTACAATTTCAAAAAAATTAATGAAAATTATACGAAAATATAAAAAATAGAGAAAAAACTAAAAAAGCCAAACACATGTTATTTCCTGAATTTTGAGTACTCATATCAATATCTATATCTATAAGTATAAAACCCCCGTTCTCTCTCTCTCTCTCTCTCTCTATATATATATATATATATATGGAATTTTTACCAGACATACCTTATAAACTTTGTCAATTACATCCACAACCTTTGAAATAACCTAATTCCCCCCTCGACCATGTAAACTTGCCAACTCTTGCCCCATGAACCCTGCTGTTAATCTGTTTGAAGCTCGTGGGGGTTCTTGGGGTAATTTACAGGGTCGATGTGGCAATTACAATGTGAAATAGGTCATAGAGGCAATTTAAAAATTTTATAGGGTTTGTCGAGTATAAATCCCTATATGTATTTATGTATTTGTTCATATTATTATTAATAATTATTAAAAATCCAAAAAATATTTTTATTACAATTAAAAATATAAAATGTACAACAGCATAGGGTATTTTCCTAATTTTGTTTTCATTTAACATTTTTATAATATTATATATATATATTATACCTACTTATATTATAATTAATTAAAAAGTGAAAGGAAGTTAAAATTTTGAAAATATAAAAACAAAAATTGCAAAAAAAATAAATAATTAAAACCCAATAAAAAATAAAAAAATCGACAAAAATACTTGTTGTCTTTTTAGCAATTTTTGTTGTCTATCCCTTGTTCTCCCTGTGTTTGTGACGAGCCGCGAAAACCCTAAGTTAGTCGGTGTGAATTATCGTTTAATTTATCATTTCGTTGTAGGCGGGAATTCGGAATCGATCAAAAAATAACCATAAGAATTTTTGTAAATTTTATTCGGCGTGGTTTTATGTTTATTTTACTTAGGCAACTCCCAAGTTCAAACTCAAGGAGGCAAAGTAACAACCTAGAATAATGTCTATCAAAGTTTTTGCATGATTTTCGAGACGGTATTTTTTTGTTATTTTTAATGCAATTTTAGGATGCAAATCTAAATGAGGCCACTTTTAGGGAATAAAAAGCATTTTTCAATCGAACGATGCCCGAAAATACGAAACTTGGCCAAGAAGTAAAATATGGTGAAATGAATGCACTGTATTTTTTTGGAATTTTTTTATGCAAAATAAATAGTTTATGAATTTATGAATGAAAAAAAAAGCGAATTTCAATAATAAATTATAACAAATATTAAACCTATTTTCTTTTCAAGGGATACAATTATCCAGGATCTATCACTAGGTGGCGATCTCAGAAAAATCCTAAACCTTAAAAATATGAGATTTAATATATATTAAAAATTAAAGATTGAATTATGCAAAATGATTTTTTAGAGCAAATAATATATGCAAATTCAATTCTTTTTGTGCACAATGTAACATACAACTAATTCTACAATCTCTGAATTTTTGGCAATTTTTCGAGCAATGGTTAATTTAATATGACTTTACGAGCACATATTGGGAAAAATATGAAATTTTCCATGATAATATTAATTAATAATTAACCACAGAGTCATAAAAATATCGCAAATACCCATAATGTTAAGAATTAATTGAACAACACAATGTTATTTTTTAACTAATAAAATGATGCAATAGAGCAGTGCAAATAATGAGTTAAATATAGGGGTGTATTTACAATATTACAATAATAAAATAAATATGGAGTAGGGACTAAATGATAATTACCTACACCCTGAAGGGTGTTTCTACAAAACAAAAAGAGAAGCATGTGCGCAGTACGTGCTTGGACCTCTGTGTGAATGGGCAGAATGGAGGGGGTCTTCACAAATTTTTCCATCAGGTCACGTGCGATGCACATGACTTCTAGGCTGGGGTCGCTTTCGAAATCCAGATGCCTTCAAGGGTGTTGGAGCAAATGTTCCCTCCACGCACGTGCTATGCATGAGGGGAGGGCCTCGGGTCTTTGAGCTCGGCCGAACGACAAGCGGAGGGAGGCAGCCTTCGGTGGCGGAGCGGTAGGGGCCGGTGAAGAGTTGGACCTTCGGTGAAGCAAGGAGGGTGGAGCTCCTGATGGTTGGAGGTGGTAGCGGGCTCCTAAAAGGCGTCGATGAGGAGGAGGAGACGAGGTAGGTCGGCTCCAGTGAAGTGTGAGGTGGCGGACAAAGATGATCGTTGGTCCTCCTAGAGTCGGAGCAGGAATGTGCTTGAGGTGTGGTTGGAGTCAGAGAATGGAGTCGGGGACGCTCGGGTGGAGATGGAGTGGAATGCTCACATGAGGCGTAGACGAGATGGAAGAAGTCGGAGATGGAGTTGAAGGCGTTGAAGCTCTGGGTAGTGGGATACGGTGGAGGAAGTTGAAGTCGCAGGTGGAAGTATTGTATGTGTGGTGGGTTGCAACAGAGGTGATGGAAGGGGGTATCGCTGGCGGTGGAGATGAACGTTGGAGATGAAGTTGTTGGCTCGACGGGTGATTGGAGCAGAGCAGCGAGTGCAAGGCTCAAACTACAGCGGCCATGGTGGCCGGATCTCGCCAAAAAGGGGGAAGGGGTTGGGTTGTCACCACTGACCTCCTCCTATGAATGTTGTGTAGACAACGGATAATCTGAAATGGGAGAGAGGCGAGGGCTAAAAAATAGGTGAGAGGCGACGATGGTTTCACGATTCGCGGGATGGAACGGAATCGGGGATGAAGATCTAAGATTGGGTGAGTCCGCGTAATGGAGATACGATGAGGAGACGAGATCGGGGCAGCGATTATGGAAAGAAGGTTTTGTGGGCGGGTGGTGTCGTGATTCATAGAGGAGGCGGCGCAGCTAGATCTGGAAGGCGGTGGCAAGATTTACGGGGTGGCTCTGCCTCCCAATTGTGAAAGGGGGAGGAAGAAGATGGTACAACGGCCGTCCGATCAGTCGAGATCAGACAACCACAGTGATGCCATGTGGCATTGAAGTAATTAATTTTTAAATTTTCAGTTTTTTTATTTTTTTATAAAATGAAAAAATATATATATATAAGGGTCAAAAATGGATGACACGTGGTGGCTTCAGAAGCTACCACGTGTCAGCCCCACAAAAATCTAAAAATAAATACAATTATAAATACGTAAAAATAGTAAATGACCTCGGATAAAAAAATTTCTTCACGAAAGTTGTTCATCTCGATGAGATCTACAACTTTCATAGACCAAAATCGATCATTTGCACAAACGATATTTTTGGGTATCCCATGTACATAGAATACCATGATTTTTCGATTTTATAATTTTTTGGCATTTTTAAACCAGATAAAAATCTAGAAAAAAAATATGATGAAATTAAAGATAAATATTTACACATTAATCTATTTTTTTGGATTTTTATTAATTAGAAAAAAGAACAAAAAATGCGAAAATGGTAACTTTTGTACAGACAGTTAGTGAAGACTCGGACTTAGTTAGTTTCTTTGATTTCAAGCTCAGTTTGGATTTGGATTTTTACGCATTTTAATAAAACTTTTGTCAAAAAATTAAATGAAAGAGAAATAAAATCAAATGAGTTAATTATGTACATAAAATAATAGGTCAAAAACTGTTAAAATACAAAATGTACAAAAGAGGCCCAAAACTCAACTTTCACATATGAGCTCCGATTCACTTGAACTGGGTCTTGTTTTGAAGATATTTGAACGTACATTAGTTCAATGTGAGTAGGATCAAATCGGACACTGGATGAGGAAGATATCAAGGTTTTAGTCCGAGAATCCTGTAATTAGGGTTCATGTTTTTGGTCCACTTATTTAGGTGAGTGATTTTTTTATATATTTTTCATTTATTCTTGTTAGTGATATGTACACAATGCAGTGGTTTCAAGTCATTTGGAGTTAGCATGGATTAGATAAAAATCATGGGATTTAGGCTATTTTACAGGTCATCTTGGTTGAGATTTTTGGCTTCTTATTTTATGTAATAATTAGTGATAAAATGCCATTCACATCAATACAAGCATGAATGCTAATTATGCAGAATAAATGAAGAAATGTCAATGAATTTTAGAGATTTGAGCTTAATTCACGACTTTTAGAGAGCCGTTTTTGAGATATTTTCAAAATCGTTTTTATAAAAAAAATTAAAAAAATTAAAAAAAACGCACGTGCATCGCACGTGCCTCCAAGGCACGTGCTCCGCACGTATGCTTTCTCCCTTAAACCTCCATGTGGCACGATCTGGGCCATCCGATCTCGGCCGATCGGACGGCCCTTCCTCATCGTCTTCCTCAGCCTCCTTTGGAAGGAAACCTCCGCCGCCCGCGATTGCTTAGCCCTCTGCCAACTCCAAGCACCACCACCCATTCCGCCTTGCTCAATCCACCGCCGGCCGGGCGCTTGGCCCGAGACCCCCCGCACGTGATCCGCACGTGCGTGGGGGGACGACCTCAGCACCACGTCAGCAGGACATCACCCAGGTTACGTGCTTTGCACACGACCGTGGGTTATTTGCAACAAACTCCCTGAGACTCCTTCATATTCGCGCTCCAGTCCACTACCCAAAGGGCACTTGCAATGCACGTGCTCCTCTAGCAAAATTGCTAAAGCACTCCCCAGACTCCTGGTAATTACATATAGGTCCCCCACTGCTCTTTTATTCATTTTATTTATATTGCATATGTACCCCTGTGTTCCCCTGTGATTTTGGACCTCTTCTTTACATTATTTTCTTAATCCAAAAATAGCATGATGTTTGTTAATTAGTTCTCTACACTTTGACATATTGTGGACATTTTTATGATCGATGGTTAATTAATAAATAATTGTTTGGTGAAAATTTGCATATTTTGCCCATTTCTTACTCTGAAATTCAGAGTTGATTAACCTTTGCTCTAAAAATTCCCCAAAAATCACATATTGTAGAATTAATTGTGCTTGACATTGTGCCCAAAAACATTTGCATTTACATGCATATTTTGCTCTGTAAAAATCGTTTTGCACATTTTAGTATTTGATTTTTAATAGGTATTAAACCCCACATTTTCGAGGTTTAGGATTTTTCTGAGATCTGTCACTTAGGTGATAGATCTTAGATAATTATATTTCTTGAAAATAAGTTGGTTTAATATTTATTATAATTAAATATTGAAAATCATTCTGTTTGCATTTAAAAATCCATAAAAAAAATTCATATTGCATCCAAAAATTCCAAAAAATTACAGTGCACTCATTTCATCATATTTTATATTGTGGCCAATTTTAATATTTTTCGGACATCGTTTGAACGTAATTCACATTTTTGTCCCTAAAATAGGCCGAATTTGCATATTGCACCCTCTATTGCATTGAAAAATCTAAAAAAGACCGCCTCGAAAACCGAACACGAACTTTGATAGACTTAACTCTAGGTTGTTCCTTTGCCTCCTTGTGATCGACCTTGGGACTTGCCCAAGTAAAATAAACATAAAACCACATGATTAAAATTTGAACATATTATTTGTGGTTATTTTCTTGACCGATTCTGATTGCCGCCTACAACGCACGAATAATCATTTTAAGCACGAACGATAAAAACACAATCTTTTACACGTGCGATTACGGACTCGTCAGATGGCGCCGTTGCCGGGGAGGCAAACGGCTTAGTTTTTTGTCTTGAAAATTTTTGTTCGGTTTTCCGCATTCGGGTAGTCTGACCCCCTAATTTCTCATTGTAAGTTCCATTTATTTTCTTGTATTTATTTTCAGCATTTATTTTTTTATTTTTTTATTATTTTTGAGTCACTCTCTTACATTGTCTCTCTTATTTTTCTTGCGAGGTATACGGCATACGTGGAGCGGTTTTTCAAAGAAACCAAGGCATCTTCACCGACCTCCTAAAATCCGTAATTAATTTAAGATCGAGTCGAGTCGTGAGAGAGCGTAGAGTCTAGGATTTATTTTTCTGAACTTTAATTTCTGTAATTAATTTATAGCAGTGTCCGTTTGGACGCTCGCATGTGTAACAAGACCTCAAACTTTATTCTGTGGTGTGTCGTGGCCTGTTTCACTCTCCGGTGAGGGTGGGGCCCGACTTGAGTGGCGAATAGGATAGACCTGCACATACGGCTCTCAGAGCAATTTAATTTTATGATTGTGCTCGTAGGATTAAGTCGCACTGCACTGTTAATTGAGATGCACATAGATCGTTCAACTTAGCCAAATTTAACTCACTTCTTTCCCGCTAATAGAACTTTCTGCTTAGGTGCGGTTTTTCATCGGCTTGCATTTCATATAGCATAATTTTAAATTTCTGTCTAGCATCCCACATGAAGATTGCGAGGATTCACTGTAAGTCTTCTAACTGAGCATACATCATTGTTTTTCGCGTGCATCAGCTTTTTCTGAATTTCTCCCTCTTGTTTTGACACATAATTTTAAAAGGAAATCGGGACTAGATGGTAGACGTGCATTAAAGCTCACTTAATTCTTCAGTGATCACCTATTTAAATTGGAACTGCTAAATCTAGACGATTTCAAAATAACCCATAAAATCAAGAATTTTTTCGGGAGAGCAACCTTGACCTTGGATTATTTTATTATTCTGAGTGAGCGAGAGACGACACTTAAGGCTAGAGCCCAAAACCGGATTTTCATATTGACTGCTGATTCTACCAAAACTGATTAGCTACTTCTCAGTGAGGATCTACGGGTAGCCGGTAAACGGTCCGGATTTCCTTAGCAGAGTGGGTGGTTTAGAGGACACTACGTAAGGCTCTGTCCTCAAGTAACACGGGTAGCCGTTTTACGGTCCGTACTTACTCCCATACTGGCTGAAAGTAGGTGCAACTAGTCGAAGAATTCGGGCCAGTCATTACGAAAATTTCGGCACCTAACAGCTCGCTTAAATATTTTCCAAGATTGTTTTGTCACCAATTAAAATTGAAAAGATAATAGCCGAACTCTTACGGCTTCATTGTGTGAGTTGGTGAACCCAGGGTTTGATTTGTGTTTGTATTGGTGTGCGTGAATCGATATCGAAGATCAATAGCCACACATTTGATAAATTTTCTGTCCCATACAATTATCTCTCTCATCTCTTGATTTTAATCTCATCATGGAAATTTTTCCAAATTTCAAATCCAACCCATCATTTCTCTCAACTCCTTCAAAAATGTCGAACATCACTATGAAAATAAATCTGTCTCGGTTTGGCCCAAATCAACTACATCCTCTTCTTTCAATAATCCTCCAATATTTGTGGGAAACTTTCACCCACGGATGACTTCGACCCCCTCATTGAATCCTTTCTCAAATCATCCAACCACACATGACCACCTACCATCTTGGACTGAACCATCTTATTCTCAGTTTCTCGCCAATGAAACATTTCAAGATCAAAATCCCTTCAAGTCTCACGACCGACAGAGAAACCAAACCCAAATGGAAAGACACACACTTAATGATCATCAGCGTTGGATTGACCACGACAGACCCCTCGTCAGACATGAGACTCATACAGAAGACTGGATTGACCTTATAGACAAATATAAACCATGTATGTTGACTCCACAATATCAAAATCTGACCAATCATGATCAAAGGACTGACTTCTACTCAGATCCAATACATATGCCTGTACCATATGAGCAGCCGCCTTCCATAATTTTTGAGGAGAAATTTTCAGAAAATGATCATATAGTGGATATTCCAAGAAACTCTCCTCTTTGCACGTACAGAAAAATGGAAGACGGAATCATTGAACAAAATCTGAGTGCTCCCATGATTGATCATGAACAAAATTGTGAGGATAATGTTTCGAGGATAAAAACAAGATTTGAATTGATAGAAGATAGATTTCAAAAATTTGCCGACCGAGTAATCTCATTTTATGGTGGATCGGGTATAAAACTAAATGAGGAAATGATTGGATCCCATGATGAAAATTTTGAGGATATTCAAAAACCTAGGGATGATTTTAACATCAGCACTTCTGCTTATTATTCCCCTAGAAATGACTATGCCTCTAACATTTACCCTGAACATCAAAGCCCCTTCTCATCTAAAGTCGACACCACATCACCACACCACACAGAAAATACCAAAAAAATTGGAATATTCAAAAACACCAAAAAATCGAAAATCCAGAAAATCTCATAAAAATTGAATCTGAAGAAGATCTGAGGAATTTGGATCCTGCTTTACAGGAAGCACTGGAAAAATACTTGATTTTTGAACTTCCCATTATAAAAGCCATTGAACACTTCCCTGACCTTAAGAAATTTCTAATGGACAGATTAATCGTCAAAAAGTCGGGAAGGATTAGAACAAAAATCGAAAGACATATCTTGTCAATGACCTCCTCCTTGGTGTTGAGGAGAAAAACCAAGAGCCGCATAGTGAAGCGGTTGCCCAGATTTGACTGTAGAACCAAAGACACAATCTTCACCAATGCTCGTATTGATGACGATTCACCGATCAATATCCTCCCGACCTCTGTATTTCACGAACTCAAACTCGGATCGATTCGGAAGATACGAGAAATTGTTCAATTGGCAGACCGATCGATAAAGCGGTCGAGAGGAATCATTTCTGTCATCATGATATTCCAAGGTACTCCGCTCAAAATAGAATTCACGATCATTGATATTGAGCATCAAGGAGAATTCACCCAGTCTCCAATTACTCTCGGAAAGCCATTCTTAGCATTGTCTAAGGCAATTATTAATTGAGAAACCCGGGAAATCAATTTTACGGCATTGGAAGCACCTCGATCTGATACAGTCTTTGAGGAACCATGATTTTCTGAGGTAACCCACGAAGTCCCCAACAACCGCAACCATGAAACGGTAGAAGAGCCCTACCCCGCTGCTATACCTGAGATTGTGTTTGTTAATGAGACTTTTGGTTTAGAAACTCTCCCCAGTATTTCAATTCCCGCGGATCTCAAAATAGACAAATCCTTCTACTACGATCCTGAGACATATGCATGATCGCACCTAGGGGCAATCTACTATGATTATCTTGACCAAATCCTCCCAAATCGAGAGTGCACCAACATTCAGGAGACAAAGAATGAACATGTAGCCCGAACACCAACCAAGGAGAAGAATTCCAATGGCTATTCATCCGGGTACTCATGTGAACCAACATCTTCACGAAACAAGAAAAAGAAAGTCACCTTTTATCTTTCGGAAGAGGAATCGGTTGATGATCCCTCATCAGGTCCGGAAAAGGTGGTCTACATGAGTGAAGTCTGTTCGGCAGCTCTAAACCCATATCTTTGCAAAGATCCAAAATTCAATTCTCGTTGGACAACTCCCGTTCCTAATTATTACTCATCCAAAGCTGATGTTCCTACCTTCCACAAGTACACTGGAATTATTTCTTATGAGCTGACTGAGACCGGAGCATCTGAATATTCATCTGAAGACAAACTGATTGATCTTAAAAAGGAACGAATCTTGAGGAAACAATTGAAAAAACAAAAAGACATAAATATATGGAGTATGTCCACTTTCAAATACTTTTCCTCTGAGGATAATTCCGATGATGGATATCTTTCATCTGACTCAAACACTTCATCCACTATCCATCATGACTTTTCTGAGGATGACACTGATAATAGTTGGGAATCACATGTTTCATCTCCAACTCATTACGATCTCCCACCACAGGCTCACAAGAAGATTAGCCGAAAACCACCTTAATCATTGGCTAACCACCCTCCCTCCCGACCACATAAGTCTCCTTGTACAGCTTCTTCCTCTACTTAGGCCAAGGCCTAAGTATAGGGGGGGGCGATGCCACCTGTATATTTCATTTCCCACGTCACACTCCTCCAGATCACCTCACATCCACCCTTCTTCTATACTTAGGCTAACCAGAGCCTAAGTATAGGGGGAACCGACGCCCACCTGTATATACTCTCCTCATTCACATACCCCGACCGCTTCATTTTTTCTTCTTTTCCGCTCTTCTTCTATACCTAGACTATTCACAGTCTAAGTATAGGGGGGCAATTATGTAAATCTTGTTCTTTTTCCTTTTTCACTCTCTTACGCTTAGCCTGAGCTATGTCTTCTTTACGCTTCTTGTGCTCTGAGGACACAGCACTCGCTAAGTATAGGGGGGTCTGTATATATACTTTGTATATATTTTATCCATATCTCGTACTTGCGCCTAAGTCTATATGTATTTACGGGGAGGGTAATTAAAAAAAAGAAAAAAAAACGTTTTGTCACTAACACTAACTGCACCCAAAATTTTTTTGAAAAAATGACTTCTTATTCATTTTTTGCATTAAAAAAAAGAAAAAAAGAAACAAAAAGAAACAAAAAAATGTGTCTGCATTTCACACACCTGCACTTCATCCAGCATCACATTTGCATATGTGAAAAGTCTTTGGGTTCTGAATCGAGTTATGAGCTGAAATCGAGAGTGGTCTGGACTTGACCTTAATCCATCTAATTTCCAGAGGAACTTCACCGAGAAATAGGATTTTAGAGTCTTCAGGTCTTTGACTTAATTCTTTGAGTTCCACATGACAATGTACAACGTTTGAATCTTAGTGTCTAACATGGTCTCTTCATTCTGAGTACAACTCTGGAATAAGGAATTAATTTGTACTCTCACACTATGCACTTAGCTCAACTCAGACGGGATGTTGGAAGACTGTGTGAGTTTCTTTTCTGGTAGTGCGGAAATCTAAAGACCGGAGTACGGGTTGAAATAAAGCTTCAGAAAAGGGATGGATGGCTGGGCACAATTTTTTCTAAGACCCAAAAAAATGTACGGAAACAAAAAGATTCTATATCTGTAGGGGCACAACAAGATCCAAGCAGAACCACCAAAAATTCCAAATACAAAGAAGCATTCTACCAAATAAAATCTGACCAAAAAGGTCCAAGCTTCAAAAAAACCTGCAGATCTTGGTGGAGACTCGGCTACACTGGCCATCTTCACAAGGAGAGGTGACTACACTGGCCACCCTCCAGTTCTTTTCTCCTTCTTCTATCTTCTCCCCCCAATTCGATTGTGAACACAGCACGACAGACCTTAGAATGAAATACCTGACTCCCCGAGGACGAGTTACTGGAGAGGAGGTTTGCGCGGTAGTCTGGCATTCTGGATGGGAAGAGCTAAAACCTTTCACACACATGAGTCGGTTATTCAATGTTCATAAGGTATACTTTGGGAAGAGGATCGATCTAAGATGACTTCTGAGCCAAAACTGTTGCAATGATGTGTAGAACTTGAGGGCTGTTGATTTTAAAATTCTAAGTCTCACAGAAGTTCCGACACACAAATAATCCAAAGGTTGAGTTTAGGTTCATTTTCACCTTCAGCTCATGGTCTTGGTATGGAACCCAATCTCATTTCACCTCATGGCATTTCTTTTTTATGCTCAGGGACGAGCATGGTTTAAGTATAGGGGGATGATGAATCTCGTATTCATCACTCTAAATCTCATTTATTAAGCTCAAAACCCTCAAAATCAACAACATTCTTGCATCTTTTCTGCATAATTAGCATTAGTGCATGATTTCATAAGAATTGCATTTTAACACAAAAATCTGCACAAAATAAGAAGCCAAAAATCCATGCCAAAAATGACCTGTAAATAGCCTAACTTCCCAGATTTTTAACTCATTCATACTAACTCCGAATGACTCAAAACCACTTCCACTGTGTACATATCACTAACAAGAATAAAGAAAAAATACAAAAAAAATAACTAACCCAAATAAGTGGACCAAAAACCCAAACCCTAATTTCAGGATTTTCGGACTAAAACCCTCATATCTCTCTCATCCAATGTCCGTTTTAATCCTACTCACTTTTTAACTAATGTACATTCAATTACCTTCAAAACAATACCAAGTTCAAGTGAAGCTCATATGTGAAAGTTGGGTTTTGGGCCTCTTTTTTATATTGTATATTTTAGCTATTTTTGACCTAATATTTTATGTACATATTTTATCAATTAATTAAAATACAAAAAAATAGATTAAGGTGTCTTTATTTACTCTTGATTTTACCATATTTTTGCAGATTTTTATCTTGTTTAAAAATGACAAAAAAAATACAAAACCCCAAAATCAAGGTGTTCTATGTACATAGGATACCCCAAAAATTCACTTTATGCAAATGATCGATTTTAGTTTTAATGTCTTCATGAAAGTTGTAGATCTCATCGAGACGAGCAATTTTTGTGAAGAAACTTTTTCGATCCGAGGCCATTTGCTATTTATTTTTGATTTTACAAAAGATTTATTTTCTGAATTTTCTGGTGCTGACACGTGGCAGCACCTGGTGCCGCCACATGTCAGCCGTTTTTTAGATATTTTCAATATCGTTTTTATAAAAAAAATTAAAAAAATTAAAAAAAACGCACGTGCATCGCACGTGCCTCCAAGGCACGTGCTCCGCACGTACGCTCTCTCCCTTAAACCTCCATGTGGCATTATCTGGGCCGTCTGATCTCGGCCGATCGGACGGCCCTTCCTCATCGTCTTCCTCAGCCTCCTTTGGAAGGAAACCTCCGCCGCCCGCGATTGCTCAGCCCTCTGCCAACTCCAAGCACCACCACCCCTTCCGCCTTGCTCAATCCACCGCCGGCCGGGCGCTTGTCCCGAGAACCCCCGCACGTGATCCGCACGTGCGTGGGGGGACGACCTAAGCACCACGTCAGCAGGACATCACCCAGGTCACGTGCTTTGCACGTGACCGTGGGTTATTTGCAACAAACTCCCCGAGACTCCTTCATATTTGCGCTCCAGTCCACTGCCCAGAGGGAACTTGCAATGCACGTGCTCCTCTGGCATAATTGCTAAAGCACTCCCCAGACTCCTGGTAATTATATATAGGTCCCCCACTACTCTTTTATTCATTTTATTTATATTGCATCTATACCCATGTGTTCCCCTGTGATTTTGGACCTCTTCTTTACATTATTTTCTTAATCCAAAAATAGCATGATGTTTGTTAATTAATTCTCTACACTTTGACATATTATGGACATTTTTATGATCGATGGTTAATTAATAATTAATTGTTTGGTGAAAATTTCCATATTTTGCCCATTTCTTACTCTGAAATTCATAGTTGATTAACCTTTGCTCTAAAAATTCCCCAAAAATCACATATTGTAGAATTAATTGTGCTTGACATTGTGCCCAAAAATATTTGCATTTGCATGCATATTTTGCTCTGTAAAAATCATTTTGCACATTTTAGTATTTGATTTTAAATAGGTATTAAACCCCCACATTTTCGAGGTTTAGGATTTTTCCGAGATCTGTCACCTAGTGATAGATCTTAGATAATTTTATTTCTTGAAAATAAGTAGGTTTAATATTTATTATAATTAAATATTGAAAATCGTTCTGTTTGCATTTAATAATCCATAAAAAATTCATATTGCATCCAAAAATTCCAAAAAAATACAGTGCACTCATTTCATCATATTTTATATTGTGGCCCATTTTAATATTTTTCGGACATCGTTTGAACGTAATTCACATTTTTGTCCCTAAAATAGGCCGAATTTGCATATTGCTCCCTCTATTGCATTGAAAATTCTAAAAAAAGACCGCCTCAAAAACCGAACACAAACTTTGATAGACTTAACTCTAGGTTGTTCCTTTGCCTCCTTGTGATCAACCTTGGGACTTGCCCAAGTAAAATAAACATAAAACCACACGATTAAAATTTGAATATATTATTTGTGGTTATTTTCTTGACAGATTCCGATTGCCGCCTACAACGCACAACAAATCATTCTTTAAACCGAAAAATAAAAACACATTTTTAAAACGCTGCATTTCCGGATTCGTCCGAGCTCAGGCTAAGTGTAAGAGAGTGAAAAATAAAAAGAAAAAGAAGTCGGCCTACCCCCCCTATACTTAGACTATAAACAGTCTAAGTATAAAAGAAGAGCAAAAATGATGCGGTCGGGATATGTGAATGAGGAGAGTATATACAGATGGGCATCGGTTCCCCTATACTTACGCTCTTGGTCAGCCTAAGTACGGAAGAAGGGTGGAAATGGAACGATCATGAGAAGGAGTTTGATGAGGAGAATGGTATATACATATGGCATCGGTCCCCCCTATACTTAGGCCTTGGCCTAAGTAGAGGAAGAAGATGTACAAGGAGACCAATGGGGTCAGGAGGGAGGGTGGGTAGCTGGTGATTAAGGAGGTTTTCGACCAATATTTTTGTGAGCTTACGATGGGAGATTGTACTGATAAGAAGGAGATGAAGCATATGATTCCCAACCATTATCAGTGTTATCCTCAGAAAAGTCATGCTGGAGAGTAGATGAAGCGTATGAATCAGATGAAAGGTAACCATCATCGGAGTTATCCTCAAAGGAATAGTAGTTGAAAGTGGAGGCACTCCAGATATTCTTGTTCTTTACTTTCTTCAGTTGTTTTCTCAGAATTTGTTCCTTATTATGATCATGCTATTCGTCCTCGGATGATGAATACTCTGAAGCACCAGTCTCAGTCAGCTCATAAGAATTTATTCTAGTATATCTAATGAGACCAGGAGAATCAGCTTTGGATGAATAATAATGAGGAACGAGAGTTGTCCAACGGGAATTGAAGTTTGGATCCTTGCGAAGATAGGGCTTTAGGACTACCGAACAGACCTCACTCATGTAGATTACCCTTTCCAGACTTGATGAGGAATCATCAGACCATTCCTCTTTCGGAAGGTCGAAGACGACTTTCTTTTTAGATGAAGGAGCAACTATTTTGTTTCATGAAGGTGCTGGTCTTGGGAGTGAGGTGTTGACACTTGAGTCTCCAATGAATAACCATTGAAATTTTTCTCCTTGGTCGGTGTACATCTCGCGTGTTTGTTCTTAGTTTTCTTAATGTTGGTGCACTCCTGAGTTGGATTGAATTGGTCAAGGTAGTCAGAGAAGGTTTTGGCCAACTCAAGGTGAGCCCATGCATATGTCTCAGGATCATATAAGAAACTCTTTCCCATGGTGAGAGTAGCGAGAAATGGAACAGTGGGGAGAGTCTTTGCGTATTCATTCCCAATTGACTTGATGTTGGTGCATTCCTATGTTAGGTTGATTTGATCAATGTGGTCAGAGGAGATCTCGGTCGACTCAGGATGCGCCCATGCATATGTCTTAGGATCATATGAGAAGTCATTTTCCATGATGAGAGAAGCAGGGAATGGAACAGGGGAGAGAGTCTCTAAACCAATAGTCTCTTCAACAGTCGTTATCTTAGGTGTAGCAGCAGGGTAGGGCTCTTCTTTCGTTTGGTGGTTACAACTGTTGACGGTTTTGTGGGTCACCTCTGAATATCGTGTTTCCTCAAAGTTTGGGTGAGATCGAAGTGCTCCCAAAGCTGTAAAATTGATTTCCTGAGTCTCACACTCAATAATTGCCTTAGTCAATGCCAAGAATGGATTTCTGAGAATGATTGGAGACTGGTTGAATTTTCTTTGATACTCAATATGAATGATCGTGAAGTCTATTTTGAGCGGAGCACCTTGGAATGTAATGATGACTGGAATTGTTCCTCTCGGCCACTTTATAGATCGATCAGCCAGTTGAACGATCTCTCTTATTATCCTGATAGGTCCGAGTTTGAGCTTGTTAAATACAAAGGTCGGGAGGATGCTGATTGGTGAGTCATCATCGATTCGAGCACAGGTAAATGTTATGTCTTTGATTCCACAGTCAAATCTGGGCAACCGCTCCACTATGCAGATCTTGGTTTTTCTCTTCAACACCAAGGAGGTGGCCATTGACAAGATATGTCTTTCAATCTTTGTTCTTATCCTGCCCGAATTTTTCATCATTAATTTGTTCATTACAAATCCTTTAAGGTCAGGGAAGTGTTCAATGGCCTATATCAAGGCACGTTCAAAAATCAATCTTTTCTCCAGTGCTTCCCTTAGAGTAAGATCCAAATTCTTCAAATCTTCCTCAGTTTCAATTGTTATGAATTTTTCTGGATTTTCAATTTTTTAGGTGTTTTTGAATATTTCAATTTTTTATGTTTTCTGTGTTGTGTGTAGATGTGGCGTTTTCCATAGATGATGAGGGGTTTTGATATGCCGAATCAGAGTCAGAGTCAGAATCAGATTTATCCCTAGGGTAGAAATAGGCAGAGGTGTCGATGTCAGGATCGTCCCTAAGGTGATAATAGTCTCTAGGTTTCTAAATATCCTCAGAATTTTTAACATGAGATCCAATATTTTCCTCATCCATTTTTATATACGAGCTACCATAGAGAGAATCGGTCGGCGAACTTTCTAAATTTATCCTTCATTAAATCATATCTCTTGTTTATCCTCGAAATATCATCCTCCAAAATCTTTTCATGATCAATCATGGGAGAAGCATGTTCTTGATTTTGAATTTGAGATTCAGTAATTTCATCTTCCATTTTCCTGTATGAGCTTAGAGGAGATTCTCTTGGATTATCCAACATATGATTGTTATTTTCTGAAAATTTCTCCTCATAAATTATGGAAGGGGTCTGCTCAGTGGAAGGATTTTGCAGGAATCTGTAGGTCTCATACTCAGTATACTGTAACTCCGGTGTGTAATGCTGGTTTGAGTAGAGTCTACTTCCAAGGTCATGATTGACCAGATACCCAAACAATGGAGTCATACAGGGTGCATATATGTCGATATCATCCGTTTGGTCCTCTATATGTGTGGGTTGTCTGAAAGAGTGGTATTCTGGTTGGTCAATAGGAATTTGATCGTTAGGATTAATTCCGTCTTGTTGATCATTAGGTACGGACCTCTCCTTGCGGTTTGATCAGTTCATCATATTATTCCCTAAGGTCCAGTCTGAATGAATTTTTGTGAATTGTGGACCTATCCCAATAAGATCGTGAGGAAAAGATGGTTGGGAGTAGTGTCTCGGCCAATCATGAGTCTCAAAAGTGATTTGATCTTGAAATGGTTCATTAATGTCGGCTAGAAATCAGGAATAAGAGGGTTCAGTCCAGGATGGCAAGTGATCATGTCTATCAAAGGCTGAGAAGGTGGCACATATGATATGTTGAATTCAGTTGGATTATTAGGAATTGTAGATTGGACTGGATTCATTCGGGGGTGAGTGTTTTCCACAAATGTTGGAGGATATCCGGCAACAAGGGTTTTGAGTATTTGGGTCCAACCAAAACAAATTCATTTTCGTAGTATAAATCAGATGGATACTCGGACCATTGCCCTGTATTTGTCAAAGGAGGTTGACGATGAATCTACATGGTTGATCTTGGTGTAAGTGCACAGCATATTCACGAGAAAAAAATTTATCAAGGAGAGTGATGGTACAAGTGTGTGGTTTTTGGATCTTCGAAATCGGTTCATGAACACCAATGCAAACATAAAAACCCCAGGTTCACCAACTCACATAATGAATCCGCAAGAGTTCAGCAAATTATCATTTCAATTTTAGTTGGTGATAAATTCAATCTTGGAAAAAATTTAGAGAGTTGTTAGATGCTGAAAATTTTCTTAAAGAAGAGCCCGAATTCTTACGACTAGTTGCATCCTCTTTCAGCCAGTACGGGTGTAAGTACGGACCGTAAAATGGCTACCTGTGTTACTTAAGGACGAAGCCTTACACACCACCCACTCTGCTAAGGAAATCCAAACCGTTTATCGGCTACCTGTTATTTCCTCACTGAGAAGTAGATAATCGTTTTTAGAACTAGTAGTCTGAATGAAAATTTCGGAGCTAGGCTCTAACCTTAAGTGTCGTCTCTCACTCACTCAGATAGATAAATGAATCCAAGGTCGGGATTGCTCTCCCGCAAAAATTCTTGATTTTATGAGTTAATTTAGTCGTCTTTTTTTAGTAGTCCCAATTTTAATTAGGTAATCATTGAAAAAAATTAGATGAGCACAAATGCACGTCTACCATCCAGTAATTCCCTTTTGATATTATGTGATAAAACAGGAGGGAGAAATTCGGGAAAAGTCGATGCACGTGAAACAATGAGGTATGCTAAAATAGAAGGCTTATAGTGATTCCTTGCAATCTCCATGTGGGATGCAATACAAGAATTGAAAATTAGTCTAGATGAATGCAAGCCGATGAAAAATCACACTTAGTAGAAGGTTCTATTAGCCGTGAAGAAATGAGTTAAATTTGACTAAATTTAACTATCTAATGTGCTTCTCGATTAAAGTGCAGTGTGGTCATAGATTCTACGAGTACAAACAATAAAATTTAAATCTCTAATACTCGTATTTGCAGGTCTAACCTACGAGCTACTCAAGTCGGGAACCACCCTCACCGGAGAGTGAAACAGGCCACGGCACACCACAGAAAAATTTCAAGGTCTTTTTTACATACGCGAGAGTGGAAACGGACATCGCTAGAAATGAGAAATTAATTACAAAAATTAAAATTACAGAAAATAAATACTAAACTCTACACTCTCTCACGACTCAATGCGGATTGGGGTCGGTGAAGATGCATCGATTTTGAGAGAACCACACCCCGTACGTCGGGTACCTCGCAAGAAAAATAAGCGAGAGAATGTAAGAGAGTGACATAGAAATTAATAAAAAAATAAAACAAGAAAATAAATGCTGAAAATAAAGTAAAGTAAATGCAGGAAAAATATGGAAAATATACAATGAAGATTTGGGGTTCAGACTACCCGAATGTCGAAAACCGAACAAAATTTTTTTAGCTAAAATCTAAGTTGTTTGCCTCCCCGACAACAACACGATATGATGAGCTGTGAAAACCCTAAGTTAATCGATGTGAATTATCATTTAATTTGTTGTTTCGTTGCAGGTGGGAATTCGAAATTGGTCACGAAATAACCACAAGAATTTTAGTCAATTTTATTCGGCGTGGTTTTATGTTTATTTTACTTTGGCAACTCCCAAGGTCGAACTCAAGGAGGCAAAGGAATAACCTAGAATAATATCTATCAATGTTCGTACACGATTTTTGAGACGGTATTTTTTTTTATTTTTAATGTAATTTTGGGATGCACATGTAAATGAGACCACTTTTAGGGATTAAAAATCAATTTTCAATCAAACGATGTCCGAAAAATACGAAACTTAGTTAAGAATTAAGATATGGTGAAATGAATGCACTGTAACTTTTTTTGGAATTTTTGGGTGCAAGATAAATATTTTATGAATTTATGAATGTAAACAAAGTGAATTTCAAGAAAAAATTATAATAAATATTAAACATATTTTCTTTTCAAGGGATAAAATTATCCAAGATCTATCATTAGGTGATCGATCTCAGAAAAATCCTAAATCTTAAAAATATAAGATTTAATACATATTAAAAACTAAAGATTGAAATACGCAAAACAATATTTTAGAGCAAATCATGCATGCAAATGCAATTCTTTTTGGGCATAATGTAACATACAACTAATTCTACAATCCGTGAATTTTTGGTAATTTTTTGAGCAATGGATAATTTAATATGAATTTACGAGCACAGACTGGGTAAAATATGCAATTTTCCACGAGAATATTAATTAATAATTAACCACAGATCATAAAAAGATCACTAATATGCCATAATGTCAAGAATTAATTGAACAACACATTATTATTATTTAACAAATAAAATGATGCAATAGAGTAGTGCAAATGATGAATGAAACATAGGGGTATGTTTGCAATATTACAATAATAAAATAAATATGCAGTGGGGACTAAATGATAATTACCTATACCCTGAAGGGTGTTTCTACAAAACTGCTAGAGAAGCACGTGCGCAGCACGTGCTTGGACCTCTGTTTGAATGGGCAGAATGGAGAGGGTCTTCACAATTTTTTCCAGTATCGCTTTCGAGAATCCAGAGACCTTCAGGAGCGTTGGCGCAAATGTTCCCACCACGCACGTGCTATGCACGAGGGGAGTGCCCTGGGTCTTTGAGCCTGTTCGAACGACAAGCGGAGGGCGGCGGCCTTCGGCGGGGGATCGGTAGAGGTTGTTGAAGAGCTAGACCTTTAGTGGAGCGAGGAGGGTGGAGCTCCTAATGGTTGGAGGTGGTAGTAGGCTCCTGAAAGGCATCGACGATAAGTATGCGGTAGGCGGGTCAGCTCCAGTTAAGCGTGAGGTGGAGGACGAAGATGATTGTTGGTCCTCCTAGAGTCGGAGCAGGGTCGTGCTTGAGGTGTGGCTGGAGTCGGAGAATGGAGTTGGGGACGCTCGGGCGGAGATGGAGTGGAAGGCTCACGTGAGGCGTAGACGAGATGGACGAAGTCGGTGATGGAGTCGAAGGCGATTATGCTCTGGGTAGTGGGATACGGTGGAGGATGCTGAAGTCGCAGGTGGAAGTATTGTATGCGTGGTGGGTTGCAATAGAGGTGATGGAAGGGGGTATCACTGGCGGTGGAGATGAATGTTGGATATGAAGTTGTTGGCTCGACGGGTGATCGGAGCAGAGCAGCAAGTGCAAGGCTCAAACTATGGCGGCCATGGTGGCTGGATCTCACCACAAAAGGGGGAAGGGGGTCGGGTTGTCACTGAAGGATATGGTGAAATCCTTAAGCGCATCACGGAAGCGTGAGGATCGCATCGTATGCGATCAAGAGCAACTAGTCGTACTAGTTGCTCGAGGCAGCGGAAATTTAAAAAAATCATGCGATGAAACCACATGATCTAAGAATACTTCTCAGATCATTTCATCTAAACAACAAACAAGTATTAGGGTTACCTCTTGAAGCGTGGTGGTTGCGATCGAGTCTCTAAACGAAGAGACCTCTTGTCTCAAGTCTGATCCGACGGAGGAGATGCTTGCGAGCGTGTTGATGAAACACGTGCTCCTCGCAATCCATATTGATGATCCAAGCGGCGAATCTCCTGATCTCGTCACACGAGACCTGATGTCTTCTTCACGAGTGAGGTGCGCTGAAGGAGACGGATATCCACGAGCAAACAATGCGGCAGCATAACGATGATGCTGCGACGATGGAGACTCTCTCTAGGGCATCCATGGTGGACGGCCATATGAGAGAGAGAAAGAGGGCATGTAGAGAATGAGAGAGAGAGCCTTATGTTCTCATTATGTTATTGTAACCAAGAGAGCAATGGGTGCCTCTCCTTTTATAATATTTTGGGGTCCATGGATCTCAATCAATGGACAATACAAATCTAATGGCTCACATTGATTTGTGTTTCTTTTAATGACCAAAATTTTGTTAGTAAAAAACCTACAACAATTAATTTAATTTAGATTAAATATATATTAATAAGTCAGTATGATTTAATCTCAAATTAAATCAATCAAGCATGGAGAAAGATTGCCTCCTTCCATAATATGGGATTTGGTGGCAATCTCATGTAATCTCATGAGATCTCATGAGATTACATTATTCAATGGAAATCTCCAACATTTACAACAACACTTGTTTTAAATATTCAACAAAACTAATTCATAATTATTTTGTGAATATTGCAATCTTGCCATTGGAAAATTGTGAATTACATTCACAACTCAAAAAAAATGTGAATTACATTTTCAATTAATTGTCCAATGTGAATCCAATTCACATCAACATTTAATTAACAAATGTAAATTACACATTTCTCTCTCTTATATATTATAAATCACATTTATAATATATGATTAATATGGATAATGCTATTCAAATTATTCTTGTCCATGATAATTAAATCACATTTAATCATCTTGGATCTCTATTCTCATGTGCCCAAATAATATGAATCACATTCACATTATTTACATCTTTGATAATTAAATCACATTTAATTATCTAAGACCTTGATTAGATCATCAACCTATTGGTCTGCCAAATGTACATACTCATACATATAGTAACACATCTGTCTCCGGTCAGAGGATGCGTGCCTATAACATGACAGTATACGACATAGGACTTTGGTTATCTCGATCTCGTTAAGTCAGCTCTTTTGACCTAACTTATCTAACACCTCCGAATCTCAGTTCCTATGAAGAGGACCTGCATCAAGAGGTCGGTTAGATATCAACCTTTAGAGAACGGATTGACATCTCCTTCTCAGGCTAGAGATCATCCCTTAATAATCATTTGACGGTGCTTGATGAGTCTTCAATCTAACTCTTTAGATATTCATCGTAGCACCAGCCTCTATGATTCAATAATTGAATCAACAGCTGTATGATCATAAGGATGGCCATGGTACATAACCCTAATTGTACTAAGGGAACTATTATGCAAATTATTTATTCTTCATTTCAGATCAGGGAATGATATTTGCAATAACATTTATTGCATAATGGCTCGTTGTGGGCTCGCATATCCAACAATCACCACTGACCTCCTCCTATGAATGTTGTGCAGTTGGTAGATAATTGGAGATGGAAGAGCGGCGAGGGTTAAATAGCAGGCGAGAGGCGGCGATGGTTTCGTGATTCACGGGATGGAACAGAATCGGGGACGAAGATCTGAGATTGGGTGCGGTCGCGTAATGGGCATTTGACGAGGAGACGAGATTGGGGTGGTGGCTATGGAAGGAAGGTTTCGCGGGTGGGCAATGTCGCGATTCGTGGAGGAGGCGACACGGCTAGATCTGGAAGGCGGTGGCGAGATTTGTGGGGCGGCGCCACCTCCCGATAGGGAAAGGGGGAGGAAGAAAATGGTACAACGGCGTCCGACCGACCGAGATTGGATGACCATGGTGATGCCACGTGGCATAGAAGTAATTAATTTTCTTTATAAAACAAATATATATATAAGGGCTAAAATGGGTGACACGTGGCGGCCCAAGGAGCGGCCACGTGTCAGCCCCACAAAATCAAAAAATAAATACATAATAAATACGTAAAAAATAGTAGATGACCTCGGATCCAAAATTTTTCTTCATGAAAGTTGCTCTCTTGATGAGATTTACAACTTTCATGAAGAGACAAAACCAATCATTTGCATAAAGTGATATTTTTGGGGTATCCCATGTACATAGAATACCATGATTTTTAGATTTTATATTTTTTTATCTTTTTTAAATTAGAAAAAAATCCTGAAAAATATGATGAAATCAAAGATAAATATTTACACATTAATTTATTTTTTATTTTTATTTATTAAGAAAAAGAAGAAATAAATAAAATGCGAAAATGTCAACTTTTGTACAGATAGTTAGTGAAGACTCAGACTCAATTAGTTTCTTTGATTTCGAGCTCAGTTTGTATTTCGATTTTTGCGTATTAACTAAAACTTTTGTCAAAGAAAATAAATGAAAGAGAAATAAAATCAAATGTATTAATTATGGACATAAAATAATAGGTCAAAACTGCTAAAATACAAAATGTACAAAAGAGGCCCAAAACCCAACTTTCACATATGAGCTCTGATTCACCTGAACTTGGTCTTGTTTTGAAGATATTTGAATGTGCATTAGTTTAAAAGTGAGTTGGATCAATCCGGACACTAGATGAGCAACATATCAAGGTTTTAGTCTGAGAATTCTGCAATTACGGTTTGGGTTTTTGGTCCACTTATTTAGGTTAGTGATTTTTTTGTATTTTTCATTTATTCATATTAGTGATATGTACACAATGGAGTGGTTTCAGGTCATTTGGAGTTAGCATGAATTAGCTAAAAATCATGGAAGTTAGGCTATTTTACAGGTCATCTTGGCTGAGATTTTTGACTTCTTATTTTGTGCAATAATTAGTGATAAAATGCAATTCTTATCAATACATGCATGAATGCTTATTATGCAGAACAAATAAAGAAATGCTAATGAATTTTAGGGATTTGAGCTTAAATCATGACTTTAAAAGTGAAGAATCTGAGATTCGTCAGTTTGACACCCTATACATACTTCTATTATACATTTATATATATGCTTATAATAAATGTTGACCCCTCATTTTGATTGATTTTTTAAGTTCTTGTGTGGGTTGATTGGTTATTGACCACGAGTTTAGTGAGCGGTAGCCTCGACGACAATATATTCTCGCACACTGTGAGGATATTTTAAACCTTCTCCTGATCTGCATCATCAAATGGCGTTGTTGCCGAGAAGAAACTCATATGATAGATTTTGGGTCTATTTTTCTTTCATTATTTCTCATTGTTTATTTTCTCTGTATTTGATATAATTGTTTACTTTTGCTAATATATTCTTTTGAATTTTTCTTATGAGGGACCTCGAGTTGACGGTGACCCTTAGGTGATTGAAGCACTCGAGCTGTGAGGAGAGTAGCTCTTCATCTTATTAGCTATTTAGAGAGAGCAGAAGAGATGGAGGAGGATCTTTAGTATAACTCATTTCTTTTTATTTTTATGAGAAAGTGTATTCTATTTTTTTCATAATTAATTTTTAATAATATAAGTGGACTTGGACTTGGACACGCTGGCCCAATTTCCAAGTGTTTGCTCACTTGGGGTCTCACTAGATTTTCCATTATTTTATCACCTTTATTTTTTTTGTTTCTTGCATTCTGAGTTTTCTGCCTTATTTTTATTTGTTTTGTGGAATGAGCCCTTAGTTTTGTAGAATTGCTTGCTCGATAATTTAAGGCCAAACACCTAATATATAGCATGTGCCTATAGTCTCTACATTTGGACTTAGATCAAAATTAATTATTAAATACTTTGACTTGAAACTATTTGTCGTGAGAGGTCTCCATACAACGCTTGTAGGACCCTCTGTGGTGGGCACCGAGGAGCCCCCAAGACCGGAATCTTATGTTTCTCTCCTAGTATTTAGCATTTGGTTCTTCTTGATAATAGCAATTCTCGTTTAGGGTGATTTCTTCATGTGTATATTGGCATATAGATTAGGTTTAAAATTTTTTTGCTTTGCATTATGGATGGAGAGTTCTGGGAAGCATTGTAAGTCTTCTAACTGAGCATTCATCATTTAGGCACTAAGGTAAGATTTCCATCTTAGTGTCACTTTGTATTACTTTGTCGTTCTCTCCCTCTGATTTTGAGACTTATGGCAAAAAGAAAATCCAAAAAAGTTAGGCATTTTGATATTGAAAATACTCAAAAAAGTGAAAATCAAAAATTAAAACAAGGGGACTGCTAATCGAACTTTAACCTAAAATTCGTAATGAACATCATTGTTTGGGGTTCACAAAGCCCACATTGTAAGCAAGGCACAACCCTTTAGGAAAGAAGCCAGAAACCTGATCTGTGGCTTCCTCAACATGGCCTCAAATTTCAGCAAAATTCAGTCGAATTGCTGTCAAATATTGATATCCAGTCGAAATCGAAATTCGACCGAAATGACCGGAAAAATAGGGGCCCTAAGAATGATCGAAATTTCTATCTAAATTCCATCGAAATTCTGTTTTGGTCGGTCACTGAAATGGTGATCGAAACCAACATTTAGGGCATTGTCCTCAACTACCCCCTGGGACTTGGGAAGTATTGGTGCTTCTATCGTACATGACTGAGAAGGGCCTTGTCGACGACAGTGCTCCCATCTTGTGTGGAGCATCTGACTTGGTCTGATGTTTTGACCTAGGACACACCCTCATGGATGTGTTTGTCTTATCGATTTGTGTCCAAGCACCTCGCTTGTGAGGGAAGTAGTGGTTTCACCTATCGACTTCCTCACTTTTTTTCATTGGTTTAGTAGCTACCAAGACCGGTATTAAGGACCTTAAAATTACATATCACAAGATACAAAGGAGGTGGAACAAGTACATGGATACTTTCTTGATAGTACATGCTCTCCTCTAGGTCTAGACATTAAGGACTCGTGACAATATTTTTTCCTGAATCACAACTCTAAAATTGAAAAGATAAAAATAGTTGAACTCTTACGGCTTCACATAGTGAATCCAATTTTGTTTGGCATTTGTTTGTTTAGATTAGGTTCAAAGATCAAAGTCCTGTGCACTTGTGCATTTTTGCCATTCTTATTTTCGTACTTCCTCTTTGACCCCTACTCATCGTGAACCTTCTACTATTTTACACTCTATTTATTTCTCGTTCATCACCATATCCTTATTCCAACTCGGTTTTCTCTTTTACCTTAATATGACAACACTAGGATGACTTAGTCGGGACTCCGTCGACTCCCACATTGACTCCTTGAGCTTGGCATCTCCAATAATTCAGGGTGATTCCTAGGTGCATGGTTCAGATTCCATGAACGACCCTCAGGACTCCCCGCTTCTTCTTCTTCAAGTTAAAGTGGGAAAATTCTCTTCCCAAGTTCTGTCCTTTTTGGATGGAGATTGATTTCACCCCATACTCCTCTCATCCCCAATAAGATTCAGAATTGACCCTAATTCTGATTTATTTTCTCCATCTGGTTCCTGCATGCAGACTGATCAAGGTGTATTTCCCATTGATGATCTTGACCTCGATCTTGAGCATGTGCATTCACAGTCAGTATTAGAAATGGTTCCAACAACAAGAGGAAAGGGACCACAGCAGTAGAAGACAGAGCCAAATACAGAGCAGGGCACTGGACCTAGTCAGAATGAAGTATACAATCAGCTCTCGGCCTCCATCCAGGCCATTCAGCAACATCTAACTGACCATGTTCTAGCTCAAATCACCTTTCAAGACATGCTAAATGACTTGAGGAGAAGATCAGAATGGAGGGAGATACCTCGAGGAGGAGTTGATGATATCCATGATGATGGAATAGATGGACCACATGGAGGTGAAGGAGGAGGGAGAGGCTGACCCAGGTCAACCCTAAAGCAGACATACAACCCTGGGGCCGACCGCATCAATGAGTGGATCTAGATTCCAACAATCCATGGACACTTTGAGCTGAAACCGTAACTCCTTTCTCTCCTTCCCAGCTTCCATGTAAATTCAAATGAGGATCCATACATCCATCTACAGCAATGTGTTCGTATCTACAGCACAACTCACTACCCCAACATCCTATTGGGTTAGTCAAGATGACCTCCTTTCCATTTAGCCTTCAGGCAAAGGTTTGTACTGGATCAACCATCTAGGGAAGGTGATGACGACCTGGGAGGATCTAAAATTCGCATTTCTGCACAAGTATTATCCTATTGGTCGTCTCAATCTCATGTAGTCGATCTCTATCATCTCTCAGGGACCCCAAGAGTCCTTTTATGAGACATGGGAGAGATTTAGCGATTTGATCGAGAAATGCCCCCACCATAACATCTCGAGTACCATCCTGGTCCATCATTTCTTTGGGGATTTGATTGAGTCAAGTCAACATCTGGTTGACACCGTCTATAAAGGATACCATTTCAACAAGGATGAGGATGCAGTATGGCAAATTTTTGAGGAGATGGTCAAAGGAGAGGGTGAATTATCCTCATCTTGTTTCTTCCAGATTCAACCACCACATCAAGTTCTCTAAAAGAATGTAAATATGGCAGACACATGTGAAGTCGACAAGTGTGACAACTCCGACTTGACCATCATTGGAAACCACTTGTCGAAGGTTGACATCATTGAGAAGAGGTCGCAGGACCTAGAGAAGCTCACCAGGATCGAGCAAAGTATAAAGGGCTTAGACAAGCTCAACGATATCACCAAGCAGCCAGAGTTGTTGGTGAACATCAAGTGGATGCAATGCCGTGACAACTGCACATGAGCCTTCAACTGACAAGTAGCAGACACGGACACAACCTCCTTAGTTGAGTCCCTATCAATCTCATGTCAAGCACGTCTACTACATGTAGGCCACGGAGCAACCACTGCCATAGCCCCAGATGCAGATGGTTGTCTACCAACCATCTAAATTCCAACATCAGTATCACGAGCCTTGTTCTCCACCTCTATCGCTCATTCAAGAGGTGAATGGCATTTGGAGCAATGAATAGCAACTGACCCGCCCTTAAGGGATAACCCCAGGGTTAGCCCAATGCCAGTCGGTCATATCATCAACAACAAGGAGGGTGAAATTTTTTGCCCAACCCAACCCAACCCAACAGCAGCCTTCGGAGCATGGTTACAACTAGAGGTAGGACAATTACAAGCATCAGTTCAGATACCACAACCAGCAGTACCAGCAGCCAGCTGCTTAATACCATCACCAATATTCCTCTCAACAATATCAGCAGTATCCTTCTCTTCCTCCTCATCCTCACTACTCTCAGGTTTATGAGCAACAACCTCCCTTTTACCATCAAAATCAGTGGTCCCATCAGGTCTAAACTTCTGCGGTTACCATGCCGTAGATTGTCTGGCTCATATTGTGAAGAACATGGGTGAGATGAGCCAAAAGATAGACGACCTGATGATCGCCAAGAATGTCATTTCAGCTCAGGTCGAAGCTAATCCAAACAACTTCCATCACAAGGAGCAGATAGCCTATAGTTCCCCACCAGATTTAGGTGAAAATAATGTTTTTTGATCTAATGGCGTACATATCAGGAGCGGTAGGACACTCCAGCCATCTATGATGGTGAAAGGGAAGAACAAAGCATCTGACGATGAGTCGTCAGCTAGTCCAACATCAGGGCCATCACAATTTTTGGAGCAACGCCAGATAAAAAGGTACAAAAAATTAAGAAAATACAAAAACACAAAAATAGAGAAGTAGTCCCAGTAACATCATGCTAGCCTTGTAGATGACAGCAACTGTTGCAGAACCAAAGCCAGCCGACGTAGCTGAACGTGACATTTTTGGTCCACAACTTGTAAATGATTTTCAATCTTTTTGCCATCTACCTATATAGAAAGATATTAACAGAAATTTGAATGAAAATGAAAGTGTTTCTGATGATGTACATATGCCTTTTCCTTCTGCAATTAAATCAAAAATAGTAAAAAAATGAAAAATGCTTTGTCTGATCCTAGCATCATTGAAATATTACAAAACATTATGCTTGAGATACCTCTATTGAAAGCCATCTCTATTGAAAGCCATGGAGTACATGCCCAGTGTGAAGAAAGGACTTAAAGAAGCATGTACAACAAAGCGTCAACCTAGCAAAACCATACACAGAAAATATGAGAATCATATCCTCACCATGGGTACAGTAAGTGCCATCAGCAATCTCGCGCACAAAAAGAATGACAAGGGAGCACCACTCAACAGATGCACAGTCTTCAATTAGGAGTTTGAGCACACCCTACTTGACAATGGGTCTTCTATCAACCTTCTACCAGTGTCACTAATCACAGAATTTGGGTTAGGACCACTCAAGCCAACCAAGATGATTATGTAATTTGTGGATCGATCTGTCAATCGGCCTAGGGGCATGTTGGAGGATGTGATCGTCACCATTCAAGGGATGCAATTCCTTGTTGACTTTATTGTCCTAGACATGGACACCTCCACACCTATTCCATACCATGATCATCCTTGGATGGTCGTTCCTTCGAACAGACGAGGCAGTAGTTGACTATGGCACTGAAGAGATTACATTCCGCTCTACCACTGACAAGATCAAGATAGAGACCCTACCTGAGCCGAAGCCTACAGAAGTTGTGTTTGAGATGAAATTGCTTGAATCTCAATGTTTTGAGGACTGTGATTATATAGTAGAGATCAAAGATACATATCTATTTCTAGATGATAGATAAACCCTGGAATTCCTCTCCATAAAGGAAGTATGGGAAAGCACACTCTAATTAATTGAGGTATTTGAAGATGAGATTTTCATTGATGTACCAATGGTAGAATTTGCATCTGAGCGGGAAGATTTCATTGTAGATCTCTATGACATCCTTAATGATTAGAGGTGGACAGATAATAGTTGAAAGAACTAACACATGCAGTTATTGTAGAGTCACCACTTAAGTACCTCCCATGCTTCTAGAGCTCAAACCCTTGACTTCTAATATGAAGTATGCCTTCCTTGCTAGTGAACCAAACATTTATCTGGTCATCATCAATGCTCATTTGATCGAAGACCAAGAATCGTATGATGGTGGCTTTTGAACGAAACCTCAAGGTGATAGGTTGGAAGATATCGGATCTCCATAGGATTAATTTATCATTAGGCTTGCATCACACTTAATTGGAAGAAGACAGCAAGTCTTCCCGTGAATTCCAACCAAACCGAATCAAAACCTACGGGAGGTTGTGATGAAAGAAATTCAGAAATGGTGTGATGTGGGATTCATATAACCCATCTCCGACTCCAAGTGAGTGAGTCCCTTGTACATCATGCCAAATAAGTCTGGGATCACCATTATTACTAATGACAAGGGAGAGGACATTCCGACCAGAGTACCAACATCCTAGCAAGTATGTATGTATTAGAGATATCTCAACCTCACCACCAAGAAGGACCATTTCCCATTACCCTTCATTGACCAGACTCTCAAGAGACTGGCCGCGAAGGAATATTTCTATTTCTTGGATGGTTACTATGAGTAAAATCAAGTTGCGATCGCGCTTGAAGATCAAGAGAAGACATCGTTCACTTATCCTTTTGGGATGTACGCCTTCTGATGGATGCCGTTGGGGATGTGTAACACTCCCACTATATTTCCGAGATATATGCTAGTTGTATTTATAGACATGGTGGGAAGTTTCCTCGATGTATTCATGGATGATTTCTCATTCTACAGAGATTCATTTGATCATTGTCTGGACTATCTAGACTGAGTTCCGAGAATATCCTATGAAGTAAAACTTGTGCTCTCATTGGAGAAGAGCAATTTAATGGTGATTGAAGGGATCGTGCTGGGTGATGTTGTATCAAAATGTGGAATAGAAGTGGACCCATCCAAGGTGGAAGTGATTTCTAAACTTGAGCCACCTACCAATCTGAAGCAGGCTGGGTCATTTATATGGCATGTCGGTTTCTACCGATAGTTTGTGAAAGACTTCAGTAAGCTCGTCCGATCATTGACAAAACTGATGGCCAAGGAGACATATTTTTTTGTGGATGACAGCGTTCTCTAGGCCTTCAATCACCTGAAAGACTTGATCACACATGCTCCTATCCTGTAGCCACCTGATTGGTCTCTACCCTTTGAGATCATGACAAACATATATGTTCATAATTGTTGTTGTTCTAGGGTAATGACGAGATGGGATTCCATTTGCTATTCATTATGCTAGCGAACATTGGACGATTCTCAAAAGAATTATATAATGACTATGAAAGTGTTGCTAGTCGTAGTGTTTGCCCTTTAAAAGTTCAGATCACATCTCCTCGGATCAAGGGTAATTATCTACACTGACCATTCTACCGTCAAATACCTTCAGAGCAAGAAAGATGTCAAGCCTCGTCTAATTCGTTTTGGATTCTTCTACTCCAAGAGTTTGACCTAGAGATTCATGACAAACTAGGTGTCAAGAATGTGGTGGCAGACCATCTTTCCAGAATAGTTAATATAGAGCTTCCTAAGCAGAATGCAATTCCAATCACAGAGATCTTTTTGGATGAGGAAGTCTTTTCTATATCCTCTCCCTCCTTTGGTATGTAGATATTGTGAATTATCTCGTCTCCAAGAAAACTCTGCCAAACTAGTCGAAGATCAAACGTGAGAAATTCTTGGCTGACATTCATTTCTACCAGGGGAGAACCACATTTATTCCGAGAGGGTGCATACTACATTCTGAGGAGGTGTATACCTCAGGAGGAGATTATGGGTGTCCTAAACCACTATCATAAGCTTGAAGCAGGTGAACACAATTCTGGAAAGAGAATGGTGGCGAATGTTCTACAATGTGGCCTTTGATGACCAACTATATTCAAGGATTCATAAGTTTATGTTAAGAAGTGCATTGACTATCAGAGAATGACCGAGCGCATCAACATGTGCGACACAATGCCTATGAAGTACATTCAAATATCCGACGTCTTTGACACCTGGTGCATTGACTTCATGGGGCCATTCCCTAACAAGAAGGGTTTTGAGTACATCCTACTTGTTGTTCACTATGTCAGTAGATGGGTGGAGGCAATCCCTGCCCAAACCGCAGACAAATGCACAATTTGTAGCTTCTTTAAATATAGCATCATATCACGGTTTGGAATCCCTAAAATTCTCATTTCTGATAGAGGAATCCATTTTATCAAAAAGGAGGTCATGAAGTTCACCAAATAATACATCATCAAATATCGTGTTGCAGCATCATACCACCCACAGTCACATGGGTTGGCTTAATATTCTAATAGGAAGATCAATATAATATAGCTAAAGCTTGTACATCCGGATCATAAGAATTGGTCTCAATTAGTGGACTCAGTTCTTTGGGCATATTGCACGTCACACAAGTCTCCTCTTGGCATGTCTCCCTACCTCTTTGTCGATGGCAAGCCTTGCCACCAACCTGCAGAATTAATTCACAAATCATTGTGGGCATTGAACTTGTGTAACCTTGATTCTGAGCAAGGAGTAAAGAATCAAAAAGTTGATCTGAACAGATTTCTTGAGTTTTGAGACTATGCGTACGATAACACCCTTATGTACAATAAGAAAGTCAAGAAATGGCATGACAGACACATCCAAAGGAAGACTTTGAACCTGGACAGAAGGTGTGGTTATTTAATTCGAAATAAAAGATTTTTGCAGGCAAGCCGAAGGACTAAATCATTTATTGTGATGATTGTACGTGACAACAAAAGTTTACTCATATCAGGATTGTCACCTAATGCATAACCTTTTGTAGTCAACGGACATTTGCTAAAGCCATATTTAGAGCATGACACATTCATGTATGTTGTCAATTCTATAAAGGTTGTGTTTCAAGATGAGCTCACATAGGCAAATGGGTCAGAATTTGAGTAGAAAATCACAAAAATATTTTAGTTTCTTCTTTTCTTCTTTTCGTTTCATGTTTCTAAATCTTTCGAAAAGGCACTACTATACTTAGGACGAACTTTATCATGAGTATAGGGGGTGAGCACCCCAAGTTGATCATCTCTTCAATCCCTCATGTGTCCCCTCAACTCTTACTATTTTGTCTATACTTAGGGATATTCTACCCTAAGTATAGGGGGATAGGTCAAGCTGATGATTTCATTTATTCCCACCCTTGACCCTCCCTGTCGTCTATACGGTATGCTATTCTTAGGATTATTTCATCTTAAATATAAGGGGGGTAGTTGACTTCTCATTCATTCTTTCTTTCTTTAGTCGTTGTAGTATAAACTTTTCTACACTTAGTACGAGTTATGTCTTCCTTTTTTCTCTCTGATCTATGAGGATATAGCTCAAGCTAAGTATGACTTTAGCTATAACTTGTACTTTCGTATTTTAATAATATGGCCAATTAATAAAAACACACAATAATTCTTTGAAAACACTTGTAATAGATAGGTTAAGAATGTCTTGCAAAATTTTTCAAAAATGGTTGGAAAATCTCTTTGAAAAATCTTTTGAAAACTGTTTAGAAAATGTTTTGTAAAATATTTTCAAACCTTTGCAAAAATATTTTGTCTTTAAAAACCTCTTTTATTTGTTTGAGTAAAATATTTTGAAAATCTGTTTGCAAATGATTTGAAAAATGGTTGAAAATTTGTTTGAAAAATCTATATATATTTTTTGGAAAATATTTAAAAAATGATTTTCAAAGTTTGTAAAAAATTTTGTCAAAATTATTTGCAAAAATAAGCTTCCAAAATGTTTGCGAAAATGTTTTCAAAAATATTTTGAAAAACTTGTATAAATAAAAA
Source organism: Ottelia alismoides (assembly GCA_037367405.1). Classification (NCBI taxonomy): domain Eukaryota; kingdom Viridiplantae; phylum Streptophyta; class Magnoliopsida; order Alismatales; family Hydrocharitaceae; genus Ottelia; species Ottelia alismoides. The sequence continues at coordinate 1,121,732 of JAZKJV010001167.1, read as the reverse complement.
ATCAAATAAAAACATTACAACATTGCATAAAACATGTATATAGATCTCATAAATACTCGTTAAAACTCAACTTGTAAAATCCCTTACATAAATATACCTTCAATACCATCCATGTAAATATATATGCACTCTAGTGTAAATACATGCATATAGATCTTTATAATCTTTTGTCTTTCAAAAATCCCTAAAATTTTGCAAAATTTAAAACTTCAAAAATATTTAAAAAATCTTTTCAAAAACCTGCATAAAAACTTGCAAAAAATTCAAAAAATCCATAAAAAGTTCAAAACTATGAAATTGCATCACAAAAATATTTTCTGTAGTATACATAGCATTTGCATTTTTCGGATTGATGTTAGTATTTGAACTAGTCTAAGTAAAGTCCGAAGATTGGAGCATGGTTGGACCTTAATAAAGTTGATCACAGGAACCTTATAGGAACTGGAATTGAGGCACTTCAGGTCTACTAGACTTAATTCTTTGAGACAATGAGACTTAGTTAAGTGTCATCTTGACTGCCTAAGTAGAACATTTCAGAACACACACATGACTATTGTCAATTGTGACCTAAATTGCACACCTTCGCCTTATACTTTGTTCTACTCAGTTGAAGCAGTAGAGGGATGGATTTACTGGCATGAGAAATAATAAAATGGAAACATCAAAAGTCACAAATATGTGACCATTGTACCCCAAACCGATCCAGTAGCGAAGAGGTCTAAAGACAAAAGTCTGTGGGTTGCAATAATGCTTCAAAAGAGGGATAGTCTACTGGCTCAAAAAGTCCTTGTGTAAATGGTGATGTATATAGTATTTATACATATTCAAAAACTCCAAAAAGAAGAGACGGGCAAAAGTCAAAGAAAAACCATTCTCATCGGAGTGTGTATTCGATAAGCAAGCTTGAGCTTCAAAGTCAGACCTATGTGTGCCTTTAGCTAGATGGCTTGGCTACACTGGTCAAGCATCCTAGGATAGGTAGCTATACTAGATACCGTCCATTCTCTTCTCCACCTCCTCTTCTTGAGCGTGTTGTACTTGAACTTAAAAGGGAATGCCCCACTTCTCTAAGAAAGAGTTGCAGGATTAGGGAAGGGTCACCATGTTGGAGAAGATTGTCTTTTACCGCTTCATCTAAGAGGAGCTACATATCAATAACACTATACATGTAGACTCATAGTCATAAGGGACTGTACATAACATCAACTTGTGCTGACTTGGCTTTTGAGGAGACTTGGGCAGAGTCTTTTGGATCTTAAAGGTTGTTATGTTTAAGTTTGTTTCCCAATAAGGTTCCGTCAAAACATAATTTCCAAAGGTCCGACTGATCTCTAAACTTTGATTTTATGAAGACAAGTGTGAAAGTTAAAATCAATCCATGTTCTTTCTTTTTCATTTCTTTATGTTTTTCTAACTTACAGGCATAAGTGTTTGCTAGGGACTAGCAAAGGCAAGTATAGGGGGTGATAAATCTCAATTTCATCACCTTTATTCTTTTATTTTGGCCATTAAACCCTAGCTAAATGCATGTAAAAAACAATGTTTTCATCAAATAACACATATTATCTATTGTATAAATATTGTATAAAACATTGTATTTAAAGAAAATAAAATAAAAAGAAATGAAATACCGCTGGTATTGAATGACCCTAGACCCCGAGACCTAGGCATCATGATGACTGTGTCGATAAGGAATAAAATAGGGGGAGGTAAGGACCAATAATACAATAAAACCCTAATTTATTTTTCCCAATAATTGAGTTTTGTGACCCATTTTATTCTCTATTATGTATACCTTAAATCATTAAACTTTGTACATGATAGTTGAAAATAAAAATAATAGAAAAATACAAAAAAATGATATATAATAATGCACCGTGTATCTTTTACACTCCGAATAAAAAACCAAAATCCAAAATTCACATAATTGTATCTCCTCCATATGAACTCAAAATTCATCAAATCACCTTTAATTGTATATAACTTTTAATAAGCTATTTAGTGGAGGTGGTTTCATTTAATTTGGAGTAAAGATGCAAAAGTTGGGTTTTAATCCCCCTTTTTATAGTATACCTGAATAAAATATTCATTTTATTTATTCCTTATATTCTTCATGATTTTATATTTTTATAATTTTTCAAATTTTATTTATAATATTTGTATATAATTAATACAGTAAACTCATCAAAAATACCTGAAAATAAATATGTATACTATAATGCATAGAAGAATCATATATATACAAACCTACATAATAAATACCCTTATTTATTTAAATACACAAATTACTACAGAAAAATAAAATAAAAGTATATTTGTATGTATTTAAATAAGCTACAAATATATAAATTACATAGGTAAAATAATAAAATCTAAAATCCAAAATAAAAATAAAATACATACTTTGTAGATAAATATACTTATATTTACATTTGTAAAAAGTAACCTATAATAAATTAAGTTATATAAAAAATAAAAATCACCTTGAAAAACTTCATAGAATAACAAATATTTTTTGCGTTTTAATCAAAATTAAATAAATTATTTATTATTTTATTTAGATTTAATTCAAAATTTCATTACTACTTTGTCCTCTAGCGGAGGACGTGGCCCAACATGGGCAGAGTCTTCATTAACTCTAGGTCAACTCCCTAGTCGACGTAGCCCTGCGGTTGTCAGAGGTTTACGACCTCGTTTCGCTCAATTTGGGGACCAACCCTTTCATCCATTTAGCTTGATTTCTCTTTGACTTTTGCACCTCAATCTGTGCTCTTTCACACCAGCTCTTCATCTCGATTGATGGATCACTAAGACAAGCTCTGTTCCCGAACAAAGTCGCCCATGTATAAAGTATCGCCTCCGACTTCCTTCGATTCTTGATCCTCTTCCACCTAGCGAAACCCTAATCCTAATACCACTCCAGATCTCCGGTGACAGCAAGAATCGAGCTGGGGTTCAGTTAGTTCATTCGGGCCGAATTCGAGTCGATCCACCTCCATGGTTGAGCTCTACCGTGAGGTTCCTGAGCTCCCTCGCCTTCGGGCATTTTGAGCTACCTTTCCGCATTTCTAGGTAGTATTTCTTTCCTGCATTTCATTTATTTCCTTAGTTTAGTTTTGTATTCACTCAAGTAGCATAGAATGCGACTCTCGTAGTTCGTTAGAGCTCTAATCCAGTGAGCCTTCCACCGTTCATCTCATGCTTTGACCCACCAACCACCTCAATTTCGTATACTTTCACCTTCCCTTTGCTCCAGCTACCTTCACTCCCTATGATTTTAATCAGATCAAGAGAATCATTCTCCTTCTCTATCGTGTCGTCAGAGAAAACCACATCAACCTGCCTCTGCTCGCTTTCGCTTCTTGGAACTAACCCTATAGGTCCTACATCCTAGAAAGCCTCTCGTGAGGCATTCTTGACTTGGATGAGAACCTCTAGGTACTCAGTATCTCTGGGGCTCAATTGTTGAGCTCAAGACTCGATTAAGGCAATCATCAGTTGTGGATCATCGAGATGAATGTGCAGAAACTCTCAGCCACCCAAAAGACCACCAGAGGACCGAGTTCTTGTCGATCGAAACTCACCCAGGCTCAGTTCTTCATATGTTCTTCCATTTGTGGTCTCCACTGTCTAATCAAGAAAAATCCCCAAAAGAAGAAATCACTGTTGGATGAAGGGCATCAACATTCGTTCGATCCTTCCTCGGATCTAATTAGGACCTTTCATCCACGAATCGTCATCGGTCGCACGTACTGCGCCACTTGCATAAGTGGATCTTCTACGTCGTTTGATCTCCTAGAAGGGGTAATTTTGCCTCATACCCCCACACATTTTGTCTTTTATTTTAGTCCAAAAACTTAATTCTACAGTTATATGTTTTGTGTAAAATTTATAGTAAGAACCTTGAGCTTTTGATATTTGCACTTAGGTCCAATCCACATCACCTCATGTGCCCGTGCGCATATGGGGACTGGATATTTTGCATCTAAGCCCGTGGGTTTCTTGTATTTCTTTTTAGTCCATTAAATTTGCATTTCAGTATTGTAACTCTTGTAAATGTTTCAACTAGGCCCCTCTAGCATTGTAATATTGTAATTAAGTCTCTACCAAGCGTATTAAATTGGATATATTTGGGTACTTTGCATGTTTGATCCCTGGATTTATCTGTAGGGTTTTGGATTACCCCTGAACTTTATTTTAATTGCAAAGAGGCCCCTACCAGGATGCATTTTCTTGTTGTTGATTTTATTTTTATTAAAAATATCTCATGTACCTTAAAAATGGTAGAAAATTAGGATAAATACCTTATATATTAGTCTACCACATATATTTTTATTGAGGTATTTTATCCTATATTTCTATTATTAAAAATAAAAAATAGAGTTATTTTTTCACTATCTAACATTGACAAATATAAAATTATAAAAATGTTTTGAAAAAAAATCAAAAAATATTATATTTTGTTTATTACCCTATTTTGCACTTATAGACCAAAAATCCTAAAAAAATTGAAAAAGAGTATCTCTAAAAATTAAAAAGCTTTAAAATCCTTATAAATGTCATAAAAAGTTCTATAAATCCAAAAATATTTATCTCTAATTCTAAATTTTGTCTATTATATTTACTATATATTAAAAATAGTTTTGGGAAATTTTATATCCTTTAGCTATTTTTAAATTCCAAAACAATTCGATATATTAATATTAGTCATTCTTTTGACATTTTAATTCAATAACAAATCCAAAAAATAGTAAAAATTATAAGAAAAATACCAAAAATAGAGAAAAACCTAATAAAAAGCAAAAACATTTTATTTCCTGAATTTTGAGTGCTAATATCTATATCTATAGTATAGAAACCCCATTTATATATATAGCTATATTTGTTCTATTTTTATTTTTAATTATTAAAACTATTAAAATTCTCAAAAATATTTTTATTTCCTTTAAAAAAAGGACTATACCTTAAGGTATTTTCCTAATTATGTTTTCATTTTATATTTTTATTATCTATTTATATTATATTTATTTATTATACCTACTTATATTATAATTAATTAAAAAGGGAAAGGAAAGTAAAAATTAGAAAATATAAAAAGAAAATAAAAATTATAAAATTAAATATTCATAAAATTTATAAAAACAAAAACCCTCAAAAATTAAATAATTAAAAACCCATAAAAATCAAAAAATCCTCAAAAATCCTAAAATACTTGTTGTCTTTTTAGCCAATTTATGTTGACTATCCCATGTTCTCCCCGTGTTCAACCCTATACATACTTCCATTATACATCTAAATATAGGGTTATAATAAATTTTGATCCCTCATTTTGAGTGATTATCTGATTGCTTATGTGGGTTGATTGTTGATTGACCACAGGTTTAGTGAGTTATTTCCTCAGCGACAATATATTCTCGCACTGTGTGAGGATATTTTAGACCCTCACCAGATTTGTGTCATCACTAAGATAACGACTATTTGCATAAACTAAAATCTACACTACGATGCTGAAAAAAACTACACTTGAAATGATAGAAAATCTGCCCAGACCTGACTTGAATCAGGGAGTAGAGAGGCTTCACTTGAAGCAAGCTTCTAATGATGATAGACCTCTATATCTCCTTCTCCATGACGACAAGGTTAGGGAGCTCACGTTGTCACCACGACCTTGACCCAGGGACCCTATGGGGGTTACGGAGCAAGAGAGGGGATCAAAACTCAAAATGAATGATTTGGGGTTTATTTATAGACAAATGTTTTGGAGAAAGGGGGAAGAGGGTTGTGTGATGCTCGGTGGTGGTTGGTGGGATCTAGGAGGTTAGCGAGATGGAGGGGAGTGAGGGGAAGATGTTCAGCAAAAGAGCTCGAGGGCTAAGGAGGCATGGAGGCAGAGTGAAAAAGTGGGGAAGGGGCATGCTAGTGAGCTCTGACAAAGGCTGCAGGGAGGATGTGCAGTTGACCTGGAGGTCAACGAAGAATGTGCCTTGATTAGTCCACGTGAACCAAACAGGAAATAATGTGGATTAAATCCCTTATTAATTAGGTTAAGAATAATAAATAATTTTATTAATTGAAAATAAAACATAAAAAATATTTAATTTTAAGAATAATAAATATGAGTTTGATGAATTTTGATTCATATGGAGGAGATATTGATCATTGAAGTTCGATTTGCAACCATCTGTGTCTCCCATTCACTCTGTGCATTATTTTTATGCGCAATTATTTTTGTATTTTTCTATGTATTTTTATGTACAAATATAGCACATTTATTTATTTGATGTGTGTATAATACAAAATAAAATAGGGTAAAAATGGTTATTTATTAATGAATTAAATTAGGGCTTGGGGTGTATTTTATATGCATTTATTGGCCCTATCTTCCCCTACTTATTCTCGATGGACCATCTCAATATTGACCTAATCTCAGAGTTTAGGGTCAATCAGTATTTTAATACTTCATTTCTTTCCCTTTTATTCTTTTATTTTGGAATTGAATACATGTATTTATACAGTATTTATAAGTCAAATAATGAATATTATTTCAGGTGTTTTGACATGAGTGACATGCTCTATGTATGGCTTCAGAAACTGTCTGTTGATTACAAAGGGTTGTGCGTTAGAGGATAATCCGGGTATAACAATGATGCCATTGTCACGTACATTTCTCACCACAAATGACCATGACCATTTTCTCTTTAGCTTGCTTGGAAACAACTTCAACTTTGCTTCAAACAACCAAGCCTTCTGATTTGGCTTGAAAGTCTTTCTTGTGATATGCTTGTCATGCCATCTCTTGACTTTCTCTTTGTACATAAGGTTGTTGTCATATGCATAGGCTCAAAACTCCAACAATCTGTTCAGGTCTATCTTTTGGTTCTTATCTATCCAAATTGCATACACTAACTACCGACAATGATTTGTGGAAGAGTTCTATAAGCAAGGGGCAAGGCTTTCCTTGCACCATGCGATAGGGGTGCATGCCCAATGGAGACTTGTACATTATACGATAAGACCATAGATCTGAGTCGATTGTGACCAGTTTTTCCTATCAGGATGTACATATTTTTTGTAAAATCGTCTTGATCTACCTATTTTACATTCAACTAAGCCACTAGTCTATAGGTGATAAGGAGATGTGACACGATGTTCATTATCGTACTCCTTTGTAAGATTCTTAACTTCTTTTTTAATGAAATGGTTGTCCCCATCTAATATCAGTATCTTTAAAATCTCAAATCAGGAAATGATGTTATCTTTGAGAAAGCGACAAACTATTTGGTTGTATACGGATCGAACAAGGATAGCCTCCACCCATCGACTCACAAAATTAACGACAAGCAGGATGTACTCATAACCCTGACTGTTAGGAAACGGTCCCATGAAGTCGATGCCCCATGCATCAAAGATATATGATATTTGAATATACTTGAGAGGCATTGTGTCTCTTAAGATGATGATGTTTCCCATCTTCTGACAATCAATACAAGCCTTTACATACTTCATAGTATCCTTGAAATGAGTCGATAACTAAAGGTTGCATTGAAGAACTTTTGCTAATGTGATCTTGCCATAATGGTGTCCACCAGATTCCAAATTGTGATAATTCTCTGGTACATTTGTATACTTGGCCAGATACAATCTACACCCTCACGAAATAAGTGCGGATCCTCCCACTGGTAAAAATGTATCTCGGACATGAACTTGTCCACTTTTAGATTCGACCAATCTTGTGGAACTTTCTTGGAGACAATATAGTTTACAATATTAGCATACCATGGGAGTGACGTGACCGACAAAATAGCTTTACCTGGGAAAGTTTCAGTAATTGGAATGATGTTCTGCTCAAGAGTCTCTATCTCGATGATTCTAGAAAGATGATCTGCCACAACATTCTTAACTCCAGTCTTATCTCATATTTCTAAATCAAACCCTGAAGTAGAAGGATCTAATGAAGTAGTCATGAGTTGGCATCTTTTTGCTTTGCAGGTACCGTATGGTAGAAAGATCCGTGTAGACAATAATTCTCAAGACAAGTAAATGCGACCTAAACTTTTCCAATGCAAACACCATTGCTAGCAGCTCTTTGTCTATAACTATGTAATTTCTCTAGGCCCCATATAGTTTTTCTAGAATAATGAATCGTAAATGGTAATCCATCCCATCATTGTCCCAACACAACACCAATAGCATAATCAGAAGCATTCGTCATGATATCAAATGGCAGAGACCAATCTGATGATTGTAGGACAAGATCTTGAGTAATTATTTCTTTCTGCTGAGGTGGCTCGAGCTTGGAGATTACTTCCACCTTGGCCAGGTCGACCTCTATTCTTCGCTTGGAGACAACGTAGCCCAGCACAATTCCTTCGGTCACCATGAAGTGTCTCTTCTCCCACAAGAGCACCAAATTGACCTCACAACAACGTTGTAAAACTCGGTCTAAATATGTCAAACATATATCGAAACTATCCTCGTAGACCGTGAAATCATCCATGAAAATCTCGAGTAAACTTCCCACCATGTCAGAAAATACGACTAGCATACATCTTTGAAATGTAGAAGGGGCATTGCATAACCCAAACAGCATCTGTCGGATAGCGTAAGTCCTAAATGGATAGGTGAAGATAGTCTCCTCTTGATCTTCATGAGCAATAGCAACTTAATTGTACCTGTAGTACCCACTAAGAAATAGAGTATTCATTTGCAGCTAACCTTTCGATGATTTGGCCAATGAAGGGTAACAGAAAGTAATCCTTCTTGGTTGCTAGGTTTAAGTGTCGATAATCTACATAAACATGCCATGATATTGGTACTCAGGTCAGAATATCCTCTCCTTTATCAATCGTTACAATCATAATTTCTGATTCTTAGGAACCATGTACAACGGACTTACGCGTTTACAAACTGAGATGGGATATATAAATTATACATCACACCAATTCGTGATTTCTTTCATTACCACCTCTGGAAGGTTAGGGATTGGACAATGCCGAAATTCTTAGGATGTATTGGTATCTTTTTCCAAGTAGATGTGGTGCGAGCTTAATGCAGAGTTTATCCTGAGGATATCCGTGATTTTTCAGCCTATCGCCTTGCGATTTCTTTCTAGAACTGAAGTAGACAAAATTGTTGGTATGTGGCCAACTGGGCATTGATAATGACCGAGAATAATTTCGGCTCACCCCTAAGGAAAGCATATTTCAATGTTGATGGTAATTGCTTCAGCTCTGGTGGGGTCTGACTCAACTCAACAATAACCTTCACAACTATGGTCGGTGTCAGATCGATCAAGTTTATACTGTCCACCATGGCTAAATTGCAGCTCTAAGTTTGTATATCACAAAGATCAACGACCAATTCTTCTCTCTATGACCGGAATGGTTGAACTTTAAATAACTCGGCCAGCCCATCAACATCCAACTCATCCTCAAGGATCGGGAGGAATCCGACTATGCTTCCCAAGCCTTCCTCCTTGGAGAGGAATTCCTAGGTTTCAAGATCATCTAAGAACAATGTTATATCTCTAATATCTAGAAGATCACAGTCTTCTTTTTCATTCGTCCCAAGCTCACTCTTATTTGATACGAATTCTTCAAGCTTTGGTACTTGTATCATCTCTATATGGACATTGTCGTTGCTTTAGTAAAAGGTGATCTTTCTTGTACCATAATTGACTACTGCTTTGGCGGTTCGAAGGAACAGTCATCCCAATATGATCGAGATATAGAGCAAAGGGACAGAGCTGTCCATATCTTGGATAATGAAGTCCGTAGGTAACTGCATCCCTTGGATTGTGACGATAACATCCTCTAAAATACCCCTTGGTTGCTTAACTAAAGTGTCTGCAAACTACAAGATCATTCTAGTGCACTTAAGCAGTCTCAACCCAAATGTTTTGAGTAGTGAAGCAGGCATGAGATTGATAGATGACCCGCTAACAAGAAGTGTTTGCTCGAACTCTTGGTTGAAAATCTTGCATCTAGCGAGAGATGCTCTCTTATCCTATTTTTTGCTTGGGAGGTTGCTGATATCATTAACAGTTGCCATGGTGAGAATGTGTTTCACATCTCGCTCACGTCGGCTTTTGTGTGGTTGACACTTTGAAGTACATGCCTCTTTCAAACCTTTCTTAACAGTCGGCATGTATTCCATGGCTTTCAAAAGCGTCATTTCCAGGAAAATATTTTTCAAGATTTCAATAACACTTGGATCAGACAAAAATTTTTTGTTGTTTTTCATTGCATCTGGAAATGGCATATGCACATAATTCAAAAAGTATTCCTCAGAATTGGCTTTTACATGCAAATGAGTAGAAGGAATACAAATGGAAACATCGGCTTCAATGATCGGCACATGGTCGGATGCTGATGTCAACTTCTCCTTGGCTATCTCAGCGAGGTCTTGGTTGTTATTCTATTTTTGAAAATTTTGATTTTATTTGTTTTTTGTCTTTTTATTAATATGGTGATGTCTTTCTTTCTTCTCCTCCTCCAAAACTTGATGCGGGCACTACTGATGAAGATTCACCTTACGAAGCTTTATTCTTCCTTCTCGCAATTGCAGATGGTTGTAGAGTCCTACCGCTCCTGAGAGTAACAACATTAGATAGCATAATAGATCTGTTCATACCTGATTCAGGCTCAGAAAGGACACTACTGGCTACCTTCTCTTTACGATAGAAATTAATCGAATTAGATTCAACATGTGTTGGAATAATGGTCTCTACATCGGTTAGGTCGGCTAGCTTCTAACTAAATTCTATGAATCTTTTCACTAGCTACATCAGGCAATCGAGGGTTGGATTCACGGCAGCAGCCTCAATCTGATCAGAGGGCTAAGCTTGCTGACTCTAATAATTGTTCGGAGGCTTTGAATGGTAATGTTGATATGAATGAGGGAACGAATGATAGTTCTGTAGAGGAGGGTATTGTTGCTGAAAATGAGTAGTTGGTTGTTGTTGATGGTATTGTTGGTGATATGCCTGTTGTTGGTGTTGGTAATCCTGTCTCCATGGTTGTACTTGCTATAGAGACTAATGGTTCTGATTCTGCCAGAAGCTTATTCATGCATATTGTGGGTGACGTGGCTAGACTGCCAAGTTCTAATCCTTGGTTTGTCCACCAGGACGGGTCAGATTCTGATCATTTACTCATGTGGCATTCATTTATTGGATCTGTGATAGGGGTGGATAGAAGGAGACGACAAAAGTCAAGACCTCAAGATGATATACAACCATCTGCATCTGTTGTGGAGGCAGTGGTCCCTGGTCAGGTTCTTACATGTAATATATGTATTGAATGGACTGGGGTTATGACGAATCTCCATGTCATCACCTTTATTCTATCATATTTGCCTTCAAAACCCTAGCTAATGCATGTAAATAGCATTTATTTGTACAAAATCATTCATTAGTTACTATATTATTTGTTTATAAAATGAGGTTTTTTATGCCAAAATTATAGAATAAAGAGAAGAAAAGAACAGGAAATAAAATATTGAAAATATTTTATGCCCTTGAACCCCGAGACCAAGTCAAGAATTGAGTTGGTCGACAAGGAATAAAGTAGGGAGAGATAAGGGCCAAAAATAAAATAAAAATCCCATGTATTCATTCTCTAATTCTGCATTTTTGACGCCTATTTTATTCTTTATTATTTATTCATCAAATTAATAAACTTTGTCCATGAAAATTATAGATAATAATGTAAATAAAAATACAAAATTGAATTTGTACAAAAAGAATACACAGTGTTCATTTTATACACAAAATAAAAAGTCAAAAACCAAACTTCACAGACCCATATCGTTCAAATAAAAACTCAAAACATTTCAAAATCACACTCTAATTGTTATAACTTTTCACAAGCCATTTAATATTGGTGGTTTTATATTTTTTGGAGATATTGAGTGAAAGTTAGGTTTTTGACCCTGATTGTACATTCTGCCGATTAAAATATTCATTTTATTCATCCCTTATTATTTTCACAAATTCATATTTTTATATTTTTTTAATATTATTTCTACCATAGGTGTATTTTAAAACTAGAATAAAACTTAAAAGAAAATGTAAAATAAAACAAATCTATGTCAAAACATAGATAAAATAAATATGTTATACATGTATATAAATAAAAGGAGAAACATATTCTTTTATTCTTTATATTTTTTTAAAATTGTAAATATTATATACATTCTATTAAAAATAAAAAATCAAAATAAAAATCATCAAAATATATTAAAATAAAAAGATGTATATAATACATAGGTAAAATACCTATAAATAAACCTATAGAATATACATATTTGTTTATTTAAGTATACAAATAACATCATAAAAATAAAAGAAAAATATATTTATACACATAAAAATAATTATAAATATATAAAATAAAAGAATAAAATAAAATATACAAAATAAACAAATGTACAAAACATAGAGGAAGATACCTATACATATACTACTAGAAATTAACTACTAATAAAATACACCAAAAATAAATAAAAGTCATAATAAAATACTACATAAAATAATAAACATTTTTTATTTTATATAAAAAATTAATAAAATCGTTTACTATTTGCAATTAATTATTTTCGAATAAAACTTGATATTTTGTCGTTTAGCGGCTGACATGGACCAATAGGGTCGCGTCAAAAGTTGACCATGGTCAACTACCTCCTCTGCTCTAGATTTGACGTGCAGACTGGTTTTCATGCGATTTCTGCCTTTTTTTCTTGGGCGTCTCGTTGCTCTATCATTGTTGCTTCCTTTATATGAAATGATCATTGATCATTATAAATACACGCCATGATCTCTAATCACGTGTACATACGCCCAAATCTTCATTTTTCCTCGATCAATAAGGGTGCTCAATAAGGTCTATAAATAAAATCCTCTACCTCGTTCTTCAAATTGGGTCACCATTAAAGCCTTGCAACCTTGGGTCAGCATCTTGGATTGTTCCTCATGACAAGGGGGATTATTTGCAGTGCTTGGCCTAGCTCCAGTAGCAAGGGGTGCACCCACGGCCGCCATCGCCGGCGATCCTGCTCCCTGGTCATTCCATGTATAAGAGTTGCGTCTCTTCCATTTATTTCGCTTAATTTTGATCCTAGCTTTTATTCACAATATTTAGTTTAGTTTCTAGATAGTTAGGTTAGCGTAATCAAGTCACCCCATACTTTGCCGGAGTTGAGCTCCGGCGAGCTCCTCCGTGTGTCATCAGTGCCCCTCCGACGTATTCCCCGTGCCCACTTCATTCCAGATCATCCTATGATCACCCCGTGCATCTCGCTTCCCCAGATCCATCGTGGATCTGGAGATCCAGGTGATCCACTCTGTCGTTCGCCGGAGCGCCTCCGCCTGCCTCACTCCGCTCCATTCCACCAACAATAAGGCCCCCGAGACCTCCGTGTTTCGCTTGCGACCACTTCCTACAGGTACTGAAGGCCATTCGACCTTCAAGGGTCGAGTTTGAAAAAGAACAAGGCACCTCGGCACCCATATCTTCCACGACCTCGCTGGAGAGTTTCGGTGGACCTCTGGCTCCTTCGCGCCCTCCAGTCAATCCACGATGTCCCCAGGAAGCATTTTGGACCAATCCTCGTTCGTGGGAGGCTCGGAGGCATGCGCCATCGCCAATCGAAGCTTGGGAGAACGGGAGTTCATCCCTGTTCTTCCAAGCGCCTCCATCACCGTCCAATCACCTCTCGCCTCCGACGCTACAGCAGTCGTTGGATGCACGCCTTCGCCATCGTCAGATCGTTCCCAACAATCTAATCCAGGCCGTCCAACGTTGAACCATCATCGCGCGCTCAGAGCTCGCCGCGTGTCAAGTGAACCACGTCGAGCCGTCCATCAGCGCGTACTTTAGGAGTAAATTGCACATCTTAGCCCCAGCCTTTTTGTATTTACATTTTAGTCCTGTAATAAGGTATAACATTTAAATAATTTTACACTAGGACCCCTAAGCTTATTGTAAATTACATTTTAGTCCCTCCCAGCCTGACCCATTTGTAGTCCCACATTAGGGGTGATAAATTGCATGTATATACCTGGCGTATTTTATATTTCATTTTAGTATACAAAAAATTCATTCACATTGTATAATTTTGGCATTTTTGCACAAATGTCCCTAATGATTATTTTTATTACATTTATGCCCCTGCCATAACATGTAATTTTGTAGTGTTTATCTAAATATTTAATGTATCTAATGTGCTCAAAAAAATTAAGCAAAATTAGGAGTACATGCCTCTTGCAATGTATTTTCATATCATGAATTTTGTTTGCATTTTTGGGCATTTAATGATTTATTAAAAAATCAATTGGACTATATTTATTCCCGATTTAAATAAAAAATACCAGAACATATATATAAACTTTTTTAAATTTTAGTATTTATTGAGTCCAGAAAAAAAACCCTAAAATACAAAAAGGAAAATAATAAAAATCAGAAAGATACAAAATCCAACAAAAAATATTAAAATTCTACAAAAATAACAAAAATATGTTTTTCTGCTTTGTAATTATCTATATATTATTAATTATATTTTAAAATAAATGTTAGGTAATTTTGGGAATTATTTTCTGTATTAAAACCCAAATTAATTTTAGATTATTTATTAATCCCTTATTTGGGATATTTTTGACTTTAAAAAAATATAAAATATAGCAAAAATTCCAAAAAATAATAATAAAATGGAAAAATATAAAAATAAAAAAACATATAATACTATTTTGACAATTTTACATATTTATAATACAAAGTATATGCATATATCTTATTTTGTATTTACACATATCCATATATACATATACATATATATAATAATATTTAAATGAAAAAGAAAATATAAAGAAAAATGAAAATATAAAAAGAAAACAAAAAATTATAAAATCAAAAGTATAAAAAAATATATAATCCAAAAATGCACAAAAAGACCTATAAAAATGAATGATTGAGTTGTACATAGATAACCATGGGCTACCATTTTTCTTTCTGTGGTTCGACCTCTACATGCTTGCCTGCTATGCATTTTGTGGTAGAGAAAATAAATTTTAATTCCACGTTTTTGCTATTGATTGCTTTATTAATTATTTTGGGTTAATTTCTGATTAAATCCGAGGTCTCGTCGGTCGCATCGACGACGGTGTTCCCGCCTTGTGTGGAACACATGACCAATGATGAGTTTCGGGTTTATCAGATGGTGCCGTTGTCGGGGAGCAATGAGCGTAGCCTATTTTCACCAGTCATTTTTGTGTAGTCATTTACATGATTTATTGATTCATTGTTATAAATATTCATTAATTTATTTGCAATTAATTTTTTTTATTGTTGTGAATATTCATTGATTTGATTATTTGATTATATATGCTAATGCCATCTTTTTGTGACTTTGTTGCGAGAGCCCCCCACACGATCACAGCTTCTTAGGAGGGCGGTGCAGCCAAGCTTGGAGGAGGCTGGTCTTCTCTTTATGACCAGCTGGAGAGAGAGAATAAAGGAAGTAAGGAGGAGTAATTAGCAAAAAAATCAATTTGTAATTTATGATGAGAGAGAGGCATTTTTGGCATGTAAAATAACTCGGACTCTACTCTTCACAACGAGGTCCAGTGCCCGGGTGTCTGTTCACCTGAGGGCCTTGTCGCGGTTTTCTGCGTCTTCTCGCCTTCTTTTATTTATTTTCTGTTGTTTTGAGCTTTTTGCCTTATTTTACTTTGTTCTGTGTGCATGGAGCACCTAGATTTAGGTTGCTTGCCTCGGTAACTAGGTCCACACCTTAATAAGAATGCTTGTTCCTATAGTCTCTTACGAATGGATCTAGTCAAATTAATAATGTTAGTAATTCAGATCTGAGACTGTGTGCCGCTAGAGGTCGTATACAGCGCGTGCAGGATCCGTTGTGGTGGGTATCGATCGGCATCAGAGACCGGACTTTGGTCTCATTTCTGAATAACTATCAATTGGTTCTTCACGATTAATATTAGCTATTGTTTAGGGCGATCTTGTCAATTGCACACCGCCATGTAGATAGGTTTAAAAATTCTGTTTTGCATACCTCATGCAGAGAGCTGGGGTGCACAGTAAGTCTTCTAACTCAGCATGCATCATTAGGTTCAATGGTGAGATTTCCATCACTGAATCAACTTGCATGGTTTTTCCGCTATCTCCCTCTTCATAAAGCCCTCATTGTTTTCAAGTACCTTCGGATGGGACCAAACCCCTCCCATGAGCGAGGCACGACCCACTAAGGAATAGAGCCCAAATTCTAGTCTATAACTGCCTTGTGTATCGCCTAGATTTCCGAAGTAATGGCGCTTCTATCGTACATTACCGAGTAGGGCCTTGTCAACGATTGTGTTCCCGCCTTTTGTGCAACATCGACATGGTCTAAAGTACTGAGCTTAGGCCACGCCTTTACGGGGGTGGTTGTCTGATCGGTTTGCATCCGAGTAGGTTCTTGCACGCTCACGGGTGATTCTGTTTCGAGCGAGAACTGAAGTATTGGCTTCGTCTATTAGATTCCTCTCTCTCTCTATTTCTTTGGCTGAGTAGGGATCCAGGAAGGGTTACAAGGATTTCAAAAAGTGCAGACTACATGTTATAAAGGAGGAGGACAAGTACGGGATACTTTTCTGACAGTACTCTCTCTCTCCTATAGGGTTAGCGTGCTAAGGACTTATTATAAGATATGCCTGAAATAACAACTCCAAAACTGAAAAGAAAATAAGTAGTCGAACCTTTACGACTTCACATTGCGTAAGTTGGTGAACCCAATTTTGTCTTGTGTTTGTATGGATCTAGATTAAGGTTCAAAGATCGAGTCCCGCACACTTGCGCAAATTTTATCATGTGTTTCTACCTTTGACCCCCGCTCAATTTGAGCCTTTCTACTATTTTACGTTTCCACTTTTGACCACTGTATCTTTCTTCCTTCATCTACTTCCCTCTTGCTTCGCGAAGGCGATCCATGGATGGTTTAGTCGGGATCCCGCCGACACCTACATCGATTCCATGGACTTGACCTCGCCAATAATTCGAGGCGATTCTCAAGAACCTGATCTGGACGTTGTAGGTCGATCTCAAGACTCCTCATTTTCTACTCTTCTCTTGACCACCCAATAGACCAGGACCACTCTTATCCCACCTTCGTCATTGTGAATGAAAGTCGATTACAGTTCATATCCTTTTTCATTCATAACATTCTGGAATTGACCTTAATTCCAAACTCATCTTGGCAGCTGGGAACCAATTTCAAAGTGGTCTGATTGGGATTCTCTCATATTGCAGATAAAAGCTAGACCAAGACCTGGATCCCAATCCAAGATTCATCTCCTCATATTCAGACCCAGAAATGGCACCTCAAGGAAGAGGAAAGGGTCAGCAGCCTCCCCAGCCTGAGCAAGGAGAGATGCCTGATCAGAATCAGGTGAATGCACAGTTGTTAGCATCTATCCAAGACATCCAGCAGCGGCTAACGGAGCAAGCCCTCATACAGACTGCATTTCAGGAAATGCTGAATGATGTGATGAACAGACCTAAAGGAGGAGGCAGACAAGGAGGAGGAGGTGGGGGACCCTGTGATGACCAAGAAGAGGAAGAGCCTGAACAAGGGAGGCCCAAACCCATGTTGAAAGAGACATACAACCCTGGAGACATCCTGATGACCGAGTGGATCAGCATACCATCGGTGCATGCTCATTTTGAGCTAAAGCCTCGGTTTCTTGATCTTCTCCCTTCTTTTCACGGGAACCCCAACAAAGAGCCATCAATTCATCTGCAGCAATTTTCACGCATCTGTCGTACTGCTCATTACCTGAATGTCCCTCTGAACATAGTGAAGATGATGGCATTCTCATTCAGTCTAAAGGACAAGGCCCTCTACTGTGTCAATCATCTGGGAAAGGTTGTGACGACATGGGAGGAGCTAAAGTCCACATTCCTACACAAGTTCTATCCTCTCGGTCGGCTCAATCAGATGCGAGCCCGAATCAGCAATTTCTCTCAGGGTGCACATGAGAGTATCCACGAAACATGGGAGAGATTCACAGATCTGCAAGAGAAATGCCCCCATCATGAAATTCCAAAGACCAGCCTGGTCCAACACTTCTTCAGAGGTTTGAACATAGAAAGCCAATGACTTCTTGATGCAGCCTGCGGGGGATCACATTTCAACAAGGATGAAGACGTCGTATGGCAGATCTTTGAGAAAATGGCCAAAGGAGAGGCCGCGATATCTTCATCCAAAGCCTATCAAAAGCAACCTCAGATCCTCCAAAAGCAAGTCCACATGGCAGCGTCTCGTGAGGCGGAGAGATGTGAGAGCTCCAACCTTAGCATTATCGGAGGCCATCTCTCGAATATTGATATAATTGAAAAGCAATCATAGGACCTAGAGAAACTTGCTGTGATAGAGAAGAGGACGCAAAACCTCGACAAGCTGGACCAGATCACCAAGAAGTTGGAACTGCTGGTGGGCACCATCAACTCTGTCCAGTCGGCAACACCATCTCCAGATGCTACAACTGAGAAGAAGGATGATCCATCACCGCCACATCAGCCTCAGCCGAGCCAGCAGCCATCGGCAGTCCAGCACATGTACTACGTGCAGGCTCCCGACCAGGGCCAGCCGCAGCAGCAGATGGTGGTTTACAAGCCAGATTTCCTTTCAGCATCCGATCCATCCTTCCCACCACCACCCCTAATTCAAGAAGTAAATGGGGTTTGGAGCAATGATGCACAACCGTCCCATCCTACCAGACACCCTCAGGTCCAGCTACAGGTCAACCGGTAGTACCACCAACCACAGGGTGGTCGTTTTGGGCATTCCTCACAGCCGCTACCACAATATCACAAGCCTCCCCACTATGCCAACCAATGAAGGCAGAATCAGGATTATCTGCAACCACAGTACCGACAGCCACCGCCCTACCACCCGTATGCAGCTGCCCCACCTCAACAGTATCAGCAGTACCCTCCTCCCTCCTACAATCAGTTTTAGCTTCCTCCACCACTGCAGCACCACTAGCACTCATCGCCTCAGCTCCCGAACATGCAGCAACAGCGTGGTCTGCACGCTGAACCTTCTGAGGCAAATCTCGTGAACCCGACCCTGGATTTCTTGGCCCAACTCGTCAAAGGCCTATTAGATATGACTAGGAAGCTAGATGACCTGACCGCCACTAAAACCACCATTCTGGCGCAGGTCGAAGCCAACCCCAACAGCTTCAAGAAAAAGGAGCAGGTAGAATGTGACGTCCCATCTATGCCTTTAGAGTCAGATGATTGTTCTATTTTTTTATATAATGTTGTCACTCTCAGGAGCGATAGGGCTTTGCCTCCACCTGCCATCAATAAAGGGAAAAATAAAGCTTCAGGTGAATCGTCATCTTCTGCATCAATTGTGCCAACTACAAGGATGGGTGAGGAAGAAGGAGGAGGAGGAGCCATTCCAGTTGCCACCCGCCACCATCAACATTAACAAAAAGAAAAAAAAATCAGTAAAAGCAAAAAGAACAAAAAGAAGATCGTCGCCGAAGTGAAGCCACGCCAGCCTTGGAGGAGCCGCCAGCAGCAACTGATCCCACGCCAGCCGACGGAGCGGAGGCCTTACTTTTTTCCGTCCACCAGCACTGGCATCTCATCTTCCAGATTGTATATCTTTTTGTAACCCGGATGTACAATATTTTGTGGATGATGATTTTGTTGTAAATAAGAACTCTAATTCGGATTCCGGTAATGTACATATTCCTTTTCCTAATGCAATAGAAAAATCCAAAAAAATTGCAAAAAGAAAAAAATGCATTATCTGATCCAGGAATTGTGGATATCATTAATAACTTGACTGTTGAGATTCCTTTGATAAAGGCCATGGAGTACATGCCAGCTGTGAAGAAAGGTTTGAAAGAGGCATGTACAAGCAAGCGTCGCCCAACATAAAAAACAGATGCAGATAGGTTAAGAAGCACGTTCTCACCATGTCCACTGTAGCAGCCATCAGCAACCTCCCACAGAAAAAGCAGGACAAAGGAGCACCTCTTATCAATTGCAAGATTTTTTATCAAGTCTTCAAGCGCACTTTGCTTGACAGCGGTTCTTCCATCAGCCTTCTGCCCTCATCATTACTGTAAGAATTTGGGCTAGGTCTGTGATGAATCCATGATTCATTAACTTTTCTGTCGCATTTTGTCTTAAAACCCTTAACAAATACATGTAAATACTCACTAATTCTCATACTTTAACAAAACTCCATTCATGTGTAAATATTCACTTTTAAACACTAAATTCATGTAAATAAATAAAGAATCAGAAAAAGAAAGACAAAGGCATATGGAATATATGTATATATATGTAATATGACTTAAACTATAAATATAACTGTAAGATATATTTATAGCCCAACCCCCGAGACCAAGTCAGCATGGATTGGTCGACAAACCAATAAGTAGGGGGAGATAAGGAAAGAAAACCAAATAAAAATAATCTAACTCATGTATATACACTTTTCACTATTTATAAATAAATACAAAACTTCAAAGAATTTTAATTATTTCATCTTAACTTATTCTTCACCAAATCTTTCTCCTAATTATTCATAAAAATGTAAATAAAAATATAAAAATAAGTTAAAAATATTATTCTGTAAATATGCCAAGAAATCCAGCTTGCAACTTGTCAAAATCTCAACTTCCGAACATCATAACTTCCTCATACGAACTCCAATTTCACTCTACTCACCTTTAAAGTTCATAAAATAATATTCTCTAATTAATAAAGGTGGTTTCATTGAATTCGGAGTCCGTTAGCAAAAAGTCGGTTTTGGGACCAAAAGACAAAGGGGTTTCTGGGCTATTTATTTTATGTAACACACCTTATTTATTATTTTCTTAATTTTATAATTTTTAAATTATTTCATGATCTTGTAGTTTCACCATAAATTATTTCATAATTTTTGGAAACTATTTATTATTTTTATAAAATCAAATACCTTAAAATATAGGTATAATT
This sequence comes from Ottelia alismoides, assembly GCA_037367405.1. Lineage (NCBI taxonomy): Eukaryota > Viridiplantae > Streptophyta > Magnoliopsida > Alismatales > Hydrocharitaceae > Ottelia > Ottelia alismoides. The sequence continues at coordinate 1,100,718 of JAZKJV010001167.1, read as the reverse complement.
GACCTATATAGCTACTTACTCTATTTATTAAAATATATAAATTAATTCATAAAAATCCATAAAAATTCGTACAGGTCTTATTTAATGCCTTAATAATTAAGAAAATATAAAATCAATTTTTACTTAATTATTTATTAAATTAAAAATTCAAAACCTATTTATAAATACATATTTATTAATAAAATATTCATATTTTAAATAATATTTATTATTTATTAAAAGTAATCTAACCATAATTTAGAAAATAAAATTATTTAATTTTCTTGTATTTATACCTACTCGAAATAATGTACATATCTATTTTATAATTAATTTATAAGCATTTATCAGGACTGGGCGAACCAGGTGCTGACACGTGTCAGCACCTGGAGCTTTCTCCTTCAAGAAGTTGTTCGCCGGACCTGCTCGACCAGCCAACTTTGCCCATTTTTCCCGCTGCCATCCAGAACATTCCAACCCATCTAAACCCTCCGTCGTCTTCCCCTAACAACCCTCTTCATCGCCACCCTTCATCTCTACTTGGAGCCCACGCCATTTCTCCTATAAATAAGCTCCAAGTCGGCCATATCCAACCAACTTTCGAACTCCCCAGAGCTCTGCTCCAGGCTGTTCGACTACCCCATCTTCCTAGCTTCGTTCTAACCAACTCGAGCGGTGACAGCGACGGGGAAGGAGCTCGCGAGGAAGAGGAGTCGACGGAGGATCGTTCCAAGGTGCTGCGCCGCCTTGCATCGCCGCCATCGCCGCGTTGCGCTCCGGTCAAAAGCCGCCGTCGAGCAGCTCGTCCAGGTCATACACCTCGACTTTTCCCAGGCTTCTTTCTTCATCTTTGCAATTTAATTTCTCGATCATCGAGCCATGATTAGCATGGCTAATCCACTTTTTAGATAGACTAATCATTCATCTGTAACGCAAGATCAAAAACTCCTTCGATTCCCTTTCCATTCGATTAGAATCAATCCCTAAACCATTGCCATCTTCATGCATTCTGGTATTTGCTGGAGTTTGAGTTGAATTTTTCACCATCTTTGGACTTTGTTTTCTTAATATCTCGGCCGATTCAACAAGAATCGAGCACATATCTGTCTTCATTGCAGATCCACGAGCATCGCGAGCCGATTGCTTCAGTTTTTGGGCCCTCGTGCATCGCCGATCTTCGTCCTCGAAGTTGGACCTCCAGAACAGCTATCAAGACACCAGTGCCGAGACCTCATCTTCTTCGAGCCACCGCCGCCTCTTGGAGCGTCGCCACCGCCATCTCTACCGCGGGCGAGCTCGAGGTGTGGAGGAGCCACCCCTCTGGCCCCGCCGGAGTGCCTGATTCGTCGGAGAGCGGCCGTGAAAATTCGGAGAAGAAGGCCATCCACCGGGAGTTCCAACAACTCCAAGAACAGAGGGAGTACAGCCTTTCGACACGTGCCATCGCGAGAGCCGTCCGATCGCGCCTTCAAGTTCTAATCGGGACCGTCAGATGCGAACCGGTGGGAATTTTACATCTTAAACCCAGACAGGTTTCCAGATTTGCAACCCGCCTCCCAAGTTTTTAAATAATTACAAATAGGTCCCTCCGCAGGGACCTAAGTGTAAGACTTTGTTTAGTTTTCTTGCAGAACAGTCCTTGAGGACCCATTTGAGAACATTTTAATTAGTTTTTTTACGCTTATGCCCCTGGGCTGTAGGGGTTGTATCTTGCTCTCTTGACCTCGGATTTCGACGATTCTTGGAGGGTAGTTACACAACTACCCCAGCTATCAAGTATAAAGTTTTTGCGGCTTTTCGACGAGTTTTTGACGTGTTTTGATTTTATCGAAGACCGCCTCGTTTTGTTTTGGTTTCTTTTGTAGTTCGAGTACGCGGCTCGAACCTCGTTCACCTATACTATATAATATCACCTATATTCTATCCACCTACTATATAATAAATAAATCTTTTGAAAAATATCCCTTTTTGAAAATTAAATAAAAATTTGAAAAGAATAAAATCAAATAAAAATAACAAAAATTAAAAATCCAAAAAGAGAAGCGCTCAGACTTAGAGAAGAATTAAAATAAAATTACGAGAAGAAAAATTAGGGAATATATTCTGCCTCCTTGAGTTCGACCCAGGAACACTTGCCTGGTTAAATAAATAGTGAACGGTTTTCCGACAGAAAACCGTAAATTTGTTTGATAGGTCTAAAGATCGAAATTTGTTTCGCGGCTTCTGCTACAACCGACAACTTTCTTCTTTTAAAGAAGCCGCGAAACCGATTTTTAGCCTCATCAGTCTGCTCAAGTAGACATGTATGATCCTTCAATTCGCTAACTAGTCTATCAAGCGACTTAGAGGTCTTTTGGAAGACATGTGGTAAAGGTGCGGGAAATGCAGTTCTCTGTTGATTTTGTAGTCCTTGATATGGACTCTCCCGCACCCTTACTCCAGACTCCTATCTTCCTTGGCTGGCCATTCCTGTTCACCTTAGAAGCCATGGTTGACTATGGGTCTAGCAAGATTACATTCAGCTCGGGCAATAAGAGAATTACTATAGACATGATTAGTGAGCCGAAAGTCGTGACTGATAAGAGCCGTGCAGCACCAGAAGTAGACTGTGACTTTATTGTAGAAATCAGAGATACATCAGTCTCTTTGGACGATCCATGGACCCAAGAAATCCTCTCCTTAGAGGAAGACTTGGAAAGCACAGTCGACTCATGCTTCGATGATACTTGGGAGACTGACTACAATATGTTGATGTGTCTTTTCGACTCCAGTAATTCACTCCAGTCCGAACACGATAAGCCTAGTGCAGAACTGTTCGACACATTAATAGAATCTCAACAGAATACTGAGGTCAGTAGCTCTGCCAAAGTTCAAGCAGCACATCCTACCACCAGTACAGTTTCTGAAGTGACTAACAAGTCGGCTAGATCAGAACCCGAACTCAAGCCACTTCCAGCAGGCCTGAAGTATGCATTCCTTGCGGGTAAAGAAAACATGTATCTGATCATCATCGGCAGCAGGATGACTCCGGAGCAGGAATCTTGACTTCTCGAGGTTCTAGAGAGGAACTGCAAGGCGCTTGGTTGGCATGTATCAGACCTCCGTGGGATAAATCCTGTACTGTGTTCACACCACATTTACCTGGAAGAAAACACCAAGTCATCCCACAAATTCTAAAGAAGACTGAATCCAAACCTCAGGGACGTCGTCATGAAAGAAATCACGAAATGGTGTGATGTGGGCTTTATTTATCCCATCTCCGATTCAAAATGGGTGAGTCCTTTGCACGTAGCTCCAAAGAAGTCAGGACTCACTGTGGTTACAAATGACAGAGGAGAGGAGATATCTACTCGGGTACTGACATCCTGGCGTGTATGTGTTGACTACCGCCGTCTTAATGCAGCAACGAAGAAGGACCACTTCCCCTTGTCATTCATTGATCAGGTTTTGGAAAGACTAGCTAGTAAGGAGTTCTTCTGCTTTCTGGATGGGTGCTCCGGGTATAACCAAGTGGCAATCGCCCCTGAGGATCAAGAGAAGACTACCTTCACTTTCCCTTTCGGCACATATGCTTTCGGGAGAATGCCCTTTGGATTGTGCAACGCATCAGCGACATTTCAGAGATGCGAGCTTGCAGTTTTCGCCAAGAGGGTGGGCAGTTTTCTTGAGGTGTTTATGGACGACTTCTCCGTCTATGGTGACAGTTTCGATTCTTGTCTTGAGCACCTAGACAGAGTACTTCAGAAATACGGTGAAGTCAATCTAGTGCTATCACGGGAAAAGAGCCACTTCATGATCACAGAAGGAATTATGCTGGGTCATGTCGTTTCCTATCATGGCATGGAAGTCGACCCGGCAAAGGTGGATGTGATAGCAATTCTTGAGCCGCCTCAGACAGTAAAGAATGTGAGGTTATTCCTGTGGCATGTTGGATTCTACAGAAGGTTCATCCATGATTTCAGTCACATCGCCCGACCTCGTACAGAACTTCTATGCAAGGAGACTGAGTTTAATATTGATCAGCAGGTTCTCCTTTCATTCAACAAGTTGAAGGAGCTTATCACTCAAGCTCCAGTCCTACAGCCGCCAGATTGATCTTCTTCCCTTTGAGATCATGACGGATGCATCAGACTTTGCAGTTGGGGTAGTGTTAGTACAGAGGAAAGATAGGGTGCCCTTGCTAGCAAAACATTAGATGAAGCTCAAAGAAATTACACAGTGACAGAGAAAGAGTTGTTGGCTATGCTATTCGCCCTCGAGAAGTTCAGATCATATCTGCTTGGATCGAAAGTCACCATCTTTACCGACCACTCTGCTATCCAATATTTGCAGCAGAAGAAGGATGCCAAGCCCAGACTGATCAGATGGATCCTTCTCCTCCAGGAATTTGATCTGGAAATCAAGGACAAACCTGGGGTTTAGAATGTGGTAGCGGATCACCTCTCCAGAATAGAGCAGACAGAGCCTCTACTGAGCAATGCACCCATCACAGAAACCTTTCCTGATGAGTCGATTTTGGCAGTGGATTCACTCCCTTGGTAGGCTGATATTGTCAACTACCTCGTTTCGGGGGTAGTACAGCCGTATTGGACAAAGATTTAGAAGGACAAATTCTTGTCAACAATATGTTTCTACCAATGGGAAGATCCTCTCTTATTCAGGGAAGGAGAAGATAGCATTTGGTGCTTATGTATCCCTCAGGAGGAGCATCATAGTGTCCTCGAGCATTGTCACTCGCTCGAATCTGGTAGACACCACTCTGGAGACAGAACGGCAACAAAAGTACTTTAGTTGGCTTCTGTTGGCCCACACTATTTAAGGATGCAGCAGCTTTCGTCAAATAATGCACTGACTATCAGAGATTGATAGACATACTCACAGCGAAAGACTCAATGCCCCTAAAAATCATTCAGATCGCAGACATGTTCGATGCTTGGGGCATCGATTTCATGGGACCTATCCCTAACAGTCAGGGATATGAGTACATCCTTCTCGTCGTTGACTATGTGAGTCGTTGGGTTGAAGCTATCCCCACTCGAGCTGCTGACAGCCGCACAGTTTGTCGATTTATGAAAGAAAATATCATTTCGCAGTTCAGGATTCCGAAGATTCTCATATCACACGGGGCTAGCCACTTCATTAACAAATAGGTCAAGAAATTAATGAAGGAATACGACATCGAGCATCGAGTTGCATCTCCTAACCATACACAGACCAATGGCATGGCTGGACTATCGAACAGAAAAATCAAGATGATCATGCAGAAGCTTATGAAGCCGAACAGTAAGAATTGATCCCAACTCTTGGACTCTATCCTGTGGGCATACCGAACCGCTTACAATTCTTTTTTGGGCATGTCGCCATACCGTCTTGTATATGGAAAGACATGTCATCTGCTCGTGGAACTAATTTACAAATCCTTATGGGCAATCAATATGTGCAATTTGGACTCACAGAGTAGTGGTCAGAAAATAAAAGATGATCTGAACAGACTCCTGCATTATGAGACTATGCATAGGATAACAAATTGATGTACAAGGAGAAGGTAAAACGCTGGCATGACCGGCACATCAGACGAAAGACCTTCGAAACTGGACATAAGTTGTGGTTATTTGATGCAAAGTTAAAGATCTTCCCAAGCAAACAAAAAAGCAAATGGACAGGGCCATTTCAAGTTTGAGAAGTGTGTGACAATGGGAGTGTTGTAATATCTGAATTGTCTCCTTACGCACAACCATTCGTCGTAAATGGTCAACTACTGAAGCCCTACCTTGGGCCTGATACTTTCTTGGATGTTGTCGACTCAATCCAGGTTTTGCGCTCTGAAGATACATCCATAACACTGGCAGCATCAAAATATTCAGACAATGCACCTCATAAATTTTTCCTCTGATTTCTTCTCTTTTCTTCTTTTCTTCTTTTCCTTTTCTATTTTCTACCAAAAAGGTGTCACCCCTTGTTGTCAGTCTTCTATACTTAGGGTGTACTTTGTCCTAAGTATAGGGGGTGAGCACCCCGACCATTGTCTCCTCCTCTTGTCTATACTTAGGGATATCTTACCTAAGTATAGGGAGGACAATTTGAGTACGTTTCATTCATTCTCACCCCTTACCATCCCTGCCTTGTGTACAGTCTGCTATACTTAGGATTATTTGATCCTAAATATAGGGGGGACGATCAACTTCCTGTTCATTTATTTATCTCTTCATTCCTTCATTCTTTAGATTTTTCTATACTCAGTCCGAGTTATGTCTCCTCTTTGATCTATGAGGACATAGCTCGAGCTAAGTATAGGGAGGTCCTATATACTATGTATATACTTTAAGCCATAACTCGTACTTTTGTATTCTAAATAATACTCATGGCTCAAAATAATGTTAAAATTCATTACAATCTTCTAATAAAAAGATGGTTATAGCTCCTCAAACTCTTTTTGTACATTCTGATTAATAAATCAGGCAAAAAATACTTTTGTAAAATGTTTGAAAAATAGTTTGAAACGTTTTTTTGAAAAATCTTATGAAAGATGTTTGGAAAATATTTTGTTAAAAGTGTTCAACCTTTGTAAATATTTTTGTTGGCAAAATTTTATTTTCTTTGTGTGAAATAAAAATGTTTGAAAAGTTATTTGTAAATGGTTGGAAAAATGGTTGCAAAAATATTTTGAAAAATCTATATATACTATTTGAAGAACCTTTGCAAAATTATTTTCAATTATCTATAAATGTTTGTAAAAACCATTTGTGAAAATTATGTTGGACTAAAGTTTTCAAAACTGTTGCAAAATGATTCTCAAATAAGTTTGAGGAGTGTACACACTATACCCAAAAGTCTTTATACATGTATAAAAGTGAGCAATCATCCCTTGTAAATCCTTTAAGAACCAAAACCCTTCTATACATAAGATATATCTCTAAAGATATGTACCCATTTTCAAAACTCACAAAAACATATGCAAAGCTAAAAATACAAAAATATTTTTGTATCTATCCATCCTTCTTGTATATAGTGATTATTAAATCAGGTTAAAAATATTTTTGCAAAATGATTTGAAAAATGGTGTAATCTGTTTGGAAAATTTTCTGTGAAGTGTTTTCAACCTTTGTAATGATATTTTAATTGAAAAATTCTTTTTCTTCATGTGAAATAAGAGTTTTGAAAACCTGTTTGCAAATGATTTTGAAAATGTTTGTAAAAATATTTTGAAATATAAATATATATATTGTTTGAAAAATCTTTGCAAAATGGATTTCAAATGTTTGTAAATATTTGCAAAAATTATTTTGTACTATAGTTTTCAAAACTGTTTTCAAATGAATGTGAGGAATCAATTCATCATTATAATGTGTATATAATTAAAAATAAAAATACATAAAATTCTTTACCAAATGTATATACCTATAAAATGACTTTTTGTGAACTTATAAATTCTTTAAAATTATTAATTCTTGTAGATAATAAAAAGAAGCATGCCCGTGTAAATAGATGTAAATATTTCATACCTTGTATGCCAAAATTCCTTTTATTTGCAAAATTCTTTGTGTAAAAAAATCTTTTTCTTTGTAAATTCTTTGAAAAATTGCATCATTCTTTGCATCATTGTACATGTCATTTGCATAGCATTCACGTTCTTTTCAATTGAGCTTGATGATTGAACAAGTCCAATAAAGTCGAGGATTGGAGCTTGGTTAGACCTTATTGTACCTAATTGCACTGAAACTTTATGGGAACTAGGTTTAAGGTACTTCAGGTCTATTTAGACTTAATTCTTTGAGACTCAGGGCTGGGTTCAAGCCACCTCAACTGATTAACTAGAACTTTTCGAGACACACGCATGACTCTTGTCGGTTGTGACCTAACTTGGACACTTGCACCTTTTAATTGGCTCAACTCAGTTGGAGTGGTGAGGGGGTTGGATTCACCAGTCTGAGACGCACACGGGTGGAAACATTCATCCTCGTCTAGGGAAGGAAGTGCACCCCAACCTTGTCCAGTTACAATGAAGTCTAAAGAAAGGAGAGTGTGGGTTGCAATAAAGCTTCAAAAGAGAGATAGTCTCCTGGCTCAAGAGGGAAAAATCCTTATGTAAATGTTGTTGTAAATAGTATGTTGAAAAAAATGCCAAAAAAAAGTGGACACGCCTGATTGAAAATAAATTGCCTGCCGGAGTATGTATATATGTTGTATAGCAAATAAGCAAGCTTGAGCATCAAAGTTACACCATGTGAGCCTGAAGATGGATGACTTGACTACACTGGTCAGGCATCCCAAGATAGGTAGCTACACTGGCTACTGTCCATTCTTTTCTTCACCTCAAGGGAATACCCCGCTCCTCAAGGACAGAGTACTGGATCGGGGAATCATTGGATTGTCATTCTGGAGAAGTCAGTTCCTCCAGAATTATGTGACTCTCGAAGGTTGTGGTGCTTTAAATTTGGTTCCCAACCAAGTTCCACACACATTGTCACATCAAGCTCTAACCTGAGCTCCAAACTTTGATTTTGAAAAGACAAGTTAACAACTGAAAGCTATTCTATTTATTCTTTCTTTTTCTTTTCTTCTCTATTCGTTTTGTATAAGTGTTTGCTAGGGACTAGCAAAGGCAAGTATAGGGGGTGATGAATCTCCATGTCATCACCTTTATTCTATCATTTTGGCCTTCAAAACCCTAGCTAATGCATGTAAATAGCATTTATTTGTACAAAATAGCATTCATTATTTACTGTATTATTTATTTATAAAATGAGGTTTAAAATTATGGAATAAAGAGAAGAAAAGAAAAAAGAATAAAATATTGAAAATATTTTATGCTCCTGAATAACGAGACCAAGTCAAGAATTGAGTTAGTCGACAAGGAATAAAGTAGGAGGAGATAAGGGCCAAAATAAAATAAAAATCCCATGTATTCATTCTTTAATTCTGCATTTTTGACACCTATTTTTTTCTGTATCATTTATTCATCAAATGAATAAATTTTGTACATGAAAGTTGTAGATAATAATGTAAATAAAAATACAAAATTGAATTTGTACAAAAAGAATACACAGTGTTCATTTTATACACAAAATAAAAAGTCAAAAACCAAACTTCACATACCCATATCGTTCAAATAAAAACTCAAAACATTTTAAAATCACCTCTAATTGTATATAACTTTTCACAAGCTATTTAATGGTAGTAGTTTTATATTTTTTGGAGATACTGAGTGAAAGTTAGGTTTTTGACCCCTATTGTACACTATACTGATTAAATTATTCATTTTATTCATCCCTTATTATTTTCACAAATTCATATTTTTATATTTTTGTAAATATTATTCCTACCATAGTTGTATATGAAAACTAGAATAAAAATAAAAGAAAATGTAAAATAAAATAAATCTATGTCAAAACATAGATAAAATACCTATGTTATACATGTGTATAAATAAAAGGGGAAACATATTCTTTTATTCTTTATATTTTTTGTAAAATTGTAAATATTATATACATTCTATTAAAAATACAAAATAAAACTAAAAATCATCAAAATACATTAAAATAAAAGGATGTATATAATACATAGTTAAAATACCTATAAATAAACCTATAGAATATACATATCTATTTATTTGAGTAAACAAATAATATAATAAAAATAAAATAAAAATATATTTATACTCACAAAAATAAGTTATAAATATATAAAATAAAAGAATAAAACAATAAAATAAAATATACAAAATAAAAATAAAAATGTACAAAACATAGAGGAATATACCTATACATACACTATTAGAAAATAATTACTAATGAAATACAACAATAGATAAATAGAAATCATAATAAAATACTACATAAAATATTAAACATTTTTTATTTTATATACAAAAATTAATAAAATCATTTATTATTTTAAATTAATTATTTTCGAATAAAACTTGCTATTTTGACGTTTAGCGGTCGACGTAGACCAACAAGGTCGCATCAAATGTTGACCATGGTCAATTGCCTCCTCTACTCTATATTTGACTAGCAGACTAGTTTTCCCATGATTTCCGCCCTTTTTCATGAGCGTCTCGTCGCTCAATCGTCGTTGCTCCCTTCATATGAAATGATCATTGATCATTGTAAATGCACGCCATGATCTCTAATCACGTGTACATATGCCCAAATCTTCATTTTTTCTCGGTAAATAAGGGTGTTCAATAAGGTATATAAATAAAATCCTCCTCCTCCTTCTAATTTGGTCACCATTAAATCCTTGTGAGCCTTGGGTCAGCATCTTGGATTGTTCCTCGTGACATGGGGATCATTTGCAGTGCTTGGCCCAGCTCCAAGAGCAAGGGGTTGCACCCATGACTGTCGTCGCCGGCGATCCTGCTCCCTGGTCATCCCAGTTTAAGAGATGCGTCTCTTCCATTTATTTTGCTTAATTTTGATCCTAGCTTTTATTCCCATTAGTTAGTTTGGTTTCTAGATATTTAGGTTAGCGTAATAAAGTCACCTTGTACTTAGCTGGAGTTGAGCTCCGGTGAGCTCCTCCGCACGTCATCAGCGCCCCTCCGACATATTCCCCATGCCCACTTCATTCCTGATCATCCTATGATCACCCCGTGCATCTCACTTCCCCCAGATCCATCGTGGATCTAGAGATCCAGGTGCTCCACTCCGCCGTTTGCCGGAGCACCTCCGCCCACCTTACTCCGCTCCATTCCACCACCAATAAGGCCCCCTAGACCTCCTTGTTTTGCTTGCAACCACTTCCTACAGGTACTGAAGACCACTCGACCTTCAAGGGTCGAGTTTTGAAAAAGAATAAGGCACCTGGGCACCCATATCTTCCTCGACCTCGCTGGAGAGCTCCGGTGGACCTCCGACTCCTTCGCGCCTTCCAGTCGATCTACGGTGTCCCCAAGAAGCTTTTTGGACCATTCATCATTCGTGGGAGGCTCGGAGGCACGCGCCATCGCCAATTGAAGATTGGGATAACGGGAGTTCATCCATGTTCTTCTAAATGCCTCCATCGTCGTTCGATCACCTCCCGCCTCCATACACTACAGCAGTTGTTGGACGCATGCCTTCACCACCGTCAGATCGTTCCCAGCGATCTAATCCAGGTTGTCCAACGTCGAACCATCATCGTGCGCTCAAAGCTCGCCGCATGTCAAGTGAACCACATCGAGCCGTCCATAAGCGCGCACTTTAGGGGTAAATTGCACATCTTAGCCCCAACCTTTTTGTATTTACATTTTAGTCCTATAAATAAAGTATAACGTTTAAAATAAATTGGGAGTTTTGCACTAGGACCCCTAAACTTATTGTAAATTACATTTTAGTCCCTCCTAGCCTAACTTACGTGTAGTCCCACGTGAAGGGTGGTAAATTGCATGTATATGCCTGGCGTGTTTTATATTTCATTTTAGTACACAAAAATTTCATTCACGCTTGTATAATTTGGGTATTTTTGCACAGAGGCCCCTAATGATTAATTTTATTACATTTATGCCCCTGCTAGAACATGTAATTTTGGAATGTTTTTCTAAATATTTAATGTAACTAATGTGCTCTAAAAAATTAAGCAAAAATAGGAGTAGATGCCTCTTGCAATGTATTTTCACGCCATGAATTTTGTTTCCATTTTTTAGCATTTAATGATTTATTAAAAATTAATTGGACCACATTTATTTCTGATTTAAAATAGAAAATGTCAAAAAATATAAATTCTTTTTGAAAAATTACAAAAAATTATACATAGTATATTTTGGTATTTATTGAGTCCAGAAAATAAAAACCTCTAAAAATACTAAAAGGAAAATAATGAAAATCAAAAAGCTCTAAAATCCAACAGAAAGATATAAAAAATCTATAAAAATACCAAAAATATGTTTGTGTGCTTTGTAATTATCTATATATTATTAGTTATATTTTAAAATTAATTTGGGTAATTTTGGGAATTATTTTCTATTTCTAAAACCCAAATCAATTTCATATTATTTATTAATCCCTTAGTTGGGATATTTTTGACTTTAAAAGAATATAAAAATTAGCAAAAATTCTAGAAAATTAACAAAAAAATTTGAAAAATATAAAAATAATATAATACTATTTTTGCAAATTTATAAATACACAGTATATGCATATATCTTATATTGTATTTATACATATCCACATATACATATATATAATATATAATGAAAAAGAAAATATAAAGAAAAATAAAAAATATAAAAAGAAAATACAAAATTATAAAACCAAAAAAATAATATATATATATAATCCAAAAACCCACAAAAAGACCTTTATAAATGAATGACTGGGTTGTACATAGATAGCCATAGGCTACCATTTTGCTCTGTGGTTCGACCTCTACATGCTTGCCTGCTATGCATTTTATGGTAGAGAAAATAAATTTTAATTCCACTTTTTTACTATTGATTAATTTATTAATTATTGTGGGTTAATTGCTTATTAAATCTGAGGTCTCGTCGATCGCATCAACGACGGTGTTCCTGCCTTGTGTGGAACACATGACCGATGATGAGTTTCGGGTTTATCAGGTAACCCTTGATTCGGCTGCAGTGATTGATACAGTGCTAGTTCTTTCAGCTCAGTGGGAGTCTCGGCTTGTACTATCACATAATTGCAAGAATTGATGGTGCTCACCAGAAGCTCCAGTTACTTTGAGATCTACTCTAGCTTGTCAAGTTGATTTGTCCTTTATTCGATCACGTTTAATTTTTCAAGATCTTGTGAATGCTTCTCAATGATGTCAACCTTGGATAGGTGGTTCCCAATAATGTTGAGGTTGGAACTCATATACCTACCCTCTTCACGGTATGATGCCACAACACTTACATTTTTGTGAGCGACTGGTGGAAGATTCTGAAACACATGTGATGAAGGCAAGGCAATCGAGCCTTTGACCGTCTCCTCAAACATTTTCCAGACTAAATCTTAATCTTTGTTGAAATGATAGCTCCACATGCTACATTTACCAGCTTTTGGGAATCTTGATTTAACTCACCAAAAAAATTCTGGACCAGACTAGTACAGAGATCTCATGGTGTGGACACTTCTCCAAGAGGTCCTTGAACCTTTCCCATACCTCATGAATGGGCTCTTTGGACAATTGTGAAAAGTTGGAGATTAGTGCACGCAATTGATTAAGATGACCCAAAGGATAGTATTTGTGTAGAAAGGCAAACTTGAGTGCCTCCCAAATCATCACTACTTTCCCGAGATGGTTATCCAATAAAGTGCCTTGTCTTGAAAAATAAACGGGAAGGAAGTCTTTTGAGTACCTCCAATAGGATGTTGGGGTAATGCATGGTTCCACGGATGTAGTTGAATTGTTGAAGGTGGACATAAGGTTCGTCATTTGTGTTTCCATGGAATATAGGAAGAAGTGAGAGCAAGTGCGGCTTTAGTTCAAAGTGTTCGTGTATTTGAGGAATTTGTATCCACTTGGTTATATGTCCGACTACAGGGTCGTATGTCTCCTTTAGAGTCAGCTTTGGTTGCTCCCTCACATCCCCATCACCTCTAGGGTGTCCACCTTCTTGGCAATATTCTCCTCCATGTTGTTCTTCTCCTCGTCCATGGTTCCCTCTATCCCTCCTCATTGCAACCAACATTTCTTGAAATGTCATCTGGGAAAGGGCATGCTCAGTAAGATGTTGTTGGATTGCCTATATTAAGGCAATCACCTGTGCATTAACTTTGTTCTGGTCCACTTGATTCCCCTTTCCTTTCAGTGCCATCTCACGTTAAGAGTCGGATGAACTAGTCTCCAGATCGAGTTCTTGGTCTACAATAGGAAATACACCCTGATTAATTTGGAAACCAACACCAGACATGGGAAAAAGTTCAGAATCAAGGTCAATTCTAAACTTTATTAAGGTTGGAGATGTATATGGAGTAAATTCAATATCCATCCAAAAAGGAGTGAATTCTGGATAAGATAGATCCTGATTTATTTGGGAAAGAGATGGGGAGTCTTGAGAGAAGTTCTCAAGATCCAAACTTGGCTCTCGGGAATCACCCTGAATTATTTGAGATATCAGTATTAGGTACTCGATGTGGGTGTTCATGATGTCCAAACAAAACCATACTGAATGCGACATCTTAGCAGCAAAAAGGATTGAATGATGTCGAATTAGAGCGCGGATTGAAGAAGAGGTTAAATAGAAAATAGAAGAAAGGCTTGAACCGACCAAAATATAAGAAGTCCAAAGAAGTGTAAATGAAAGTTGCAAGTTCGCAATGTTTTTTATCTTGACCAAAATAGAACTAATCGATCAAAACTCACGCCAAGGATGAATTCACCTACTCCATACAGTGAGCCGTGAAGTTTCAGCAATTATCCTGTCAATTTTATTAGTTCTCAAGCAATCTTATCAAAGTTAGTCCTTAGTGGTTATCATTATAGGTAAGTGAGTGCTACCAGACAGTCGTCCTATACTTTCCACTTCCTTTGCAATTAGTAGCATGTACTTTTTTAAGGTCCCTATTGTTAGGTCTGGATCCACTACTCAAACAAAGAATAGAGGAGTAAGAAGATAGGCGAAACTGCTACTCCCCCTTGCGGGGTACTCGGATGTGACATGATGAGATAGGGACCCACCATCGTTATTCCTCCATGCTTAGTACTTCAGACCAATTTCGCAAACAGACTCGACTCTACTTGCCCACGCACCGATAGAAGTGTCAATACTTAGTGAATCCAAAGCAATAGACAAGGTAGTATCATGGCTGGGATTTGGGCTCTATTCCTTAAAAGACGTGCCTCACTCGGTCTAGAAGGTACCTGAGAACAATTAGGGTATCACTCACCCACTATAATGAATGTCCAATTAATCAATTTTATTTTGGTCAAATTTTCTTAGCATGCCCTTTTTTATTTTATTTTGTCACTTTTTTTGAATATTTTAATGCAAAGGTGTATCGATGTTATCAATTCTTTTCTTGGCATATGTGATCAAAATCGAAGGGAGAGGACAAAAAAGTAATGCATGTCGGAAAATAATGATGCGATGCTCAGTCAAAATGCTTACCTTGCTTCCGAGTTCTCTCCATGTGGGATGCTATACAGAATTTGAAAAAGTTGCACTAAATGAATGCAACGTAGACTGAGTTTTCATTGACTTCACCGCAAGTTATTTGAAAAAAATGTGTACGGGAAGACTGATCGCTTTCTGTTCTGGGCGGAGCCGCAGCCGAATGGTGGAAGTGAAATTTCCCTAAGATATGATCTTTTATTATCGTGAAGAAATTGTTCGATTTGACTAAGTCCAAACACGAGACTATAGGAACATGAATGATATTATGCCTTTGGACCTAATTAACTCAACATACACTCCTAGAATCTATGGGATCAATCAATGAACGCATAAAATATAAAAAAGATGGAAACACACAAATATCGGGAAACAAAATAAAATAAAAGGAAAATAGGGAGAATAAAATTAGAAAGCGATGAAAATCGATAAAATCCAATTCGAGTCCCCCAAGTGAATAATCACCTATGAAATCAACCCGAATAGAGTGAAGTGTCCAAGAGTCTAAGTGACTAATATTATTAAAAATTAATCAAATAAATCACTCTCTCACACAAAATTTAAACTACTTCTATGCTAATATACTCTGATCACTCCTTGTCTTCCCATGTTGCTCTCTCCTATTGGTGGGTGCAGAACCACCAACCTCCATGTCTCTCGGGTACCATGAGCCTCCAAAGAAACTCTCCCTCGATAAGCAGGACCTCCCAACAAATTCAAATATGGTTAGAATAAATTATATAGAAAATAGAATAAAGAGAGAAAATTAGTGGCATAATAGCATATAATGAAAACAAAACTCAATAGACTACTCTACTCAACAAAGCCCTTGATCCCTGACAACAGCACCATCTGTTGAAATGCTAAGGACGAGGTACTAAGGGTCCGATCTTAGAGGGCATGCGATATCCGACAAATTGGATTAGAAGATCGTTGTATCGGTAGCTCATGTCCTGCAGTACCCAATCCCAAGCGGATCAACAACAATTAACCCATGAAGAAAAATTAGAAATGCAAATGTGTGAGCTAAAATTTATTATAACTCTACAAAAATGTGTATAAGGCAAGTGTGTAGAATTTCGAACCATTGAGAGCAGAGGAGAATAGAGACAAAATGAATAATCTACTTAGGTGTTCTTTTTTTTTCTTCTGATGTTTTGTGGTATTTAACATATATTATTTTTAAATTTTAAGTTGCAAATATTTTTTGAGTGATTTTGAATTTAATAATGTACATATAATAATTATAAACATAGATAATATATATACTATGGATATATAGATATTAGTATATGATAAAAGAAAATCGGCTCTTTTTTTAAGTTTAGAATATTAAATAAAGTTAAAATAATCAAAATAAAATATTTTTGTAACTTTAAAGTATTCTTTTATTTTTGGTGAATTTTGGGATATTTTAGGGATTTTGTGGAATTCTAAAGATATAAATATATAAAACATGATAAAACAAAAAAATCAGGAGATTGAAATGGGTCTAATAAATATCTAACAGATCAGATAGGGCCCAAAATCTATTTCCCTAGAAAATAGAAGAAATAAGGAATATTCAAGAATTTAAGCCATAATTTTTTATTTTTGAAGAATTTTTATTATTTTTGTAATCGTTTCAGTATTTTGCAGTTCTTAGAGTTTTCGTTTTGTATTTTTTATTGGTTTTTGGATTTGTGTTCAAATACTATAAGATATAGCTAATATATTTTTAGGGAATTTTTTATGGTTTTTTGAAATTTTTATAATTTATCAAAGCTAAAACATGGAAAATACGCATATTTTTGGATTTTTGTAAATAAGAAACAATTTGAAATACTCCCCGAAAAATATATGTGATTCATTGAGGTTCAAGAGGCTAAGATAATTATCCTACTAAGTTTAGGATTAAAAGCTAATTAAAACACACAAATACACAAAATATAATAAATCAGGGAATAGAGGTCCTAGATGCAATTCCAGGAGGTTTAAGTTCATTTCATAACATTATATCAAAGTTTAAGGGTCCTTCATGCAATTTTCCCAAATTTATATAATTAAATACGCTTTGGTAGGGGAATTTTTGCAAAATAACTAACTTACAGGGCCAAGCATGCATTTTCCACAAAATATTACACTAAGATTCAAAGTTTTAGAACCAAGTATCAAACCCTCAGGGGGTTGGTTGTAAAATGTCTAGGCACCTCACGTGTATGGTCGCGTAAGGTGACCTGGCATTGGACCTAGTGTAATAAAGATGAGGTTCGAGCATTCACATGCAAATATTATAAAAATAATTACACTACAAATGAAAGATTAAGTTCTAATTTCTAAGTACAAAAAGATAGGGGTTGAATATGCAATATATCCCTTGGCATGCTAATCAATAATGTAGGTTGATCCATGTGTCCTCACTAAGGCATTGACGGCTGAGATGAGCCGATACCCCTTCGCAGATGAAGGGTTCTGATTCAATATCGGGAGGACCTGACGGTGGTTGTGTCTCTCAATCGCACGGTTGGGATCTGATGAATCCACGTTTCATCATCTTTATTCTATCATTTTGGCCTTAAAAACCCTAGTAAATGCGTGTAAATAGGCATAATTCATGCATTTTAGCATTCATGTATATGTATGTAAATATTGTATAAAACGCGGTTTTTATAGCCAAAATTATAGAATAAAGAAAAGAAAAGAAAAAGAATAAAATATTGTAAATATTTTATGACCCGAAACCCCGAGACCTAGGCATCTTGATGAATAGGTCGACAAGGAATAAAGTAGGGGGAGATAAGGTCAGAATTGCAGAGAAAATACCTATACATTCTATTGATTCTTTATTCATTTTGGGACCTATTTTTGGTTCCACTTTTTATACATCAAATGAAGAAACTTTGTACATGAAAGTTGTAGACTTGATGAATAGGTCGACAAGGAATAAAGTAGGGGGAGATAAGGTCAGAATTGCAGAGAAAATACCTATACATTCTATTGATTCTTTATTCATTTTGGGACCTATTTTTGGTTCCACTTTTTATACATCAAATGAAGAAACTTTGTACATGAAAGTTGTAGATAATTTAATAAAGAAAAATACAAAATTGATTTCACAGAAAAATAATGTACAGATAAAAAGTTATGGTCTGAATAAGAATCCAGAATGCCAACTTCCCAGACCCGTATCTCACAAATAAAAACTCCAAATGCATGTACTCACCTTTAATTGTATATAGAAGAAAATAAGCTAATTAATGGTGGTAGTTTCGCATGTGGCGGAGCTACGGTTTGAAAGTTGACTTTTGGACCCTCATTGTATACTTGTACAGAATAAAATATTCAATTTATTAATTATTTATTATTCATTCATTTTTATATTTTTATAATATTGTAAATAATACTTATAATAAATATGTATATTAAAATTGGAATAAAAATACAAAAGAAACACAAAATAAAATACTTAAAAATATAATACATAGATACATTACCTGTACATATACCTATACAAAACATATTTGTATTTTATTAAATATACAAAACTTATTAGAAAAATAAAATAAAAATATATTCATGTATATAAAAGTATTTTATAATTTTATAAAATCATAAATAGAAATAATAATATTAAAAATACCTAAATAAAAATAGAATACTTAAATATATAGATATATATACTATAAAGGGCATAAATGCAAACTTGCAAAAATATACTTCATAAAAATAAATAAAAATCACTATAAAATAATTTATAAAAAAATAAACATTTTTCATTTTATAATTAAAAATCAATAAAATCATTTCCTATTTTTAATTGAATTTAGAAACTTTTTTTCCAAGGTTTTTTCTGGTTGGTCCACGTGGACCAACCAGATCCCTCCCTTGGTTGACCTCGGTCAACTCTCTAACCGAGGTCTGAAGCCTGTCAGAATGAGTTTTTGTCTTTTTTCTCTATTTTTTCGAGGCACTTCCTTGCATTATCTCGTGATGGTCCCTTGACGACTTTTCTTCCTCGACATGTGATCTTACACGCCCAATGCTAACATCGGTCTTTGGATCGCTGTGGCGCTCGATATGCCTCGTTGAAAGTGCCCCGTCGACCATCTTTCAAAATAGGACCCAAAACCTCCATTTTCATTTGAACCCTTTTTGCCCGAGCCTTGGCCACTCCAGTCAGCTCAGGATCGAGGTCTGTGACAGGGACCTCTCCAGCCACGTCGAGCGTGCCCAGGTGAAGGAGAAGGAGCTTCCATCATCTCCGGCGGTCTTCGCCGTCGTCGAGGTACATATCTCGGGTTTTTCGACCCTTGAGGTCAGTTCTTCTTTGCTTAGTCCATCTTGTTTATCCTCTAGACGCATTTATGTTGTTTTCATTGTCTGATCTCACCCATTAGCTGTAGCGCACCCCACCCCGTCGCTCGTCGGTGTTCGCGCCGGCGAGCTCCGCTTTCATCTGACCATACCACCTACACCTCCTCTCCAACGTGTATAGCCCCAGGACCTCCTTTTTGTTGCTGCTTGTCCGAGTTCTCTTGCAGGTCTTGGAGGGAACATCCCCGTCGGGGATTGATTTTGTACAAGCACCAGGTCGCCGGAGGCCGTCCTCTCGCGTGAACCGCAGGTCCGCGCCTGTTTCCGTGGGGCCATTTTGTTGGTGCAGCCCGTCCCGCCACTTCGCCAGGAGCCTGTCATGCCTCGTCTTGAGGCTAACCATCGCCGGAGTCGCGGGATACGTGGGATCGAGCTCGCCGAGGTCCGTGTCCACTCTAGCTCTTCCAGACACCTCGCGGGCCGTCGATCATGGCGGAGCTCTTCACGACGCACAGGTGGCGTCGGATTTGATTCACCCGAACCGTCCGATTGTTACCAGCGTTTTAATCCAGGCCGCAGGCATCGAAAGGGTATCGGACCATCTCGTCGCGCCACGTGGCGTTAGTGACGTGCGCCTGGCCATCGGATTCGCCCCTTATTTTGGGTATATTGCACATTATTACCGCTGAGTTTTGTAATTACTATTAGATGCATAAACATTCAGCTGCAGTTTAAGAATTTTGTACTAATTTCATTTCAGGCCCTCACGTTTTTGTTTTATTGCAATTCCGCCCTCCCCAGGCGCGCGTGCTCTTGCACGTGCTTCCTGGGGATTTTGCGAGGATAACCTTGTATTTCTTGCATTGGATATTTAGTCCAGTAACTAATTTCTTCAGTTATAAATTTCGTTGGGAAATTTACACGCAGGTCCCCGTGCTTTTTGAATATTACAAAATTGCCCCTGCATGTGTGCCTTTTCTCTTTGCTTCTTGTATTTTTTTGCATGCTTCTATAAAATCCAAAAAAATTCTCCAAAAAACATAGTAGAGTCCTGTTGCATAGTAGATTAACGCCATATTTTTATTTTTCGTAATTATTGCATTTTTATATTTATAAAAAATCAAAAACATCTATTGTGTGCACTGTCTAGCTTAGAAAATCCCTAAAAAATATAAAAACACTCCAGAAAAATCCCAAAAAAATATATTGTGTTCCTTTTAGTGTGTTTTAATTTCAGACCAAAAATCATTAAAAAAATACAAAACTAAACTCCTAAAAATTGCAAAACCCCGAAAACCTTTATAAAAATATTAAAAATTCTTCAAAAACCCTAAAAATATAATCTTGGTGTCCAAATCTTCCTTATTTTATTATCTTTAAGTGAAAATTAAAGTGGAGAATTTTTGCTACTGTTTTCTATTTTATTTCCCCATTTTAGTTTCAGCCTTGCATTTTATTCACTGTTTGCTTTATTTTGATAATTAAAAATACCAAAAACATTCTAAAAATTACCCAAAAATCACAAAAACAGTGAAAAATTATAAAAAAGACCAAAAAGACTTCATTTGCTAATTTTTGGGTATTTTTTGTGCATTTTTATAAATATTTCTTTCTCTCTTTTATTACATTGTTTTTACATTCCAATATTGAAAAAGAAAATAGAAAAGTATAAAATATAAAATATAAAAATCAAAAAAATTAAAAATCAAAATACAAAATTATAAAATTAAAAATTAAATAAAAAAATATAAAATTAAAAACCCACAAAAAAATTAGCTTAGTAGCCACTTGATCACATTCACACTTTCGAGCAAGTTTGCCCCGTTCTACCTGTCTGCTCCCTGTGTTCGACCTCTACACATACTTGCACCTATACACATCTTGTTGTAGAGTTATAATAAATTTTAACTCCGCACATTTACTTTCATTGCTTGATTTATCTGTCGTGGGTTAATTGTTGTTTTAATCCGAATTTCGTGTGGTCGATTCAGCGACTGAGTTCCCGCCTTGTGTGGAACTTAAGATCACCGATTTTCGTGTTAAACAAATGGCGCCGTTGCCGGGGAGCAACAGCGCGTAGTTCGGGTCTTGTTTGTGTTTGTGATTGATTGTCTATTTCGCGGTTTTTTATTTTTCGCTATTTTATTTTCTTTATTTTTGATATATCTCTAGACCGGTCTAACCTTCTCTTTTGTTGACTTTGTGCGAGGAACCGCGGATCGAGGGAGGCGCTCCACCCTAGGTGCCTACGCACCCACGTGAAGCCGGCATCTGCCCGCTTAGAGCCGAGGACACAAGGAGAGATTTTTGAAGACCGAGCTCCACCTTTAGTTGTAGAATTTATTTCCTTCATTTATTTTTGTAAATTTTGTGAGAGAGAGACCACTATTATTGTAATAATACAGGTACACCCGAACTTGGACATTCGAGCCTAATTTCCAAGTGATTGTTCACTTGGGGGCTCACTGCGGCTTTTTACGGTTTTCTTCGCATTCTTTTATTTTGTTTTGTTTTCCGATTTTATTTCTTTTGTGTGATTTAGCCCTTAGCTTTTAGGATTGCTTGCGTAGCATTAGGTCCAAACACCTTAATCAACATTGCATGTACCTATAGTATCGTTTGGACTTAGTCAAATTTTAAACAGTTGATCATCACCTTCAACCCGTCGCGCCGCGAGCTCTCCCCGCAAAGCGCTTTCTCCTACCCTCAATTTGTTGAGCAGAGGAGGGGTGAGCCTAGACCGGACTCTAGGGTTGAGGATTGGCGGCCAACTTGTGGTTCTTCCCGCTAATAGCAATTTCTGAACTTAGGGCGATTTCATCGGCTTTGCATTTGCATATAGACAGGTTTCAATTCTGCTGAGCATCCTTGCATGTAGAGTGCTGGAGGCAAGGTGAGCATTTACGCTTTAGCATTCATCATTGTTTTTACCGCTTGCATTGCTTTCCCGCTCCTCTACCTCTGATTTTGATAACCTAGGTGCTCAAAGGAATTGACTCCCCGATAGGATCGTGCATTTCTCACTAAAAATCCAAAAAAAGTGATAACCAATAAAATTGGGACTGCTAATTTTACTTGACCCTAAAACCGATCAAAAGGAAAATCTTGTATTGGGGCAAGTAATCCCCTCATTGTCTTCGCTTTTATTTGCTCGCGCACACCTTTAGGATTAGTGCCCAAATCCCATCAAGCCCCCTAAGTGTGTGTGAAAATCTTTGACTTCTCACCTAACTCTAAAACAGACAAGATTAAAAGACCGCATTTTGTGGTCTCTACCGAGTTGAGTAGGTGAATTGAGGGTTTGCATTATTTTCATTTTTTGTTTGTGATTGTTTCGTGTGTGTCCTAGATCACCCCTGCGCATTTGCGCCTTCTTCTCCACTCTCTTGACTTGACCATCGTGCTCTCCCGATCATTTTCCTTTTGTTTTCGAGATGGCCAACTGGAGCGTATTTTATCCGGATTTTGCGGATCATTCGCTCACTCCAGCTGGTCCACCTCCTTTTTTCCAGGAGGACTTTGCTCCTAACTTTTGTACATATCCGCCTCAGCCACAGTATCAGACCTCGGACTTCTATCCACACCCATCCCCACTTCCATATCCTCCACCTTCACATCCACCCGAGGCCGAGCTGTTGGAGTCACCTTTCATGGAGTCCACCCTTGAGCACTTGACCCAGATGATGGATCATATGAGACAGAGGATTGACCACCTCACTAGTACCAATAAGAGCGACCATGATGTTCCACCATTTGACGACATGGGTTCACTCGAGGATTTCCATGAGAGCTTGCAATCACCAAAAATACAAAAAAATGAGAAAAATTTAAAAATCCAAAAAGATTTCGGGAGACATTTGGTTGATCAAGATTTTGAGGAGAGAGTCCACTTGTCAGAACCCTGGACCACGCATGCATTCACACCCAGTCCCACCTTTGACCCCGAGGATGCCACTGTACAGACTGCTCTTGGCATTCCTCGTGTATATGCTGATTCCGACCTCCTCCCTTGTATGGAGGAGGTCCAAAAATTCAAAAAAATGCTGACCGAACCCGAAGTGGTGGCCACCATACATGAGATTATTCGTGCCCCATTTCAACAGGCCATGACCGATCTATCTGCTCCTCTTCCCAAGAAGAGAAAGCGGAGGAGCAGATCTGAGCGTCATATCTTGACCATGGCCAATGCCCACACCATCACACACCATCCCATTCCTAAGAAGAGGAACACTACCACACCTTTCATTAGCTGCCCAATCTCTGACCATACATGTGATCACACTCTCCTAGACGGCGGTGCTTCGATTAGCATCATACCCTTCTCGTTGGTACAGTCTCTTCACTTAGGGCCTCTCAAGAAAACCACGATGATCGTACAGTTCGCTGATGGATCAATAAAGAGGCCGAAGGGTATCCTTGAAAACGTCGTCATATCGATTCAGGGCACGAACCACAATGTTGATTTTGTCGTGTTGCCCATGGAGACCTCCACAGGGGAGCCATCTCCAATCATCCTGGGACGACCATTCCTCGCCTCTGCGAGGGTCGTTATTGATTACGGATCAGGAGAGATTCGCTTCCGTCCTGCTGACGAGAGCGAAGCATTGATCACCGCACCTACTGCCGACCAGAGACTTGCATCAGATGTGACTTCACCTATCTTGGCTGACCCCGAGGACTATGATCTATATGAGGATATCAGAGAGACCTTCTTTATGACCGATGATGAGACCCGAGAATTCCTCTCCAAGGAGGAAAGCTCGGAAAGCATAGACCTTGGTGTTTCCGCTTCCTGTGATTGGTGGTGTGTTGATGACATCCGCGGGATCCACACGATTGACACCTTTGAGCGGAGGGCAGATGTAGAGACTATACAGGACGGACATGCTCTGATTACTTCCACTGATGAGTCCGCTCCTGCCCATGTAGATACTGATGAGACTAAGGCCGAATTTGATTTAGTTGCTTTTCTTCAGAAATTCGGACCTTTTGATGAGAAAGACGATCCGGTTAAGATTATAGAGGACGAACAGAGTTCGACTACTTCCATCGATGACTTCGTGCCTTTTGATTTTGACCTGGATGACACCTCGCTGGACGACTCTGAGTACACTTCTTACGATGAGGATGAGTTCGTCCCATTCCACTTTGATATCAGCGAGACTCCCAAGGCCGGACCTAGCCGTACTTCTTCCACTACTCAGTTTGTGCCTTCACACCCTAGGGCCCCTGAAGATCTACCTTCTGTCGACCCTGATCGGCTTCCGTCCACTGTGGACCCCGATGTCGACCTGCATCACACCAGATCCATTCCGCAGCGGTCCCGCAAGAAGGTTCGCTTTCAACCTTCTTGATCATGTGTACATCCATCTCTGTTGTACATCCTCTTATGTTTATTTTCGTCCTTCTCTCGTTTTGCTCGACCACCCGTTCTCGTGTTTGCCTAGCTTAGGACGTACTTTGTCCTAAGTACAGGGGGGTGGACGAGCCGAGTGCTCTTCTTCGTTCCGTTTCATTACTCCTGTTGTCGCCTATACTTAGGGCTTCTTTTACCCTAAGTATAGGGGGAGTGACGTGTATATCCTTCTCTATCTTCTGCCATCTTCCGATTTATTTTCTTCTTTTCTTCTTTTCTTCTTTTCCTCTTATATCTTCTTCATCTACCGAAAAGGTGCCACCCTTGTAGACAGTTTTCCATACTTAGGACGCACTTTGTCCTAAGTATAGGGGGGTGTGCACCCCGAGTTTCCTCCATTCTTCTCGATCCTCTCCATTGTCTCCTCTTCTTGTCTATACTTAGGGATATCTTACCCTAAGTATAGGGGGAGACAATCTAAGTACGATCTGTTCATTCCCACCCTTGGCCCTCCCTGCTTTGTGTACAGTCTGCTATACTTAGGATTATTTGATCCTAAGTATAGGGGGGACGGTCAACTTCTCATTCATTGATTCATTGATTTATTCATTTATTATTTGAGTTTTTCCTATACTTAGTACGAGTTATGTCTTCTCTTTTCTCTCCGATCTATGAGGACACAGCTCAAGCTAAGTATAGGGGGGTCGTATATACTACGTATATACTTTAGCCATAACTCGTACTTTCGTATTTTCTTAATAATATGGCTAATACTTCTTTAAAATTCATTACAAATCTTAATAAAAAGATGTGATTATTCCTCAAATTCTTTTTGTATTTACTGATTAATAAATCAGGTGAAAATGTTTTTTGCAAAATGTTTGAAAAATAGTTTGAAAATCCTTGTGAACATTTATTGAAAACTATTGTGAAAATATTTTGTTACATGTTTTCAACCTGTGTAAAAATGTGTGGTTTGTAAAAAATTTCTTTTTCTTTGTGTGAAATAAAAATTTTTGAAAAAAATGATTTGCAAATGGTTTGAAAAATGGTTGCAAAAATATTTGAAAAACCTATATATACTGTTTTGAAAGCCTTTGCAAAATGATTTTCAAATGTGTGTAAATGATTGCAAAAATGTTTGTAAAAATTATTTTGGACTATAGTTTTCAAAAATTGTGTGAAAAGCTTGTGTCAAATAAGTTTGAGGAGTACTAACATCACACCAAAATCCACTATGTATATACTTATAAAATTGACCACTTACCCTGTAAATTCTTCAAACTCACTTCTTGTATATATAAGAAGCACTCCCGTGTACATATTTTAACCTAGTTTTCAGCCAAAACTTTTTGTTTTCAAAAATCCCAAAAACATT
This sequence comes from Ottelia alismoides, assembly GCA_037367405.1. Lineage (NCBI taxonomy): Eukaryota > Viridiplantae > Streptophyta > Magnoliopsida > Alismatales > Hydrocharitaceae > Ottelia > Ottelia alismoides. The sequence continues at coordinate 1,074,675 of JAZKJV010001167.1, read as the reverse complement.
TGCAAAATTAAAATCCAAAAACATCTGAAAAATCTTTTTGAAAAATACAAAAAATTGCATCTGCATGCATCATCTTTTCAAAAATCCATAAAAAGTTCAAAATCTTGAAAATTGCATCACAAAAATATTTTCTGCATTGCATTGCATAGCATGAGCATTTTTCGGATTGAGTTTGATATTTGAACAAGTCTAAGTAAAATTCGAAGATTGGAGCTTGATTGGACCTTATAATCTACCTAATAACAGGAACCTTATAGGAACTGGGTTTGAGGTACTTCAGGTCTAGTTGACTTAATTCTTTGAGGATCACGGGACTTGGTTCAATGGATTCTTGACTGCCTAAGTAGAGTATTTCGGAGCACACGCACGACTCTTGTTGATAATGACCTAACTTGGACACCTGCACCTTTCACATGGCTCAACTCAGTTGGAGTGGTGAGGGGATTGGATTTGCCGGTATGAGACGCACACAAGTGGAAACACTTGTCCTCCTCTAGGGAGGAAAGTGCACCCCAACCCGTCCAGTGATTAGGAAGTCTAAAGACAGGAGGCTGTGGGTTGCGATAAAGCTTCAAAAGAGGGATAGTCTACAGGCTCAAGAGGAAAAACTCCTTATGTAAATGCTGCTGTGTATAGTATTCAAAAAAAATAGTTCAGGCATGTACAAAAATAAAAAGCCTGCAAGTATGTACAAAGTCAATAAGCAAGCTTGAGTTCCAAAGTCAAATATGTGAGCCTGCAGCAGGATGACTTGACTACACTGGTCTTGCATCCCGGGATAGGTAGCTACACTGGCTACCGTCCATTCTTCTCTTCACCCCCTCCTCTTGAGCTGGTTGCCACTTGAACTTAGAAGGGAATACCCCGCTCCTCGAGGATGGAGTTATAGGATTGGGGAATCATTGGGTTGTCGTACTGGAGAAGTCAGTTTCTTTGTCATTCTAGTTGGGGAGAGCCACCATCACTTACACTGTACAAGTCAGATTCATAGTCGTAAGGGTTTGCGTATGAATTGAGATATTTCTGACCTGGCTATTGAGGAGACTTGGACAGAGTTTTGAGATTCTCAGGGACTGTTGGATTTCAAATTCGGTTCTCATTAAGGTTCCGCCCGCACTAAAATTCCAAAGGTCCGACTTAAGCTCCAAACTTTGGTTTTGTGAAGACAAGTTTGATAATTAAATTTAGTCCATCTTTCTTCTTTTTCTTTTCTTTATTTTTCTTTTTCTGCACTTATTGCATAAGTGTTTGCTAGGGACTAGCAAAGGCAAGTATAGGGGGATGATGAATCCACGTTTCATCATCTTTATTCTATCATTTTGGCCTTAAAAACCCTAGTAAATGCGTGTAAATAGGCATAATTCATGCATTTTAGCATTCATGTATATTTATGTAAATATTGTATAAAACACGGTTTTTATAGCCAAAATTATAGAATAAAGAAAAGAAAAGAAAAAGAATAAAATATTGTAAATATTTTATGACCCGAAACCCCGAGACCTAGGCATCTTGATGAATAGGTCGACAAGGAATAAAGTAGGGGGAGATAAGGTCAGAATTGCAGAGAAAATACCTATACATTCTATTGATTCTTTATTCATTTTGGGACCTATTTTTGGTTCCACTTTTTATACATCAAATGAAGAAACTTTGTACATGAAAGTTGTAGACTTGATGAATAGGTCGACAAGGAATAAAGTAGGGGGAGATAAGGTCAGAATTGCAGAGAAAATACCTATACATTCTATTGATTCTTTATTCATTTTGGGACCTATTTTTGGTTCCACTTTTTATATATCAAATGAAGAAACTTTGTACATGATTGTAGATAATTTAATAAAGAAAAATACAAAATTGATTTCACAGAAAAATAATGTACAGAGAAAAAGTTATGGTCTGAATAAGAATCCAGAATGCCAACTTCCCAGACCCGTATCTCACAAATAAAAACTCCAAATGCAGCGTACTCACCTTTAATTGTATATAGAAGAAAATAAGCTAATTAATGGTGGTGGTTTCGCATGTGGCGGAGCTACGGTTTGAAAGTTGACTTTTGGACCCTCATTGTATACTTGTACAGAATAAAATATTCAATTTATTAATTATTTATTATTCATTCATTTTTATATTTTTATAATATTGTAAATAATACTTATAATAAATATGTATATTAAAATTGGAATAAAAATACAAAAGAAACACAAAATAAAATACTTAAAAATAAAATACATAGATACATTACCTGTACATATACCTATAAAAAACATATTTGTATTTTATTAAATATACAAAACTTATTATAAAAATAAAATAAAAATATATTCATGTATATAAAAGTATTTTATAATTTTATAAAATCATAAATAGAAATAATAATATTAAAAATACCTAAATAAAAATAGAATACTTAAATATATAGATATATACTATAAAGGGCATAAATGCAAACTTGTAAAAATATACTTCATAAAAATAAATAAAAATCACTATAAAATAATTTATAAAAAAAATAAACATTTTTCATTTTATAATTAAAAATCAATAAAATCATTTCCTATTTTTAATTGAATTTAGAAACTTTTTTTCCAAGGTTTTTTCTGGTTGGTCCACGTGGACCAACCAGATCCCTCCCTTGGTTGACCTCGGTCAACTCTCTGACCGAGGTCTGAAGCCTGTCAGAATGAGTTTTTGTCTTTTTTCTCTATTTTTTCGAGGCACTTCCTTGCATTATCTCGTGATGGTCCCTTGACGACTTTTCTTCCTCGACATGTGATCTTACACGCCCAATGCTAACATCGGTCTTTGGATCGCTGTGGCGCTCGATATGCCTCGTTGAAAGTGCCCCGTCGACCATCTTTCAAAATAGGACCCAAAACCTCCATTTTCATTTGAACCCTTTTTGCCCGAGCCTTGGCCACTCCAGTCAGCTCAGGATCGAGGTCTGTGACAGGGACCTCTCCAGCCACGTCGAGCGTGCCCAGGTGAAGGAGAAGGAGCTTCCATCATCTCTGGCGGTCTTCGCCGTCGTCGAGGTACATATCTCGGGTTTTTCGACCCTCGAGGTCAGTTCTTCTTTGCTTAGTCCATCCTGTTTATCCTCTAGACGCATTTATGTTGTTTTCATTGTCTGATCTCACCCATTAGCTGTAGCGCACCCCACCCCGCCGCTCGCCACTGTTCGCACCGGCGAGCTCCGCTTTCATCTGACCATACCACCTACACCTCCTCTCCAACGTGTATAGCCCCAGGACCTCCTTTTTGTTGCTGCTTGTCCGAGTTCTCTTGCAGGTCTTGGAGGGAACATCCCCGTCGGGGATTGATTTTGTACAAGCACCAGGTCGCCGGAGGCCGTCCTCTCGCGTGAACCGCAGGTCCGCGCCTGTTTCTGTGGGGCCATTTTGTTGGTGCAGCCCGTCCCGCCACTTCGCCAGGAGCCTGTCGTGCCTCGTCTTGAGGCTAACCATCGCCGGAGTCGCGGGATACGTGGGATCGAGCTCGCCGAGGTCCGTGTCCACTCCAGCTCTTCCAGACACCTCGCGGGCCGTCGATCATGGTGGAGCTCTTCACGACGCACAGGTGGCGTCGGATTTGATTCACCCGAACCGTCCGATTGTTACCAGCGTTTTAATCCAGGCCGCAGGCATCGAAAGGGTATCGGACCATCTCGTCGCGCCACGTGGCGTTAGTGACGCGCGCCTGGCCATCGGATTCGCCCCTTATTTTGGGTATATTGCACATTATTACCGCTGAGTTTTGTAATTACTATTAGATGCATAAACATTCAGCTGCAGTTTAAGAATTTTGTACTAATTTCATTTCAGGCCCTCGCGTTTTTGTTTTATTGCAATTCTGCCCTCCCCAGGCGCGCGTGCTCTTGCACGTGCTTCCTGGGGATTTTGCGAGGATAACCTTGTATTTCTTGCATTGGATATTTAGTCCAGTAACTAATTTCTTCAGTTATAAATTTCGTTGGGAAATTTACACGCAGGTCCCCGCGCTTTTTGAATATTACAAAATTGCCCCTGTGTGTGTGCCTTTTCTCTTTGCTTCTTGTATTTTTTTGCATGCTTCTATAAAATCCAAAAAAATTCTCCAAAAATCATAGTAGAGTCCTGTTGCATAGTAGATTAACGCCATATTTTTATTTTTCGTAATTATTGCATTTTTATATTTATAAAAAATCAAAAACATCTATTTTATGCATTGTTTAGCTTAGAAAATCCCTAAAAAATATAAAAACACTCCAGAAAAATCCCAAAAAAATATATTGTGTTCCTTTTAAAAATTTTAGTGTGTTCTAATTTCAGACCAAAAATCATTAAAAAATACAAAACCAAACTCCTAAAAATTGCAAAACCCTGAAAACCTTTATAAAAATATTAAAAATTCTTCAAAAACCCTAAAAATATAATCTTGGTGTCCAAATCTTCCTTATTTTATTATCTTTAAGTGAAAATTAAAGTGGAGAATTTTTGCTACTGTTTTCTATTTTATTTCCCCATTTTAGTTTCAGCCTTGCATTTTATTCACTGTTTGCTTTATTTTGATAATTAAAAATACCAAAAACATTCTAAAAATTACCCAAAAATCACAAAAACAGTAAAAAATTATAAAAAAGATCAAAAAGACTTCATTTGCTAATTTTTGGGTATTTTTTGTGCATTTTTATAAATATTTCTTTCTCTCTTTTATTACATTGTTTTTACATTCCAATATTGAAAAAGAAAATAGAAAAGTATAAAATATAAAATATAAAAATCAAAAAAATTAAAAAATCAAAATACAAAATTATAAAATTAAAAATTAAATAAAAAAATATAAAATTAAAAACCCATAAAAAAATTAGCTTAGTAGCCACTTGATCACATTCACACTTTCGAGCAAGTTTGCCCCGTTCTACCTGTCTGCTCCCTGTGTTCGACCTCTACACATACTTGCACCTATACACATCTTGTTTTAGAGTTATAATAAATTTTAACTCCGCACATTTACTTTCATTGTTTGATTTATCTGTCGTGGGTTAATTGTTGTTTTAATCCGAATTTCGTGTGGTCGATTCAGCGACTGAGTTCCCACCTTGTGTGGAACTTAAGATCACCGATTTTCGTGTTAAACAGGATCAAAACTAGACAACATGCCTGATCTAACGGTTGTTGCTCTTCTCCAACAATGAGGAAGAACAACTTCCTGGAGCTCCTTCCTCGGTTGAAATCTTCGATCACCGACGTCTTCAGAAACTGCTAATGGGTGTTTTCGACTCGTGGGGACTGTCCGCAGTTGATGGATTGCTCAAATTGGACCAGATCTCATCGGGAGGAGGTATGGGGATCTAGTGGATCTCGAGTAGCTATGCGACCTTGTAGGTGTTCTTATTTTCTCCATAAGGGGCTTCGAAATGTCTACTCCTGCTCAAAAGAGTCATGGACTTGAGAGTCTCTCTCTCAATCCACCAAAATGGAGCCAAAAACAAGAGGGAGAGGTGAATATGGGATCTCCAATGATGAGTGGTGGATGGAGATCGATCCTTCGTTCTATGCAAGAATGAGGTTAGTTGATGCTTTGGGGATACGAAGAACATGAAGGAAACGATGAGGTGAAGATGGGGATGAAACGATGGATGTAACGGGCAGGACAATGGCTGGATCCTAGAGCTCTAGCGACAGATTTTTGAATTGTAAGCCGATATCGATCAAATCAGATGAAATAAAAGCAAACCTAAAGTACTGATTACACTAGGAAACAAAAGAGCTAATGATAAGGGCCTCACTTGGCCGGGAGGCGAGGGAAGCAGAACCGTTGGAGCTTGCTCCGACAATGAGTTGAATCGCCTCGAAACGCCCTTTTCCTTGCCTTGGATCACCGGTGTCGCCTCCCTATCACAAAGGGATCACTCCAGAGCTAGATTCCTAGGGGTTATGGATGCCAAAGAGGGATTAAACTAGAAATGAAGCTCGGGGGTGGAATTGTATGTCATAGATAAGGATGGTAGATGGATAGGGTTTCTAATCGATTGGAGGATTGTTCAAAGGGTCTAAGCATTGGGTGTGTATTAGGATGCAATGATGTAGAGTTTGCACGAGAAATCTAAGAGAAGAGTAATGGGTCACCTGGGAAAATGGGAGAAGATGGATGGGCATCGTGTTTAACAGGGTAGGTAGCCCTCAAGTCAAAGTTGACTAGGGGTCAACCTTTGGTGAGCCCCCATTGGTTCACTTCAGACCGTAAGAAAAAATTAAATTTAAAAGAAAAGAAAATAAAATAGAAACTAATTTTATTAAATATAAAACATAAAAAATATTTATAATTTAATAAACTATTTTTCTGTTTTTTTTTATTTATTTTTACAACCGTATTTGATATGTGTTAATTTTTACAAAAATACTTATATGCATATATATGTTTTGTCTATTTTATTTTTATTTTATATTTTTAATACTTATTATCATATTCACATATTTTATATATCCATATTGTAATGAAATACATATTTACATATTTTTACTTTATTTTTCTGATTTTATTTACATGTATAAATAAATATATGTATATACATGATAGGTATAATATACTTATACATTTTATTTCTTATTTATTTTAATGTGATTTTAATGGTTTTATTTTTATATTATATTTTTAAGAGATTTTTACCCGATAGACCCTATAATCTTTGCTAACTACATCTACGACCATTGAAACAACCTAATTCCTCCCTCAACCATGTAAACTTGCTCCGTCTTAACCCAAGAAACCTGCCGTTAAATTGTCACATCTTGGGCTAACTTGCTTGGGTTAAAACTCAACTAATAAAACCACGTGAAATCTAAAGATTGGATTTCTTCCTCTGTCTCATTCATTCTTCTATCCCCTTGGATCCTTGGGCGGATTTTGGGACGATTGTGATGGACCCTTGGAGCGACGGAGGGGCTGGCCAGGTGGCGGTGTGTCGGTGAATACCCGCTCTAGGCAGAGGTGCTGAGCCGCGTCGGGGTCGAGCGGAGGAGGTGGTGGAGTGGCAATGGTGATCGATGGTCAGCGGAGATCTAATCTCCTGATAGAGGTGCTGCTCCAGGGGAAGGGGTCGATACGGTGACGATGATGTTGGCTGCGATGGAGCTCCTTCGAGGCAGACGTAGATGCGATGGTCGGTGGAGCTCGCGATGGGCAGTGGAGGGCGGGGCGAAGGGCTCTGGGCAGAAGGTGGGGCAGAGGGCTCTGGTCAAGAGAGATGAGGAGGGTAAGGGGGAATGGTATTGAATATAAATTTGATAAACAAAATGGGTATAATGTAAAAGAACATAACGGAATCCGGTTGGTTTTAACGGGTAAATAATGGGGGTTAACCACAGGGTTTATAGGGTAAGGGTTAGCAAATTTATAGGGTCGAGGGAGGAATTAAGTTGTTTCCAAGGTCGTGGAGGTAATTGGCAAAGATTATAGGGTCTGTTGGGTAAAAATCCTTATTTTTAATATATGTTTTAAATCATATTTAATTATTTAAAAATATAATAAGAGTAAAAATATGAAAAATAAAATATTCGAATAAATTATACAGATACATAGTACAGTGGAATCCTAGAAAATTGACTTTTTCATCTTAACTCCATTTTTAATGAAATCATTAGATATATAATTTCATTTGACACACAATGGAGGTGAGTATGCTAAATTTGAAGTTCATATGGAGAAGATATTGATCTGTGAAGTTTTGTTTGCGGCTTTTTCATCTGTGTGTCTGAGTTGCACTGTGCATTATTTTATGTGCAATTAATTTTAATATTTTCTGTACATTAATATGTACAAGTTTAATGTTGATCATATTATTATTTGAGGTGTGTAAAATAAAGAGTAAAATAGAGAAAAAATATCTATTTTGAAAAAATGAAAATTAGGGTTTTTATATGCGGTATTTGGTCCTTATTTCCATCTACTTTATTCTGTGTCGACGAAGTCAATATTGACTTGGTCTCGGGTTTAGGGACATTCAATATCTTTGATACTTCATTTATTTTCCTTTTCTTTTCTTTATTATTTTATTTTAAATTTAAATATAGATAATTATGTATTATTCACAGGTAACTAATTACTGTTAATTTATACAGGTTAGCCATATTTACTAGTGCTTTGATAGAGATTTAAAGATAAAATAGAAGAATAAAGATAAATGATGGTTATTCATCAGTTGGGGAGGGGGCCGAAGTCAGACAACATTGGGTAAGGGAGGTGAGGTCGGGATTGTACTAAGAGGGGGGATTGGGGGGAGGGGGTCGAGGTTGGGGTTATGCTAGAAACCCGGTGAGGTCGAACTGTGGATGATGGGAGGCCCCAACACACTGTATCATTCTGCAATAATAGGCCAGTGTCGATCTTAGCAACCATGATGGACGCCTCCTGCGGAGGTGGGTCATCAGGGAAGAGCAAGGTGGGTAAGCGGACCTCGATGTCATCTCGAATTCATTCTATTCCATGCCAAAATTTGTTTAGGTTCTTATTCTCATTTTAAATTCCTTTTTCATGCAAGTTTGTTGAACCAATTTGGTGCAAATTTTCCCCTCCTTAAACTAATTCCCAAATCTCATGTTTATCCCCTACTCTCCTTTTCTTCATCGGTATACATGCACAACAATAATTGTGATGCTTCCAGGTGCACATCTCACGGATATGATATTCCTTCACAATCTCACCTTCCAACCAAGTTTGTTTTGCATCAACTACGCTTTCCAAGTTCTCAGATTTTGCTCAGATTTCACCATGCCGTTCACTTTATTCTTAATCTGCTTTGCATGGACTTTATAATATTCCAGGTGTGACTTTAATACGTATTGAACTCACAGGTAGTCTCGGGAATTGGCGGGACAAATGGGAGGTGAAGTGTGTTGGGCAGGGGATGGAGGGGGAGGAGGATGGTTGGAGGGGGGAGAATGGCATAATATTGTAAATTTTATAAATAATAAGGGCCAACATTAGCTATTTTTAATGGATTTCATTTAACAGAGTGATTGATAAGAGTTAATCACATGGGGTTATGGTGTAAGAGTTAGCAAGTTTATGTGGTTTAGATGATTACGAAGAATACAAGATCGAGAAGGTAATTTACAAAATTTTTAGAGTTCTTCGTGTGAAAAATCCCTTTTGTAAAGATTTCAATAGGATAATCCAATAATCATCATGTTTCTTACCAAATTTGTTGGGTCATGTAGATGAAAGCACCGAATTCTCCTTTTAAGCATCTCGAAAAGCCATGCTATGTTCATTGTTCCTCTAGAGATCGTACTTTTGGAATCTTTTTTTATTCCAAGCACCCATTGGTATACTTATGAAGTTCATAGATGCAAATCAGATAATTTTCAAATAATCTTTCTTCAAATATTTTTAAATTTTTTTGTAATATAGGGGGATAGTGAAATTATTAGCTAACAGATTTTTAATATCAATAAATTATAAACTAAGTTCCTCTTTTATCACATTAAATTATATTTTAAAGAGTGATGTCTAACGTCTATATTTTTAGTTCAAAAATGGTTTTTGGGGGCCTTAGACAAATTAGTAGTAATGTTTCATCATAAAATATTCAATAGAATTATAAGAAATGTCAAAATCTAAATAATCTTTTTCATCTATGGTACTTGAGCACATGCTAGAGCATCAACAATGCACTCATCGTTGGTTGTAGAGAGATACATGCAATTTTATTTCTTTGAGAACCACGAGATTATTGTGATACTTATGAAGTGACAAGTCATGCTAGTACTCTTGTGATTTATAATCCACGTCACTAAAGGTATATGAATGAAAAAACTATCCTTAGGGTAAAACAAGCTAAAGTCTACAATATCAAGATGATATTAAAGATTTTTTACAACAAATTAGACTGATTGTTTATTAATTTAGATATGAGCATAAAGATAAGTTGCAAACAAGTACCATGACTAGATGCATTCAATTAAAGTAGAGAACCGATGATATCTTGTCTCAATAGAGATTTGTATCCAATGGCTTACATGATTCATCTGCATCCAAATGAGATGTAATATTCATTAGAGTATATTTTCCTTTCAGCTATAAAAACCAAACTTTTTCAGGAGGTAATGAATCGATGATTCATTGACTTAATATCTAAATTTTTCTTAAATTCCTGAGCAAAACACCACAAAAACCACATAAAAATAATAAAATCAACTCTTGTGTTGAAAATAGCTTAATTATCTATTATTAATTCATAATTAGAGTTATAAAGAAAATCACAGTAAATGATGAAGAAATCATGATTGAAACATGTGAATATGTACTTTTATATATAGTTTAGAATCATCTGAAATTTTTGATGAATTCATACTAACTCGAAGTGAAATAAAGCAAACTCCATTGTGTACATATTACTAAGCTCATTCAATAAAAATTCTAGAAAATACTACCTATAAATATTGCAAATAGATTCAAACCCTAATTTCAGGACCGAAAGTCGTAAAGCTAAATATCTCTCTCATATAGTGTCCAATAAAACTCTACTCACTTTTAAATTAATGTACATCAAATTCTCTACAACACAAGATCTAACCCAAGGTAATCGGAGTCGATATAAGAAACTTGGGTTTTGAGATTAAATTTTAGATTATACAATATCAACTAACTTATACCTATCATTTTATGTGCATTTTTTATTTATTATTCTTTATTTTTCATTTATTTTCTTCATTTATATTCAAACTAAATATAAAAGAATAAAACTCCAAAAAGTCCAAAAAAACAAGAAATTATGTATTCTGACATTGTATATAATGAATTAACATTTGTATATTATTACCTATATTAATTATTTTATATATTTCTTAATCAATAAAAATCTAGAAAATATAATAGATAAATAAGTGACTATTATTTTATAAAAATACTAGTGGATATAATATTTAATATAAAAATCAAATATAAAAACATAAAACTCAAAAAATCGGGTATTTTATACATATAAAATATCAGCAAAAATAATTACTCTTTACATATGAGATATTTTGTTTTTGGGTTAAACATGATAGTGGTAGATCTCATGAAGACCAATTTTAGATTTGACTCTATCGACTATGTGTTATTTTAAGTTTTTTATTTATACTCTTTATTCAAATAATTAGTGTTTTCCATGTGGCTTCATGCTACTCGCCAGACCCATTCCACATCCTTTGTGGACATTTAATAATATTTAGCACCTCTTATGTCCATAAATTAAAAGTTTGGTATCATTTTGTGCATTTGTTAACCCTCTTTTATATGACATATTATCAACATGCATTGGTGTTATATTTAAGTATTGATTATTTTTTTAATACAACATTGATTCTGAGAAATTTATTCATTATAAATTCATTTATATTTCCGAATGTTGTGAAAAAATTGTCTTTGAAGGTCTTGATATAAGGAATCTTTTGAACTTAAATTGCAGAAATTTATTGAATATTTTCATTTACATAAATTATATCATGTATTGATTGTTTTATTTTTTATATTAAATTTGAAAATTAAAAATTATCTTGTGTAACACTCTTTTTTCTATAATTTTGTGATTTTTTAAGAAATTTATTGAAATGATTGTTATGCTTAAAAATGAAATATATTAATCAGAGTACTCTATATATTTCATTTTTAGTTTAGTTATATTAATTTTAAAAATTTCAAAAAAAAGATAGTAGCTCAATTTCATCATAATTTTCATATCATATTTTTAGTTTATAAAAATATTGCATTTTCATCCTTGAAAACCCCTTAAATCACCTCCCTTCATGTGATTATGGATTAATTAAAATTTGTTTAATACATTAATTAACTAAAATAAAAGTAATTGATTTTTATTTTTTTTTACTTGGGCAAGCTCCAAGGTCAAACTCAAGGAGGAAACTATCTCCTTAGGCTAATTTTCACATAATTTAGTGGTTAGGTTTTCGAGGAAGATTTTTTATGCAATTAAAATGGACATGCAATTGAGGCTAACTTCAGGGAATAATTTACAATTTTTCAATAAAACAAAGTCCGATGAAACTCATCCAAGCTGACAAGTAATGCAAAATTAAGCTACTATGAATTTTTGATATTTTTCGGATGTGAAATGAAATTATTGTGAATTAAAGATGGCCAGTATTCGGAGTTTCCCTGGGGTTGGTCAAGCGAAAGCCATGTCTAATTATTAGTCACATAGGGAAAAATAAATCTTAAAATATATATATATATGCAATTAAAATTAAGTTACTTAATTTACCAATTTATTTATTTAGACTACAATATGTATGCGAATGAGATGAAATTTAGATACATGGAAAAGGAAATTCTAAAGACTATGATTTTTATTAATTTTTAGATTAAGGTATGATTTACTAAGAATGTACGACTCTTAGATGAGAAGATTATGCTAAATTTCACCACAATAGTATCAATACATCAATCAATGCTCTAATATTTTTCAATCAAATACAACATAAAGAGATTAACGTAACAATTAAATGACTAACATAATGCAATTTTTGGAATTAAAAGATGGTGAACAATGATATTCCAAACAGACATACAAATGAGAGGGTATAAATGCAATGTTCAAAAATAAATAAACTAAAAATCAATGCAGACATGACTAAAAGGACATTACCAAAACCCACTGGGAGTTTAATATAATTATTCCCAAAGGACATGCAGTGCGCACACGAGCGTAGTACCGAGGTTTGGGTGGCAGCTTGGATGCAGGCCTCCATATAGGGCAGATCCTCTACAGTACTGTAGAGGTCAGCAGCAAACCCACAGATCACACGAGTCACTCGATCTTGATCGAGCGGTTCGCACGAATTCCCTATTTTTATGGGCCCTTACCGTGGGAATTCGTGTAAATCGCTCGATCAAGATCGAGCAGCTCGTGTGATCCGTGGGTTTATATCAGGCCTCTGCAGTACTGCAGAGGATCTGTTTCCTACCTTTATGTGCAGATTCTTGGAAGCTTCAGGGGGTCCGAGAACGTGGCTCGACCCGTGGATAGTTGCAAGCTCGACAAAAAATGAAGATCATCGGATGAGAGAGCGAGGTTGTGAGTGGTGATTGTAAAACAGAGGCTGCGACGATGTGCTAAAAAAGGAGTAATGGGTTCATATTAATCTTTCAACATACGGCTGGAGCAGATGATTTACTAGGGAGCACAAACGGATCCTTCTCTAATGAGGGTTCAGTTGAGGACTTGGGTCCTTCTTCCTCTGTTGATCGAAGCTATGTGGTGAAATTGGTAAGGTCTTGGAGGAATTCTGGAGGTTCGTATCTCCTTTGCAGCAATGTTGTGATGGTGCTAGATCTCAGGCTACGATCTAGCAAGGTGGTTCCAAGGCTATGATCCAGCATATTAATGCAACATGGAGGAGCTCTGAGGTACTCCATTTAGTGGGTCCTTAGGGCTACACCTCTTGTTCAAGGACCTGCAAGTAATGATCCACGACTCGAGCATATAGCTTAGCCGAAAGTGTGAGATGGGTGGAAGCGTGGCGGTCCTATTTAAGCGAAGAAGATGGAGGACCAATAGCATCACGTTCATGCAGAGCTTGAGGGTGATCGAGTTGAAGGTACGTTAGAGGGATGGTGTGATCGGAGGTAAAATCATGTAGCGAATTGGCGACATAGAAGAACAACCAATAGAAAGAACACAGCAACAGAGGAAAATCGACTAAAAAGAAAATGAAGAAGACAAGGAAGAAGAAGGGAAAGAGTACTATTTGATACTAGAGGAGTTCACCTGAAGATGTGGAGCGCAATGGCGTTGCTCTATTGTTATCACTCAAGACCCCGACGGTGTGTTAAGTTGGGATGCACTCGTAAAGAGGGGAAGCAACAAGGAACAAATGTGTCCCTCAGATCACGTCAGATAAGGGAAGTTGGTCGTTGCTCTACCGAATGGGGTGGCCCTCGCTGTCATCGTGGTAGCTTGGATCTCGAGCTCTCTCTCTCTCTAAGAAGAGGCAGATGGCATGTGACAAGGACAGAGGGTACAGTTTTGATGGTTGGTCATTAGGGCTTCATGGAGGCTTCATGGAATATGTGATGTTGAAGAGAGGAGATGAGGATGGATGAGGTCTCAACTATGGGTGTGGGTGGAATCGGCCCTCGTAAGAATAGTCGATCGGAGAGTTCGGGGATGGAGAAGAAGTCTTGGTTGTTCGATCGGTCGAGATCGAATGACTGAGAGAGGGTCACGTGGCGAGATGGTATTAAAAGAAAATAAAAGGAAATAAAAAGAAAATATAAAATTAAAATAAAATAGGGAAAATAATCAGTGTTATTAGATGAAGGGATACTTCATCCAATAACCCAAAATAAGGGCGGCAAAGAGGTTAAATGGGTGGGACGTGGTGGCTTAAGGAGCTGCCATGTGTCGCCTTAACAAAATTCAAAAATAATATCAAAGAAAAACCAAAATAAAATAAAAATGATGTCAAATTAAAAAGTGGTCTTAATGAAAAGTTGTTCGTCTCAATGATACCTACAACTTTTTTTAAGGAATCAAAATCAAAAGCAATCATCTGTACAAAGTTTATTTTTAATGGTATTCTATGTACGTAGAATACTGGATTTTTTATGTTTTGTATTTTTGTATTATTTTGAAATAAGGAAAAATTAAAAATAAAATCAAACAAATATATATTTACACATAAACTCTATTTTTTTATATTTTAATAATTAAGAAAATAAAGAAATAAAATAAAAGGACCAAAATGACTTATTTTCTTTGATTTTCTAATATTTTGAAATTGGATATTTACATAATTTATTAAGACACAAATCAAAGAAAATAAATGAAAAAGAAATAAATTAAAAAGAGTTAATTATATACATAAAATAATGTGGTCCAGTTGGTCAAAATATACAATATACAATGTGGACCCAAACCCAAGTTTCACATTGAGCTCTGATTCCTTTGAGTTTGGTCTTATTTGTAGATAATTAAATGTACATTAATTCAAAGGTGAGTAGGGGTTCATAGGAGACTATTTGTGAGAGATATTTGACTTTACGACTTTTATCTCAAAACTAGGGTTTGGTTTTATTTGACAAATATACAAGTTAATGTTTTTCTGATATTTTTTTCCATATAAATTTTAGTATTATGTTCATAATGGAGTTTATTTTTTTCATTTGAGGTTAGCATAAAATAAAGAAAAATATGAGAAGTTATGTTAATATATAGATGATTATGGACATACAAATTTGGCTTCTTATTAATGTCATTATTATTGATAAAATCTAGATATTATTTACACATGCATGAGTGCTAATAACGCACTATTAATTCCTAACTACAATTATCACTTAAGAACAGAGCTCTATTTTCGACTTTTAAAGTGATGAATCACATATTCATTGACCTCTAGATTTAAACCTTGATCATCCCCGAATAAGTAAAATGAATACATTAGTGAAACGAGATTGGGTTACAAACCAAGGTCATTAAAAAAAGTGAAAATGGAGCTCGACTCAACCTTTGGATTAATAGTGTGGCGGAACTCCTTATGAGAATTAGGTTTAGAACCAACAGTCTCTAAGTTGTACAAATCATCATCCAGGTTCGACTCAGAAGTCGTTTTAGATCAACCCCCTCCTAAAACAGACTACAAGAACATTGAATAATTGTCTCTTATGTGTGAGGGATGTTAGCTCTTCCCATCCAATATGTCGAACTACCATGCAATCTCCTCCTCTAGTAACTCATCCTCAGGGACACTACAAAAAAAGGCGTGATTGGCGTACACGTCCTAACGTTTCCTGGGCGAGCACACGTGCTCGACCGACTCTGGGCGAGCACATGAGGATCACATGTGCTCACCTAGGCTTCTCGCCAATTTGAATTATGAGGTGCGGCCACGTGGCGCGTGTCTGAAAATATGGGCGAGCACTTGTATTGCACATGTGCTCACCCAGATGTGCTCGCCCAGTTGAATATTCATGTGCGGCTCATGCGGGCGTGTGTCAATATTTGGGTGAGCACTAGCGAAGCCATTGGCGAGCACATAAGTGTGCTCGCCAGAAGCCTTAAACAGAACGTCGTCCAGCCTCTCCTTCCTCATTCTATATGCGCTCTCCCCCAAAAATCACCTCTGGCGATCCCTACACGGCCCTCCTCGCCACCTGCGACCTTCCTTTGTGCATTTCAACTACACACGCATCTTCCCTTCAGATATTGCTTCATCCTTTTTCATGTTTTTTAACATCTTATTGCATATCAATCATGTTTGGATAGTTTTAGGTTTCCAAATTGTTGTTATATTATTTGTTATTTTGTATATATTCGAGTGATAGAATATGTTATCCATGCTTAGGATACGACTTGTTTAATATTTTCTTGTTAGATTTGATGATGGTTTGCTAGTTTATATGGAAATTCATGCGCGTGGTTGGTGTATGATGAAATGTCACAACCAATAATATGATTAAATGTGTATAATAAAGTGGAAAAATGAATACCTTTGTCAACGTTAAACTTGGTAGTATATTTTATCGATGCTTTATAAAGAATATAAATGATAGGAATATCATGTCATGATAGACTGTAAATGAGGTATAACTTATTATTTTCATGTGACAATTTGAACATTGATAACATATAACATGAATAATTTTATGGTTAACTTGGATTACATAATTTAGCCAATTTAATTTAGTTTAGGAAAAAACTCTTTATTATATGTTTATTTATACAAACAAACACCCTCATTATGAGAGAGGTAGATAGATAGGGAGAGATAGATATAATATGTGGAGTCATGGGCATGATGTTTCTACGTGGAGATGGGTGTATATATGTATTGAGGTGGATGATTAGATGGGGTGTATATTATTATAAGTATAATAAAATAGATTTCATATGTATTTGTAGAAAGAGGAAAATATATTTATATTAAATATTCATTAAAAATGAATTCACTTCCATTATAAAATTATACAATACCACTACTTTTGAAATTGGCTATATGGATTCCTTTTAATATAACTTAAATTGAAACTACTATAGAGACTACAAATTATGATGGAATTACAATTCAACATTTTTTAATAAATATGTTATAATTTAAAAACAATTTATAACTATCTTTTATCGATATAGATTTATATATTATAATCGAAATAATAATATTACATAACTATAACATTTAAAATGATGAATATTCCTTTAAATCCCAAAGTGTAAAACGTTTTAAATATATTTCAATAAATCCAAAAAATATTGAATTTATTTATTTCTTTTATTTAAGTAAATAGTATTGTATATTAAAATAATAAAGAATATTAATAATAAGTTAATTGTATGTGTAAATTGTGTATATATGAATTTAACCATAGGTGTAAGTGAGATCAATAGAATGGCAAATCCAAGTGTGGTGTTTGACAAACACCAATATTTCTTCTGTGCTAATTTATTATCACATTAACTTATAGTTACATTGATAATAAGGTTAAAATACTAACAATTTATTATTAAATCGCACAAAATCGTTCACACACACTGCGTCCCTCCACATCGGGTCGTGTGTGGCCCTACATACCGGGAGGCGTATGCAACACATTGGTGGATTTCATCGCCTCCAATTATGTTATAGTTTTTATATTTTGCACAGTACTATTGGACTCACTTTGGGATGAGATATACTAGTCCAATGGTCGTAGATTTTGATGTCTGCATGTGGACTATTTTATTATTTTGTAGTCTCATTTGTAGCACGTACAAATGTACGACATAAAGTGATATTGAAATATTACATTTATGTTGGCTTTCCTTAGTTCAAAGATCCCAGACTAAGGAGGTCTGTAAGGATTCAAACTTACTAAAATGCGATCGTTGTCACATATTATTTGTTTCTGATGGAAATTCGGCTCCAAAACTCCTTCCTCTTCAGTGTACTAAACCAATCGTAATTTACTATCGAAATAGTCACTACGGTGATTGTTTTGAAAGTTGATTGCGATTGGTTTTTGAGGTATACTGGAGAGGTGCTGGGTTATGCTGTCGAATTTTCCTAAAAAATAAGCAAGCATGTCACAACGATCGTCTTATAGTAAGTTCGAATCCCTATGGATGGGCTCAACTACTAACATAATTAACACACTTCTCTTCTCATCTCCTAGAATAAGTACGATCACTATAAGAAAATACAGCTTTTGTGACTATAATGTTGCTACTACACTCGGTGGGAATGTGGTCGCAACTCTTATAACGACTATTTTACGACTACATTACCACCAGATTGTGGTCGCTACTATTGGCGACGACATTGCGACCACATTATGGTCGTATTGTGGTAATAAAATTAGAGGAAATTTTACGCAGGTCCCACCAATCTAAAATCTATTTTTTCTTCCCCCATTCCCTCTCAAACCCCCCCCCCCTTTCCCTTGTTCATGTCTCCTCCACTCCAGCGCCTCCTCTTCCTCCTCGTTTCCAAGCCGTCGCCGCCTCCTCCCCCTCTCCACCACCTCCTCCTCTCCAAGCGGCCACCACCGCCCCGTCTCCACCACCTCCTCCTTGTTTCAAAACCGCCACCATCATCGCCTCCCCCTCTCCACAACCTCCTCCTCGCACCACCACCTCCCCCTCTCCACCACCTCCTCCTCGTCTCCAAGCCACTGCCTCCTTCCCCTCTCCAACACCTCCCCCTCGTATCCAAGTCGTTGCCTCCCCATTGCTGCTCGCCCACCCTGATGGGCCCAGGTCCAAGCTCATTTAAAAACTTCAAGCATTGGGCCGGGCCTAGGCCCGTAAAGTTTTCTTTGGTTCGGCCAAAGCCCAGGTCCGGCCCAATTCCTATGGGCTGGGCTTGGGCCGGGTCGGCCCATCTCCACCCATTATAGATTATTAACTTTGAGTTTTTGTTTAAAGTCAATCTCAATTCAAGTTAGACGAGCCAAAATTGTTTAGAACATATGCCATAATAATTGTGAAACAACTAAAACTTAATTCTACCGTAGATGATTTCTCATTTTATAAAAGTGAACTCAATGTTAGATACCATAAACATCTCTCATTACAAAAATTGAAAGAGTGAACCAAACTTACACAGTTAACAACAACAAGTGCACCGGGCACTGCATGTTAAAAAAATGAGCATAATGCCCATATTGTATAAAGTTTCGGTAATAGAAAATATTCTTATGGAAAAAAATAACACTAACAAATTTAAGAATAACCAGTAGAATCTAAACTATATACTAACTAAGGAAAATTAATTCCGAATTGAAATACTACGACCATCAACTCATATGTCTCACACCTGACTTTCTTGATTTATAAATATTGTATGAAGACAGGATACATGAACAGAGTGTGCATGCAATAGGTGAGAGTTTCAAGGCGTGTAGGATATGGGAAGGGTTCGGGCCCTCTTCGGGTCGGGCCCTTGGGCCGGGTCGGGCTGGACCGAGCCAAGCCCGAGCTCGGCCCAAAAATATTTTGGGCCTAAATGTTGGGCCCGAGCCCAGCCCAATGTTAGTTTGAGCTTAGGTCGGGCCGGGCTTTTTGGGCTGGGCTTCGGGCTGGTCGGGCCGGCCCAGCCCAATGCTCATATATCTTCTTTTTTTGTAATTACCCAAAAAAAACAATATGAACTTAGATTTTCTAAGGTTGATACTTCGTCTCAATTTTATTCTACATGACCTACAAATTGTTCCTACCTATTGTTTTTCTCATTAGACCCGAAAAAGATGTAAATGTTTGTCTTTTTTTGGTAAATGTCAAGGCTTATTTAGTCTTTTGCATTAAAAAAAGCAACTCATGGAAATAAAGGAGGAGGAGTCACTTAAAGGGAACCTTCCCCAAATGCAAAACAGGGCTATTACTTTTTCCTTATATGTATCATTATTCCCTGATAGAAACTAGTGAGGTTTTGGGGAAAAACACGAAGGTTCGGACCCATCTATAAAGTTGCTAATTAGTGTGTGGAAGCCATTCCAAAGTACAAGAACCGATGCTTTGAGGTGCTAACACAAATTAGAAAGTGTCTCGGCTTTAGTCCTTTCTTCCTTGATTATTGTTCGCATCTCGGTGAAAGTGCATCTTAGTGCGTGGAGAGAAGAAGGGAACCAGTTCTTAAAGGAAGCTCTCTTTTCTTTGTAAGGTGTCCTATTAAACTATTTTTGGACATCTACCCAAAAAAGATGATCAACGAGGATTTTGGAATAAAGGTAAAACACTGCTCAGCAAGTTCAAGTTCCTTGGTAACTATTTGAACCATTTCACTTTGTTGGTTGGGTGCAACTCGTGGGAAAAAGGATGCAAACATACGTCAATAGAACATGCGGCCATAAATATGACATCATTTCGTTTATTTACTCAAAAAGCTACCTGGAGGAACCTAAGTCGGGAGCGTGTCGTCGCCATTGTCAGTGGGAATAAATGATGGGTCATTGCAACAAGGAAGTTGCGAATATAAATGGGGGAGGTAACACCCCCAACCTCAAACGTAGTCCCATCTAAAACTCACAAAGTGTGTGTGGTTTATAAGTGATAGAGATTACTACTTGACAACTTGAGCTTAAGCACTTTGGTGGTTGTCAATGGGTCCATTTGGGCACGAATCCATTTCCTCGATAGTGGATCAGAGACCTAACCACGGGACGTTATAATATGGTATCAGAGCAGGTTCTCTTTGATAGTGAGAATGGCTACCTGAAGGGACCTATGCAGGGAGTATGCAGCCGCCACTGACACCGTGAATAAGTGATGGGTCATGTCGCAATGAGGACGTTGCGAATATAAGTGGGGGAGGTTGTAACACCCCAACCCCAAATACAGTCTCACATCTAAAACTCACGAAATGTGAGAGTAGATTATAAGTGGTGGGGACTACTGCACAACTTGAGGTTAAGCATTTTGGGTAGTTGTCAACGGGTTCAATTGAACTCGAACCTAACAAGTTGTCATAGTCAATTTTTCTCCATAACGAACTGGAGATCTAAGCTCGGAACATTATATAATCAAACACATTAAATCATATCTTTATAGTAATTATATTTTACAACTATTGTTACGTTGAATGTTGTTTGTTTCCAGACTTGTTTGTTACCCATGAAATTCATAACAAACAATATATTTGTTCCGGCATGTTAGCAAGAATTCCCATAGCAACACTTACCTATTAGTTTATTTGAATTTTCGGTTATTCAATATCTGGGGCGAAGCCATATTTTATATTGATCAAGGGTGCAAATACTTATTACATTAGTAGAACTAGATGAAAAAACATCTTGACGTTATTCATAAAATCTTATGTCTCATAAAATGATTATTATTCACATTTCTTAAATTTTTTGTAATATAATTATATATTTTTATATTCTATACCACAGTTTCGTTATATTCCATTAAATAGATTGTAGTAATAATGTAAATTTTACTATTCTGCTATTTTTCAAGTATGCAAAAATTAAAGAGATTTTCAACCTTGTGTCTGTATATTTTGATGCCAACACTTCTAACCCTCCATATTTTATTATCACATAATGACAACTGAAATTCATCTATATTTACACTTGTGCCCCTACCGTTGAACATCCATATGTGCAACCATTTGAAATAAAAGTAAAAAGATTACAATATGGGATAAAAATTACAAAGCAACCTTCAAACTTGATCAGTTTACTCTTTGTCCTTCTACATCTCTCTCTCTCTCTCTCTCTCTCTCTCTCTCTCTCTCTCTCTCTCTCTCTCTCTCTCTCTCTCTCTCTCTCTCTCTCTCTATCTATCTATCTATCTCTCTATATATATATATATATATGAGTGATCCTATAAGAGCAAAAAAATGTGAGAGCATGCATTCTGTACCACTAGATTCTATCTTCTCTTTCCTGGTCTTCTCTCTCCTGGTTGAATCATGTGGTCTAAAATGCATGCTCTCATGCAATCACAGGTTTTGGCTCTCACAGGATCACTCATATATATATATATATATATATATATATATATATATATATAAAGAGAGAGAGAGAGAGAGAGAGGTTAATGGGGTTGCCCGCCATTTGCGGTGTTTTTTTTATTTTTTTCAAAAAATATCGTCATGTATATTCATCCATATATCCCTCCTATATGTCATTCGAATTTCGTCAGAAACTGAGACTCATATGGCCTCCATCTAGACGGTCATTTTTTAACAGTAACAGGATTTTTTAAATCGACACCATCTCGATGGAGGCCGTAGGAGTCTCTGTTTCTGACGAAATTCGAATGGTATATAGGAGGGATATAGGGATGAATATACATGGTTTTATTTTTCAAAAAAATAAAAAAATACGCCGAAATAGGGGCTGGGCAGCTATGTTGGCTGCCCCCAAGGGGCAGCCCCATTAAATCCATATACACACACAGATATATATATATATATATATATATATATATTCATTCTTCCTTTGTCTCATTTCCTTCCTTCTCCCCCCTTCAGACCCCATCCTCCGTAACCTCCCTCCTCTTGTTGATAGGATTAATAATGGAGGTAGGAGGATGGGGTATTAATATAGCGATCTCACCAAGTCATAAGAACATGATCTTAGCTCGTCAATGTACTATCGTCAATTGTCGGTATCAAAACAAGAAATGTGTGTCCTAAAAGCAAGATGGATGATGTGGATTAACCTGGAAAAAACCAAGGTCAAACTCATTGAGGCAACCTACTCACTAGGTGTGTCAATCAAATGTCAAGTTTGTGTGTCACAAGTGAAAGGTTTCTTGAGTTTTTAGTTAAATCCTTGATTTTTTTATTTATTTTAAATTTAGTTTTAAATATAAGAATAATATCATAATAGCGTGGATAATATATAAGAAAGAGAGGAAATATAGGGATTAATAATCTATAAAATAGGGTAAAAATAAAATAGAATTGCTAAAAAATAGTTTTTGATGCTTTGGTTTTTAAAATATTTTTGGAACATTTTCAATTAAACAAAGCAAAAAATAAAACAAAAGTATGATATAAAGGTCAAAAAAGAAAATACAATATAAGTGGAAATTGGAAAATAGGTTTGAGCTCATTTTTCTTCGAAGTTTTTATGGAATTTTTAAGTTTTCGAATGTTTTTATATTTGTTGATTGCAGATGCAATAAAAAGTCCAAACCAAAAATATTAAAACAGTGTAATAAAAGAGAAATCTAATTTAAGTTTTTTTAGATTTTTTTAGCAATAAGATGAATAAACTATAATTACAACAAGATATGGGGTTGCTTTAAGAATTTTTATTTTTTTGACAATCAAAAAGTGCGAAAAATTCTAGATTAATTCGTAGATTTAGAGCATCAATAGACCTACACATAGATATTTTTAAACTTTCCAAAATATTGTGTTTAATGATCCTACAAAAGTCAAGGGAGCATTTCACCAATTTAGTTCTATAGTGCACAAATCAAAATATTTTTCTATGCATCATTTTCCACAAGTTAGATGCACTTTACATCCTCAACATATCAAAAATTAACTTAAAATGACATCATGTGGATTAGTATGAATAAAACAATGCAAAAGACGAGTTTTTGCTTAATGATTCATTTCTAATTCCATAGTTCTCCAAAATTTCTCAAAATTTTGACATATTACATCAACAAGAAGAAAATAATGAAAATTAAATCATCTCAACATACTCAAGTATGAAAGATAAATTCAAGTTCAAACTCAAGGATGTAATTGCAAATATTAAAAGTTTTTCAAATTACAAAATAAAGCACAAAAAAACTTCCCTATAAAATCATATACTCAATGAAGTCTTGATGCAAATTTTCCATGAGTACGGGCTACGTCAATTGATGTTAAGAGGGCTTGGGTGTTAGTGCAATTCGACGAAGTAGCAAAGGCTAATGAGTAATTAGATCCCTCATGTGCCTAGATAGCATAATTACAGCTCGATTTGACAGTGAGAGGGGGAGTTGACTCTTCGATCAGATGGTGGCAACACTGCCACTTGGTACATTCTTATCCTTTCAATAGATCATAGATCATCAATGGGGATTTGATCCTTGCACAACATTCAAGATCGTCCACCGGCTAGATCCAATGGTATTTCTACCTCCTTCTACTCATTGGACGTCTTCTCCTCAACTCATAGAGGTACGATCAAGAGCAAAGCTCTAGCTTCAGAGCAATAAAAGGGGAGTAAGATAGAGGTCATCAAAAGTGGTTGATGATAGAATGATTAAGGGTGGAAGGCCATGTGTGGAGATCGACTCGAGTGTTGATGAATTGGTGATGCCAAAGATCTTTATAGCTCGCAGATTCACTTAGATTGTCCCATGAATGAAACTTACATGATTTTAGAAGCTTGAGAAGCTAAGAATGTTGCATATGATGGGTTTGTTAAGGCTACAAAGGATCATGCTTGATGGTGCTGGTTTCAACCATCATGGTCCTCATCTTGCATGATCTATCATCAATGAAGGAAAGGGAACTGGGCTTGAAACTTTCGATTAAAGCATATAAAGACTCCATTGTGGGGCGATCAGAGGCTATAGTAGGAGTGGAACTCAAGTTGGACTCAAGGGAAATAAGTGGTGATGATGGACTGTAGGGAAATGAGGGATGAGATGAATCCTTTGGGGATGTAGTAAGTTTTGGGGGATAGTAGTTGGTGATAGTTTTGGTTCGTTTCAGGCTATAATGGTTGTGGTGGTTGTTGACCTTGGTAGTTCCGGACTAGGTGTGGAGTGAAATTCACAAAAATGGAAGAGATGGATTTGGGTAAGGATGATGGAAGACGATAGGTTGGATGGTGACGGTTGAGTAGGAGGGATTTTGGGGAGGTGGTGGGATTGCAGTTGATGGGGGCACAACAGAAGTGATGGAAGCTTAAGGTTGGGGAAGAAGTTGACTCGAGGTCAAAAAGAATGTGTTGATGAGGTACGGCTTGGACCAATAAAATATAAGGGAGACCGGAGGAGGACTCGGTCAAGGCAATCAAAGAGTGTAGGTGTTGGCCAATTAGAAAGCGTTGTGTGGGATGGCAGCTGAAATTTAATAAAGTAAATATAAATAAAATTCAAAAGAAATCTCAGATACCATTTATAAAATTCAAAGCACGAAATTTGTACATCTTGAGGCGATTTACAACTTTCTTGAAGAAAGTAATCCTAAAATAAGCCAGTTATGAATAGATACAAATTTTGTAGATATTTTGTAGGGATAAAATATATGACTTTCATTATTTTATATTCTTTCCTTTAGCTTTTTTTAATAACTTATATATTATATTCTTGTATTATAATAATATATAATACAAACTGTTATGATTTTTTGGATTTTCTAGGTTAAGAACGAATATATATATATATATATATATATATATATATATATATATATATATGATATAGACTCTGAAATATAAACATATAATAAGATAGCATATATACCTGATTTATTTGTTGTATTTTTTGGAAGCTTTAGATAGTCTTGGATTTTAGATTTTATAGTTGGTTATGATATAAAACAATGAAATAAATGCAAAAATAACTAGAATAAGATGACGGTATACTATGCATAAAATGATAGGATAAATGATAGGATTCTGATCAGGCATGGTACACTATATCGTATAACTCAAAACCTTAACTTTCATATACAATCTCCAAAAATCTTGAAAGTGGTACTGTTTGATAGGTAACTAAGATTTCATAATTTTAAAAGTGGGTATGGTTCAATATGTAATTATATGCAAGAGATATCTAACCCGAAGTACAAATCTGCTTAAAATTAGGGTTTGGCTTTTGAAGTTATACAAGCATGTTGGCACTTTTTAGGGATTTTTCATGAGTTAAATTATTTATATATAAATTATGACGGTGTTTTTAATTGATTGAGATTGATTTCAATTTCTTGGAAATTATTGAAGTTTTGTACATTATATACAAGTACGATTGTGCACAAATGAAAGGCTTTTAGTCCTTATTTTTGTAGCTTTCTTGGTTGTTTTATTGTTTATTTATGTACTATTTTTAGTGCTAATTAGTGTTTCTTATTAATGAACATATATTTACAAGAATGAAGAATTAAGATGTTAATATAAGTGTTTGTTAAGGTTCTAAGCTCAACTTTTATGTATTAGATGTGTCATCAGTTATCCAAGAGTCATCATGAGATCGAAATTCAATAAAAATCAATTGTAAATAGAATGCATTCAAATTATATTAAGCCCTACCTTATAAGAATCTCTTTCTATACACTTTTATAATGATCAGATTGATGCAGATGTGAGCTCTAGGTAAGCTCGATAAGCTCGGTATGGTACATCATGTCCATTATCAAGAATATGTTGAGGAGAGCTTGTGAGAGCCAGGAATATGAACAATGTTATTTATTAACGAGTATATTCAGGGTAAGGTGGCAGAACTAGTCCCCAACCAGCTTTTGAGGTAAAGCTCCTTAACAACTCCATTACACACCTTTTAGCAATTACACGAATTTTACCAATGATAGGAGGGTACAATAATCTCCCTCAAGGGGAGGTTACATGAGGTCCGACACCCTTACAAAGGGTTGGGCTGATGGTCTGAGCTTCCGTTCTCTCTTTGACCTCTTTCTCTCTCCTTGTCTCAAAAAGGAGGTGAAATTAAGGCAATCATGGCCCTTGGGAGTGGTATGGCTTTTCTTCTCTTGTTGGAGACGAGTGGAAGAGACCAAGGTTACCACCTGATCTACTACTTTGGTTTGAGGATGGGTTCGGAGGTGGAGGTTGCATCTACCTTCCTTTTTTCTCCTCCTGTTGGTTGACGGTGAGGGCATGGATTCCCTCTTCTTCTTTTTCTTTTGGGCAGGATCCTATCTAGAAATTGATTTCCAGGGGAATAGTTATCTGTATCGTGAGGGGAATGACCACTTATGTTTGCGGTTTCAACTTCGTGACGATGTCGTAATCTGTCTTCTCTCAACATTTCCATATCCATACCCCTCTTTTACATATCCTTTTTCTTGCCTCAGTAGAGGGTTGATCTTGTGAGAACCCTAGATTGTGAGAGCGTGAGAGCACAGCCTCTGAACCATTCAGAGGCTGTGCTCTCACGCTCTCACAATCTCGAGCTCTCACAAGATCAGCCCTCTGCCTCACAATTGTTATCTCCATGGTAATCATTAATATAATATGTAGATTGTATATTCTCTATCTCTGGCAGGGCATGGTGGTATCCATTAGGTGGTTGCACTTGCGATTGGTTGATCTTCCTTAGATGTAGTCTTTGGATAGCATATTTCCCATGCAATATTATTTGTTCTATCATTGTGGTATTTTCTCTAGTGACTAGGCTTGAGCAACCTCTAGGCCTCATTAGGGACGAAGATAGGATTTTTAGCTTGGGGTCTCATAGACTAGAAAGGCATATGTTTTTGCTATCTATATAGTTGTTTTCACCTAAATGGAAAAAATAAATTACTTTAATTTAAAATCACATTATTTTGAAAATATCAACAAATATTTTTAACAAATCGTGTCATTTATATAAGGGAGTTGCACTTAAACCTTTTGAATTTTCAATGAGAGGATAGAATAAAATTTTTAATTCGTGAAAAAATAGATTTTGAACTTTTTGGGTAACCAAAGAGGTGGCGAGAGTACTAGTTTCGATTTATAAGATGTGATTACATGAGATTTTATTTTTATTTAAATAGTAATTAAGAAGATAAATATTTATTATTTTAGGGGAAGCCAATCTCCAATTTCCTAAGAAAAGTCTCGGAGCATTGGAGGGCAGGCCCCCTCCTGCCCCTCCCTCCATCACTGGGCCTAATCAACCGTTGGTGGCCCTTGGTATATAGTTTAAGCTATGGATGGTCGATACCCATGGGCTAGAAAGATATGACAAGTCAACGTGTTTGCCCCCTCTTTTTTACCTTACTCTTGTAGTCATTTAGGCTTTTTGCCATTTTTCCAATTTCTGATGCTTAGATAGGCCTTGGTATTTTAATTTTTGGGTTGTGGCTTTGCAGCTCGATGCATTCTCTTGATGAAAAAATGCAATTTGAGTTTTGGTTAGAGGGTTCTTACCTTAGTATGCTACATGCTTGATCTTTCTCAAGCATCCCCATTTATCCTAAGCAGCCTTTTAGGATGCATGGTTACTTTTATTGATAGTGAGCTTCTCGGGGACGTTGTGGTCTTGGCATCATGAAATTGTTTTAGTGGAGGCGTTTGGATTACCGTTGTTACAATACAAGAAACTACTTGACAATTAGTGATTTCTCAAGAGATTGGTCGATTACCAACGGTCACTCTAAGTACATGTGATATTCAACTTGAAGCGAATTTAAGCTCGGTTGTAGCTAGTCAATCATCAACAACTACTAGACAAAAAACTAGTTGATTGTTGCAATAAAGGGTATTCCTAACACATCTACCTAAATATTGTATTAGGTTATAATTAATCCTAATCCAACTAAGTGATTAAAGGGATTGACAAACTAAACTAAACTCAATCATAATAACTAATCAAGTTAGTACGAACCTCGTTATGTTAGACATGTGATCCTCGGGTAAACCATTTCTATAATAAATATTATTGTAATATTTTGATATATCAATAAAACTTATTCATTTATTTTACTCCATATCTAAGATTAAATGAATGAATGCACTTATATGGTCCTTACTATAATTAAGGTTATGTACCATGACCATCTTAATAATCATACAGTTATTGAATCAATGGTTCAATCATAGAGGTTGGTGCTTGGATGATATCTAAAGAGTTAGATTGAGGACTCATTAAGCATCGTCAAATGATTTTGAGAAAGGATCTTCAACCTGAGAAGGAGATGGCAATCATTCTCTAAAGGTAAATATCTGACTGGCCTCTTGATGTTGGTCCTCTACATAGGAATGGAGATTCAGAGGTGTGAGATTAGTTTGGTCAAAAAGTTAACTTAACTAGATCGAGATAATCAAGATCTTTATCGTATGTTGTCATGATATAGGCATGCATCCTCTGACCGAAGACAGATGTATTACTATTTTTCTAAGTATGTACATGAGGCAGACCATTAGGTTGATGACCTAATCAAGGTCTCCACACTTGAAAGATGGTGTGCATACAAGGACATATAAGTAATATGATCTCTGAAAGGGGTCATACAGGTTCACCACTAAACCAGAAGACATGATCTCACTCATGAGTTATCAGGACCAACCAAAATCCATGCATGATCATCGTGCTTTGAAAGTTTGATAAGAATTTGTAGGTATGATATATGCCTTTGGAAAGCATATGATCGATACCAACTCCAAATGATCGAATGAGAAACTAAATGCTAAAACCCTTGTTGAGAAGAGGAACGGATAAGATGTTTATTTCATAGAGCTAGGGTCTCTTATATAGAGAGAAAACCCTAGAGAGTACAAGTGTTACGGAACCCAAAGGGTCACGAGAGGTTACGGAACTCAAAGGGTCACAAAGGGTTATAAAACCCGAAAGGTCACGAGGGTTTACGGAACCCGAAGGGTCACATGCATAAATGTAAATACAATAACTAACAATCCCCCTCAAGCTGGAGCTGAGAAAGCTGCAGCTTGTAACAAAAAGAAAAAGTATACACCACATCTTCACACGATGCACCATAAGAACATATGTCCACTGCTGGTAGAAGACCTCGCTCGAGGAATGGTCTGTGACTTTCAGGTCACCGGAACGTATCTCTGTGATGCATGTAGAGTCATTGCGATATCAAGTCACCGGAACATATCTCTGTCGTGCATGCAGGTCACCGGAACATCTCTGACGTTCCTGGAGAAGAATCACTGTAGAAGAAGTCCAGCGCGGAGTAGTAGTCGGGTTGTAAAAGAAGAAGTATACACCCTGACGAAGAAGTCGATGCTCGGTGAAGATGGAAGATCTGAGTAGTAGTATGGAGTGTTGGTCTATTAGTTGTGGTAGGGAAGCAGACATCCTGAAGAGTCATCTTTGACTCCCCCTTTCTCCCATACTTGATAAAATAAAGAGTATGTAACATCAAGTTGGGATAAACAAGTCGTGGTGAAGCAGGGGTTGTAGGAGGGAGGGCTCCAGGCGGTGTCGATGATGCAAGAGGTGTGGCTAGAGCTGTTAGAGCCTAGGGCAGTGCTTTAGGAGCCGTTGGAGGTGGCAGTTGGTGTTACTAGGACTCGGACTGCCTTGCATGAGACCATCGAATCCATGAGCGACGCAGGAGCTCCAGCCCTCTCTCCTTGTCGGCGGAGAGAGGGATGGTGGTGGCAGAGGATTTAGGGTATTAGGCTTCGGTCTACGACCGTCGCTCTGATACCATGTTGAGAAGAGGAATGGATAAGATGTTTATTCCATAGAGCTAGGTGACGAACCGAAAAATCGGCCCTTTAATAATGTGTTTTTAGCACATGTAATCGTCATCGTAGCCGGGCCGGTTTCGGTCGTCAAAGCGATCACCTCATTTAGATATATGCAATAATGAGTCGAAATGAGGTGATCGAAGATTTATATTTTACTTGGTAAGATACCAAGGTCGAACTCAGGGACACGAGCCTCTCTCGTATTAATCGGACTTAAGCGTGTTTAATCAAGTGTTGAAATAAAAGTATATAGGTCAAATGATGCAAAGACACAACATGACAATGAAATTAAAATTAAACATGCATTTTTTTTAATATATTTTTTTTATGCAATTAAATGATCATGCAAAGCATCACTAACATGCCCTAGTTAGAAAAATGGTGAGCAAAATAATCAATGATTCAATTCCAAATTTAATTTAAGATGACAAACTCAATTTGAACAAGGCATGTATGAAATAGCAAGAGACACGTAGATATCAAAATAATACATCAGTATTAAAGTGTCCATTAAACGAAATGATCATGCCATGAGAAAGTTCGTCAAACGAGCTTCGAAACGAAACTGAAATCATCTCATTCGGATAAACATAGCTCAAGATATTCAGAAGAGAAACCAGGGGCATAAGTGCAAGAAAACATAAAAAAATAACTACAAATAGGTCCTGGCAGGGACTAAAATGTAAATACGTAAAAGTACTGGACTTCCCTGTAAAATACCCACGACTCACGCTTGCTGCACGTGATATGGGGACCTATCTGCAAATTGGAGAAGACTGTGGGCTCCTCCGCAATTTGCCCAGAAGGCACGCGCCATGCACGCGCCTTCCAGGCTTGGACGTTGGCTCAGGATCAGCGGAGGTTCGGCGTCGCTTCGGCGTAGGCTCGGAGTAGGCCGAAGCTCCTGCAGGCTCGGAACAGGCTCGGTGGATCCAAGCCTCTGGCTAGGACACTAAGGCTCGGAGTAGGCCCGGTTCTGACACGTGGCTGACTGGGCACCATTGGATCACAAGGATCCAACGGCATCTGGAGGTAGCGATCTGGACGACGTGGCTGAATTGTAGCCGTTGGATAAACTCCAGGGCGGAGCATCCAACGGCTACTGCTCCTCTTCCTCCATCTGTAGCAGGCGGCGGGGAGCGAGCTCCGGCGAGGGAGCCCCGACTCCGCCTCTCTCTCTCGGCCACGGTCGACCTCCCCCGAGCCCAATTAATGGTCGTCGATGAAGCGTGGAACTCGGGGGAGGTCCAGGAGGCTCTGGCGTCGATCGTCGAGGCTCGAAGGTGGCAGGCGGCTGGGATGAAGTGCTCTCCGGCGAACGTCCGGCCATTGAAGAAATAAGACACCTGCAGGGTTAGTTGATAGCCGAAGCAACGATAGGGTGCATGGGTGAGTGAATTGGGAGCTCAGGCGGGTGGAGAAGATGGAGGAGCTCGGAGCTCCTCCGCCGCGAGGGCGGAGGAGGTGGGTCGGAAGCGCTAGGGGGTCTGGAGGAAGGAGGACATGATCGGAGTGTGTCGCGAGGAAGGGGGATGCGTGGCGAAGCTGATGGGATGGTCGATGGAGGATAAACACGGCCAGAGTGACCGAGAAAAAACGAAGAAAAATAAAAAAAAATACAGAGGAAGAAGAAGGAGAAGCTTACCTGATCGGAGGCGGAGCGGAGCTTGGAGGCGAGCTCGAAGCGGAGCTCTGGTCGTCGCTGGACATCGGCAGCTACTCGATGCAGCTCAGGCGGTCGTCTGGAGGCGCCGCGACATCGCCATGGCCGGCGATGGATCTCACCGGGGGCGCAGTCGTCATCGCTCAATCCAGCCACCTCCCCCTGTCACCGGGAGGTGGCGGAGGGCTGGGTTGAGCCCCACGTAAAGGTGGATAGCCTTGAACAGTGGAGAAGGCGGTGGATTTAAAGCACGCAGGCGTCGGTTCCAGTGATGGAGGTCGTGATTTCGAGGGAGATGTGGAGCGAGTGGAGAGAGCTTCGTGGGTTGACGAGGGGTTCACGAGGGAGGTGGATGACTGGGGGAGACCGAGAGACGGTTGGCGAGGTGTGAGGTCAGCTGGAGTAGTGGAGAAAAAGGGAAGGGGGGAGGTGTTGTGCGATGTGGAGAACGTGTGAGAGAGAGGTGTCGTGAGGTTGACGATAACCGTCGGCCGTTGGATCTTGAGATCCAACGGCTGACAATGGGGCGCGAAGGAAAGGCCGTGATTAGATCTAGGGCGGTGAGATCGTTGGCCGATGAAGCAGCCACGTGGCAAGCTGTGTGTTAGGTGCTAGCGAACGGTCACGATGGAGAAGGGAGCTTGATCGGATGGCTGAGGGTTGAGAGCGGCTTGAGCGGCATAGATGAAATCTGGGGTGAAGTGATCAAAGGGCTCGGGAGCTGCCACGTGGCAGGCTGTGCGAGAGGCGGTAGCGGACGGTCAAGATGAAGTGCGGGGAAAGATCAAACGATCGAGGATAAGGAGCGGCGTGGAACGGCCTGGACCGTTGGATCAAGAGGCCGATCCAACGGTCGACAGAAGAGGCGGAAAAGACAAAGGGACCGGGCCACGTGGCGCCCCCAGAATGGGCCACGTGGCCCAATCAGGTTATTCCGAGAGCATTTCTTATTTTTGAAGGCCCTATTGGCCGAATTTGAGAAAACTCAAAACATGAAAGTTGTAAATCTTGACGAGATCTACAAGTTTCATGTTGACCAAAACTAGAGAAGAGATCAAACAAAGACACGAAATATTTTTGAGGGTATTTTTTAGTCTAAAAATACCACTGATTTTTGTTTTGCCATTTTTTTGTGATTTTTAATTTATTAAGGACTCTGTTAATTATTAGACAATAACAGGGATTTATTGACAAAACATTAAGCAAGGGGGTTAATTATCATAAATAAAGATGATGAAACTGAGGTTCATCACCCCCCTATACTTAAACTATGCTCGTCCTCGAGCATCAAAAAGAATGACTAAGTTGGATTAACCCCCTTGTGCATGTGAATACAAGATCCAATCTGGTCAAGTCGACTCGGCTTCAGAGATCCAAAATTTTAGAGTTCAACCCAGCCTTAATCAAGAGGCTTCCAATTCCTCTACTTCTCTAGACTCTCTCTGATGTACATATAAACTAAAGGATATGAGTTTAGTGTTGACTGCAATTCTGAGAGTAAAGTCAATTCGTCACCCAAAATCTTGGTCCGAGAAAATCTCCTAAGGACCCAATCCTCAGCACTAGGGAATAAATCAAATCTTGCATTCAGTCTACCGTCTCTTTAGTTGTCAGACTTAGAAAATGTGGATGGCAGGCCAGAAAATGGAGGGCATGGGATTGTGTAAATTCTTCTCTCCCTCTCATTGGAACAAGGATTCTCTCTAGTGCCATTTTACGCAACACATTTTTTTGGTGTTGATCAGTGCGTCCGTCAAGAGAAGTTGGAGCCGTCTGCACTTGTTTTCCTGGGAGTACACCGGGGTGTGTCTCTTTTGAGTACCTATCGTACCTTCGACACCCAGACTTGTAGCATTTACGATGCAGAGCCCTTTTTTGGTGCAAGCCCGACTCCTGGTCCTAATAGCGGTGGTCCAAGTGGACACTTTGAAAAGTTTGGGAGCGCTCGCCTTTGGTGGAAGCTCTTTGATATTTGACTTGGTGGAATGAGAGCTTTTCTTTGAATTTCATTGACTTGTATAATTGGTGGCTAGCTCCACTGCTTTTACCAAGAGTTGGCGCACACTGATCAACATTTTTTATTTATTTTTCACACCCAGGCACTTAGGTTAATGTCAAGAGATTAGTATAAGAATCAAGTTCTCATACTGGCTAATATTGCTGACACTCAGGTTTCATGAAGCCTCCAAAGATTTTATCCCATCCTCGAGCATCATTAAATCGAATCCAAACTCGACTTCCTCATCTCAATCCCTTAGGTGAAAAATCAACTCATCTCATCAAAAACTGCAGTCGTGCATGTGATGTGCTGATCATATTCTTTTGTCTGAGACTAAGCATGGAATATAGCATGCAAATCTAGAAACCTAGGGGAATGTGGATGATTAAGTCTAAGACCCTGATGGCTAAGGCTGGTTAACCTAAAATCTCAAAGACTTCTAAGAGCTAAGTCTTCTTGACCAAATCCGATCCCGGGTGAAAGTGAAAATGTAGAGGACTAATCCAACTTCTTCATTCAAGACACTTTTTTTTTTAACTTCAAGAGATATTAGAACTTCCTCAGCTCAATTGAGCACCCGCGGTTCAGCCAGTATGGATGTAAGTACAGGCCGAAGCCCGTTGCTTGAGGACGGGGCCTTGCGCGATGTCCTCTAAACCATCCAATCTGCTAAGGGCGAACCCTCACTGAACGCGGCTTTCTTAATTGGGCTTAGTTAGTCATTAATAGCTCCTAAAGGTTTTTAGGGGTTTTCTGATTTTTATGGATTTTAATAAGAGAGTTAAAACACAAGTTAGACTCAACTTTCCTTGAAAAGAGATGGCGATTTTTCAAAACCCATGTCACACAAAATAAGAATTTTCAAAACATTTTCAAAAATCATTTTCGAAAATATTTCTATAAAATAGTGTAACATAATATCGAAAAACCGTGAAATCTTTTGAGTTTTCTTAGTCCAATGAATTTTACCTTAGCCAAAAAGTTTTAAATTTTTCAAATTTTTCAGATTTATAGCTAAAGTAAATATACGGTATATACGGTATACCCCCCTATACTTAAACTTTGCTATGTCCTCATAGCACTAGATGTTACAAGAACATAGGTCCATTTAAATATAAAAGAATATACGGGAGCTAAGAGGGGCTCCCCCTATACTTAGGTTAGAAATAACCTAAGTATAAAGGCAAGAAAAGAGGAGTAGAGAAATCACAGGGACTCGGGTCCCCCCTATACTTAGGCTGAGATTAGCCTAAGTATAAAGATGAAATTTGATGTCGGGAGGGACCCAAGGTGAACGAAGAAGAAGGATGAATATACAAGTGAGCGGTTTTGAATCTTGTAGATGAAATGGAGTGACTACGGTTTTGGGGTTGTGTGTCGTAAAATATACGGCTCAATCAAGCAAGCAAACCCTTATTTTCACCAACTCACACATGAAACCAACCTAAGTTGGTTTATTATCTTGTCTATTTTATTGGTGATAAAACCTTAGATATTTACGCAATGAAAATCAAGGCGTAGCGCGGGTGTTGCTCTCCCAAAACCGTATTTTACTCCATTTTAGGTTGACTTGCAATTAACAGTCCCAATTTTATTTAAATATTATCACTGAATTAAGGTTAGCACATCAATCAGAAAATCATCGTCTACCGTTCATTCCATTTTCCATTTATCCTAGGTGATCAATCTAGAAAAATGAAAGCCGAGGAAAACATGTATACGATGAAGAAAAACTCGATCTAGGCTAAGCGAGAAATCATGCAGTGATTTGACGATAAAAGCCGCGAAAAATCTGGGGCCGTTTTGAAAATCAAATCAAACATGTATGCAAGTCGAAAAAGCCGCACCTAATCATGCATCTATTAGCGGTGATTAATCTTCATGAATTTTAGCTAAGTGATGCGAGATTATGTGCGTCTTCATTTAAAGTGTGTCCTAACCTACGAGCAAGCACATAAGATATGAAAATTGAGCTCGGAGAGCCGTGTGCCTAAGTCCTAGGTCGACACTCAAGTGGGGACGATCCCCACACAACCACGATCGTTCGATTACATACGCGGGTCTTCGATCGAAGACCGCTGTAAAAGACGAATTATTAAAAATGCAACAAAAATGTGAGATATATTTTTTTTTTCTTCCTCCTTTGCTCCAAGCATGCTTCTGCGGCTCCTCGCAGCGGGGAGTATCCTGCTCCTCGCCTCCTTGATCCGTCAAGGGCCCTGCCACAAAAGCAATAGTTAGATATCATAAAGGAAAGAAAAATTTTATATGCAACAATATGTGACCATTTAACCTATAAAAAAAAACACTAAATTAAACATACAAAAATCCAAAAAAATAAAAGAAATGAGCCGTGTCCCCGGCAACGGCGCCATTTGACGAACCGAAAAATCGGCCCTTTAATAATGTGTTTTTAGCACATGTAATCGTCATCGTAGCCGGGCCGGTTTCGGTCGTCAAAGCGATCACCTCATTTAGATATATGCAATAATGAGTCGAAATGAGGTGATCGAAGATTTATATTTTACTTGGTAAGATACCAAGGTCGAACTCAGGGACACGAGCCTCTCTCGTATTAATCGGACTTAAGCGTGTTTAATCAAGTGTTGAAATAAAAGTATATAGGTCAAATGATGCAAAGACACAACATGACAATGAAATTAAAATTAAACATGCATTTTTTTTAATATATTTTTTTATGCAATTAAATGATCATGCAAAGCATCACTAACATGCCCTAGTTAGAAAAATGGTGAGCAAAATAATCAATGATTCAATTCCAAATTTAATTTAATATGACAAACTCAATTTGAACAAGGCATGTATGAAATAGCAAGAGACACGTAGATATCAAAATAATACATCAGTATTAAAGTGTCCATTAAACGAAATGATCATGCCATGAGAAAGTTCGTCAAACGAGCTTCGAAACGAAACTGAAATCATCTCATTCGGATAAACATAGCTCAAGATATTCAGAAGAGAAACCAGGGGCATAAGTGCGAGAAAACATAAAAAAGATAACTACAAATAGGTCCTGGCAGGGACTAAAATGTAAATACGTAAAAGTACTGGACTTCCCTGTAAAATACCCACGACTCACGCTTGCTGCACGTGATATGGGGACCTATCTGCAAATTGGAGAAGACTGTGGGCTCCTCCGCAATTTGCCCAGAAGGCACGCGCCATGCACGCGCCTTCCAGGCTTGGACGTTGGCTCAGGATCAGCGGAGGTTCGGCGTCGCTTCGGCGTAGGCTCGGAGTAGGCCGAAGCTCCTGCAGGCTCGGAACAGGCTCGGTGGATCCAAGCCTCTGGCTAGGACACTAAGGCTCGGAGTAGGCCCGGTTCTGACACGTGGCTGACTGGGCACCATTGGATCACAAGGATCCAACGGCATCTGGAGGTAGCGATCTGGACGACGTGGCTGAATTGTAGCCGTTGGATAAACTCCAGGGCAGAGCATCCAACGGCTACTGCTCCTCTTCCTCCATCTGTAGCAGGCGGCGGGGAGCGAGCTCCGGCGAGGGAGCCCCGACTCCGCCTCTCTCTCTCGGCCACGGTCGACCTCCCCCGAGCCCAATTAATGGTCGTCGATGAAGCGTGGAACTCGGGGGAGGTCCAGGAGGCTCTGGCGTCGATCGTCGAGGCTCGAAGGTGGCAGGCGGCTGGGATGAAGTGCTCTCCGGCGAACGTCCGGCCATTGAAGAAATAAGACACCTGCAGGGTTAGTTGATAGCCGAAGCAACGATAGGGTGCATGGGTGAGTGAATTGGGAGCTCAGGCGGGTGGAGAAGATGGAGGAGCTCGGAGCTCCTCCGCCGCGAGGGCGGAGGAGGTGGGTCGGAAGCGCTAGGGGGTCTGGAGGAAGGAGGACATGATCGGAGTGTGTCGCGAGGAAGGGGGATGCGTGGCGAAGCTGATGGGATGGTCAATGGAGGATAAACACAGCCGGAGTGACCGAGAAAAAACGAAGAAAAATAAAAAAAATACAGAGGAAGAAGAAGGAGAAGCTTACCTGATCGGAGGCGGAGCGGAGCTTGGGGGCGAGCTCGAAGCAGAGCTCTGGTCGTCGCTGGACATCGGCAGCTACTCGATGCAGCTCAGGCGGTCGTCTGGAGGCGCCGCGACATCGCCATGGCCGGCGATGGATCTCACCGGGGGCGCAGTCGTCATCGCTCAATCCAGCCACCTCCCCCTGTCACCGGGAGGTGGCAGAGGGCTGGGCTGAGCCCCACGTAAAGGTGGATAGCCTTGAACAGTGGAGAAGGCGGTGGATTTAAAGCTCGCAGGCGTCGGTTCCAGTGATGGAGGTCGTGATTTCGAGGGAGATGTGGAGCGAGTGGAGAGAGCTTCGTGGGTTGACGAGGGGTTCGCGAGGGAGGTGGATGACTGGGGGAGACCGAGAGACGGTTGGCGAGGTGTGAGGTCAGCTGGAGTAGTGGAGAAAAAGGGAAGGGGGGAGGTGTTGTGCGATGTGGAGAACGTGTGAGAGAGAGGTGTCGTGAGGTTGACGATAACCGTCGGCCGTTGGATCTTGAGATCCAACGGCTGACAATGGGGCGCGAAGGAAAGGCCGTGATTAGATCTGGGGCGGTGAGATCGTTGGCCGATGAAGCAGCCACGTGGCAAGCTGTGCGTGAGGTGCTAGCGAACGGTCACGATGGAGAAGGGAGCTTGATCGGATGGCTGAGGGTTGAGAGCGGCTTGAGCGGCATAGATGAAATCTGGGGTGAAGTGATCAAAGGGCTCGGGAGCTGCCACGTGGTAGGCTGTGCGAGAGGCGGTAGCGGACGGTCAAGATGAAGTGCGGGGAAAGATCAAACGATCGAGGATAAGGAGCGGCGTAGAACGGCCTGGACCGTTGGATCAAGAGGCCGATCCAACGGTCGACAGAAGAGGCGGAAAAGACAAAGGGACCGGGCCACGTGGCGCCCCCAGAATGGGCCACGTGGCCCAATCAGGTTATTCCGAGAGCATTTCTTATTTTTGAAGGCCCTATTGGCCGAATTTGAGAAAACTCAAAACATGAAAGTTGTAAATCTTGACGAGATCTACAAGTTTCATGTTGACCAAAACTAGAGAAGAGATCAAACAAAGACACGAAATATTTTTGAGGGTATTTTTGAGTCTAAAAATACCACTGATTTTTGTTTTGCCATTTTTTGTGATTTTTAATTTATTAAGGACTCTGTTAATTATTAGACAATAACAGGGATTTATTGACAAAACATTAAGCAAGGGGGTTAATTATCATAAATAAAGATGATGAAACTGAGGTTCATCACTAGGGTATCTTATATCTAAAGAAAACCCTAGAGAGTACAAGTGTTACGGAACCCAAAGGATCACAGGAGGTTACGGAACTCGAAGAGTCACAAAGGGTTACAGAACCTGAAGGGTCACGAGGGTTTACGGAACCCGAAGGGTTACAGGCATAATTGTGAATACAATAACTCTAATAACCCTGAAGAAGACAATTCAAATATGATCTAAAACTTCATATTTATTCTAGATCTTCCAGTATGCAGGATGTCCAGGTATTAAGAATACTCGAGGGTTTTAGCATTGATTAGTAATCTTATCTTAGTAAAAATGTTGGCTATCGATCTGAATGTAATTAGGATGCAATGAGAAATCCAGATTTACGGTTTGATTTAATCAAACATTTTTAAGAGGTCACTTGGATCTAGATATGAGATAAGATCCCAATATCCGAGTAACTATAGATGGAATGTAAAATCTCAATGTTCTTATCTCCAAGTATCCGTGAAGAAGGCACATTATTCTTGAAAGAGTTCAAGAATATATCTATTATTGATAATATATCCGAGCATTAGATAATTGATGATTAAATATAATTTAATTTCCATAAATAATTTGAATGTGATTCATATCATTTGGGCACATGAGAAGAGTCATCTAAGATAATTGCATGAGATTTAATTATCAAAGATATGAATAATGTAGATATCACTATCCATAATAATCATAAATATTATAAATATTATTTATAATAGCATGGAGAGATTTAATTATAAATAGGATTTTCAAATTAAATGTTAATGTCGGTTGGATTCACATTGTACAATTAATTGTAAATATAATTTATATTCAATATGATCCATAATTGTCAGCAGCATGATTGAAATTATCGCAAAATAATTTAGAATTATTTTGATGAGAACTTAAGCAACAGAAGTTCTTGCAAACATGTGGAGATTATGGTGAGATTTAAGAATATCATCAATATGGAAAGAAGGAGGCTCCATTCCTTATTAGGAGTGGAGGGCCACAAGGAGTAGGACTCCTTGGTGGCCTTCCATCCTAATGAGAAAGGAGGCTCTCCTCTCCTTATTATGCCACATTGAATTGATTCAATTGAATTTAAATTTGTTGAATATTATTCAATAAATTTATTTTCTTTTAAATTATATAATTGTTGTTGCAAATTTATGCAATAAAATCATGGCCATTGATTTTCAATTAGGAGAATATCTCTACCATCCAATATGTTATAAAAGAAAGTTTAGACATAGCTCTTCCTCATAAAATAATAAAAATGCAACAAATCTCTCTCTCTCTTCTCATACACAACCAAGAGTTCCTCTCTCTCAATTCTAATGGTCGTCCATGTTGTGGTTGTTGAGAGCATCACCGTCGTGGCGCTGTCAGGTGCTGTTGGATCGATTGCTCGTAGATCTCTGCCTTCTTCGGTACCTTGTACTCATATGAAAGGCTACAGATTTTGTGAGATGAAATCAGAAGATTTCATGCTCGGAATGTCAAGTCGGATTGCGGTAAGCACTCGTCTCATCCATGCACCCGCAAATGCATCCTTTGTTAGATCGGACTTGAGACAGGGGGTTTCTTCGTTTAGAGACATGCAATCGCAAATAAATTTCAATAGGTAATCTATTAATAATTTGTGATTTTTATGAAACAATACGAGAAAGATTCACAATTCATGTCGTTTGATCTTTGTTAAATTTTTAATTTCCGATGCCCCTTGCAACTTATATGACTAGTTGCTCTTAATCGTGGGTGATGCAATCTACACGCTTCTGTAATGTGCTAAGGCTTAAACCCTAGTCTTCAAGTGGTATCAGAGCATTAGTTAAAGGTGTTGGATCTGATCCAAATTTTAAAGGAACAAGGTTTTGTATATCAGATGCGTGGGGACTCATAGTTTATGCGTATGATGCTTGTTTTGAATCATTTTACATTAAACTAAAAAGATATTATTTGTGCACTATATGAATGAATATTTTGGGTAACTAAATGTATTTATAATGTTTAAATATATTCTCAAAATATTTTTCAAAAGTTTGGCATCAATAGTTCATTAATTTAGATTTGAAAAGTTCCCGCAGTGAAATTATTTTTATATATAATCAGGGATCTGTAAAAATTAATTAATTTTTTGTTATTGTTTTCTATTCATTAAACATGTTAAAAACACATTTACTAGGTAGATAATTAAATCTGCAAATCTATTGAATTTATTTCATGCAGTTCTGACTCTCTTTGCCCTAGATATTCCATATTTAGTGGAGATGGATCGGAAGATGATTGGATCATCACAAGAACTTTCTTAATGCATTTATCAATCAATGTTAATTAAGGAAATTATGGATTTACCATGATTAGTTGATGCTTCACATATTTATGAAAATATTTGAATTAAAAATATCAATCACCATTGAATGAATATTTCATGACAAAACTCTATTTTAACCTACAATAGTTGTAGCTCAACTTTTACATGCAAAACTAATCATATTTACTTCATATGATTAGAAATTTAATATCTTTAAAATATTTTATGATGCTTAAGATTTCTGAGTGAATACTATATAGTATCATGCCAAACATCAAGGGAATGATCGATAAAACTGCAAGTGCATTGATTCAATCTGTATTGTTCTAAATTATGATGGTGAAGGTGTCTAGACTGAGTATGTTGGCTTGGTTTCTTAATCAGCATCTTGCATGTTAAGGAAATTCTCTCTCCCAGCATAACTCGAGTGTCTGATATCCATTTTCGAGAAAAGGGTAATACGAGTAAGTCAAGTTGTACTATAATTGCCAAAAATCCAGAATAATACATAGTTGTGAGAGCTAATACTATATAGTAGCATCAATCAAACCCTAATTGTTTGTTGATTGCAATTAAATTGATAACTAATTTCATATGATTGAATTAATTAGATCTAATTAAAATAAGCAGTCTATTATCAATAGAATTGTACTTCCCTTGGAAGAACTAATCATAAAAAATATGATTTATAATGACTAATTAAAATTTGAATGGTATATAGAGGATCATGTAAATGACATCCATGGTCTCTTGCCAAGGTAAAGGATTCCATTGCCATGGATTATAAGCTAAAGACGCTTATGCGAAGACATAGCTCCGATGTACAAGCACACATAGATCGGGCTCTTTGCTTGTCAAAAGAGTAAGGTAGTATGCGTAGTGACCCCAATATTATTCCTCATTTGAGGCAGTACTGGATTGCTATAGCGAGTTCTATTCTCGTTGACGGTTGATTCAATTAATAATGGGTCAACATCACTTTAGGAGTGGTAGGCCCAGGTGTTAAAGACTGAATTGGGAAATACAAGTTGGACTTGCAAGACGGAATGAGTTCTTGCTTCCTTTACCTAAGTTACGTTTTCTCATATTATTAGTGTGTAACGAAGATAGAAAGGAGATCCCAGATTTTGCTAGAGATATGCACTAAGTATATCTCTTACTTTGAAAGTTTAATAAGGGAATGGACTTTAAAGTTTAAAAGGAAGGATTATTTTTATTTAAAAATCCTTAATCAAAGAGTTTAAATTTAAATATATAACTATTTATATGTTCTGATAAATGCATTCTAAATCTCAGATATAAAATCCATGAACCCGCTTATCTAGAGGTCAACCAATTGACCGGACCAAATTATTCAGACTGGTTCCGTAATTTGGAGCTTGTTTTTTATGTGGAGTGCATCGACTATGTGCTCATTGAGAACAAGCATAAAAACCCTATTTCAATGGAAGAATTAAAATTTAATGAAAATTTTAATAAGGACTACTCACTGGTTCGATGATATATTTGGGGGTCTTTGTCTAATGTGGTTAGGAAACAACAGTCTAATGTGCTTAGGAAGCAACATATGGATTTAGAGAATGCTCATGATATAATGTTAAATCTAAAA
The DNA here is from genome assembly GCA_037367405.1 of Ottelia alismoides. Taxonomy (NCBI): domain Eukaryota; kingdom Viridiplantae; phylum Streptophyta; class Magnoliopsida; order Alismatales; family Hydrocharitaceae; genus Ottelia; species Ottelia alismoides. Next base: position 1,031,509 of record JAZKJV010001167.1, on the reverse strand, counting down.
GAGATGTTCAGTGATGTGAACTGCAAAGAGCACAGTCAGAAGCATGGGTTCCGAAAGAGTCTGGTTCAACAGATAAAGAAGAAGAGTCAAAGTATTGACTCATCCTCGCAAGTTTCCACACATCCGATATCCAATAAAACATATATATGTCATTACTGCCAAAGACCATGGCATTGGAAAATAAATTGTCCAAATTATCTGAAAATCTTAGGTAAGGATAAAGATAATACCATGGCAGTTATAAAATCTACTTTCATCATTGAAATAATTTTCTCATAGGATGAGAAGGTAGTTGGGTCGTAGATTCTGGTGCTTCTATTCAAGTATGCAATATGTTGCATCTATTTCGGGAGATCAGAAATCTTGATGGAGAGATAGTCATCCAGATGGGATCTGATGCAACTGTTGCAGCAGTCACCGTCGGGATATGCAGACTATCATTATCTAGTGGGAGAGTCCTATTACTTAGAGAATATTTCATGTTCCATATTTTAGAAGAAACTTATTATTTGTATCTAAGTTAGAAATGTATAATTGTTCTTATTTTACGAGAAACTTATCATAAGCTGTTATGATAAACATGTTGCAGATGGCATTCTAACTTCTGGAGGAATCTATGAATTGTGCATTGATGAACTTGTCATGAATGTAACACTCACTAATAAAAATCCTAAAAGATATAAGGAGGAAGGAAATCATTCAAATGTGATTTGGCATCAAAGACTTGTCATTGTTGATAGGATCAATAAATTGATAAATGAAGGACCTTAGATTTTCTGCGGGTCCAAACTTTACCTACATGTGAACATTGCATTCAAGGTAAAATAATCAGAGCACTCTTCTGAAATAAGAGTACCTGATGCGAGGGTATTCTTAACCTTATACATACCGATGTATGTGGTCCCTCCAATATTGTGACACGAAATGGACATCGATATTATTTGACATTATTGATGAGCATTCACGATACGGGTTTATCTTCCTATTACATCATAAATCTGAATTGAAAAGTTCAAAGAATTCATGGTTTTGATTGAGAATCAAACTGATAGAAAGATTAAATAGATTAGATTTAACTGAAGTGGCAAATCAATCTCAGATGAATTTAAGGAATGCCTCAAAGAGAGAGGAATCGTATCCAATCTCACTCCTCTCGGAACTCCCTAATTAAATGGTGTTGCTGAAAGATGTAACAGGACCATCATGAACATGGTCCGTTCAATGATGAGTAACGCACATTTACCTCTTAATTTCTGAGGATATGTAGTAGAGACTGCAATATATATCCTTAATAATATTCCTAACAAATCAGTACCCAAAATCTCTCATGAGCTTTTATTTGAAATCAAGCCCAGTGTTAGATGATGAATCCACATTTCATCATCTTTATTCTATCATTTTGGCACTAAAAACCCTAGCAAATGCCTGTAAATACCCTTAATATCATCATCTTAGCATTCATGCATGTGCATTCCATTAGTGTGTAAAATGTTGTAATTAAAGCCAAAATTATAGAATAAATAAAAGAAAAGAAAAAAATAAAATATTGTAAACATTTTATGACCCAAAACCCCAAGACCTAGGCATCTTGATGAATAGGTCGACAAGGAATAAAGTAGGGGGAGATAAGGGCCAAAATACAGATAAAATACCTATAATATTCTATTCATTCTTTATTTATTTTGGGACCTATTTTTGGTTCCACTTTTTATACCTCAAATAAAGAAACTTTGTACATGAAAGTTGTAGATAATTTTATATAGAAAAATACAAAATTGATTTCACAGAAAAATAATACACAGATAAAAAGTTATGGTCTGAATAAAATTCCAGAATCCCAACTTCCCAGACCCGTATCTCACAAATGACAACTCCAAATGCATCAAACTCACCTTTAATTGTATATAGAATAAAATAAGCTATTTAATGGCCGTGGTTTCTCATTTGGTGGAGCTACCGTTTGAAAGTTGAGTTTTGGACCCTCATTGTATAGTTGTACTGATTAAAATATTCAATTTATTATTTATTCTTTATTTTTGTATTTTTATATTTTTATAATGATGTAAATATTACTTATAATAACCATGTGCATTAAAATTAGAATAAAAATGCAAAGAAAAATAAAATTAAAAATAAACTTATATAGATTATACAGGTATTGAACCTATACTTATACCTACACTTTTCACACTTATATTCTATTTAATGTACAAAACATATCAGAAAAATAAAATAAAAATATATTTCTGTATATAAAAGTATTTTATGATTTTAGAAAATACTAAATAAAAATAATAAAAATAAAAATACCTAAATAAAAATCAAACAATCAAACATATAGATAATTTACCTATATAGGGGTATAAAAGCAACTTGTAAAAATACACCTCTAAAAAATAAATAAATATGACCATAAAATAATTTATGAAATAATAAATATTTTTTATTAAATAACCTAAATCTAAATAATTCATTTATTATTTTAAAACGAATTTCTAAAACATTTTTTTGGGTTTTTTCATGGTTGGTCCACGTGGACCAACCAGGTGGCCTGGGATGTTGACCAACCGGTCAACTCCCTGGCCCTAGCCTGCATCCTTGTCAGAGCCACCGCCACCCCTCATTTCTTGATTTTTTCGCCGCTTGTGTGTTGCTCGAGGAGGGTTACCTCCTTCATGAAAGTTGTACCTGGTACAACTAGGATCCTCGCCGACTTAATAGATCCTCCAAGATCCCCTTAGCACACCCGTGATCGTGCCTCGAAACCCGTCACCTCGCCACCCTTCAAAACCAAAACCGTCACCTTCAGTTCATTTTTGGAACCCCAATTACTGGCCCTCTCGCGCCCCTAGTGAGCTCCATCGTCTCCTGGAGGTGACAGCTCCAGGATCGACCCTGCCAGGTGGCCGATCAGCGGCTTTGGGTGTTCCTCCGACCTCCGGTGGTTTCGCTCGTCGAGGTACCCCCTTCCCTCGCCCCTCCTGGGCTCGAGGCCATTTTATTCCCCTTAGTTTTGTTTACATTTTAGTCCCCTTAGTAAGAGCTTCGCCTAGCCTCTTTAATCGCCATCTTCAGACCATCGATTCGCTAAATCGACGGATCGCCGGGGCTATCTCCGGCCACCTGCGAGTTCGTCTCGTCAGCCACCATATTCCCGTTCCATCTCGCCACGTGATCAGGGCATTTTGCCCCCGATCAGATCACACATTTTTGTGCAGGTACCTGGGCATTTCAACGCATCTCGAGCGTTCTTGGGGAGTCGCCGGAGCACCTGGAGCTTCGCAGCTTCCTCCTCGCCGTGGAAGAGCTCTGGAGTTCTTCGCGCCATTCTGTTGCCTCCATACATCAGAGGGACCCTGCAGCAATCTCCTGGGCCCATTTTGAAGCTCGCCGACCGCCGGAGCGAGGAGCTATCGCCGGAGGAAGGTCGCCACGGCGGCCCTTCTTCCCTGTTCGTCCAGCGTGCCTCTGCGCCGTCCGATCGACGCCCGCTCCTCCAGGTGTCCAGCTAACGTCCGATTAAAGCCCCCCAGCTACCGTAGATCTCCATGCGGAGATCTAATCCCTGGCGTCGGATCTGAAGGGGTATCGCGGCCTCTCGCGTCGACACGTGGCATAAGTGCCACCCTCTCGGTCGTGCGATCCGCCCCTTGATTAGGTAATTTTGCCTCATACCCAGTCAACTTTTGTATTTAGTAAAAAAATCTTTAAACTTTCATTTGCTCTTTAATTAGTCTGTAGAATTTACTAAAGACCCCCCTGCGTTTTGTAATATTGCGTATTTGTCCCCGCCTGGCGCACGTGCTCGTCACGTGCACTGGGCATTTTGCAAGTGAACCCCAGCCTCTTTTCCTATTTAGTTTCAGAACTTAAACTTTCAGTAGCAGTTACAAAAGTTGTGGCATTTTTGCAACTGTGCCTCTTACATTTTGAAATATTACATTCTAGCCCTTCCCAGGCGCGTGCATCGCACGTGCTTGGGTGGGCATTTTGCGGAAAAAGCCTTGCGGGTTTTGTAATTTGTTTTTGGCCCAGAAGTTATTTAATTCAGTAGTAATTTTGTGCGAAAAATTGCAGGCGTACCCCCATAGTTTTATCTATTTGCAATATAGTCCCTGCCAGTCCTTTAACTTGTGCTGACTTGCTCTATTTATTTGGACCTTCATTTTGCCTCCAAGAATTCCACAAAAGTAGGCTTAAGCTCATGTTGGCTTGTGCTTTGTCACCATCTTTTTAGTTTTTACTTTTATTGCTTTTAAGAATTTATTAAAAACCAAAAACATGCTTTTTATTCATTGTCTAGCTTAGAAAATACCAAAAAAATATTAAAATACCTCGAAAAATTCCAAAAAAAATTCCCTAGTGTGTCTTTTAACCTATTTTAGTGTCAGTTCAATAATCACTAAAAATCTCAAAAGAAAAACCTTAAAAATGCAAAAAGACATAAAAACTTCAAAAAAAATCTATAAAATCAAAGAAAACTCCAAAAAATACAAACTCAATTCTTGTTTGTTCTACATTTCATTCTCTTTATTTGAAAATTAGTGTGAAAAATTTTGGTTGATGTTTGCTAATTTTAATTTCCATTTTACTCACAGGCAGCACATATTTCACTGTTTTCCCTTCTTTCAGTATTTAAAAATACCAAAAACACCTTGAAAAATACCCAAAACTCACAAAAACAGTAAGAAATCCTAAAAATATCAAAAACATTTTATTTCTGAATTTTTGGCTATTTTTGCACATTTTATAAATATTGTATCTTGTCTTTTATTACATTGTTTTTTATCTTCCAATATTAAAAAATAAAAATAATACAAAATATAAAATTATAAAAATTAGAAAATTAAAAAGCAAAATACAAAATTAAAAATTAAATTGAAAATATATTTAAAAATTAAAAACCCGCAAAAATCCTTACTTGTTTGCTTAGTGTAGACACTTCACTCACATTCACTTGTGCACAATTATTTGAATTACCCTGCTTGCTCCCTGTGTTCGAACTCTCTGCATACTTGTCCCTATACACCATTTGTGCAGAGTTAAAAATAAATTTTAACTCCACATTTATTTCTAATCATTGATCTTTAGTGTGGGTTAATTGTTAATTTTAGTCCAGAATTTATCGTGAGTCGTCACAGCGACGGTTGTCTCCGCCTTGTGTGAGATACCATTTTAGACTCCGTGAATTTTGGCTAAATCATTAGACACTCGAGAATTTGGGGTTGCATGGTCCATGTGAAGAATGTGGATGTAAGTAAGATAGAATCTCGCATTAGAGAGTGCTACTCCATTGGTTATCTAAAGGATGGTATTAGATACCAACTTTACGTCCTTGAGACTTAAAAGGTTTTCGTCTCTGTAGAAGTAAAATTCTTAGAGGATGAATTCCTTAAGAGTCAAGGTAAAAGTGAAGTAAAGAAACTCATTGAATCCTCTGAGGATATTGAGCTTCCTAAACCAAAAACTGAAGATGTGAATGAAGATGAAACAACCATACATCTTTGAAGGAGTTTGAGGGTAGTTATGCCACTTGAAAGGTACGGATTCCATGTGTCAGGTGAAACTGACAATGCTCCAACTTCATTTTATGAACCACTCACAGATCATGACATGGATAGATGGATGCCAGTAATGAAGTCTAAAATAGACTCCATGTACAAGAATGGTGTATAGACCCTAGAGGATCCACCTAGAGGGGTAAAATCCATTAGGTGTAAACGTATCTTCAAGAGAAAGAGGAGGCATGATGGGAAGGAAGAGACCTTCAAGACACAGCTCGTAACCAAGGGCTACACACATAGAGAAGGCATCAACAACAATGAGATGTTCTCTCTTGTGGCCATGCTTAAGTCCATCAGGGCACTGCTAGCTATATACGTGCATCTTGACTACGACATCTGACAGATGGATGTCAAGACTCTATTCATCAATGGATACCTCGAGGAAGATATCTATATGGAGCAGCCTAAGGGATTCATAACTGAGGAAGGAAAAGCGTGGGAGCTAAAGAAATCCATCTATGGGTTGAAACAAGCTTATCATACTAGGAACATCAATTTTGATGAAATCATAAAGAGTTATGATTTCATTCAGAATCATGATGAATCGTCTGTGTGTAAGAATCTTAGTGGGAGTGCCATTGTGTTCATCTTACTTTACATAGATGACATCCTTATCATTGAGAATGATACATGGATGATGACTAATGTTAAGGTCTGATGGTCTCATACGTTCGAGATGAAAGATCTTGGAGAAGCATCTTATATCTTGGGTCTGAAGCTGTTCAGAAATAAAGAAAATAGGATTTTGGGATTGTCTCAACATGGATACATTACGAATATTTTGGAGCGTTTTCATATGGAGAATACTAAGAAAAGTTTCCTTCCTTAAGACATACTATACACCCATCTAAAGGGATGGCTCCTCAAAATGTTGAGGATAAGAAAGCCATGGTTGGATTCCCTTACACATCAGTTGTGGGAAGCCTAATGTACGACATGATCTGTACAAGGTCAGATATTTGTCATACAACAAGAGTGGTAAGTCGTTACCAATCCTGCTATGGAGAACAATACTAGAATGCAGTGAAGAACATCTTTAAGTATCTGAGATGGACACAAAGTTACATCTTGGTCTGTGGAGAACGGGAAGGCGATCATCTTTATTGTGTCCTCGGTCATCAACCGATCATGGATGGTGCTGATGCCGTTGTGATGCCAGATGCAGACAGTGGTGCTGATACCACCATTTTGGATGCTAAACCAGAGCGCGGTACTGATGCCACAGAGACAGGTGCTAGTGGTGGTGCTGAGGCCACCACATCTACTTTTGTTGAGCCACCCTCTGTGATGTTCCCACATTTTGTACCTATGGACTGTGGAAACAAAAAGAAAAAAAATATGAATAAAGGAAAGGTTTCTGTTCACATTGCGGATCCATATATGTTGAATGATGATTATTGTATGGATTCTCCTCCTTCACAGGCACAGGGACCGACTCCTAGCCCTCCATCTGTGGAGGCCCCTACCATCCCCTTCCCCGAGGCACTCCGTCGAGCGAAGGGGAACAAAAAGGAAAACCCAAAAAAGAACCAGCAGGTAGAGTTCGGCAACCGAATGATTGACCGGTTCCACATTCAGCTGACTCTATGGGAAGCATTTGAGCATATCCCCTTCTTCAAAAAGAACTTGAAAGAGACAACTATTGTCCGAAGGAAGAAGAGGCACAGAGATAAAATCCATATGCTCACTCATGACACTTGCTGCGCCATTCAGAACACATTGTCAGCCAAGAGACCTAATACAGGAGCCTCCTATGTCAGATGCGAGAACCAGGAGCAGCGGTTCGATCGTACTCTATTAGACAGCGGGTCTTCGATCAACCTCCTTCCGGCAGCCTTACTCAGACGATTCGAGTTTGGCCCTCTTCTTCGGAGCAGGACAGTCCTTCAGTTTGCTGATAGGTCGATCAAGAGGTCGAAGGGGTTGTTGAAGGACGTGGTCGTTACCATTCAGGGCCTGAAATTCTCTTTGGACTTTGTTGTATTGGACATGGAGATCCCTGAATCGGTAACCGATGCCCCATCATACTTGGATGCCCATTCTTGGCCACTGCCAAGGCGGTATCCGATCATGACAGTGGGACGGTATGTTTTTGCGTAGAGGGCGAAAGCATACAAATAGATACGATTGACAAGACAAGAGCCAGAGAGTTGGCATGCTCAGAGCAATCCAGCAAAGCCGAGCAGATGACAGAGGATGAGCTAGACATCCACTAGGTGTGTGATTTCGTGATGACTGATGATGAATCCAACTGGACAGATCCTGTAGCACCGACCCTCGCCTTGCCTACAGATTCACTATATCTCAAGCTCATGGCAGTCGAGAGCCGGGAAAGCAAATCCCTGGATGAGGATACACCTGAGGCTGAAAGTGTCGGGACGAGTGGTGCCGATGATTTTCATTCTTGCTCATCTTCTTCTGATCCCTCGGATTCAGACATTGACTGGGATGATTTTGATGATTATTTACCTTGTATAATTCCTTCTGAGCCGACAACCATGACAGAGTGCGTGTCAGTGCAGTTTATTGATGATTCAGTAGGCCACCCTTCGTCAGAGATTCATGAAGAGCGAGAGTTCTCCCATGCAGACCTGGTAGCAATTACACAGACATATCAGAAGCCAGATCTGCCACCTCCCAGTTGTCTAGAACGGAAACCTCTGTCGCAGTCGATGACATATAGATTCCTTGCGGGTGAGCCAGAAATGCACCCAGTCATTATCTCAGCAGATTTGACTGAAGAACAAGAATCTCGTCTGATGGAGGTTCTTGAAAGAAACTGCAAGGCAATCGGTTGGAGTATAGCTGATCTCCAGGGGCTGAGCCCAAATCTTTGCTCTCACCACATTTATCTTAAGGATAACGCTAAGCCGTCGTGTGAGTTACAACGACGGCTGAACCCGAATCTTCAAGACGTAGTCATGAAAGAAATTTCAAAGGTGGTGGAGCGCCGATTTCATTTATCCCATCTCCGACTCCAAATGGGTAAGTCTTTACATGTGGTACCCAAGAAGACAGGTATCACTACAGTTGTCAACGAGTCTGGAGAGGAGATCGCTACCAGAGTACCAACTTCTTAGAGGGTCTGTGTGGACTACAGACGATTGAATGAGGCCACCAAGAAGGATCACTTCCCGCTACCCTTCATTGATCAGATTATCGAGCGACTAGCTGGGAAGAGTCATTATTGCTTTCTTGATGGGTACTCTGGATACAATCAAGTGGCCATTGCGCCTGAAGACTAGGAGAAAACGACATTCACCTGTCCGTTTGGGACTTATGCTTTCAGACGGATGCCCTTTGGTCTATGTAACGCTCCAGCGACATTCCAAAGGTGCATGTTGTCCATCTTTTCGGACATGGTAGGTGACTGCTTAGAGGTCTTCATGGATGACTTCTCGGTCTATGGCGACGGGTTCGATGCTTGTCTTGACTGCCTAGATCGTGTGCTTCAGCGCTGCATAGAGGTCAATCTTGTCTTATCATGGGAGAAGAGCCACTTTATGATGACTCAGGGGATGGTCCTTGGTCATATCATCTCCAACAGGGGTATGGAGGTCGATCCTGCCAAGGTGGATATCATCAGAAAACTCAATCCGCCGTCAACTTGCGTCAGTTACGGTCTTTTCTAGGGCATGTCGGTTTCTACCGACGGTTCATTTCAGGACTTCAGTCGTATTGCCCGACCGCTTACTGACTTGCTGACAAAAGACACCGAGTTTATTGTCAATGATAAGTGTCTTGCATCATTTGAGACTCTCAAAAATATGGTTGTTGCAGCTCCTGTCCTTCAGCCACCTGATTGGTCTCTCCCATTCGAGATCATGACGGACGCTTCAGATTTTGTCGTTGGGGCTATGCTTGGACAGAGGAGGGATGGTTTACCTTTTGCCATTCACTACGCCAGCCAGACTTTGGATGCCGCTCAGCGGAATTACACTGTGACTGAGAAAGAGATGTGGCTGTAGTCTTCGCTCTTGATAAATATCAACCGTATATTCTCGGATCTAGAGTGACTATTTTCACTGATCACACTGCCATCCAGTACTTAATGGCTAAGGAAGGATGCCAAAACATGTCTTGCCAGATGGATCCTTCTACTCCAGGAATTTGATATTGAATTAAGGATAAGCCTGGAGTCAAAAATGTGGTGGTCGATCATCTCTCCAGATTGGAGAATCTTGAGGAATATGAGCCTAGCGTACCTATCACAGAGACATTTCCAGATGAGGCGATCTTGGTTGTCACCTCGCTCCCATGGTATGCCGACATTGTGAACTATCTTGCTGCCAAGACGGTCCCACAAGGTTGGCCCAGGCAGAAACTTGAGACCTTCCTGGCGAAGGCGAAGTTTTACCATTGGGAGGATCTCGTCCTTTATCATGAAGGAGTGGGCAGTATCTGGAGGAGGTGCATTCCTCAAGAAGAGCATCATAGCGTCCTTACATACTGCCACAAGCTTGAGACAGGAGGACATCATTCTGGAAAAAGAACAAGCACAGAAGGTGCTTCAGTCTGGCCTATGGTGGCCTACTCTCTTCAAGGATTCTGATGAGTTCGTGAAGAGATGTAATGACTATCAGAAAATGGGAACCTGCGGACAGAGAGACATGATGCCCATGCAACCCATTCACTTTTGTGAGGTTTTTGATGCATGGGGGATTGATTTCATGGGCCCATTTCCTAAGAGTCAGGGATTCGAGCATATCCTGCTCGCTATTGATTATATCAGTCGATGGGTTGAGGCCATCCCCGCCCGAGCCGCAGATGCTAAAACCGTGTGCAAATTCTTGAGGAAAAATATCATTTCACGGTTCGGGGTACCTAGAGTCTTGATTTCAGACGGGGGGTCTCATTTCATCAATGACAAGGTTAGGGCCCTTGCAGACGGAGTTCGGCATTGACCATCCGGTTGCCACTCCATATCACCCTCAGACTAATGGTCTTGCCGAAGTATCGAATCGGGAGATAAAAACAATCTTGCAGAAAGTAGTCCGCCCAGACCGAAAGGATTGGTCACAACTTTTGGACTCGGTCTTGTAGGCTTATCAGACTTCTTTCAAGAATCCATTGGGGACATCTCCCTTTCGTCTCGTCTATGGCAAGCCATGCCATCTGCCAGTGGAGATCAAGTACAAATCTTTTTTGGGCAGTCACTGAGTTGTTGTTAGATCCCGAGAGTATAGGAGACCAGAGAAGAGCAGAATTGGCAGCCCTGGAAGAACTGAGAGACACAGCCTTTTCCAACAGCCTACAGTACAAGGAGAAAGTGAAGGACATGGCACGATTCGCATATCAGCCATAAACAGTTTGAGCCAGATCAGAGAGTATGGTTGTTTGATTCCAGGCTGAAATTATTCCCAGGGAAGTTGCAGAGCAAATGGAAAGGTCCTTATGTGGTCAGGAAGGTACACGACAATGGCAGCATCGACATATCCGAACCGTCATCTTCTTCTACCTTTCCGCGTCAACGGTCAACGCCTGAAACTATATCTAGATCATGATCCGCCGACCATTGACGTTGCCCCCATTCTTCTGGTATGAGATGTGTCCTTTGACTCATATCATCTGCATCTCATACATGGTGATCACTTCTATCTTCCGCTGTACAGATCATCTGTCCATATCACTTTTTCTTCTGTTGATTTATTTTCTTCTTTTCTTCTTTTCTTCTTTTCCTTTTCTATCTTCTTTATCTATCAAAAAGGTGCTGCCCTTGTAGACAGTTTTCCATACTTAGGACGTACTTTGTCCTAAGTTTAGGGGTGTGCACCCCGAGTTTTAATTCATTTCGATCCTCTCCATTGTCTCCTCTTCTTGTCTATACTTAGGGATATCTTACCCTAAGTATAGGGGGAGATAATCTGAGTACGATCTGTTCATTCCCACCCTTGACCCTCCCTGCGTTGTGTACAGTCTGTTATACTTAGGATTATTTGATCCTAAGTAAGGGGGGACGGTCAACTTCTTATTGGTTCATTTATTCATTCTTTAGACTTGTCTATACTTAGTACGAGTTATGTCTTCTCTTTTCTCTCCGATCTATGAGGACCATAGCTCAAGCTAAGTATAGGGGGGTCGTATATACCGCGTATATACTTTAGCCATAACTCGTACTTTCGTATTTTCTTAATAATATGGCTAATCATTCTTTAAAATTCATTAAAAATCCATAATAAAAGGATGTGGTTATTCCTCAAATTCTTTTTGTATTTATTGATTAATAAATCAGGTGAAAATGTTTTTTTTTTGCAAAATGTTTGAAAAATAGTTTGAAAATCTTTGTGAACATCTATTGAAAACTATTTTGAAAATATTTTGTTACATGTTTTCAACCTGTGTAAAAATGTGTGGTTTGTAAAATTTCTTTTCTTTGTGTGAAAATAAAATGTTTGAAAAATGATTTGCAAATGGTTTGAAAAATGGTTGCAAAAATATTTGAAAAATCTATATATATTGTTTTGAAAACCTTTGCAAAATGATTTTCAAATGTGTGTACATGTTTGCAAAAATGTTTGTAAAAACTATTTTGGACTAGAGTTTTCAAAAATTGTATGGAAAAGCTTGTGTCAACTAAGTTTGAGGAATACTTACATCTCACCAAAATCCACTATATATATGTACTTATAAAATTGATCACTTACCCTTGTAAATTCTTAAAAACCACTTCTTGTAAATATAAGAAGCACTCCCGTGTCATAGTTTTAACCTAGATTTTAGCCAAAATCTTTTTGTTTTCAAAAAAAATTCCCAAAAACATTTGCAAATTTAAATTTCAAAAACATTTGAAAAATCTTTTTGAAAAATACAAAAAAAAATGCATGCATCATCTTTTCAAAAATCCATAAAAAGTTCAAAATTTTTGAAAATTGCATCACAAAAATATTTTCTGCATTCTACATTGCATTGCATAGCATGAGCATTTTTCGGATTGAGTTTGATAGTTGAACAAGTCTAAGTAAAATCCGGAGATTGGAGCTTGATTGGACCTTAAAATCTACCTAATATCAAGAACCTTATAGGAACTGGGTTTGAGGTACTTCAGGTCTAGTTGACTTAATTCTTGAGGATCACGGGACTTGGTTCAATGGATTCTTAACTGCCTAAGTAGAGTATTTCGGAGCACACGCACGACTCTTGTTGATAATGACCTAGCTTGGACACATGCATCTTTCACATGGCTCAACTTAGTTGGAGTGGTGAGGGGATTGGATTTGCCGGTATGAGACGCACACAAGTGGAAACATTTGTCCTCCTTCTAGGGAGGGAAGTGCACCCCAACCCGTCCAGTGATGAGGAAGTCTAAAGACAGGAGGCTGTGAGTTGCGATAAAGCTTCAAAAGAGGGATAGTCTACTGGCTCAAGAGGAAAAACTCCTTATGTAAATGATGTTGTATATAGTATTCAAAAAAAAGTTCAGGCATGTACAAAAATAAAAAGCCTGCAAAGTATATACAAAGTCAATAAGCAAGCTTGAGTTCCAAAGTCAAACATGTGAGCCTGCAGCAGGATGACTTGACTACACTGGTCTTGCATCCCAGGATAGGTAGCTACACTGGCTACCGTCCATTTCTTCTCTTCACCCCCCCCCCCTCTTGAGCTGGTTGCCACTTGAACTTAAAAGGGAATACCCCGCTCCTCGAGGATGGAGTTATTGGATTGGGGAATCATTGGGTTGTTGTACTGGAGAAGTCAGTCTCTTTGTCATTCTAGTTGGGGACAGCCACCATCACTTACACTGTACGAGTCAGATTCATAGTCGTAAGAGTTTGCGTATGAGTTGAAGTATTTCTGACATGGCTATTGAGGAGACTTGAGCAGAGTTTTGGGATTCTCAAGGACTGTTGGATTTCAAATTCGATTCTCACTAGGTTCCGCCCGCATTAAAATTCCAAAGGTCCGACTTAAGCTCCAAACTTTGATTTTGCGAAGACAAGTTTGATAATTGGACTAAATCCAAGTTCTTCTTTTTCTTTTCTTTCTTTTCTTTCTGCACTTATTGCATAAGTGTTTGCTAGGGACTAGCAAAGGTAAAGTATAGGGAGATGATGAATCCACATTTCATCATCTTTATTCTATCATTTTGGCACCAAAAACCCTAGCAAATGCCTGTAAATACCCTTAATATCATCATCTTAGCATTCATGCATGTGCATTCCATTAGTGTGTAAAATGTTGTAATTAAAGCCAAAATTATAGAATAAAAAAAAGAAAATAAAATAAAATAAAATATTGTAAATATTTTATGACCCGAAACCCCGAGACCTAGGCATCTTGATGAATAGGTCGACAAGGAATAAAGTAGGGGGAGATAAGGGCCAAAATACAGATAAAATACCTATAATATTCTATTCATTCTTTATTTATTTTGGGACCTATTTTTGGTTCCACTTTTTATACCTCAAATAAAGAAACTTTGTACATGAAAGTTGTAGATAATTTTATATAGAAAAATACAAATTGATTTCACAGAAAAATAATACACAGATAAAAAGTTATGGTCTGAATAAAATTCCAGAATCCCAACTTCCCAGACCGTATCTCACAAATGACAACTCCAAATGCATCAAACTCACCTTTAATTGTATATAGAATAAAATAAGCTATTTAATGGTGTGGTTTCGCATTTGGCGGAGCTACGGTTTGAAAGTTGAGTTTTGGACCCTCATTGTATAGTTGTACTGATTAAAATATTCAATTTATTCTTTATTCTTTATTTTTGTATTTTTATATTTTTATAATGATGTAAATATTACTTATAATAACTATGTGCATTAAAATTAGAATAAAAATGCAAAGAAAAATAAAATTAAAAATAAACTTATATAGATTATACAGGTATTATACCTATACTTATACCTACACTTTTCACACTTATATTCTATTTAATGTACAAAACATATCAGAAAAATAAAATAAAAATATGTTTGTGTATATAAAAGTATTTTATGATTTTAGAAAATACTAAATAAAAATAATAAAAATAAAAATACCTAAATAAAAATCAAATAATCAAACATATAGATAATATACCTATATAGGGGTATAAAAGCAACTTGTAAAAATACACCTCTAAAAAATAAATACAAATGACCATAAAATAATATATGAAATAATAAATCTTTTTTTATTAAATAACCTAAATCTTAATAATTCATTTATTATTTTAAAACGAATTTTTAAAACATTTTTTTGGGCTTTTTCCTGGTTGGTCCACGTAGACCAACCAGGTGGCCTGGGATGTTGACCAACCGGTCAACTCCCTGGCCCTAGCCTGCATCCTTGTCAGAGCCACCGCCACCCCTCATTTCTCGATTTTTTCGCCGCTTGTGTGTTGCTCGAGGAGGGTTACCTCCTTCATGAAAGTTGTACCTGGTACAACTAGGATCCTCGCCGACTTAATAGATCCTCCAAGATCCCCTTGGTGCACCCGTGATCGTGCCTCGAAACTCGTCACCTCGCCACCCTTCAAAACCAAAACCGTCACCTTCAATTCGTTTTTGGAACCCCAATTACTGGCCCTCTCGCTCCCCTAGTGAGTTCCATCGTCTCCTAGAGGTGACAGCTCCATGATCGACCCTGCCAGGTGGCCGATCAGCGGCTTTGGGTGTTCCTCCGACCTCCGGTGGTTTCGCTCGTCGAGGTACCCCCTTCCCTCGCCCCTCCTGGGCTCAAGGCCGTTTTATTCCCCTTAGTTTCGTTTATATTTTAGTCCCCTTAGTAAGAGCTTCGCCTAGCCTCTTTAATCGCCATCTTCAGACCATCGATTCGCTAAATCGACGGATCGTCGGGGCTATTTCCGGCCACCTGCGAGTTCGTCTCGTCAGCCACCATATTCTCGTTCCATCTCGCCACGTGATCAGGGCATTTTGCCCCCGATCAGATCACACATTTTTGTGCAGGTACCTGGGCATTTCAACGCATCTTGAGCGTTCTTGGGGAGTCGCCGGAGCACTTGGAGCTTCGCAGCTTCCTCCTCGCCGTGGAAGAGCTCCAGAGTTCTTCGCGCCATTCTGTTGCCTCCAGACATCAGAGGGACCCTGCAGCAATCTCCTGGGCCCATTTTGAAGCTCGCCGACCGCCGGAGCGAGGAGCTATCGCCGGAGGAAGGTCGCCACGGCGGCCCTTCTTCCATGTTCGTCCAGCGTGCCTCTGCGTCGTCCGATCGACGCCCGCTCCTCCAGGTGTCCAGCTAACGTCCGATTAAAGCCCCCCAGCTACCGTAGATCTCCGTGCGGAGATCTAATCCCAGGCGTCGGATCTGAAGGGGTATCGCGGCCTCTCGCGTCGACACGTGGCATAAGTGCCACCCTCTCGGTCGTGCGATCCGCCCCTTGATTGGGTAATTTTGCCTCATACCCAGTCAACTTTTGTATTTAGTAAAAAAATCTTTAAACTTTCATTTGCGCTTTAATTAGTCTGTAGAATTTACTAAAGACCCCCCTGCGTTTTGTAATATTGCGTATTTGTCCCCGCCTGGCGCACGTGCTCGTCACGTGCACTGGGCATTTTGCAAGTGAACCCCGGCCTCTTTTCCTATTTAGTTTCAGTACTTAAACTTTCAGAAGCAGTTATAAAAGTTGTGGCATTTTTGCAACTGTGCCTCTTACCTTTTGAAATATTACATTCTAGCCCTTCCCAGGCGCGTGCATCACACGTGCTTGGGTGGGCATTTTGCGGAAAAAGCCTTGCGGGTTTTGTAATTTGTTTTTGGCCCAGAAGTTATTTAATTCAGTAGTAATTTTGTGCGAAAAATTGCAGGCGTGCCTCCATAGTTTTATCTATTTGCAATATAGTCCATGCTAGGCCTTTAACTTGTGCTGACTTGCTCTATTTATTTGGACCTTCATTTTGCCTCCAAAAATTCCACAAAATAAGCTTAAGCTCCTGTTGGCTTGTGCTTTGTCGCCATCTTTTTAGTTTTTATTTTTATTGCTTTTAAATATTTATTAAAAACCAAAAACATGCTTTTTATTCACTGTCTAGCTTAGAAAATACCAAAAAAATATTAAAATACCTCAAAAAATTCCAAATAAAATTCCCTAGTGTGTCTTTTAAGCTATTTTAGTGTTAGTCCAAAAATCACTAAAAATCTCAAAAGAAAAACCTTAAAAATTCAAAAATACATAAAAACTTCAAAAAGATATATAAAATCAAAGAAAACTCCAAAAAATACAAACTCAAATCCTGTTTGTTCTACATTTCATTCTCTTTATTTGAAAATTAGTGTGAAAATTTTTTGTTGCTGTTTGCTAATTTTAATTTCGATTTTACTCACAGCCAGCACATATTTCACTGTTTTCCTTTCTTTCAGTATTTAAAAATACCAAAAACACCTTGAAAAATACCCAAAACTCACAGAAATAGTAAAAAATCCTAAAAATATCAAAAACATTTTATTTCTGAATTTTTGGTTATTTTTGCACATTTTTATAAATACTGTATCTTGTCTTTTATTACATTGTTTTTATATTCCAATATTAAAAAAATAAAAATAATACAAAATATAAAATTATAAAATTAGAAAATTAAAAAGCAAAATACAAAATTAAAAATTAAATTAAAAAATTTAAAAATTAAAAACCCACAAAAATCCTTGCTTGTTTGATTAGTGTAGACACTTCACTCACATTCACTTGTGCATAATTATTTGAATTACCATGTTTGCTCCCTGTGTTCAAACTCTCTGCATACTTGTCCCTATACACCATTTGTGCAGAGTTAAAAATAAATTTTAACTCCACATTTATTTCTAATCATTGATCTTTAGTGTGGGTTAATTGTTGATTTTAGTCCAGAATTTATCGTGAGTCGTCACAGCGACGGTTGTCTCCGCCTTATGTGAGATACCATTTTAGACTCCGTGAATTTTGGCTAAATCATTAGACACTCGAGAATTTGGGGTTGCATGGTCCATGTGAAGAATGTGGATGTAAGTAAGATAGAATCTCGCATTAGAGAGTGCTACTCCATTGGTTATCTAAAGGATGGTATTAGCTACCAACTTTACGTCCTTGAGACTTAAAAGGTTTTCGTCTCTATAGAAGTAAAATTCCTAGAGGATGAATTCCTTAAGAGTCAAGGTAAAAGTGAAGTAAAGAAACTCATTGAATCCTCTGAGGATATTGAGCTTCCTAAACCAAAAACTGAAGATGTGAATGAAGATGAAACAACCATACATCTTTGAAGGAGTTTGAGGGTAGTTATGCCACTTGAAAGGTACGGATTCCATGTGTCAGGTGAAACTGACAATGCTCTAAATTCATTTGATGAACCACTCACAGATCATGACATGGATAGATGGATGCCAGTAATGAAGTCTAAAATAGACTCCATGTACAAGAATGGTGTATGGACCCTAGAGGATCCACCTAGAGGGGTAAAATCCATTAGGTGTAAACGTATCTTCAAGAGAAAGAGGAGGCATGATGGGAAGGTAGAGACCTTCAAGACATAGCTCGTAACCAAGGGCTACACACATAGAGAAGGCATCAACTACAATGAGATGTTCTCTCCTGTGGTCATGCTTAAGTCCATCAGGGCACTGCTAGATATATATGTGCATCTTGACTACGACATCTGACAGATGGATGTCAAGACTCTATTCATCAATGGATACCTCGAGGAAGATATCTATATGGAGCAGCCTAAGGGATTCATAACTGAGGAAGGCAAAGTATGCGAGCTAAAGAAATCCATCTATGGGTTGAAACAAGCTTATCATACTAGGAACATCAATTTTGATGAAACCATAAAGAGTTATAATTTCGTTCATAATCATGATGAATCGTCTGTGTATAAGAATCTTAGTGGGAGTGTCATTGTGTTCATCTTACTTTACATAGATGACATCCTTATCATTGAGAATGATACATGGATGATGACTAATGTTAAGGTCTGATTGTCTCATACGTTCGAGATGAAAGATCTTGGAGAAGCATCTTATATCTCGGGTCTGAAGCTGTTCAGAAATAAAGAAAATAGGATTTTGGGATTGTCTCAACATGGATACATTACGAATATTTTGGAGCGTTTTCATATGGAGAATACTAAGAAAAGTTTCCTTCCTTAAGACATACTATACACCCATCTAAAGGGATGGCTCCTCAAAATGTTGAGGATAAGAAAGCCATGGTTGGATTCATTTACAGATCAGTTGTGGGAAGCCTAATGTACGACATGATCTGTACAAGGTCAGATATTTGTCATACAACAAGAGTGGTAAGTCGTTACCAATCCTGCTATGGAGAACAATACTAGAATGCAGTGAAGAACATCTTTAAGTATCTGAGATGGACACAAAGTTACATCTTGGTATGTGGAGATGGTGATATCCAAGTATTAGGATATACATATTCAGACTTCTAATATGATATAGATGACCGCAGGTCAACTTCAGGGTTTGCGTTCTTGTTGAACGGTGGTGTTGTGAACTGGAGAATCAAAAAGTAGGACACTACGGCTGATTCAAATAGAAATCGAATATTAACGCATCGGATGTTGCATAGGAGGCGGTGTGGTTAAGTAAGTTTATCCTAAAACTTGGCGCAGTTTCCTCTAATACTCCCATCCCCCTGCTCTGCGATAACATGGGAGCCATAGCTCAAACGAAGAAAATCAGATAGCATCAGAAGAGAAAACACGTGGAAAGGAAATACCACATCATTTAGGAAATGCAAAAGCATCATGACATCATCATCACCGTGACGGCCTCTACCGATAATGTCGTTGATCCCCTTACCAAACCTTTCCCCCAAAGTGTTTTCGACCAGAATGCAATGAGAATGGGTTTAAAATTGTACCTTGATGATTTTGAGGGCTAGTGGGAGATTAATAGACATGTGAGCCTTAGGCTAACTATTTTTACAATAAATGTTATTGTAATCTTTTGATATATCAATAAAAGTTATTGATTTATTTCACTCCCTACCTGAGATTAAATGAACGAATGCACTTATAAGGTCCTTTAGTACGATTAGAGTTATGTATCATGGCCATCTTCATATAGATTTTGATTCAATGGTTGAATCATAGAGGTTGGTTCTTAGATGATATCTACAGAGTTAGATTGAGCACTCATCAAGCGTCGTCAAGTGATTGTTGAGAAAGGCTCTCTAGCCTGAGAAGGGGATGGAAATCATTCTCTAAAGGTTGATATCTGATTGTCCTCATGATGCAAATCCTCTACATAGGTTTAGAGATTCAGAGGTGTCAGATAAGTTAGGTTAAAGAGGACTTAACGAGATTTAGATAACCAAGACATATGTCGTATGCTATCACAATATAGGCACACGTCCTCTAACCAGAGACAGATGTATTGTTATATGTCAAAGTATGTACATTAGACAAACCATTAGGTTGATGACCTAATCAAGGTCTGCACACTGACGAGTTGGTGTGCATACAAGGGCATGTGAGTAATATGATCTCTCAAAGGGATCATAAAGGTTCACCACTGAACCAGAAGAGATGAGCTCACTCATGAGGTATTAAGACCAACCAAATTCTATGCTTGATCGTCGTGCTTCGGAAGTGTGACAAGAACTTGCAGGTGTGATATATGCTTTTGGAAATCATATGATCGCTACCTACTCCCAATGCTCGAATGGGAAACCTAATGATAAAACCCTACAGAAGACAGTTCAAATATGATCTAAAACTTCGGGTTTATTCTATGTATTCCAGTATGCAGGATGTATGCGTATTAGGAATACTCGAGAGTGATGTGATAGTAAATGATTGTATAACCATGACACTTCCATTCTGAGGGAGTGATGAAATAGGATTGGATTTTAGTAACTCCTCCCATAAGATTAGTAATATGATCTTAGTCCAAATGTTGGACATTTATATGAATGTAATTCGGATGCAATGAGATGATTAGACTCACGGTTTGATTTAATCAAACATCTTTGAGAGGTCGCTTGGATCTGGATATGAGATAAGATCTCAATATCCAAGTCACTATACATGGAATGTATAGTCCCCTTGTCCTTATCTCCAAGTATTAGCGGAGAAGGCACATTATTCTTAAAAGAATTCAAAAATAATTCTATTGTTCGCAATATATTTGAGCATGGATAATTGATTATTAAATATAATTTAATTGTCATAAATAATGTGAATATAATTCTTATTATTTGGACACATGAGATGATCATCTAAGACAGTTAAATGAGATTTATATACCAAATATATGATTAATGTGGATATCACTATCCATAATAATCATAAATATTATAAATATGATTTATAATATCATGGAGAGATTTAATTGTAAATAAGATTTAAAATTAAATGTTAATGTGAATTAGATTCACATTATATAATTAATTTTAAATGTAATTTACATTTTATATTAGGTGGTTGAATATGATTAATAATTGTCAACGGCATGTTGATATTGTCTCAAAATAATTTAGAATTATTTTGATGAGTATTTAAGCAACAAAATTTGTTGCAAACATGTGGAAGTCATGGTAAGATTTGATAATATCGTCAATATGGAAAGAAGGATGCTCCACTCCTTATTAGGAGTGGACAGTCACAAGGAGTAGGACTCCTTTCTGGTCGTCCACTCTAATGAGGAAGGAGGCTCTCCTTCTTTCCTTATTATACCACATTGAATTGATTTAATTGAATTTAAATTTGTTGAATACTATTTAAAATATTTATTTTCATTTAAATTAATTAATTGTTGTTGCAAATTTTATGCAACAAAGTCATTTTCATTGATTTCAATTAGGAGTGCATCTCCACCATCCAATATGATATAAAAGAAAGGCTAGACCTAGATCTTTCTCACACAACAATAAGAAAGAAACAAATATTTCTCTATCGCTTCTCATACACATCCAAGAGGTCTTCTCTCTCAACCATAGTGGTCGTCCACTTTGTGGTTTTTGAGAGCATCGTCGTCTTCGCACCGTCATTGTGCTGCTAAATTGATTGCTCATTGATCTCCGCCTTCTTCTGTGCTTCATGTTTGTGAGGAAGGATACGGATTTCGTGAGACGAAATTAGGATGTTTCACGCTTGGATCATCAACTTGGATTGCAGGAAGCATGCATCTCATCCACATGCCCGCAAGTGCGGCCTTCACTGGATCGGACTTGAGAAAGGAGGACTTTTTGTTTAGAGACACATGATTGTAAATACGCTTCCAGAGGTAATTCTATTACTCGTTTGTGATCTTGATGAAATGATACAAGAAAGATTCTCATATCATGTGATTTCATCTTTGTTAAAATTTTAGTTTCCACTTTTTCTTGCAACTAGTATGACTAGTTGCTCTTGATCACATGTGATGCGATCTCCACGCTTCCGTGATGTGCTAAGGCCTAAACCATACCCTTCACCCAACACATTTACCTAACTACTCTTTTAGGTTATAACTAATCCTAATCCAACTAAGGGATTAAAAGGATTAGCAAAATCAACTAAACTCAATCCTAGTAACTAATCAAGTCAGTACGAATCTCGTTAAGAAGAGAATGCAAGATATAGCCTAATATGGGTGATATGAGCCTTAGAAATAAAAGGAGTCAAGTAACAATAATTGGGTTGGCTAAAACAGTTAAAAGTATCTAAAACTAATTGTAGCTATCAACAAATTTCTAAGAATTAGATAAAATTCAAGTTAAAAAAGAGTTCGTGAGAATTGTCACTACAAGGAAAATAAGTTGTGGCTACAGAACTATGGCCACGGATATGAGATTTGTGGCCACAGAATTGGGCTCTGGCCACGACATGTCGTGGCCAGTAGCCGTAGCTACAAGTCTCGTCGCGAGAGTTCTCTAGCCACGAATATGCCGTGGCCACTACAAGTGGCCACAGAATTTATCGTGGCCACAACCCTTATATGAAGACTTTGGCCACGGATTGTGGCTACGAGAAACTAGTGGCCACGGAATTATCGTGGCCACAAGTTTCTGTTGCCACATTCCGTGGCCACAAGTCATTTTTCTTGCAGTGTGTGTCTCTATTTAATAAATAGAGATATTAGAATGATTTTGACTAAAGACATTAAATCCTAATCCTAAACCTTCCCTAGTATATATAGACAACCTTAAGACTTACTCTAATGCAATATAAGCTACCAATTCTTGGATTTATACAAAACTTTCAAAGAGAGGGGCTACTTTATGGAGTTATATTGAAGAAAGAAGCACCTCAAGTTGAAGATCAACCCCAAAGTCTTCATTTCAGATAAAGATCAACTTTTCCTTAATCTCATTTGGATCGTGTGTGTGGAGAGTTTAACCATTTTGAATTTATGATGTTTATGTGTGGAATTCTTATCTAAATCCATAAGAATAGATGGATTAACAAGATATGTTCTACTTTATGGTTGTTGTAATTAAATGTTCGTTTTGTTGCTTTTGGGAATTCTAATCTATGATTGTGGTTCAAAGATTTCATTGATGTGATATAAAACTAAGTACCAACATTGAGTAATCATCCATAAACATTTAATGCTAATGGGGATTGATTTTGAAATGTTTTAGCATTCATATCATCGAGGAATCTGAATGTGTGTTGTGTTTAGTAATATGCGCACTTGAAGTATAGTTCTATACGATTTTATATAGTTGTGCACTATTTTTTTTATAAAAATGGATCTTCAAGGATGATGCACTGTATTTGTTGTCCATGTTTTAAAAAACTTCATAGCATCTTATGTTTTTGTTTGTATTTAAGTATAAAGTTGTGATTGCAAGTACCATCTGGTATAATTTTGGATTTCATAATTGATGTTCTATATAAAGTGTATTGTTTGAAGTAAGGAATGTATATTTGAATACAAAAGTAATAACCATCACAAAACCTTGTATATATGTAGGTGTTAAGTATAAATTTGGGATTTCAAGTTCCATATATTATAGTTTTTGTATTTCTCAATTAATATTCTATATAAAGGTGTTATTGGAAGTAAGGATGGCATATTTTGAACTCCCTAATAGTAACCTTCATAGAACTTTACATGATAATGCAAAATTACGACTTTTCTCGGCAATCTCAAAATCAAGTGGGAAAGACTATATGTTGCGAGAATGGTGCACGAGAATGAAAGATATGAGAGTTGTCCCCTCATACAGATCCATTTCTGATAAACAGGCATATGCTAAAGTTGGAGATTGAGAGTAAGGATTATTTGGCTCGCGTAAAGAAGATCTACTTTGAACAAGACATGTGATTGCTTTTCCATTTCATATGTATTGTGAAAAGTCCTTGAAGTTTTCTTTATGATATCTAGATCATGTTAATTCTTCCTATTTTATATTTGAGCTTATATATTCTCAATCTTTTCATTTTTATTTTATTCGTCTGAATTCATTATCATTCATGGATGTCCGTTGTATTTGTAGATATATTTAGGATGAGTAGGTCATAAGTATGGAGGTGAATTACTCTTATTTCATTGCATATATTCATGATCTATTTTTTAAATTTCTCAACCAGTATTCTTATATATTCAGGATGATTAAATCTGCATATAGTAGAAGTTGACTTATATTCATTCATTCAAGTTCTTTATTTGGTTTCACCCCTTACTATCTTAGCACAAGATATCTCTTCTTGTTCTTTCGATCTCTAACGATATAGTTCAAGTTAAGTATATGGAGTGTTGTATATATTGTATATATAGTTTAACCATATCCCCTACATTATATGGTTTCTTTGTATAAAGTGTATGAAAATATCAAATTCTTCGGTAAATAAATAAAAATTCTTTAAAATGTAATATTTATTAAACATAAAATATTATGCAGAAAAGATTGTTGAGACTAGTATATAAATATATGTATATAAAATTTTAAGGAAAAAAAGATAAATAAAATCTTGTAAACTTATTATATTTATAATTCTTATAAATGATCACAAAATCTCTTATAAATATATTAATAAAAAACTTGTATAAAAATTCATACAGATTGATATATACCTAAAATTTGTAACTTTGTAAAACAAATTAAAAATCTTGACCATTTGCAAAATTCTTAAAACTATTCTTAAAATTTTAAAGCTTAGAAAACATATTTCACAAAAACAAATGCATTTGCATTTTTTCGGAATAAATTTGATTTTTGGATCAAGACTTTTAACAAATCCAGAGAAGGAGCTTGGTCACGGCCTTAATAAACTTAAATTCACAAGTAGTTCATTAAGAACTGGAATTTGGACTCTTCATGTCATATGACTTAATTCTTTGGGTTTTATAAGACTATGTTCAAAATATATTTTTTAATGTCTGATTAGATTTTCTTAAGTCATTTATAAAACTCGTAATGCATCTAATACTTATCTCATCATAAATAAGGTGATTTCTAAGTCTAAGATTGGTACGTATATGGTTGCTTCATCATGTGGGTAGACAGTCAAGACAAGGGGATCACAAATAAATGTGCAATTATTCTAACCTTGCCATGTGACCGAGAAGTTTAAAGATGGGATTCTAGGTGAAGAAATGTGCTTTAAAGATGAATGGTTTGCTGGCAATCAAGCACGTATTTTTAATGGCAAGGAAAAGTTTGTAATCATGATTGCATAATTTTTTCTCCCGTCTACTCTTAGGCTCGAAATATACAATATATTCAAAGGATGGGAATAGAGATTTTATTGTACCTAAATAATGCATTGCAAATCAAAATTACATAAAAAGTCACGACTACAGTGGTTTATACGTGATTGTTTATATGTGATTGCAAAAGGATATTTGACTAAACACTAGTCAAATCCTTTCATATTTTTTAGCTAACCAATTTGACTTTAGAGAAAAAAAGCACCCGGACACCAAGAGGAATGAATTTTTGTACGAAGGAAATCCAAAAGTATTGTATTGGAGTACATGGTTCATGTGCTTTGTTAAGTAGAAGAGCTAACATAATTCACACAGGGATCAACTGACCTTAATGTTCTTAACGTTATAAGAGAGTGCTCTAATGTGCAAGTTCATCCAAGTTGAATTTCAAGTTAAACTTGGATAAAAATTTGTGGAACTTCGAGGCTATTATGTTCAAAATCCTAATTCTAATTAAGTTCTGACAAACTATTAATCTAAATATATGATCAAGTTTTATCGTTATTTTGTTCATGATTTGGCTTGGAAAAGGAAAACTACTTCATTATACATTCTTTTCCATTATCCTTTAAATAAGTGTTTGGCAATGAACTATGAATATAGGATTCATCCACATTAATTTTACATTTTTCCAAAACATTTTTAAAAACACATAATATCACATTCTTGTCAATATACTTCATATAATAAGAATATCATATTAACATGTAAAAACATATAAAAAGAAGAAAAGGAGAAAAGGAGAATAAAGAAACGTTAAGAAGTATGTATATATGTATAGACTAGTAAAAGAAATAAGAATAAATAGAATTGTAAATCATATCTATTACTTATTGCCCATAGACAAGTTAGACTAATCTAGTTGACTCATTAATAAGTAGAAAAATAAGGAAAGTACAAAATAGTCATATTGTGCACAAACCACAACTCAAGATAGATGTGTATACTATATATAAAACTTCAATTCATCGTATGAATTTTTTTCAACTCATTTTATCCTTATTCTTTTTGCAATTTTCCAATAAAAATAATAGAATATAGAAAATAACCCAAAATACCCACTTCTATATACACAAAGATACATTAAAACCTAATTTCCAATATGCATGAAATCAAAATATCACATCTTGAGAATATGAACTCTCTTTTTTATTCTATTACCTTTTAAAATTCATGTCTTAGGGTACTTGAAATTCAAAAAAATACTTTGTAATTAAGAAAGGTCCGAGACATAGATTTTGGGTAAAATGATATTTTTTTACTTCAATTAATTGTACAATCTTTATCCTCACTCCTTTCTCTTTACTTCTAGAAAGTTTTTTTAGCATTTTTTTATAATGTATCTTCGTACAAAAATATAAAATAAACAAAACATAAGTAGAGAATATATATATATATGCAGTCAATTTATATTATTTAGACAAATAGAAAGAATTTGAAGATGGTATTATAATAAAAAGAATTTATAGCTAGTAGTATAATCAATCAATAATATTTTGAAGTTAGCAGTGTAATCAATCAAATATTTTTTACAATATATAGCTTGGGGTCTCATTGGTTAAGATTTCTTTGCACAAGGTTCTACCTAATAGATAAATCATGCATCGCTCTTGCTTTCCGTAGGATCAAAAGAGCTCAAGTAAAATCTCACAAATATGTACAAAAATGCCTCAAATTTCAGATTAAGAATGATTCTTAATTGATCCTAGAGGTTATGGTACATAATTCGAAACATGAAATTCTATGTATCTCCATATATATTCTAGTTGGGGGCATTGTTGATTTTAATCTACGTGGAGACAAACTTGTACAAATGTGTATACGATATATATAGCATTAATAGAAGTCGCTATGATATATGTGCATGTGTGCATGCATGGGTGGGTGTGTGGGTGTGTGCATGTGTGTATCAAGATTTGATATGACACTAAAGTCATTTGTAAAATGACTTTAGTATCATATAAAATATATAGAATAAAATTAAAATTGAAAATTCAAAAATACAAGTATATTATGCATAGTCCTTTCCAACACTTCTTGGGCCGTCCTCATCCTCTCTTAGCCGGCTCAACATCCCAACACCCGCATCTCCTAACCGGTGCATCTGTTGATCTTCTTTGCAAATGACCAAACCATCTTAAGCGGTTTTCTCGTATCTTTTCCTCGATCGGAGCTACATCAGCTTTCTTTCTGATTGCATCATTCCGAATCTGATCTTTACTTGTGTGTCCACACATCCACCTTAGCATTTACATTTCTACTATAGCCATTCTTTGCACATGTCTATGGTTCACTGGCCAACATTCAGATCCATAGAGCATAGCAGGTCTCACGGCTGCTTTGTAAAACTTTCCTTTAATTTTTAAAGGAATTTTCTTATCACAGAGAACAACAGAGGCTCCTCTCCACTTTAGCCAGCCTGCATTTATTCTATTAGTAACATCTCCAACAATTTTCCCATCCTGTTGCAAAATAGATCCCAGATATCTAAAAGAATCTCTCTTCTGAATGTTATTGTCACCAATCTTCACTTCGATTCCTTCACCATTGCTTCCATCAAAGGTGCACTCCATGTATTCCGTCTTAGCCCTACTTATACGAAATCCTTTAGTCTCCAATGCATATCTCCAGACCTCAAGCTTCTCATTTACTCCATCTCTAGTCTCGTCAATCAACACAATATCATCAACAAATAACATACACCAAGGTAACTCATCCTGAATGTGACTTGTCAACTTGTCCATAATCAAAGTAAAAAGAAATAGACTCAAAGCTGA
Source organism: Ottelia alismoides (assembly GCA_037367405.1). Taxonomy (NCBI): domain Eukaryota; kingdom Viridiplantae; phylum Streptophyta; class Magnoliopsida; order Alismatales; family Hydrocharitaceae; genus Ottelia; species Ottelia alismoides. Next base: position 1,003,586 of record JAZKJV010001167.1, on the reverse strand, counting down.
ACCTTGATGTAAACCAATGTCGATGTCAAAATAGTCAGTTTTTCCAGACGGGGTCCTTACACAAGATAAAGCCCTATCATATATGTCCTTTATGAGGTTAATGTATAGGACATGTACTTGTCTCTTAGTTTTTTGGATATAAGCACGGGATTGACCCAAGATAGATCTGAATGGAGGCGAAGAATCCATGTAGCCGACCCTACTTAATTGTGGGAAAAGGCTTTGTTGTTGTTGTACAAGTATATTATACATATATAAATACCTTAAAAGTCATTTTACAAATGACTTCTTTGGTAGAGTTCTCCTTCCAAATTATAGATCTCATTGAAATCAACAACTTTCATTTTGTGACTTTTTCACTTGAATTCATTTATTATTTATTTTAAATTAAATAATGAAATTAGTTTTTCTAATTTATTTGGTGCCACATTGTTTACGCCTTCTTCAACCTTTGATCCCACCCCATCTACTCTCATGCATTTAGTGGGAGGCTTGTTCCCATTACTCTCTCACCATCGTTGTGATCACTATGGTCTGCAATCACCACTACTTGATAGATTTTTACATCCTTTCCATCATGACCCCTCACCCTCCTCTCATGACTTCAGCTCCCTGTGAAATCTCCATGAAGTAACCATGTCGCTCGCCATCTTCCCTAGAATCTTAAATCTAACCACTCCTGCAGTATGTTTTTAGTTGTGATTGAACCATCAAGGCGATAACCTAAAGGATAAGCAAGTTTCTTTCATCTTATGTTCACCTTAAACCCCTTTATTAGGATGAGGACCTTATCTGCTATCATCCTTACCTCTTTCTAAAGAATTCCCCTCATTGAAGATATCTTTGTCTTATCCAATGAGCTTGGCTTTGAGTGCGCATGATGCTATACTTTCGTCACTAAGGCACCAATAGCGGAGAGCACTTGAAATCCTCGTTGGTAGGAACTCTGGCAATAATTTCGATCATTATCATTCTATGAGCACTCAAGCAATCATCTTTCTTTGAAAGCTTAATCAATCAGATAGGGGAAGGTCAAGGTGAGAAGCCATTGGTCTCTTCTGCATCAAGTTTCATGCATTTGAGCACAAGAATATAGGAGTCTAAGTTATGCCAAGGTCCGAAGCTTTACTCCATCCTCGCTACCAGTTGGATTAGAAGGGACGGGTCAACCTAGGTGAAACCTGGGTATTTCTCACTAAGGACTTGGACGTGTTTGGATTTTTACAAAAAATTGCCCTTGTCGAGGACCCATTAGCAAAAAAAAGTTAAGTATAATTACATGTGTGCCCTCTCGTCTACAAAAATTGCAAAGTAGTGCGGTCGAGTTTTAGAAATTATTATTTAGTCCCTTTCAGGATCTGTATGATTGTATTCCAATCTTTGTTTCGCAAAAAATACCATGGAAATTGGGATATTTTTAATTCAGCTATTTTTTTTGGCTCCAAATTTTTGTAGCCCTAAACACAAAAATTTTATTGAGGATTAATTCTACATGGCTTTTCCTTTATTTTTATTTTGTTCTTTTTATTCCAAAGTTACATTAGGGTATAATTGTGACAAAATATATGACATGTAAGTACCTAAGGTACATACAAACCCTTAATTTGGTTTTCCATAATTCTCCTAAATTTTTGCTTAAAACTGTTTCCTCAAAAACCTAAACAGGTCATATGATTATAAAACATTAATTAAAAAATAAAACTATATAATATTACATTATCTATCTAATATCAAATATTAAATTTTCAAAATTATAACTATTTACTACTTTAAAAACTTTAAAACTCTAAGAACTACAAAATAAACTACAAAATTAAAGATCACATATATTTCTAAAAGATGAGAAGAGAAGTGTATTAATTATGTTATCACTTGAGCCCGTCCATAAGGATTCAAACTTACTAAAAGATGATCGTTGTCACAAGCATCTTTATTTCTAACGAAAATTCGGCAGCATAACCCTGCACCTCTCCCGTATACCTCATAAATCAATCGCAATTAACTTTCAAAATAATCATATTAGTGATTATTTCGATAGTAAACTATGATTGATTTGGTATACCGGAGAGGAAGGGGTTATGAACCGTATTTCCGTAAGAAATAAAGAGCTTGTGACAACGATCACCTTTTAGTAAGTTTGAATCCTTACTGACCCTCTTAGTCCGGGATCTCCAAACTAAGGAAAGCTAACATAAATGCAATACTTTAAGATCACTTTACATCATACATTTGTACGTGCTACAAATGAGACTATAAAATAATCTTAAAATATTTATTCATTTATATTAACCGGGCAATTACGTAAATTTGGCTGGTTAACGATGGGGATAGAGATAAGTGTGATCCTAATTTAGTGCCTAATACAGTGCTTGGGTCACTAATAGTTGATGGGCACCTGCAAAAAAACTTCATACCTGCAAACATCAAAATCGACGACCATTGGTCTGGGATAAACATCCCAAAGTGAGTCCAATAATGTTGTGAAAAAATAAAAAAATATAACACAGTTAGAGGTGATCAAATCCTCCAATGTGTTGCACACGCCTCCTGTTGTGCAGGGACACACACCACCCGGTGTGGAGGGACGCACTGTGTGTGAAGGATTTTGTGCGATTTAATATTCTAATTAGTGGTTAGCATTTTAGCCTTATAATCAACCTAACTATAAGTTAATGTGCTATACTTGGTCACATTAACTAGAATTTAATGTGATAATAAATTATCACAAAAGAAACATTGGTGTATATCATATCTCATATCAACATGATATGAAATTGTCCAACTAATATTAATGATGTTCATCATATCTAATATCTACACTATTGAAGTTGGCTAACTAATGTTATTCACAAGTTATACCTAATGTTAATCAAAAGTTATACACAATGTTAATTATTTAAGCACAAATATACAACATCATTGCAATATATTCCTATATCGTAATTTTAATCATTTTAAGGAAATTAACAATACTAACTAGTCTAGATGTTGTAATCGATATTTTATCATGTATACTTTACAAAGTCTAAACATAATGTTGGTTGAGGCATTTTATCGAACACGTACAGGGCATAAAATTATACATATTATTGAGACAACCACAATTGAAATAACAACATTATAGTGATCCACTATTATCCTAAACATGTAAAAAACATTTAAACTATCAAAACAATACACTATATCCAACAAAAAAATCAAAAAAATTGAAACCCTAAACTATTGAAACAATACAAATTTCTAATGAAATCTTAAAAAGAAAGAGAAAGGAGGAAGGATTATACTGGATGGTAGATGTATATCTACTCGAAACACGAAAATGGCAGGCGCTGGTGTCGGGGCGGAGGGTTGGCGGGTCGCCGAAGGGGAGATTTGGGGGAGGGATGCGTGAAAATGAGGAAGAAAGGGGCGCCCGACGTTCTGTTTACGGACCTGGGCAAGCACACTTACGTGCTCACCAAGCAGTCGCCATGTGCTCGTCCAAAATTTCCCAGGTGCTAAAGTTATCCGCGCAAAAAAATTTCAAGTGGGCGAGCACATGTTAGCGAGCACATGTGCTCGTCCAAATTGGTAATCGAGCCGCTCCACAAAATTCAAACCGGCGACCACCATGGGCGAGCACATATGCTCTTCGTGTGCTCGCCCAGGGCCGAGCGAGCACATGTGCTCGCCTAGTGGACGCAAAGTTGTGCACGCCAATCCCGCTTTTTTGTAGTGAAAATATCAGATCAAAATTGAAATAAAAATCAAAGAAAATAAATCACTCTCTGTATATATTGTATGTATATATTTTCCTTTTATTTATTTCTTTATTTTCTTCATTATTAAAAATAAAAAAAATAGATTAAGTTGTAAATATTTATTTTATATTTTATCTAATTTTACTTTTATCTTCCCTTATTTAAAAATTGTAAAAAAATACAAAATACAAAAATACAAGTTTTTAATATTTACAGAATACCTCCAAAAATATGTTTTGTACAGATGAATTCTTTTGATTTTGGTCTCTTTACGAAAGTTGTAGATCTCATCATGAAAACACTTCATGAACATCACTTTTGATTTGACATCATTTTCTATATTATTTCTAATTTTCTTATGGTTTTTATTTGGATTTTTCTAGTAGCGACATGTAGCATCTCCTGGAGCCTCCACGTGTCGTCCCCTTTTACCCCCTTTATTTCTTTTTATTTTTATGTTATGTTTTTATTTATTTTATTTTTTATTATCTTTTATTTTATTTTATTATTTTACACCTTCGTATGGCACGTTCCCCACCCTCGATCATGGACCATCCAACGGCCATGACCCGTCGTCTTCTACCTCTGCCTTCTACGACGATGCAACCCACACAACCATCGATCTTCTCACCCATGCTTCGATCAGTGATAACTGGAATTTTGCGATGGTCTAAAGTAGTCTATACAAAGCGAGAACTACAATGTCGCTGAAGCGACCACTCACGAACTCCCAATTTATCAACAATTAACCCGCAATAAGAATTAAGCAATGAAAAGCAAAATTTGTGGAGTTAAAATTTATTATGACTCTACAATAGATGTGTATAGTGTGCAAGTATGAAGAGGTTAAACATACAGAGCAAAACTGGTAGACTATGCAATGAGGTGCAAAAGGGTGTGCTTCTTGTTGTCTATGTATTTTTATGTGTGTTTTTTTATTTTGTATTATTTTTATAATTTTTTAACTGTTTTTATTTTTATATATATTTTTTATATTTTTGATTTTTAATATATTTTCTTTTTATAATATAAAATATAGAATATATAAGGCTATATATACAATATGGACTAATAAAGATATAAATATAATTAAAATAACTAAAAAAATACAGAATCAGATATTTTTGGATTTAAATATTTTTTTATGATTTTTTTGATTTTTAGTGAATTAATTTTTAGATATTTTTAAATTCAAAAATATCCCAATTAAGGGATTAAATAATTAGGCAGAATTGAAATAGAAATTAAAAATCTCAAATAATGGCCAAAATTTTCCAAATCAAATTTAAAGATAAATAATAATAATATAAAGAATATTATAAGATAAAAAATGTTTTTTTAGAATTTTTTAGATTTTTGTAATGGATTTTGGGGATTTTTAGTTTTTAGGTATTTTCTTTTTCTATTTTTTATGATTTTTGGTCTGTCGGTTCAAAATACTTAAATAAACAAAATATTTTTTGGGAATTTTTCACAATATTTTTATATTTTTTGGTATTTTTAAATCTAAATACAGAATATTTGTGCCAAATTTGATTTTTATAAAGTAGATAAAAGTTCCAAAAGCAAAAATGAAAACGTGGTTGATTCTATAGGCTGACAAGGACTTAAACCTATTTTTGTGTGAATTTAGGAGCACAAACGCTATATTTAATAAACAGAAGAAATCAACAAAAATGCATGTACTAGCAAGGACAGAAATATAAATAAGTCAAAGAACAAGGGTGAACATGCAATTTCTCCAGAATATTTTAACTATAATTTAAATTTCTTGGGCCAAAATGAAATAACAATACAAACAGGGTTTCAAGTATAAATTTTCAAAAAACATACCTCACATGGGACGGCACGTGAGGTGACATGGACTGGACTGATATGCAAATAAAAATAGTACGAGGGTATTTTAATATTACAAATATAATATAAAAGCCGTTGAATGTTTGCAGATGAAATATTAAATACAAAAATGCATCGGGTCTAGAATGCAAAATACCCAAAAAGAGGCACGGGCTGAAGGTGGAGATGTGGCAACTTAAACATGTGTCGCAACCAGAACATGTGATGCAGGTTCATCATCTGATGGTCACGATTAGATCCCGCGTGGAGATCCAACGGTGGAATCTCGCTAGATCCGACGATGGCTGTAGCACATGAAGAACATGGGTCAATCTAACGACGGAGGAGGCAGGTGGAGGAACTGGGAAGAAACACCGTCAAGGCGATGTTCTATTGACAAAATCACCCTTCTCTGACGTCTTCTGCATCTCGAAAATGCCTCAGATGCTTCCTGGTAGTATCCTCTGTCTGTTGCCGGCTCAAAAAGGCATCGAGGTCCACCAGAGATCTCCCACAACATCGAGGACAAAAGAGAGCTCCAGGTATCTCTGGTGAGGGTTCGGAAACTCCTCTAGCTGGCTTTTGACCTCCAAACCTGCACAGGAAGCGAGGAGAGTCGAGGGGTTGCCTTGACTCGATTAAGGTGAAAGTGGAAGCGGTGTGGGATGTGGTGGTTGATCTCTGGCGAAGTGAGGAGGTGGGGATCTGATAGCTCACTTCAGAGAGAAGCAAGATGAATGGGATGAAGTGGAGTGTAGGGAAAACGATGGGGAGCGAGATGAAATGGTTCATCGGTTATTTTAAACTATGGTGACAATCAAATGATTAATCTAAAAATAGGAGTAAAATGCTAGTATAAAACCTAAACTAAAAATCTATCAAACGAACCTCAACATGGCCAGAACCGAGGAGATGGGACCTCACAGCGGTGCTCCATCGGAGGCGGATGGAGACCACCTAAAGCACGCTCCTTCGATCCACCTAATCACTCAGTGAGGATCCAGTCACCATCCTCAATTTGTGGGGCGTGAAAAGGAGAAAGAATGGGCCAAAGGGATTCGACATGGGAAGGAGCTCGGGAGAAGGGTTTTGTACATGTGACATGGGCGATGGGAAAATCGATGAATAACAGCCGAATCAGTGATGCTAGTATCGAGGAGATGAGCGAGCGTGTAAGTGGGATGATCGAGGAAGAAAATACCAAGAGGAATCAATCCAAGAAAATACAAGACTCGGGTCGTAAAAATCGAAGAAAAATGGGTCATACTAGGTCTGCTAGAGGCTAGGCTGGGTGTCAGAGGAGTTGATCGAGGTCAACTCTTGACGCTCCCTGGTTGGTCAACGTGGACCAACCAGGGAAAAGCCAGCTTGAAATTATTTAGAAAATATGTAATAAATAATAAACGATTTTATTAAAATAAATTTATAAAATAAAAAATATTTATTATTTTCTATATTATTTTATTGTGATTTTTATATATTTGTTTAAGGCTATTTTATTACAAGTTAATTTTTAGGGTTTTATTTATATGTATATTTACCTATGTTTTGCATATTTTATTTTTAATTTGTATTTTTTGTTTTATTATTTTATTCTCTTATTTTATATCATTATCACTTATTTTTATATATACAAATATATTTTTATTATACTTTTTTGATGTAATATTTACACTTAAATAAATAGGTATATTTTGTATATAGGTATATGTATTGTCTATTCATCTATGTATTTTAGTATATTCTTTTATTTTTTATATTTTATTTATGTTTTTATTATGTTATAAATATGGACATATATTATAAATTATATTTACAAAAATTATAAAAATATACAATTATAAAAATAATAAAGAATAAATAAAATGAACATTTTATTGGGTATACTATACAATAAAGGTCCAAAACCTAACTTTCACATCTTAACTCCAAAAAATATGAAACCACCTTCATTAAATAGAATTTTAAAAGTTATATATAATTAAAGGTGATTTTGGTATATTTTGAGTTTTTATTTGAGAGATATGGGTCTGGGAAGTTGGGATTTTAGCTTTTTATTTAGAGCATAAAAAGTATATTGTATATTATTTTTGTATGAAATCAATTTTGTATTTTTTTATATATTATTATCTACAACTTTCATGTACAAAGTTTCTTTATTTCAGGTATAAACAGTGAAAAATAAAATAGGTCCTAAAAATGGATAAATAATGAATAAATAAATGGGAATTTTATGTGACTTTTGGCCCTTATCTCCATCTACTTTATTCCTTGTCAACCCAGTCATCAAGATGCCTAAGTCTCAAGGTTTCATAAAATACCTTTGATATTTTATTATTTTTCTTTTCTTTATTCTATGTATTAAAAATAATATTTTATACAATATTTATACAATAAAGAATGAATGTTAATTTGTCCAAATTGATGTTATTTGCATGCATTGGCTAGGGTTTTTAAGGCCAAAATGATAGAATAAAAGTGATGAAATGGAGATTCATCAACCAGCCATGCCCTAACCGTCCAACCACCTCTGAGCCCCTCGCTTCTCTCTCCTCCACTTACTCCCACATCTCCATGACACCCACGACCTTGTCCATGCCCTAACCTCCCCTAAAAGCACCCCTCTGACGCCACTCGTTGGCATCTGCCTGTAGAGTGTGTGTGTGTGTGTGTGTGTGTGTGTGTGCGCACGTGCGCGCACACGTGCGCACATATGTGCGAGGAAAATTTCAAGGTCACCCCTGCATATTTTGGAAATTACACAAGAGCCCCCCACTGACCAGGAGCATGTGAGACGCATGCATGCTCGCACGGTAAAATTGTGGGGAGCCTCCTACGAGTTTTGATTAATAAAAAATGTCCCTTTACCTTTTACTTTGTATTTTTTATATTTTTAAATTGCATATTGAACCATGTTTTTGTACTATTATTTGAACATCCATTCGTTATCTTTTTATATTCCAAAAATGACATTATATTGTTCAATTGATACTCTATGATGTGGTGATTTGTGTGTATTTTTGTGATCTTGGAATTATTTATTGAATTAATTGTGGTGAAAATTTTATATTTTGTCCACTGTTAGCTCTGGAATTCGTAGTAAATTATTCATTTCTTCAAAAAGTATATCACATCTTGTAGATTTAATTGTGCTTTGTAATACCTCCAAAAATTTCTTCTTTTGCACGTATATTTAGGTTAAAATAAATTATCTTATGATTTATAATTAATTTTTAATTCCTTTTAAACTTATTATTTTTAGGATTTTAATTTTTTCTAGATATATTTTGGTTAGACGCATATAGGTTAATTTTAATTCTCTAAAATAATTTGGTTTACTATTTATTAAAAATAAATTGCTCAAAATCCCGTGTGCTACATATTTAGTTCACCATAATTTTAATTTGCATCAGAAAACTTCCAAAAAAATCAAAGTAGGTTAATTTCATCATATTTAACTTACTATTAAATTTTCATAATTTTTGCACATCATTTGCATGAAAAATTATAGAAAATCCCTAAAAATTATCTATTTTTCATGCATGCATAATATATCATAAAAACAAAAAATGTGTTCTGGATTCTTCATGGATAAATAACTAAGAAAAAATAGTCTTTTGGATTTTTGAGCTAATTTGATAATTAATTTAGATTTTCCAACATAGGCAAATTTGACCTTATAATTACATTCTGCATTTGCGTATCATTAATATTTGCATAAAAATTACCAAAAAAATTCCCCTCGAAAACCTAGTATCTTCATTGTCTGAATTGATCTGAGGAGACAGTGGCTTCCTTGAGTTCGACCATGAGCTTGCCTAAGTAAAATAAATTAGACCGCTTCACATTTAATTGAAAATTTAGTTAAGTGATTGTTTTGGTTAATCTGAATTTGCTCACCTACAACGAACATAACTTTAATTTCACACAATTAGCGAAGGGCGTTTTCGGATTTGTCAGAAAGATGGTATAAATTTGATAACATAAATCTATATTGTTGAAAATCATATAGTTGATTTTGTCATCATGTGATCAACTAAGATATCTTTTACTTAACCCCTAGGAGACAAAAAAACATGGGAATACATACATTAGGTTATACATGTCATCCGATATGTATATATTGTATTCCATGAAAATTGCATTATGAAGAATGATGGAATGGGATAGAATTCAGTGGCTCTTCTTAAAAGATAAGTGGAATGACTTTTGGTGGGATTAAATCATAGTCCAACGAAACCAACCAAGTTCCAAATGATTTGGAGATTAATCAAAAAAGAAATTGAATTGATTAACGATATAGTTCAATGTCCAACTTACTAGTTGGAGTACTTTGACGGTCATTAACCCTAATATTGGATTCTAATATAATATTAAGACACTATATATGGATATACTATCTCTAATATGATATTAAGACACTATATATGGATATACTATCTCCTTATTAATATATCCATGTATATATCTTTGTTTTACAAACTAGAAATCGAATATGATTGGGATTATCCTTATCCATATATAATATTATCAAGGACACCATTATCCAAGTATCCTAAGTCGGGAAAAGTATATTGAAATATATGTTAGTCATTAAACCATGAATCAAATTCATAAGTTGATTCAACGGAAAATTGGAAAACACTATCCAAAATATCTAAGTAGGGATTGGATCAAGTCATTTGGGCTATAGACCCTGACCATGCAAGTGGACCAAGTCCCCCTCCTTGTAAAGAGGGGGGATGTCCACCAGGGTTTGTAGAAGAACCATGGTTGCTCCCTCCTCTTCCTCTCCTTCTTCACATGTTGGTTGTCCCCTCTCCTCCCACTCTCTATATTGGCATGTCATCTTCTTAAGGAAGAAGGAGTTTGTGTGAGCACTTCAAGTACATAGTAGAGGTTTGATTATGTGCACATAATTTGTGCATAAGGAGAAGAATATCCTTGAGAAGGGTCTCCATATGCGTACAAGAATAGGAGAAGATAAACCATCTTGATGATGTGGGAAAGTGTGTTTTACCAATGCATCAACGCTTCCTAAGATCATAAGATTCGACCTATGATGGGTTGTATCCTCTATTAGAAGTTATATCACCTCCAAAAGTATAAGGCTATTATGGTGCATAGGATGGCATAGAATTCATCTACGCCATGTGATTTCGTGTTAATGAAAGTTTTTGTCGTTATATATCGATACAGTTGGTTTCGCATTAATGGCAATAGTCATCTTTCCATATGTTTTTTGATTAAGTAAAATGGTTCCCAAACCCAAAATGGTATCCAAAAACCTATTCATCATATGTGGCATGACATATTAGCAACCACATGGGATTTGACTTACTTATTAGAGGTGTAATGCATTGGAAGTTGAGCATCTCTATGCATGATGTGACATCTTTCTGATAGCCATCATGCCAAATCTTGGATTAGATTTTGGTGTACTCATGACAAATCAACCTAACGTAAGTAAGGAAGATAAACGTATTGACCAACTATCTCATACACCTAGCAGGTATCCATTAAACTGTGAGAGTTCAGATTTCACCTCCTTTTGCATCCTTTTGCATGTAATTGGAGTTTATAGTCCAGATGAACACCTATTTTGGTAAAACCTAGTGAAATCCCCCTTTGCTTGATTACTTGGTTGGATCTCTGTCTCACAACTCTCCTCTCATAAGTGATCGCGGCCCTCCTATGGCCTCGGACTTATTGCCTCACGTCAAGAAGAATACATAGGAACATCTCCTATATCATATGCATGGGAAAAACAACTGTAAATAATAATGTTCCAAACTAGTTCAGCATTATCCCCAACAAACCACAGAATTGGACCTAAACACAATTCACTACATATGTTCGATAACAGAACAGTCATGACCCCCATGACCGAAATTAAAGATCATGACGAACACCTCCTTGATCATAAATAACTGCGCAGAACCCTTAATTTCATCTTGCACCAGTCCCTGCTGCTTGAGCACACCATGCAAGCTCAAGCTTGAAGCTGGGGAAAATCAAACTAATGGACACTATTATCAATCAATAAGAATGTGTCTTATCTTAGGTAGGGGCAACCATATCAAGAAATCATAAATCTTGATGAAAACCGCACAAAGTCAAACTATTTATGACATTCTCTCGAAACTAGACTCCAAGACGAAGGATGATTGGAAATCCTGCAGAAACTCTAAAAGCACAAGATCACGAACTTAAACCATGAGACTTGAAAACATAACTGTGGAAAGTTGTGAAATGAAAAGTTGAATTCGTCGTAGCCCTAGAGCTCTCTTATATAGGAGAAAAGCTCTAGGGAGAAATTACATAAAGAAGACCGGAGAAATAGAAAAATATAAATAAAGACAAAGAGATATAATTATCTCAACACTCCCCCTCAAGTTGGAGCATATATATCTATCATGCTCAGCTTGGAACAGCACCAGTGAAAAGGATCCCCAAGAGCCTTGATAAACATGTCTGCAATCTGATCGCCTGACGCAACATGGGAGGTGGAAATAAACCCTTTCAGATCAAATCACGGGTATAATGACAATCTACGTCGATGTGTTTTGTTCTCTCATAGAAGGTTGGATTATTAGCTATGAACAGAGATGCTTGCTTATCACATTTGAGGTGCATCGGAAAGGCACCTCAATAGCTAGGTCAGTCAGGATGGACTTGACCCACATCATTTCCGGGCTCCCTTGGGCCATAACCCTATATTCTGATTCAGCGCTGGATTGAGCAACAACTGTTTGTTTCTTACTCTTCCATGAAACCAGTGAGCTACCAACGAACACAGTGAAGCCTGAAATGGACTTCCTTTCTTTGGGACACCCAACATAATCCGCATCTGCACATCCAATAACTGATAGAGACGTATCTCTTCTGAAAAGAAGGCATGCACCTTCTTTTCACAAACTTCAAGCCAAGAAAGTAACATAGCTTGCCAAGGTCCTTGGTCACAAACTGTCGTCCAAGGAAATCCTTAGATGTCTGAATAACATGTCCATCGTTGCCAGTAACAACCATATCATCAACATAAACCAGAACAACAACAGTATCTCTCTTAGTTCTCTTAACAAAAAGAGAATGATCAGCAGTAGATCTAACAAAGTCATTCTGTTCAATCAACTCTGAGAGCTTCTGAAACCAAGCCCTCGGAATCTGCTTAAGGCCATATATTGCCTTGTGAAGTCGGCACACCATACTGGACTCCCCCTCAGCAACAAACCATGGTGGTTGCTGCATGTAAATTTCCTCCTGCAGATCTCCATACAAGAATGCATTCTTGACATCTAACTGCAAAAGTGGCCAGTCACGTACCACAGCAACTGCAATGCGAATCCGCAATGTGGACTGACGCGTAACGGGAGAAAAAGTATCTTGATAATCTACCCCATAGGTTTGGGTGAACCCACGGGAAACCAGTCTGGCCTTCTATCTGTCCATAGTCCCATCAGCTCGGTGTTTTACAGCAAACACCCACTTGCTACCAACTACAGATGCATCCGGAAGAGCCAGTACAACACTCCACGTACCACGAGACTGTAAAGTTGCCATCTCCTCTTCCATGGCCAGACGTCACGGACTACTCTTCAATGCCTTCTGATAGGAGCGTGGTATCTCCACGGCAGACAATCCCACAACAAACCTCTGAATATCCCCGGGCAGACGCTCCAAGGAAACATGAGAAGCTAGAGGATGCATAGTACATGTCCGCCTCTGCCTCCGTAGAGCAATAGCTACATCTAGATCCTCAGCACTCGCAAAAAGTGTATCATTCAAGACATCATGCACCTCAAGCTGCGCATGCAAATTACCAGTTCCATTAGAACTCATATGCTCAGAACATACCTTGGGTGTGCTAAATGATGGAGGAGGTACATGAGCACGAGGTCGACACTGGTAATCCTGTGGAAAGAAAGTAGGCTGCTGCGGAGGCGGTGGTGGTGGTGGTGGAAATGATGGTGGTAGTGGTGGTGGTGGTGACGATGATGGTGTAGTGGAGAATGAAGGCAAAGGCATATAGACCTCTCCATCTTCTGAAGAAATGAGCTTGTCACATGTAGGAGAAAAATACATAATGGACTCAAAGAATGTGACACCGGCACTAACATAGTACCTTCGTCGAACAGGGTTGAAGCAACGGTATCCCCCTTTTGGGTCTTGGAATACCCAACAAATAAACATTTGATAGCTCTGGTAGAGAGCTTGTCAAGATCAGGAGACATCTGATGAAAAAAAGTCACAGAACCGAAAACATGAGGCGTAAAAGAGAAAAGATCCGTCTCGGGAATGCAATCAAGAACGGGATCTTCTCCAACAGAACAGAAGAGGGCATATGATTTACCATGTAGCAAGCAGTTAGAACCGCATCCCCTCAGTACGAATGAGGAGCACGGCTCTGAATCAAAAGGGTCCCAGTAACATCCAAAAGATGGCGGTGTTTTCGTTCAACCCCATTCTGTTGAGGAGTATACGCACAAGATGTCTAATGTTCAATACCAAGGGACTTAAGGAATTGGGATAGCTAAGTACTGCAGAATTCAAGAGCATTATCTGAATGTATAAATTCGACTTTTGCAGAAAAAAATGTTCCTTATTTCATTAATAAAAGACCGAATAACAAAACCAGCATCAGACTTGTTCTTAAGAAGAAAAATCCACTACAATCTTGAAAACTCATCAACTGCAACAAGATAAAACATGTGTCCCTGATGATCAAGACAATACTTGGATCCCAAATATCAAAATGAATTAATTCAAACAGACTATGACTACTCTGATCCTGACGACTTTGGTAAGTGGACCGATGATGCTTCCCAAGCTGGCAGGCCTCACACTGAAAGCTAGAACGAGGAGAAATCTGTGGAAGAACGTGACACAGCTTTTGCAAAAGAAGATGACCGAATCGAAGATGTCATATATAGGGAGAAACAGACCCAATGCGAAGAGAAGAGACACCAGCATAGGAGATTGCACCAGTCTGTAGAGTCCCCCTTGCTCACGGCCAGAACCAATCACATTCCCATGAGAATGTCCTGAAACACATGAGCAGATGGATCAAATATAGCACAACAATGTAAATCCTTGGTGATTTGACTAATTGATAGTAAATTCATAGAAAATTCAGGAGCGTAAAGAACATTCTGAAGTCGCATTGTAGGAGTCAACTACACCACCCCCTGATCAGTGATGGGAGAGTGTGTGTCCCATATGCTATCACAACAGATCTTCCAGGCTGAGTCGGACGGAATTCACTAAGCCGGTCTCTGTCACCACAGAGATGATGAGATGCTCCTGAATCCATGATCCATTCTGACAAATTTGCCATGTAACAACTAGTAAAGGCATATGTTGTACCTGATGTGGATGTTGATGCTGAGGCAGCTACCTCTGAGGATCCTGAATGAGAGATGGTTGACTCAAGAGTAGGCATGATCTCCCTGAGTCGCGCACAAGTTCGTCAAATCTCTGATCAGCAGCCAGTGATGGGCTCTCGGCATGTTGGGTCTGTTCTGTAACCCAAGCTGAAGCAGCAGGAAAACCATGCTAGAATAACAGGTTTCCTCAGAATGGCCTAGTCTATGGCAGTAGTTGCACGGCTGACAGGTTTGACCACCCCCTCCTCTACTACGACTAGGGGGGCCCCACCACAATATGGTGTAGGGCTTCCTCTACTACGAGATGCAGCCATAGCTGAAGATGTCTGGGACTGCAAGGTACCACCAGAGGATATAGATAGCCTACTCAATCTACGATATGCCTCCTCCATTGGAGGTATGGTAGCATCAGTAAGAATCTGGGCTCGAGCGACATCGTACTCAGGATCAAGAGCTGCTAGAAAGACCCCAGTCATCACAGAGTCTCTGTATGCCTTGAGTTGCTCTGGCGTAGCAGTCAAGAGAATGTAACAATGTAACTTCTCAAACATACCCCTCAAAAATGTGTACAGGGTATGATGAGGGCGACTGTCCTGCTTCGACGTGAAGGTATCGTGCTGGAGCATCAGTATCTTCGACTCATTCTTTGCCGGAGAGTATATAGATGCGAGAATGTCCCACATAGTCTTTGCAATACGTTGACTCAGAATATCATTGGCTATCTCTGGTGACACGGTCCTAGATAGCCATACACGTGCATAAGCATCATCTGCCTCCCATGAGGCAATTATCTCAGTTGTGTCACTTGTCTCCTCCACTGTGAGGATGTGCTTCTTGTCATTACATTGCATTAAACTCATGAATTGCATAGCCCACAACTCATAGTTTGTCCCATCTATCTTGACTATGGACGCTGGACCTTTGAAGGCACCCATGGATGGAACGTCAGCCTTGTCAAACATGATGACAACTATCTCCAAGACTGGGTTATCAACAAAAAGAACTTGCGCCTACACTGACATACGGGAAGATGGTTGTGGGTGTAGACTCACCACAACCACTTCCATTCTTTGGAGACGTCTTTGGATAACTAGGGTGTTTTAGATAATCATGTCACACCCTAGAAATCCAAGAATGAGACCGCAGTGGTGATGTGTGGGATAGGCAGCACAACGCAGGACGGGACGGCATGTCACACGGCATAGAAAGGGCCGCACAGCACGAGAAGCACGGTTGGGCGGCTGGGTTGCAAGGTCGCACGGCACGGGAGGCGCGTCTGGGAACCGAGGCCACACATCACGGTTGGGCTTCACGGCACAGGAAGTGTGACTAGGCGGCGGAGCTAGCCGCAAGGCTCGGTTGTGAGGGTGCGTGTGTGGTCGCACAGCGCCACACGAGGCATGGGTGAGCAAGTGCGCGCTAGGGCTTTTGCTTGGGGCAGGGCTCTAGGGCACAGGCTACGGTTTAGGACCGTCGCTTTGATACCATGTGGAAAGTAGTGAAATGAAAAGCTGCATTCCTCGTAGCTCTAGAGCTCTCTTATATGGGAGAAAAACTCCGGAAAAAATTGCATAAAAAACTAGAGAAATAGAAAAATATAAATAAAGACAAAGAGATAATTATCTCAACAATAACCAAATGTAAGAAACCATCGTAATTCTGAAAATAATCGATTTTCAAAAGGGAAGCTAATGAAAAATTACTGTCATGCAATCTTGTCAAATAGAGAAGCAGTTTTTCTAACAATCTAACAACCAGACAGCAGAGGTACATAATTCAATTGGCAGACAGAAAGAGGAAATCACATCAACGGTGGAATCACCCTTGCTCCTTCATTGAAACCCCGCAGAACTATCTCATCAGTCGCACTCAAAATCTGCCAAACTTTCAGCAGATCTCCATATTTGAGAAGTCTAAAAAATTGTGCAGCTCCACCAAGTATGCCTGAATTATATTACAAAGCAACAATGAGATGAAAATATATCATAGTATCAAAAGACCGAAAGATGCATAGGAAATGCATCAGCACGTAAAATACAACTAACCATTACGACTATAACGAAAACAAATTGACGGAAGGGATATTTAAACCCATACCAATGCATCAACCACGTCTAACAAGGTGTGTGCCTCGCATGGCCAAGGCAGGCCTTGAAACATGAGGCGAGAGGCACTGCCTCAGTATTGGACTGCACATATCACTCTTGTACCTCAGATTTTAACCCAAACCCGAGACTTAACCCTCATTAATCCTTTTCCAACACTCTTCTGCCTCGGTATTGGACTGCACATTATCACTCTTGCAACTCAGATTTTAGCCCAAACCCGACACTTAACCCTCATTAACCCATTTACATATATATGCATAATTTTTCATTTACACAGAAATCACTGCATATTTCATAATTACACTACGGGATCCATCTTAATCGTATACCCCCTATGTTGTCAAACTGTTAAAGTTAACTGGAGGCTAAAATGTAACAAGTTTTTATAAAAGGAAGCTAACAATATCCCACTTTTCTAATATCATTTTTTTTTCTTCTTCCATCCGTGTGTTTATATCCCAGATTGTTTCTTCTTGTTCTTTCTTTGTCCTCCATCACATTCTTTCTGCCCAAATGGGGTTAGGTGAATGGTATGAGAATATCCTCCTCGAGGCGGTTGAGGCATACGACTCCTAAGGCAAGTCGGAGCAATTTTGCCCCAAGGTGGGTGCCTCACCCAGTTTTAACGAGGTACGTGCCTTGCATGTCTGAGGTGGGACTAAAGATGTGAGGTGTGAGGTGCTGCCTCAGCATTGGACTGCACAAACCCTAGACTTACCTCATTTATCCATTTCCAACACTTTTCTGCAGTTCTGATCCAGCCTCATTGTCAGTCATTATACACTACGGTCATGTCGGTCTCGAGGAAATGAAAACTATATCAAAAGCAAAAGAAGTGGGGAACATATAAGCACCATTACTCTCTCGTTTGCAAATGAAGACAAACTAATGCTTGTAATGAGACGTAACCGACTACCCAGAATAATCTGCTTGGGATTTCACCTTGCCAAGTTCTCTTGAAATCTGCCTAATCCTCATAAGTCCAACCCCATACCAAGGTCCCCTCCACCTCCCTCGCCAACAATTGGCACCACATCTATCGTGTTTTGCACCCTTCAGGCTTCTCTAACCCAGAAATCAAATGTCTTCTTCATCTTAGCCATCAAATGACTCAGTTGCATTTTCCGTGCATGCATCACTTCCACATCAGAAAACAATGTGCTGTCTTTCACACTAGAATGCTAATTCTATTTGAGCGCTAAGAAGCCTTCCTCCACTCCGAGTCCTTCCATTCTGCCTTGTCTAAATCTTTCAAGAAATCATTGTGAATAGAGCAAAAAGTTGGACTTTTCTTGCAATTCACAAAGCTTTATTCATGTCCGCTTCTAAATGAAACCACATTCGAATGGTCAAATGCACCCCAAATAGGCTCCCCCTTGACCATTTTCAATACTTCTTCGAAAAGGTTATTCCTTCTTTTCAATATTTCCTCAAAACATACCAAGCAACCGCCAAATTAATCTCACGAGATAACCCGCCTGCACTGATCTGGAGATATGATCTTCGATTGGACTTCAGATCCTCATTCCCCAAGAGATTGGCTCTCCATCAAGCCTAGGCTCAAAGGGATCTGACCCAGATCGAGAGAGCTTGGGTTTGGTGGTGGGCTCTTCGAAGCTGCTCCTCACGATAGAAATCCAGGCGGAGCTTCATATTACCTATGGGATTTAGGGGTCCACGTGGGCTTTGTGGGGGGAGGATTTGGACGGCGATTGTGCTTTAGTGCGCTGCTGCTGCTGCAGTCTGGAGCTGCTGCGTGAAGGCCCCTGCTGATGTGTGGACTGGAGCTGCTGAGTGAAGGCGTTGGCTGTGGACAAGAGGCCCAAGGCTGCTGCTGCTGTTCGTGGATGTACTCTTGGGGATGTTTGCTTCTAGAGTTCATACAAGGCTGAGGTACCTTCCCAGTTGTTGGGGGAACAGCCAAGTGGTGTTGGAGTTTAGGAGTGGTGCAGAAGGAAAGGTAGGATGGTGAAAAGGATGATTAGGGTGTCCTGCTCACAAAGTGTTCGAGAAATAGCCTGAAAAAGATATTAACAGATTTTTTCAAAAAAAAAAAGAAGTTACAGAAAAGAAGATGCATACAAGGTGTTTGAATCCATGCCTGAGACACAAAACAGTAAGAATGTTGCTCTGGAGAATAAGGATAGGTCCAAGAAAAAGCCACAAAGGGATATCAGTTTCCCCTTGCTATCCTTGTTAGTGTTTGGATGTATAAATTATTTGACAAAGGTAGTTTCTGATGGGAAAAGTTCCAACGAGGGAGTGAATTTTGAAAGGGATAAGATCTCTTATGTAGCAATGAAGGATACCAATTAACACCAGATTTTGGAGATAATATCCTCATGAGAAAAGCTACCATTGTGGATGAAATACATGTGCTTGATTTTTCAGAGGATGAGGCGAAGAAAATGCAGTGGCCTTTTGTGTCAAGCCTTATTGCTCGTTTCCAAACTCCTAGGGCTGATCTGATGCAGTTCAGGATTTGGTTAAAAAAGAGTTTTGAACATCAGAGAGAAATTTTCATTGGGGCAGGTTGACTCAAGACAATCTTATTAGGTTTGCTGAGGAAAAAGACATCATCGAAATATATGCTTAGGGTGATTTCAAGTATTCATCAGAATGGGTTTCTATTTTTTGATGGTCCCCTTACTTTAGAACCAATTTAAGAACTACGCAAGCTCCGGTTTGGATTGGATTGCCTAGTATAAATATACATATTCATAGTCTCGTTTGCTTAAATCCATTGCCCAAACCATTGGCAAATTTATTTGTGTTGACAAAGATATTTTGGTATACTATGTCTTCAAGAGACTAAATGGGTTGGAGAGAAAGTAAGGGAGATCAAGAAGATAAGCTTTAAACTTTGGTATTCAGGTAAAGATAAGGGTAGAAACGGTGTTAGACTGGTTGTTCACAAGGATTTAGAAGATTGTGTGGTTAAGGTGCAAATATTTGGGGATCGGATTATTTTGTGAAAATTGGTGCTTGAGGAAGAAATTCCGAATATCATCTCAGTTTATGCACCGGAAATTGGTTTAGATAAATGACTAAACAAGTTTTTTGGGAGGATCTGGATAAGATTTTGCAAGGAATCCCACAAAGAGAGATGATTTGCATAGGTGGAGATCTTAATGGACATGTGGGAAAGGATGCTTAAGAGTATGCTAGTGTTTATGGAGGCCATGGTTTCAGGGATAGAAATGAAGAGGGAAAAGTCATTCTAGATTTTTGTAATGGAATATGATCTTTTCATAGCAAACACTCTCTTCAAGAAGAGTGAGGAGCATTTAATTACTTATAAGAATGGCCTGACTAGAACACAGACAGATTACTTTGTGTTGAGGAGAAGAGATCGGTTGTGTTGTAAAAACTGCTAAGTAATCCCAGAAGAGAGTTTGACTACCCAACATTGCTTGTTAGTCATGGATGTGCAAATAAAAAGGATGGTAAAGAAAAGGAGGGCTCTCAAGATCACTAGAACTAGATAGTGGAATCTTCAACTAAAGTAATCGAGCTTCAGAGAGAAGGTTTTAAAAGACTTATCTTGGGATTGTAATGGAAGTGCCAACGAGATGTGGGAGGCGATAGCATCTTGTATACGAAAGGTAGCCAAAGAGATGCTACGCAAGTCAAAGGGAGGAGCTCCATATCGAAAGGAGGCTTGGTGGTGGAGTGAAGAGGTGCACGAGAAGCAAAAAATTGAAGGAACATGCCTTCTATGTCTAAATATAGAACAGGGGAAACTCTCAAAAACTACAAAATAGTGAAGAATGAAGCAAAGAAGGTTGTAAGCGAAGCAAAGTCCAAAGCTTATGAAGTTTTGTACAAAAATCTCGTCTATAATGAGGGCCAGAAGGATATATTCAGGTTGGCCAAAGCAAGAGAAAGAAAGACAATATTTCCATAAACTTTTCATTGAGGAAGGAAATAGAGAGATCACTTTGGATGATCTAGGTAGTAGTGAAAGATACTTGAATCATGCAAGCTATAGACGAATACAAAGAAAGGAAGTAGAGGAGGCTTTGAAGGTTATGAGACCTGGGAAAGGTATAGGACTGGATGACATCCCTGTATTACTTGGCGAAGCAAGAAAATGCCTGAAGATTTGAGGAGTATCGTGGTGCCTCTTTATAAGAACAAAGGAGACATTCAAAATTGTCCAAATTACAAAGGCATCAAGCTGGTGAGTCACGCTATGAAAATTTGGGAACGTGTGATCGAAAGAAGGTTGAGGCAAGTTTCCAAAGTAAAAGTAAATCAATTCGTATTCATGTCAAGTCGCTCAACTATTGAAGTCATCCATTTGCTGAGAACAATGGAGACTTATAGAGCTAAAAGGAAGAACCTCCATATGGTTTTTATTGATCTAGAGAAAGCTTATGATTCTGTCTCATGGGAGATATTGTGGAGAGTTTTGGAGAAGAGACAAGTACATGTCATATACATTAACCTCATAAAGGATATGTATGATAGGGCTTTATCTTGTGTAAGGATCCAGTCTAGAAAGACAGACTATTTTGACATCAACATTACTTTACATCAAGGTTCAGCTTTGAGTACATTTCTTTTTACTTTGATTATGGACGAGTTGACAAGTCACATTCATGATGAGATATCTTGGTGTATGTTATATGCTGATGATATTGTGTTGATTGATGAGACTAGAGATGGAGTAAATGAGAAGCTTGAGGTCTAGAGACATGCATTAGAGACTAAAGGATCTCATATAAGTAGGGCTAAGACTGAATGTATGGAGTGCGCCTTTGATGGAAGCAATGGTAAAGGAATCGAGGTGACGATAACATTCGGAAGAGAGATTCTTTTAGATATATGGGATCTATTTTGCAACACGATGGGGAAATTGATGGAGATGTTAATAATAGAATAAATGCAGGCTTGTTAAAGTAGGGAGGAGCCTCTCATGTTCTCTGTGATAAATTCCTTTAAAAATCAAAGGAGAGTTTTACAAAGCAGCCGTGAGACCTGCTATACTCTATGGATCTGAATGTTGGCCTGTGAACTATAGACATGTGCAAAGATGTTGTAGAAATGAAAATGCTAAGCTGGATGTGTGGACACATGCACGTAAACATCGGATTCGAAGTGATGCAATCAGAAATAAAGTTGGTGTAGCTTCGATCGACGATAAGAAGCGAGAAAATCGCTTAAGATGGTTTGGTCATTTGCAAAGAAAGCCAGTCGATGCACCAGTTAGGAGATGCGAGTTTTTGGATGTTGAGCCGGCTAAGAAAGGGGGACAGCCCAAGAAGTGTTGGAATGAGACTATACGAAGGGATCTTAGTTTTTTTGGATATAAGTCTGAGATTGGCCCAAGATAGATCTGAATGGAGGCAAAGAATCCATATAGCCGACCCTACTTAATTGTGGGAAAAGGCTTTGTTGTTGTGACAAAGATGTTTTGGAATTTTCTAGGCCTAGTTTTGTGTGCATCTTCGTGGCGGCCGATCTCCCCCAGCCTGGAATCCCTTTTCTTATGATTAGGAACGGAGTACAGGTGTTCGAAGAAAAAAAAACATTTATTAAAAATTACCCAAAATTCTGCTCTTTATGTTGTGTATTTGGACACAATATGGAGGCCTGCTATGGGGGTAGACACTAGACATTATAAGCAAGCTGAAATGGGAAAGGGATAAGGAATTTTAGCACCTGTTGTATTGGATATTGGGCAATGTTTTAAATCCATGGACGATATCTTTTCGATGTTGCAGACTGTTCATGTAGATCTGGATGTCGATTAGCAGCATTTGGAGAAGGTTTTGGTACAGCAGCCCATAGGGGCTGATTTGCAGCAAAAGCAACGCGGCAGCACCAGTCTGCAGTTATTGATGCAAACTTTGCAGTCATCATAACTGCTGAAGGTTGCTAGTTGCTCATGCAGCAACAGCAGCTGAAGAAAGTTCAACAGCAGAGTTCTTTGAAGTCAGAACTGTCTTTTCAGAAGAAATTGGCACTTGAAGAGAACCAAGCAGTTAGGCAAGAAAGCTTTGAGTTCCTATAAAGGTAGAGAAAGGAATTTATAGTTTTGATTCTTTGTAGAACTGGGATATCAGTTCTTGCAGCAGCTGTGATACTAATGATTAATGAAATGGAACATAAGCAGAAGCAATCACTTCAATTGAAGCAGCAGATTCCAGAATCACAATAACAACATTTTTCTTGATGGGAATGTTAAAGCCAATAACACTATGCAACAGCAACTGGACAATCTGGTGAAGCAACAGTCAAAGTTGCCTACTGTTCCTTACAAGAAGGGGGATCACATTATACGGATAAGTTGATTTAGCAAATGCGGGCTCGAATCCACATGACATTCATTTCTTAAATTGATTTTTTACTTTAAAAAAACATTATAGGGAGGTGCAGCATCAGCCAAAAAGAGTTTTTGGTACTCGCAGAAAAAATCTCAATCAAAGGAGGCAGGGGAAGAACATGGACTGAAGGAGTGCATCAAATCAACAGCCAATACTGGTTGCTGTTCAAATGCAGCAGCAGCAGCAGAAGGCGAAGGGTGGAAACTCCTCTCTTCTCTCATAGCAGCAACACATCCAAAAGGGAAAATCCAAGGTGGAATTCAAAAAGCTGCAACAGCAATTGGAGCATGCAAGGATTGTGGTTTGTGATAAAGCAACAACACACATAGGATGCTCAGCAAAAGTAGTTGCTGTGCTCAATCACAGAGGCAATCAGGAATAGAAGTTACAGGACACCAGGATTTGATTCAAGTTGTGGTTTCAAATGATGAAGGATGGATGTACAGGACTTGAATCAAGTTATGGTTTCAAATGATGAAGGATGGAATGCTGTTTCGAGGAGGAAAAAGCAGACTATTGTGATTGAAAACAGCACTCCCATTTATCTGATATATCAGTTTTGGGGGCAGATGCTGATAATCATAATCAAGACAACTTCTGGCTCTCCACAACAGGTGCAACCTTCTAAACAGTCAATGCAACATTTTCAAAAAAAGATATTTCAGCAATCAGTGGATGAAAACATCCTGAAGATGCAACACACCAATGTTTACCAAGATACAACACAAGATTCAGAAATACTCAGTGGTAAACAATTGGAGATGCCCCTAATGCGTAGAAGTTATTACACACTTAAATGGCATGGTGGTAGTGCAGTGTGCCTACCACCCAGATGATCAGGGTACAAATCCCCCTTGTGGGGGTTGCGTTAGGTAGACGACAGCCAGCGTAAAAAAAGTCGAATCTTTCAACATGGATTTGAGAAAGAATCCATGTAGCCAACCCTAACTTCTAGTGGGAGAAGGCTTTGCCTTTTGTTCCCACTCCAATGGTCCGGTGGTAGTGCAGGAAAGTTGAAACTAAGCTATGGTAGCCAACCCTACTTCTAGTGGGAGAAGGCTTCGCCATTTTTTATAGTTTATTTTTTATCTTTGTTCAAGGCCATAGTCTGAGCATATTTCTTTCATCTTTCAAGACCTTCTTGACATAGCTTAGTTTCAACTTTGCTTGATGTAAGGTTATAATCCCCTCAATAAATGCTACATGTATACATCTTTTCGAATTAATGAAAGCAGTACCCGAGTCGCATAATATCATGTTTACTAAAAAATGGTAAAGCATTCTCCCATTTTAAGTAGGGTCGGCTACATAGATGCTCGCTCAAATCCATGTTGAAAGATCCGATTATTTTTTATGATGCATGTCGGCTAGCTAACGCAATCTCCACAAGGAGGGTTTGAACCCTGTTCTTTTGGGCAGACCAAACAACAACAACAAAGCCTTTTCCCACTTTAAATAGGGTCGGCTACATGGATTTTTTGCCTCCATTCAAATCTATCTTGAGTCATTCTCAGGCTTAGATCCAAAAAACTAAGATCCCTTCGTATAGTCTCATTCCAACACTTCTTGGGCCTTCCACGCTCTCTTCTAGCCGGCTCAACATTCCAAAACTTGCAATTCCCCACAGGTGAATCAACTGACCTCCTTTGCAAATGGCCAAACCACCTTAAGCAATTTTCTCGCATCTTATCCTCGATCGGAGCTACACCACTTTCATTCCAATGGCATCATTCTAAATCCGATCTTTATGTGTGTGTCGACACATCCACCTTAGCATTTTCATTTTTGTTACTGTCATTCTCTGCACATGTCTATGGTTCACAGGCCAACATTTAGATCCATAGAGCATAGCAGGTCTCGCAGCTGCTTTATAAAATCTTCCTTTGATTTTCAAAGGAATTTTCTTATCACAGAGAACGGTAGAAGCTCCTCTCCACCTTAGCCAACCTGCATTTATTCTATTTGTAACATCTCCATCAATTTCTCCATCATGTTGCAAAATAGATCCCAAGTATCTAAAAGAATCTCTCTTCTGAATGTTATTATCATTAATCTTAACATCGATTCTTTCACCATTGATTCCATCAAAAGTACACTCCATATATTCAGTCTTAGTCCTACTTATACGAAATCCTTTAGTCTCCAAAGCATGTCTCGAGACCTCAAGCTTCTCATTTACTCCATCTCTAGTCTCATCAATCAACGCAATACCATAAGTGAATAACATACACCAAGATATATCATCCTGAAAGGAATGGACTCACATGTGAAGTAGCAATCAGTCCCTTCTGGATCATGTCTCTGGTATAGTGACAGTCTACTTCAATATACTTGGTTCTCTCGTGAAAGGCAAGATTATTGGCAATGAACAATGCAGCTTGATTATCACACTGTAGCTGCATGGGTAGAGGTACATCTACATGCAAGTCTTCTAGTACAGCTCGAACCCACATCAATTCAGTACTTGCTTGTGCCATAGCCCTATATTCAGATTCTGCACCGGATCTAGCCACAACTGTTTGTTTCTTGCTTTTCCAAGAAACTAGAGAGCTACCTACAAACACAGCAAAGCCTGAGGTAGACTTTCTATCCTTAGGGCATCCTGCATAGTCAGCATCCGCACATGCAGGAACAGATAAATTGGTTTCCTTTCTGAACAGCAATCCTGTGCCTGGAGACGATTTTCGATACATGAGTATCATATATATAGCATCCATATGTACTTGTCTCGGTTGTTCCATGAACTGGCTTACCCGGCTAACTGCAAAGGCAATATTAGGTCGGGTTATAGTCATGTAAAGAAGCTTCCCCACCATTTCTCTATACCTTCTCTTGTTGACTTCTTCTGTATCATTATCATACAATTTCATACTGGGGTCCATAGGAGTAGTAGAAGGTCTACATCCAACCATGCCCGTCTCAATAAGCATATCTGTAATATATTTCCTCTAGGTCATTACTAGACCCTGTGCATTCCTGGCGAACTCCAGCCCCAGAAAGTATCGTAATGTACCAAGGTCCTTTGTAACAAATTGACGACCCAACACTGCTTTGGTCATCTCTATCCCCTGAGCATCATCTCCTGTAACCAAAATGTCATCAACATACACCATAATGACAATTGTACCTCGAGTAGTCTTCTGGATGAACAGTGAGTGATCTGCATTGGATCTCTTGAATCCTTATTCTTCAATTAGATGGGAAAGCTTCTGAAACTATGCCCTTGGGCTCTGTTTAAGGCCATATATTGCCTTATGAAGTCTGCACACCATATGATTCTCCCCCTCAGCAGCAAATCCCGGAGGCTGCTGCATGTAGACTTCCTCCTGCAGATCTCCATACAAGAATGCATTTTTAACATCTAACTGGAACAAGGGCCAATCACGTAACACAACAACAGACAGAAGAATACGAAGAGCGGAATGACGGGCGACTGGAGAGAAGGTATCCATATAGTCCACTCCATAAGTCTAAGTGAATCCTCGTGCCACTAGCCTTGCCTTGTACCGATCAAGGCTACCATCTGCATGATATTTGACTAATAAATACCCATTTGCAGCTAACAACAGGTGCTCCTGAAGGAGCGGGAACCAAGCTCCATGTGCCCCGCAACTGTAGGGCAGCCATCTCCTCCTCCATTGCAGTCCGTCTGCAATCAGATTTCAATGCATCCTGATAGGTCCTTGTTAGAAAATCGGAAGCGGAAGCGGAAACGATAATCAGAGCATAGAAATAAAGATAAACATGAAGAACACAAAAGATTTTTACGTGGAACCCTACTCCGTGAGGAGCGGGATGAAACCACGGGAGAAGCCCTCTACGGGGCGTGTTTGTCTATTGACTTTCTCATCTCTTACAGGAGGCCTGGGGCTCCTTATATAGCTTCCACAGGGCCTCCAAGTCCCACCACTAGGCGGTATGGGACTAAACTCAGTGGTGGGGTAAATGGATCTTGGAGGGATCCATTTACCCACCTATTACATAAGTGACGCATGCTCCAAATACTCTAACACTCCCCCTCAAGCTGGAGCATGCAATGCTCAGCTTGGACAAACAGAAAGAAACTCAACTCACAATACATGACACTACAGACAATATCAACCCAACGCGCACAGCTGCTGCAGTCGAGGACGTTGCTTCTCATGGCGTGCATGTGAGGAGGACGAACGGGCTGGAGTGTGAAACTGGATCTATCTGGCTCAGAGAATGGTGCACTGCTCTGGTGTACCTATGATACCACATGAAAACCCTTGCCCTTAATGGCATAGGGAATAGTCCTCTGCTCTGGAGTCCCTATGGCTCACATGAAAGCTCTGGCCGACCAACAAGAATGATTGGCATGCGTCATCATCGAGTCTGAAACTTGTAGAGTATGAACATCTGACCGGTCTGGAAAATTTGATATCTGAATCTTAGAACAAAACCTGTGACTCTACATATACTCCCCCTTTCTCCCATACTGGTCGGAATGACGTTGTTGACCACGTTGGGAGAAGATAAGATAATACATACATATGGGGAAAACAAACCATGAACTTGCAGCTTTTTATCATCTTTTTTTTTTGTAAACCGCCATTTTTTTTGTAACAACAATTTTTTTCTTTATATATATTTTTTTTTCTTTTTTTTATTATGCGTACGGCTTCTTATTGTACGCGCTATTTTTTTTAAACTCTTTTTTTTTCGCTTGCATACGATTTTTTGTACGCCCTTTTTTTTCTTTTTCCTTTTCTTTTCTTTTTTTTTTTTGAACTGAGATTGCCCCACCTTTGTTTTGTTACAACTCGCAGCCTACTTGGGCCGTTACAACACAGCAAAACACCTTTTTAAAAAAAATAAGAGATGGCTATCGGGCCCATCTCTACCGCCTAGGGTTTCCACGCTTCAAATGCCCCCCCGATGGGGCTTCTGTCCTTGATGAAGCGCCGCCTGAGCGCATATTGCCGAGAGGGGATGGATCGCCTGAGGGAGGAGGTCCCCTGGAGGTCATCGCCGCAGGGTCGCGGCTATCTGGGAGCACTGCTATGTTCGAAGATGGTGACGCCGCGGGGAGTGCGGCCTCGAATAAAGGGTGGCACCGCCCAGGGTCAAGGGCGGCACTACTTGAAGAGCTCGTCCCCGCCGTTGAGGGACTGGTGGGGCTTTGGCTGCAAGGTGGCGGCGAGGCGACTGCAAGGGAGGATGAGATGCATCGCCGAGGCTTTCGACTAGATGCGCCAGGGATCAAGTGCGCGCAGCGCGCCTAGGGCTCCGCGCGCCTGTGCTCGCCTGGGACGATGCGGGCTTGGCCTCCAACGCCACCTGGGTGTTGGCGCGTCGCCTGTGATACTTAGACACACCTTCTGATGATTCTTGGGCTACGGCGGGGAAGAGGGCGAGAGGTCAGGGGTGCTGGAGCCCTTGGCTTCGATGGTTACATCCCCTGCCGCCTTTGTCTGGAAACTCGAAGGTGCGCTGCTGAAAGGGTGTTGCTCGATGCGCCGCCTGTTTAGGTTCCGCAGCGATGGGAGAAGAGAGGCGTGCCTATTGGAGTATCTCGCATGTTGGAGTTATCAAGGAATCGGGATATCTTGCCGCATCGTAGAAAAACTTGTTTTGTTGCCGAGCAAAAACAAGAAATTAGGGTTTCGGTTGAAACCCTAGACTCTCTCGAACATGAACCAATCTTGATCAATACAAGAATATGAATAATCTTTAAGAACAATCGAAACTCGAATAAAAATATCGAATCATGAAATCATCGAGGATCGAACCCGCTCTGATACCATGTTAGAAAATCGGAAGCGGAAGCGGAAACGATAATCAGAGCATAGAAATAAAGATAAACATGAAGAACACAAAAGATTTTTACGTGGAACCCTACTCCGTGAGGAGCGGGATGAAACCACGGGAGAAGCCCTCTACGGGGCGTGTTTGTCTATTGACTTTCTCATCTCTTACAGGAGGCATGGGGCTCCTTATATAGCTTCCACACGGCCTCCAAGTCCCACCACTAGGCGGTATGGGACTAAACTCAGTGGTGGGGTAAATGGATCTTGGAGGGATCCATTTACCCACCTATTACATAAGTGACGCATGCTCCAAATACTCTAACAGTCCTTGGGATCTCCACAGAGGATAAAGCCACTGCAAATCTCTGAAAGTCCCCTGTGAGGTGATGAAAGGAGACCTGTGAGGCAAGAGGATACGAAGCACAGCTGTGTTTCTGCTTTCTCATCGCAATAAGAACATCCAGATCATCAGCCACTGAACTCGCCATGATGCACCCTGCATAGGCACACTATTCGACCCATCATTAGTATTAACATCTGAACATACATGGGGTGTGCTAGATGATTGGCGTGTAGAATTAGCAGGACCAGATCGACGGGTATAGAATTTTGGTAGTGGCGAGATGAGTGGTTTTGGTAGAGGTGGTGGTGGAGGAGGTGCTGACGTAATGTTTGGAACTGGATTGGACACAGGAGGACTCACCGTAGGAGGAGGGACATAGACCTCATCAGAAGATGTGTTAGAGACCAATCTATCACCTGCAGGTGAGAAATACATAACAGACGCAAAGAAAGTAACATATGCACTGACAAAGTATTTCTTGTTAACCGGATCATAGCAATGATATCCCTTCTGCGTCCGAGAATAACCGACGAAGACACATTTGGCAGCTCTAGGTAAGAGCTTGTCAAGACCTGGGGATAGCTGATGAACAAAGGCAACAACTCCAAAAACACGAGGGGTGAGTGAGAACAATTCCTTATCTAGAAACACAAGATAAAGAGGAATTTTCTCACCAAGTACCGTGAACGGCATACAATTTACGAAGTAGCAGGCTGTAAGGACGGCATCTCCCCAAAAAGAAAGAGGAGCACAACTCTGGATAAGAAGAGTTCGAGTAATGTCAAGAAGGTGACAATGTTTTCTCTCAGCAACGCCATTCTGCTGGGAGGTGTAAGCACATGTAGTTTGGTGTATGATGCCTTTTGACCAAAAACATTATGAGAGGGACCGAGTACAAAATTCCAACGCGCTATCAGTACGAACATATTTCACATTGGATGAAAAGACATTGTTCACTTCATTGATAAGGTTTTTGATAACATCACCAGCTTCAAATTTATTCTTTAACAGGAAAACCCACGACAAATGAGAGAAATCATCAATCGCGACAAGATAAAACATGTGCCCTTGGTGATCAGGGACACGACTGGGACCCCAAATATCAACATGAAATAACTCAAACGGGGAGCTACTGCTCCGACTCTGACGACTCGGAAACTAGCTCTATGGTGCTTCCCTAACTGACAAGCTTCACACCGGAAGGACGAACTTGGAGATATCTGAGGCAAAAGGTGACGCATCTTCTGTAGAGGGAGGTGACCAAAGCGTAGATGCCATGTATAGGGAGAGACAGATCCACCAGCATGAGAAGAGACTCCAGCATATGAACTCTGTTTTAGACGATAAAGACCATCCTGCTCAGAGCCACAGCCAATCACCCTGCCCGTTAGTATGTCCTGAAATATAAGAGAAGATGGGTCAAATATAGCGCGACAATGCAGATCTTTTGTAATCTGACTAATAGAGAGTAAGTTCATCGAAAATTCAGGGGCATATAAGACATTCTTTATACGCATGGAAGAGGATAACATAACCTCCCCCTGTCCAACAATGGGGAAATGAGTCCCATTGGCAATGATCACCGACCGCCCTGGAGGAATCTCTCTCTGTATGAGATAAGCATGTCTCTGTCTCGACATAGATGATGCGTGGCACCAGAGTCCATGATCCAATCGGATGTCTAAACTATAACATGTGGTAAAGGCACATGCACTACCTGAGGTGCTAGTCGTGGCAGAAGTACTGGCAGACGCAGACGCAGCTACATCCGAAGGGCCTCCAGAATAATCTGTAGAAGCAGGAGGCATTATATCCCGTAACCGAGCGACAATCTCCTCGAACCTCTGATCCAAAGTAGAAGATGATGGAGATGCAACATGTTCTGCTACCCTCGTTGATGCTGGAAAGCCATGCTTAGAATAGCATGTATCCTCCGAATGACCTGAACGGTGACAAAAACTGCAAGGTGGCCGGGACTGACCACCACAGCCTCTAGTTCCACGACCACGGCCACGGAATGAAGAATAGGAACTACCTCTCCCTCTGGAAGCAGCCATCGCTGAGGGGGGTGGTGTAGACGTGCTGGATAGAACAGAGATGCGGCTAAGTCTCCTGTAGACCTCCTCCATAGGAGGAATGGTAGCATCTGCGAGTATCTGTGATCTTGCCGCATCATACTCAGGATCAAGAGCCGCGAAAAAGACTCCTACCATGGTAGCATTACGAAACATCTTCTGCTGCTCTGGTGTGACTGTCAGAGGGATAGTGTTGTAGAGTTTCTCAAACATCCCCCTAAGGGATGTATACAAGGAATGAAGTGATCGCCCATTCTGCTTCACACTTAGTCCATTTCTCACCTCCTATAGTGACCTTGTTCTCGAAGACTATTAGGATAGTGGAATCATCGCTTTTGATGGCAAGGAGGGGGCTTACAAGAGGGTGGGCCGAGGCATTCTCAAATCAGCTTTCTGAATGCGAAACACGGGGAAAACGGGGATCGAACCCGCGACTTCTGGCGTGACAGACCAGCACTCTAACCAACTGAGCTATTTCCCCTCAAAGGCTAATATATAGGACGTCATTATAGCTCGCTCCAACTTTGCGGGGCTTCGCTCTGGGGCTCGCTGGTAAATATGTCGTGCTGCAGTTGTAGCATCTTGGTTTCATTCCTGACCTGGGAATATGTCGCCGCAAGAATGTCCCACATCGCTTTAGCAGTGGGCTGATGGAAGACATCATTTGCAATCTCCATCGACAACGTGCCAGACATCCAGACTTTGGCATACGAGTCGTCAGCCTCCCAAGAGGCATAAATCCCTGTCTTCTCTGCCGGTTCATCCTTGGTAAGAATGTGCTTCTTACCGTTTGACTTCATGAGGCTCATGAACTGCATCGCCCAGAGCTCATAGTTCGACCCGTCCATCTTCACTATTAGCGCGGGACCTTTGAACACGCCTATGGAGGGCATATCAACCTTGGATTCTGGCATATCGTCGCAGAGGAAGAACTAGGGTTTGTAGACAGAGTAACAGGTGTCTAAACCGACTGCATAGGATTTGAGTGCGTATGTAGATGTTACGCACCCAAATCCATGAATATGGCGAAGGAGACGGCTACGAGAAGGCCGGCAGGAGAGCACAGCGCCGGCTAGGACAAAGCCGGCAGAAGGCAGGTGTCGGGGCCAGCTAGAAGGCGGGAGACGGGTGGCGGGTGGGCCGGTTGGAAGGCGGAGCGCCGGATGCGGGGACGCCGAGGAGGTACGGCGGCAGCGGCGGGTAGGGGAAGGGACGAGGGGGTGGCGGGTGGGGTGAGAGAGAGAGCCTAGGGCTTAGGCTCTGATACCATGTTGGAAAAATAAGAGTTGATGTTTATTCCAGAGAACCCTAGGGTCTCTTATATAGATAAAACCCATGCGTAAATTACATAAGGCAGAACATAGAAGAATAAAAAGAACAAACGGTACACAGACTACGTAATTCTTTCGACAATGTCAAAATAGTCAGTCTTCCCAGATTGTACCCTTACACAAAATGAAACCCTATCATACATATATTTTACGAGGTTAATGTATAGAATAGGTACATGTCTCTTCTCCAAAACTCTCCACAATATCTCACGTGGGACAGAATCATAAGCCTTCTCTAAATCAATAAAAATCATATGGAGCTTCTTCCTTTTAACTCTATAAATCTCCATTGTTCTCCTCAGCAAGTGGATGGCTTCAATAGTTGTGCGATCTGGCATGAATCCGAAATGGTTTTCTATTACTTTGGAAACTTGCCTCAACCTTCTTTCAATCACACGTTCTCAAATTTTCATAGTGTGACTCATCAGCTTGATACCTCTGTAATTTGAACAATTTTGAATGTCTCCTTTGTTCTTATAAAGAGGCACTACGATGCTTCTCCTCCATTCTTCAGGTATTTTCTTGCTTCGCCAAATAACATTGAACAAATTTGTAAGCAAAGTCAAACAACGTTCACCTAAAACTTTTCAATTTGCTTCTCCATTTTTTTGGGCAGACAATTTAAAAAAAAATAACCTCATTAAACAAAAAATTATCTTGTGCACAGTTTCTTCCTTTATTTCTCCTATTGTTGCAATTGGTATTAGTAGCCCGAACATCACTGGTTATGAACTAGCAACTGTTTCTGCGAACTTCCTTCCTCACATGGAAGTGGTTGCACATATCATGCTGATTAAGAAAATTAGGCTTAAAAAACTGCCCCTGCTGTAGATCAGAAGCAGCACCAACTTGGTGGTGCTGCTTTGGCAGCCTACAGCAGAAAACAATATGCAAGACACTACCATTGTTCAGCGGCAGCTGTTGATCTATACCAGCGCCATCATGACGCTTCATATCCTTATAACTAGACTCCACAGCAAAAGGTTGCCCTGACTCTTAATGCTTAGAGCTACAACTATAAGAACTGGGACCAGTAGCAGCATCTAATTTTGTTGCAGATTTGATTCATTAGCCATTTTGTACAGAACCTCCCGTTCAAGTCCCATTTCATCCCATTCCTTCTTTCCTTGTCAATCAGAATCTCTGCCGAAACTGATGGATCAGATTGCAACTGTGAATGTTTGGATGCTGCACTTGAGTGCTGCTGTTGTTCTTGGATAATCCTACGGAAAACCAGCATCCATTGCTTTGCATCAAATGCTGACATCAAGAGAGTGGAAAAAATGTTTCGTTGATCTGAATTTCTTTGAACAAGAGGATTCTCATACTGCAACTGTGGCAGCTATGCAAAAAAAACTGTAACAGATGTGTAATTGCAGTACCCTGGTGCTTCTCATCAATTGGTTTGTTTAACCCCTTGGAAACCGGGATCCGAAATTAGATTAATGCTCTCAATACTTCCTAATCTACCAAATTTTCATAGTCAGCTCTTAGCTTAAAATGGTCAACTTCCATTTGTAATCCTGGCATGATTTATGAAAGGACTTAAATAATTGATCTCCGCATAAATCCCTAAGAAGCTTGGATTTGTGATTGACGGAGAAGATTTCCGTCATTGCGTTTAATTGGGTTCTCCAGTTGGCTAGCAATGGTATGATCTTTCGGTGGGATAGATTTTGTGGAAAATGTTATTAAACATACTAAATTGTTGAAGGAAAATAATGAAATTGCATTGATGAGAGGCCCTATAGTTCTCTTATATAGGAGAGGAATATGTTGGGCAAATTACAAGAAGAGATAAAAGAAATAGATAATATGAAAACAATAAGAAAGATAACTAATATCTCAACACTCCCCCTCAAGCTGGAGCGTAGATATCGATCAGGCTCAGCTTAGAACATCTTCGATAAGGCCCTCTACATAGGGCCTTAGTAAAACATCTATTGTCTGGTCTCCAGAGCTGACATGCGTAATGGCAATTCCTTTGGAATCATGTCATGAGTGTAGTGACAGTACACCTCTATGTGATTGGTCCTCTCGTGAAAAGCTGGGTTGTTGGCAATGAAAAGAGCAGCATGATTGTCACATTGGAGGTGCATGGGAAGAGGCACCTCTATAGTCAGGTCAGTAAGAACATATCTGACCCACATCATCTCTGTGCTAGCATGTGCCATGGTCCTGTATTCTGACTCAGCACTCGATCTGGTAACCATGGTTTGCTTCTTGCTCTTCCAAGAAATCAGGGAATTCCTTATGAATACAGCGAAGCCTGAAGTAGACTTCCTATCCTTTGGACAACCAGCATAATCTGCATCTGCACATGTTGTAACTGAAAGAGATGTACATCTGCTCCATAAACTGACTCACTTTGCTCACGGTAAAGGATATGTCGGGCCCGATAATAGTCACATATAGTAGCTTGCCAACAAGCCCTCTATACTTCCTCTTGTCGACCTTCTCAATGTCATCATTGTGGAATGGCGTAAAATGAAAAGTTGTATTCCACTGTAGCTCTAGATCCCTCTTATATAGGAGAAAAGATTAGAGGAAAAAGTACATAAATTAGATAGAAGAAATAGAAAATTACCGGAACTAAGATAAGGAGATATAAATATCTCAACACTCCCCCTCAAGCTGGAGCATATATGTCTATCATGCTCAGCTTAGAACAGCAACGATGAAAAGGGCCTCTTGCAAGAACTTTGGTAAACATATCTGCAATCTGATCACCTGAAGCAACATAAGAGGTGGAAATAAGATCCTTCTGGATTAGATCACGTGTGTAATGGCAATCTACTTCAATGTGCTTTGCCCTTTTACGGAAGGTTAGATCATTAGCTATGAATAAGGCAGCTTGGTTATCACATTTGAGGTGCATAGGAAGAGGCACCTTAATAATTAGGTCAGTCAGGAAAGACTTGACCCACATCATTTCCGTGCTCCATTGGGCCATGGCCCTATACTCTGATTTAGCACTAGAACTAGCCACAACTGTTTATTTTTTTACTCTTCCATGAAACTAGCGAGCTACCTACAAACATGTGAAGCCCGAAGTGGACTTCCTGACCTTGGGGCACCCTGCATAGTATGTGTCTGCACATCCAGTGATTGTGAGAGACGTGTCTCTTCTGAAAAGAAGTCATGCACCTGGAGAAGACTTCAGATACCTCAAGATCATGTTAACAACATCCATATGAACCTGCTTGGGTTGCTCCATAAACTGGTTGACTCTGCTGACGGCAAATGATATATCATGCCCGGTAATAGTGATATACAACAGCTTTCCAACTAGCTCTCTGTATTGTCTCTTATCCACCTCCGCAGAGCATGGAATTAAAAAATGCGCCTCGAGACGAGACGGACACTTTTGGTGTTGAGGCATACGCCTCGACCTTTTCTTGTGAGGTGGGCACATCGAAGATGGAAAACACATTGAGGCGGTTGTGCCTTGAGGCGATGCAAGGCGGTAGCTGAGGCGGTTGGATATTTAGGGTTCTTTCGCCCGAAAGCTCGAGGGCCCCTGTTTGGTCGACCTACTTCAATGTTGTGTCTGGAAAACCCAAAAAACCCTAATCTGATTTTGATTGCTCCGATTCATGAGGTTGGCAAGTGGCGACACCTCCTCGAGCGACGTTGGTGTTGGGTTCTCGAAGCTCGCAAGCTTCCATAGCTGTCTCCGCCTCCTCGCTCTGCATCGTGTGCCACCGTCGTCTCCCTCTACATCTTGCGCAACGTCGTCTCCCTCTGCATATTGTGCCACTGCCTCTATTATGTAGGTATGATTTTATGCCATGATCCGACTCCTAATCTATGATTCCCTTCCCAAATTTTTATTGTTTGGCCTTGATATGCAACAGAGATGCCCTGGTGACTTAAAATCATTAATTTTTTTGTAAGATTGAAAAACATGTTAATGAATTTATTTCAATCTTCTGAATTAGGATCAATTTACTTGGCTTTTATATTTCCTTTGTAATCATATAGTGATTTATATACTATATCATTCCTATGTGAGTGGAGAAGCTTCATTTTAATGTAATTGAACAGTTCATTTGCTGGATTTCATTTTAATCTAATTGAACAGTTAATTTTAATTGGAATACAAGCCAACAACTCGATTCTAGTTAGGTTTTTCATTTTCGTGGGCTTGCTGTGAATCTTGTGATTTGTGAATTGTGATTGTTGTGAATCAGTGATTCAAATTTCAAACTTTGTGGTAAATTTAATTGTTTGTGCATGTATTTGCTTTTTGTGCAATAAATTTCAGAAATGCCAAAAGCAAAGAAGACCGCGAAAGATTCCGAAGGAGGTCGAAGCGACCCTAGGTAGAAATATTGTGTCCAACTCGAAATGGACGAGTCTACGAGGGGCAAGGGTTATGTTTATGTACAATGCAATTTATATGCTAAGAGGATAACCGGTGGAGTTGCAAGACTCAAGCACCACCTCGCCAAAACTGGGAAAAATGTTAAAGCATGCACAAAAGTTCCAGCTGAAGTATCAAATGAAATGAAGTGTTTGCTAGCAGTGCATGAAGAAAAAAATAGAAGAGCTATGGGAGAGATGGAAGAACTTTGCAGAGTGGGTGCTTTTGGAATGGAAGAACCTCGTGGGAGTAACGATCCTCAAACATGCACAGGAAGATCCAGCAGTGTGAAGCAGGTGAGGGGTCCTATAGACTTATTTGTTGGTGTGGTCAGCTCGGGAGGTCCCACTATTAGGACTACAAACATCCTCGAGAAGCAACATCAGATGACATTGAATGCATCACGGAAGAAAGAGGAGAGGACTCGTGTTTGTCGTGATATTGGAAGATTTTTCTTTAAAAATGGATTAGCATTCAATTGTGCAAATAGTCCATCATTTCAAACAATTGTTCATTCTGTTGGTGCATTTGGGAGGGGATTGAAACCTCCAACGGCACACGAGTTGAGATCATGGATATTAAAGGAAGAAGTGAATAACATCAACAATGTGATGAAAGCGGCAAAGGCTTCTTGGGCAGAGACGGGTTGTAGTATCATGTCTGATGATTGGACGGATACAAAAGGTCGTTCACTTATCATTTTTTTAGTGAACAATCCGACTAGGACTTGGTTCTTGAAGTCCATTGATGCATCAGACAGAATAAAGAATGCACAATTACTATTTTCTCTACTCGATGATGTGGTTGAGGAGGTTGGTGAAGACAACGTCATACAAGTTATAACCGATAATGCCTCAAGCTAAAAAGCGGCTGGAAAATTACTGATGGAGAAGAGAAAACATTTATATTGAACCCTATGTGCCACCCACTGCATTGATTAAATGCTAGAAGATATTTTGAAATTGCCTTTGCATGCTTCTGTTTTCAAAAAAGCCAAAAGAATCATCAACTACATCTATGCACATGGTTGGGTTTTGTCCATGATCAGGGCAAAGATTGTGGGAGATTTGATCCGACCTGCCATTACACGTTTTGTTACGGCTTTCTTGACATTCCGGAGATTGATCATTGTTAGGGACTCCCTCGAGTCAATTTTTACTTCCTCTGCATGGAAGAGGAGCCCTTATTCCTTCAAGCCCCAAGGCAAAGTGCATGCAACACAATTTTGAGACGCAAATCTTTTTGGCTCGGCATTGCCTATGTAATTAGTACAACCAAAACTTTGGTCATAATTTTAAGGATGGTTGATTCCGAAAAGTATACCCCAATGGGATTCATTTATAAAGCCATGGACAGAGCCAAGGAGGAAATGGCGCATGAATTAGGCAATGAAGAAAAAA
The DNA here is from genome assembly GCA_037367405.1 of Ottelia alismoides. Taxonomy (NCBI): domain Eukaryota; kingdom Viridiplantae; phylum Streptophyta; class Magnoliopsida; order Alismatales; family Hydrocharitaceae; genus Ottelia; species Ottelia alismoides. The sequence goes on along the minus strand of JAZKJV010001167.1, from coordinate 964,901 downwards.
ATACTAACCATTTTAGGGCATCATGGATGCTAAGTGAGATCGCCAACTTTATACTCATTTGCATGATGCTGCCTACTTTCTCAATCCCCAATATCACTACCCGCCCTCTTTTTCTACATACACCGAGATAAAAAATGGATTGTATACTTGCATGGAGAAGTTGATAAGTGATCCCTTGGAGAGGGAGAAAGTAGATCTACAGATAGATGCTTTCATGTCTGCACGAGGCTTGTTTGGATATTCTAATGTTGTGAACACAAGCAAGAAAAGGAGTCCAGGTACGTATATCTCTGATCTTCTAGATCCATTATTCTTTGCTTTTCATTATTGAATTTAACCATATATTATGGATTCATGACCATCATCAGTTGACTGGTGGAGGGCTTTTGGAGATGATACTCCTGAGCTAACCAAGTTTGCGATAAAAATTTTGAGTTTGACATATAATGCATCTGGTTGTGAACGCAATTGGAGTTCATTAATCAGGTAGTATTATGTCTTGAGTCGATCATAAACATATTTTCTAATTGTATATGCTCTAAGCATGATCATGGGTATTGGGTAGGTACATACGAAGAGGAGAAATCGGCTCACACAAGCAAAACTCAATGATTTGGTTTATGTGATGTTCAACTTGAAGTTGAAGCAGAGGGAGGTCAAGAAAAAAACTATGGAGGATCCCCTATGCTTGGAAGATGTCGATTCTAGTGATGAGGGGGTTCAGGCTTTCAGACATGTGAATACAATGCATATCATGAGCTTGATGCAAATACTCCTCTGGAGGAGGATGTTGAGGAAGTTGAGGAAGAACAAGATGATTCTCGTATGAAGAAGAGAAAGAAAGGTAAATGCGATGTTAAACTTATTTCATTAGAATAAAAATATAATATACTAACAAATAACAATGGTATTGTATAATACAGGTAAAGTTGTGGTTGATATTGATGAGGACGAGGTTCATATGGAGATGATGTTAGTGATGGAGATGATGAAAAAGAAAATTTAAACTACATGGATGATCTAATTAGCAGTGAATCGGAGGATGATTGTCTTGTTGCCGATGTTCGAGTTCAGGGCAATGATTAGAAGATCCTTATGAGTCTACAAGACAAGAGCATGAATTGGCAATTGCCATTCTACTTTTTGAACTAGAAATAGGATTTGAAATCCGGAAGTTAGAAGGGAAGTTGGAAGTTATTGTGTTTTGTACTTTCTATTTTGTCTTGTGTTTAGTTCTAACATTTGGTACACTACAAGTCTACAGGTCAAAGACAACGATGGATTGCATTAGAATTCCTTTACTTGCTTTATGCTTCAAGATATGTGCTATTGTATTGCTCTCTTAATATTTATATACTAGAATATGTTAGATTAGTAAATTTTTTGGGGAAAACCGAGGCTTACGCCTCGACCGCCCCAATGCTACGCCTCGCCTCGATTCTGGTGGAACTGTCTCGTTCCGCCTTTCATTTTTTCAAACCTTACCTCAGAGTCATCATCATAGAGCCTAGCATTAGGATCCATTGGAGTAGTAGCAGGTCTGCATCATGTCATGCTCGTCTCATATAGGAGATCAGTGACATACTTCCTTTGCATCATTACTATACCATGTTGATTTCTTATAAATTCTAGGCCAAAAAAGTAACACAGCTTGCCAAGGTCCTTGGTCACAAAATGTTGTCCAACGAAATCCTTAGTTGTCTGAATGCCATGTTCATCACTGTCTGTAATAATAATGTCATCAACATCGACTAGGATACCAATGGTACCTCTCAGGGTTTTCTTAACAAAAAGATAATGATTTGCAATAGACTGACAAACCCTTGTTGTCAACTATGAGGGCTTCTAAAACCAAGCCATCGGACTCTACTTAAGATATAGATGGCCTTGTGGAGTCTGCACACCATACGGGACTCCCTCTCAGCAGCAAGCCATGGTGGTTGCTGCATGTAGACCTCCTACTGCAAGTCTACGAAAATGCATTCTTGACATCTAATTGGAAAAGCGACCAGTCACGGACCACAACAACAGTAATAAGAATCCGCAACATAGAGTGACGAGTAACAGGAGAAAAGGTATCACGATAATCCACCCCATAGATTTGGGCAAACCCACGAGCAACCAATCTGGCCTTATACATGTCCACAATACCATTTGCGTTGTTTAACTGTAAACACTCATTTGTTGCCAACAACAGATGCACCGGGAGGAGCCTGAACAACACTCCACGTACCACGAGATTGTAATGTTACCATCTCCTCCTCCATAGCAAGACACCATTGATTGTTCTACAATGCCTCCTAATAGGACCGTGGTATCTCCGCCGCCGAGAGACCTACAATAAACATCTGAAAATCCACCAAGAGTCGTGCCAGTGAAATATGGGAAGCAAGAGGATACATAGTGCATGCACACCTCTTCTTCATTAAGTCAATAGGCACATCAAGGTCCTCAGCATCTTCAGTAGCGGAGACTGGATCATCGAAGACCTCCTGCACCTCAAGCTACACATGCAAATCACCAGTTCCATTAGTGGAACTCAAATGTTCAGAACATACCTGAGGCGTGTTAGATGATGGAGCAGGCTCATGAGCACAAGGTCAACGCCGGTAAACCTGTGGAAAGAAAGTAGATGTGGCAGATGGTAGAGGTTGTGCTGGAGGAGGTGGTGGAGGTGGAGGTGATGGAGAAGACGGTGGAGGTGGTGGAGGAGGTGGTGTAGTTGGAGACGAAATCGGAAGTAGAGGCATGTATACCTCTTCTCCATTATTCGAAGAAATGAGCTTGTCACCTGTAGGGGAAATATACATAAGAGACTCAAAGAAGGTGACATCGGAACTAACATAATACCTTCGTCGAATAGGGTCAAAGCAACGGTATCCCTTTTAAGTCTTGGAATACCAAAAACGCACTTGACAGCTCTAGGAGAGAGCTTATCAAGACCTGGAGACAGCTGCTGAACAAAAGCAACAGATCCAAAAACACGAGGCGTAAGAGAGAAAAGATTTGTCTCGGAAAATGCAATCGAGAAGGGGATCTTCTCCCCTAGAATCGATGAGGGCATGCGATTCACTAGGTAGTAAGCAGTGAGAACGACATCTCCCGAGTACGAATGAGGAGCGCAACTCTGAATCAAGAGAGTCACCAAAGGTGGCGATGCTTTCGTTCAACCACCCCCATTCTGTTGAGATGTATAAGCACAAGATGTCTGATGCACAAAACCATGCTTGGAATAGTATATCTCCTCAAAGTGGCCTGACCTATGGCAACAGAAGCATGGCTGACGGGTTCGACTGCCCCTCCCCTACCACGGTTACCCTGACCACGGTACTGCATAGGGCCCCCTACTATGTGATGCAGCCAAAGCTGACGAGGTCTGACACTGTTGAGCACCACCAGAAGATATAGAGAGCATGCTCAACCTGCGGTATGCCTCCTCCATGGGAGGTATGGTGGCATCAGTAAAAATATGTGCTCGAGCAGCGTCGTACTCAGGATTGAGGGCTGCTAGAAAAACTCCGGTCATCACCGAGTCCCAGTAAGCCTTGAGTTGCTCAGTCAAGGGTATAAAACCATAGAGCTTCTCAAACATACCCCTCATAGAAGTGTAAATGGTATGGAGAGGATGACCATTCTGCTTCGACGTGAAGATATCGTGATGAAGTTGCAATATCTTCAACTCATTCATCACCGGAGAGTATGTAGCAGCAAGAATGTCCCACATAGTCTTTGCAGTAGGCTGACTCAGTATGTCATTGGCTATCTCCATAGACCGTCTCACATAAGCACACCCAAGCACATGCATCATCTGTCTCCCATGAGGTATTAACCTCAGTCTTGTCACTTGGCTCTTCTTTCGTAAGGATATGCTTCTTGTCACCGCATCAAGCTCATGAACTGCATGGTCCACAGTCCATAGTTCATTCCATCCATCTTGACGATGGATGGAATGAACTTTGAAGGCACCCAGGGATGAAACATCTGCTTTGTTGTCTGACATGATGGCAATACTATTCAAGATTGGATCTGCACATCATACTACATGCGTCTACACTGACATATGAAGAGATGGTTGTGGGTGTAGACTCATACCACAACCTCTCCCATCCTTTGGAGCCTTCTTTAGGTAACTAGGGTGAATTTAGATGATCAAATCACACCCTAAATACCAATGCACAAAACTAACAGATGACAGAGTATGCTGGGGACAACCCGAGCAGCGGGAGCGGAGAAGGCGGCGACCTAAATACCGGTTGGCAACCCAGCGACGGTGCCGCGGATGGTGCAGCGGCCTGGACTGCCAATTCCACAAAGGGCAGCGGCCTGGACGGTGCCGCAAAGGCGGCCTACTACGATGTATGGGGCTGACAAAGGCCCATGACTGCCGGTTCGGGCGGCCTTCTGGCGTGAAGTGGTTAGGCGGCCTACTGGTCCGGGCGGTCTGCTGCCGACGGAGGCATGGAACGGGCCAGACACAGCGTGGGAAGGGGTCGATGGCGGTAGTGCACGACCAAGCTAGGGTTTTAGGTGAGGTGGGGTCTCTAAGGTATAGGCTCCGATCTAGGACTGTCGCTTTGATACCATTTGGAAAGACGTGAAATGAAATGTTGTATTCCACCGTAGCCCTAGAGCTCTCTTATATAGGAGAAAAGCTCAGAGGGAAAATTGTATAAAGTAGACAAAAGAAATAGAAAACTGCCAAAACTAAGATAAGGAGGTATAAATATCTCAACAATCATCATAGAGCTTCATGCTCGGGTCAATAGGAGCAGTGGCAGATCTGCAATCTGTCATGCGTGTCTCTGAAAGAAGGTTTGTAATGTACTTCCTCTGGGTCATCACAAGATCTCGTTGGTTCCTGGAAAACTCCAGTCCAAGGAAGTAACGTAAATTACCAAGGTCCTTGGTCATAAACTGTTGACCTAGGAAGTCCTTGGCACCCTGAATACCATGCTCGTCATCCCCTGTAACAAGAATGTCATCAACGTAAACAAGAATGACAATAGTACCTCTCTGAGTCCTGTGCACAAACAAAGAGCGGTCGGCACTAGATCACACAAACCCATGTTGCTCTAACAAGTCCGAGAGCTTCTGGAACCATGCTCTTGGACTATGCTTAAGGCCATAGATAGCCTTGTGTACCTTGCAAACCTTTTGACACTCTCCCTCAACAGCAAACCCAGATGGTTGTTGCACGTAGACCTCCTCGTGTAGATCACCATAGGAAGGCAATCTTCACATCAAGCTAGTTAAGGGACCAATCTCGTGTCACAACAACAGAAAATAGAAATGCATAGTAGAATGTATGGCAATTGGAGAGAAAGTATCATGATAGTCCACCACATATGTTTGGGTGAATCCACGAGCCACAAGTCTCACCTTATAGCGATCCACATTGTCATCTGCATGGTGTTTCACAATGAACACCCATTTGCATTCCACAACGGATGCGTCAACTGGAGCAGAAACAAGACTCCACGTACCATGTGACTGTAACATGGTCATCTCCTCCTTGTCTAACCTCCATTGACTGTCCTGAAGAGTGAAGAGCCTCATGATATGTTCAAGGTATGTCCACGGTTGATAGTGCCAAGGTAAACCTCCTGAAATCCTCTATCAGTCTCGAGGAAACTTGGGCTGCAAGAGGATAACTACCACACCTAAGTTTCTTCTTATGCAGAGCAATCGGCACATCAAGATCATATACCAAGATCCAAGCCTGTAAGTTCCCCTCTTGAGAGGGCACATGCTCATCATGTATGGAATCATGTTGCATAGACAACTCAGTAGTGCCATCAGTAGAAACAATGTGTTCATTACATACCTTAGGCATGTTGGATGATAGGCAAGATCTGTGAGCAGGAGGAACCGAGCGAGACCTACGAGTAAATACACGTGGCAAAAATTGAGTCACAGTGGGAGGTGGAGCCACAGGAGCAGGTGTAGAGGCAGGAGTAGGTGGTGGCAGTTGTGGTAGTTGAGGGGGTAGTGGTAGAGCAGGAGTAGAGGGAGGCGGTGATACGATAGTAGAAGGTGGAGGCATGTAGATCTCATTGTCAGAGTCAGATTGGGCTAGTATGTCACTTGTAGGAGAAAAATACATGACAGACTCAAAGAAAGTAATGCCAGCATTGACAAAGTATTTTCGCCTAAGCGAATCAAAGCAATGGTACCCCTTCTAGGTACGCGAGTAGCAGACAAAAACGCACTCGATAGCTCTGGGAAAGAGTTGTCACGACCTGGAGAGGCATCATGAACAAATGCAACAGAACCGAATACATGCGTGCAAGGGAGAAAAGATCCTTCTCGAAAAAAGCACTCGATAAAGCAATCTTTTCTCTCAACACAGACGAAGGCATGCAGTTCACCAGATAGCATGCAGTGAGGACAGCATCGCCCCAATAAGAGTGAGGAGCATGACTCTGTATCAACAAGGTTCGGATCACATCAAGCAAATGACAGTGTTTGCGCTCGGCAACACCATTTGGATGGGATGTATAAGCACATGAGGTATGGTGAACAATGCCAAGAGATCTAAGAAAGTCAGAAAGCTGTAAAGTGCAGAACTCTAAAGCATTATCAGAACGAATATATTAGGCATTGGCAGAAAAATTATTCTTTATCTCATTAATAAAAAATTTGATCACATATACAGCCTTGGACTTATTCTTCAATAAAAAGATACATGAAAGTCTAGAAAAATCATCGACAGCAATAAGATAAAAACGGTGTCCCTGGTGATCAGGAACACGACCAAGGTTTGAAAAAACTAAAGGTGGCATGAGGCATTTTCCTCAGAATCGAGGAGAGGCGTAGCCTCGAGGCGATCGAGGCGTAGTCTTGAGGCGGTCGAGGCATAAGCCTCAGGTTATAGAGAAAACTATGCATAAAACTATAATTTTATATATAGAGAACGGGGAAGCTGCTGTATGTAGCAGCCAACGTGGCTGCTACATGTGGCAGTTTCCCCAATTTTTTTATTTTTTTTTCAAAATAAAACCATGAATATTCATCTATATATCCCTCCTACATTCTATTAAAATTTCGTCAGAAACAGAGACTCCTACGGCCTCCATCCAAACATGGCCGATTTAAAAAATCCTGCGACCGTTAAAAAAATGACGTCTGGATGGAGGGCTTAGGAGTCTCTGTTTCTGACGAAATTTTAATAGAATGTAGGAGGGATATATAGATGAATATTCGTGGTTTTATTTTGAAAAAAAAAATAAAAAAAAATTGGGGAAACTGCCACATGTAGCAGCCACGTTGGCTGCTACATGCAGCAGCTTCCCTTTTCTCTTATATATATATATATATATGTCACTGTAATTATATGTTCTCTGCCCAACATATAATACTTGACACTATAAGATATGATGAAATAATAGAGATAAGAACCCCAAAATATAAGATTAAACAACATCATATCCCTTTCTACACATTTTTATCCAACCAAAAAAGGAATCCGTCGTCAATAAATGTTGTGAAAGAATTAAATAACACATATCTATTTGAAATATTATTGTAATTAAAAGTATGCTTAAATATACGTCGAAGAAATTTGCATTATGTGTCTAACATATAATATATGATCGCGAGAGAAACCGTGAATCCTATCCATTTCGAACAATTCTTTGAAATATTATTGCAATAAAAAATGGTGGGATGCACCAGAGTCCATAATCCACTCTGCCATATCTGCACCAGTACTATCAGTGAAAGCATAAGCAATACCTGAGGAGCTCGAAGAGGCTCTGGTTGTGGTTGTGGTTGTGGTATCTGTAGTGGTGGTTCCTGCAATAGGAGTCATGATCTCTCGTCTACGAGAGACAATATCATCCAGGAGAGGATCGGTCTGGGAAGCAAGTGTATCTGAAGGCTCAATCTGTTCTGCCACGCGACCAGAAGCGGGATATCCATGCTTCTGGTAGCATGTATCCTATGTATGTCTCGGCCGACGATAGAAGGTACAAGGGTCATGCTGACGTCCACCACCTCTGCCACGAGAGTTGCGTCCTCTGGATTGGGTCGTCCCTCCTCGACCACGAGAAGCAGCCATAGTTGAAGAGGGTAGAGGAGTGGTCACAGAAGGCATGATAATCCGGCTGAGACGGCTATAGGCCTCCTCCATGGGAGGTATGGTAGCTCCAGTGAGAAGCTCTGTACACGTTGCATCATACTTTGTATCAAGGTCGGTCATGAAAACTCCAACCACCATGGAGTTCCTACATGCCTTCTGTTGCTTTAGAGATGTCGTAATAGGCATATAGCTATAAGCTTCTCGAACATGCCAGGAGTGAATAGTATACGTGCAGAGGACGACCATTCTGCTTGGGCTTGTAGATATCAAACTGTAGCTAAAGAATTCCGGCATCATTCTTCGCTTGAGCATAGGTGGAAGTCAGTGTCCACATCACCTTGGTGGTGGGTTGATTCAGTATATCATTAGCTATCTCTCTGGTGAGGATCCCACATAACCAAACACATGCATACGCATCATCTTGCTTGCAAGAAGCATTTGCCCCAGTCTTATCCGTTGGCTTTGGATCTGTCAGGATGTGCTCCTTGTTGTTGCACTATATGAGGTTGAGAAAATGCATAGACCACAACTCATAGTTGGTCACATCCATCTTAGCGATGAGAGCCGAGCCATTGAAGGATCCGGACGAAAAAATATCACCCTTGTTCTCTGACATGATGGTAAAACGAACGAAAAACGGAACTCAACAGGGGAGTAGACCGATATGAATGAGTCTGCACGATCATACAGAGGATCGGTTGTACATGTAGACTCATACAACCATCTTCATCAATCTTTGTTGCTCGCTAGGGCCGAAAAATACGATTTATAGGTCTGAAATCGCGTTTTCCAGTCAAAATCAGATCGATTCAGACTGTAAATCGAACCGCAGAGGTGTACGAGAGGGTCGACGGCGGCCTGGGAAGGTCGGGGCTCCTAGGCGGCCTGGGCAGTGGCCGGAGCGGCCGGGTGGCGGCCAGGGCGGCGAGTAAAGGGGAGGGGTCGGGCGACGGTTGGGGCGGTGGGTGGAGGGGCCATGCGACAGCCTGGGCAGCTGTCGGAGGGGGGGTAGGGTTAGGGTTTAGTGGGATAAGGGATCTTCGGTCTAGGATCGTCGCTCTGATACCATGTAGAAGGAAAAGAATGAAATTGCATTAATGAGAGGCCCTAGGGTTCTCTTATATAGGAGAGGAACCTGCTTTTTAAATTACAAGAAGAAGTAAGAGAAATAGATAATATGAAAACAATAAGGAAGATAACTAATATCTCAACATAAATATATGATTGAGTCATGATTTTGCTTTGACAATTCTACATGCAGTTATGTATGCTTTAAATTTGTGATTTCATAAAGTTTATGCGCATGTACGTTATAAGTGGTTACTCTTTTTTCTTTCAAAAAAAAGAATGTGATTACATTAAAATTAATAACAAAATAACCAAAACCATAAAAATCCTAACTAGACTTCTAAAATAACTCAACTTAAATAAGAAAGTCTATTTTTAGAGATCTTAATTGATCTCAATTTATTTAAATAAAAAAAGTATGATGAACTTAAATGCGATGAAATGAACAAATGGCAAACTGCAATGCAATTTTATCAGAAATCCTAATTTTGCCTTAATTCATAATTTCATGTTGCATCAATAGGAGTTCAGTAGAAAGTCGATACATTGGCTTACATGTGTGAAATTTGTGCATAATGGGCCTATAAATAGACCATATAGCATACCACATTTTTCCTAAGAAAGCGCTCTTCATGACTTGTCTCCCGACCAGGGATCGCCATATCGCGATATATCGTCGATATATCGGCGATATATCGGTATCGACAGGTCACCGATATATCGCAGATATGGACGATATCGGATATCGACAGGAGAAAATGCCTTGGTGGATACCGGGTTTCGGCGATATGCGTTGATATATCGCCGATATATCGGCGATATATCGATATCGACATTGTATCGAAACGATATCGATACCGATATTTCCTTCCTTGCTCCCGACTCTCCCCTATCTACATATTGTCCCTTCGGAGTATAGTTTCACGTAAACCTAAGTGTTTTGCAATCTCTTTCTTTCTTTAATTATCTTGTTATTTCATTATTTGCTTCTGCATTTCATATTTCTACATGTTATAGAGCAAGTCAGTTATTAAGCTTATGTTCTCGGGTTCAAATTTAATTCACCTCAAACTCCGTGCTGCAGTTCTCTATTTATCTGGAGTTCGTGCATACATTCAGATAACAATGACCTGACTTACTGAATCGCAGCTAAGCAGAAGGCTATGAGACTACGATGTGAGCCCAATGATGACCGTGAGGAAGAGCATGATCAACGACCTCCACAAGGAGTAGGCCCCACAACAATTTGATTGAAGGGTCGCCGACCAACTTCTAGAAAACGGGTGACATGAGTTGATGTTGGCTACCACTTCAGAGCAACCATAGGTGGCAGCACTTAAAAAAGCAGAGTTCGAACTATACAAAGAGGTAGTGTGCTAGAAGCTCTAGGGTTGGTAGAGGTGAAGTCGTCGAATGGCCTCGATGCAGCAGCGATGATGCATGGAGTGCCATCTACGATTGTCTTAGAAATCATTATATATATCATACATAAAAGAAGCATCTCATTGTGATGCAGAAAAGGATTTGCGTCGCGGCGTTGATAATTAAAATAATTTGGACGGTGGAAATTATTTAGTAGAAGAAAATAGAGGGGTTGAGAAGAATAAACTCGTCGGGAATGAGGGGTTGAGGGAGAAGAAGCGCGAAGACCGCGTAGGGGAGAGGAGAGAGAGGGATAGAGATTAATTCTCAATTTGATAAATACTGAACTGCTGAACACAATGGACCCTCATCCCTTTATATAGAAGGGATGAGATTACAAAAAATAGAAAAATAACTGATTATCCTAAATTAACTCTAACTAATTAACCGACCAACTTCCTAATTTGAAATTCAAATTAAGACTAAATGAGATCACACGCGATCTCTTTATTTAAATTAAGGACACGATAATTTAAATAAACGTAAATAAAATTAACCACTAATTTATTTATTAAAAATTCAGCCCTATACTTGGGTCCTACACTGCATCAACTCTCCTCCGCTTTAAAACTTCGTCTCCCGACGAATTGCTCGATGTAGGTGTGTCGTTGGAGAAGTCGTCTCTGAAATTGTAGCCTGCAATTAGGTCTTTTTCAACATTGCGTTTGTAGTTCTTTCCAATTGGAGGGCGTCCCTGCAATTTTCGTACCCCTTCAATCTTCCTTAATTTCCTACCAATTTCTGCCTTTCTGCAAATAGGATTTCCAGGGGGTTCTTCTTTGCAATTTTTCCAAAATATCCCTTCCCTTAATTGAGGGGATTCGGTGGGAGGGACCTCTGCAACCCTTGTTAGGGTTTCACGTCTCCCCGATAAGAGGCGGCGCCGGGGCGATGCTGGCGAATGCGGGAGGGGACGGGAAAGCGCGGGGTGATGGCGAGACCGGGGGAGTGGCGGCGAGCGGCTGGCGGGGAGGAGGATCGGCGAGAGGTTAGCGGCGATGGGGGGGACTGGGTTGCGCGAGCAACGCGCGGGAGAGGGGAAACCCGGGAGGGGCGAGGCGAGGGGGGGAATCGGGTGTGGAGGGTCGTGGCGAGGGCTGGGGAAGAGGGGAAGCTGCGGGCAGCCGGGAACTGGGCGCGGGAGGGAGTAGCGGCGGCGCGCAGGAGGGTTGCGTCGAGGGCAGGGCTGGTGCGGCAGGGTGGGGGGTGGTTTCGTGGGATGGGAACGGGGCTGGCGGCAGTGGCGTGGAAGGGAGGGGGTGCCTGGGTTGCGGGAAGGGGTCGCGTGGGTGGGCGCGCTGGGGTGGGCGGGGTTGCAGGAGCTTCCAGGACAGCAGCCTCGGTTGAGGAAAAATCAAGTATTTCGTACTCTTCGTCCGTGAGAACTTCATCGAATATTGGCCATGTATCTTCATGGCTTTGTTGTACAATAGTTGTGGGAATAAAATCCTCTTCCGAACAAAGAATACCTTCGTCTTCGTTTTCTGGGATGAAATCAGATTGAACAGCAGGTGCATCATTCTGATTTTTGTCGTTGACGAACAAATCTTCACCGATTAGCGTGCCCAGCCACTCTTGTACTTTGAGGCTTGATAGGAGGCGATACTTGAACTTCCTCGAGCGTGAACGTGAATGTGGATCATGAGATAGACGGCTCAAGTTGAATTGAGTCCTCCAATAGTTGACATGACCGTCGAATCGTAGGAACGATTCGGTTTCCATGCTCTGATACCAATTGATGCAGAAAAGGTTTTGCGTCGCGGCGTTGATAATTAAAATAATTTGGATGGTGGAAATTATTTGGTAGAAGAAAATAAAGGGGTTGAGAAGAAGAAACTCGTCGGGAACGAGGGGTTGAGGGAGAAGAAGCGCGAAGACCGCGTAGGGGAGATGAGAGAGAGGGATAGAGAACAATTCTCAATTTGATAAATACTGAACTGCTGAACACAATGGACCCGCATCCCTTTATATAGAAGGGATGAGATTACAAAAAATAGAAAAATAACTGATTATCCTAAATTAACTCTAACTAATTAACCGACCAACTTCCTAATTTGAAATTCAAATTAAGACTAATTGAGATCACACGCGATCTCTTTATTTAAATTAAGGACACGATAATTTAAATAAACGTAAATAAAATTAACCACTAATTTATTTATTAAAAATTCGGCCCTATACTTGGGTCCTACGCTGCATCACATTGCAAGCTTTCCAGTGAGCCCAAGAAGGCAAAATTTGGAATTACTAAGAGGAAGTTAAGTGTGTTGTAGTGAAGTGTGATCGTTGGTTTTTACGGAATGAGGGGGTCACGAGATTGGAGAATTTCTGAATTGAGAGATTGGATCACATGTATGGGATTTTTGTTTAGTATGCATTGGAACCACATGTATGGGAATTTTGTTTAGTTTGCATTGAAAACGATAAAGAGAGGTTTGTGGATCCTCTCTCTATGTATGTATAGATGTATACATGTCTGCGTGTGTGTGTCCATTGTTTCTTGAAAAAGCATAATGCAATATCCAACCCTTTGTGTTTATATTCAGATGATTTCATAGTGCTCCTCTAGGGTAGAGTTCCATGTAAATCCAAGTATTATGTAATATGTTTATTGCTTTAATTAATTGTTATTTCGTTATTCACTTCTGCATTTCATATTTGTATAGTATAGTCTAAGAATACGTCAAGGAACAAGGGTGGACAAGGAAGTCGAATGGGTAGAGCAGAGGGAGGTCGTGGAGGGAAGGATGGGGAGCCGATGAGTTCTCGACTGGAGAAAGTAGAGGAGGCACGCAAGACCTCAGACGACGGAGGGAGTTGTGAAGCAGGTGGTCAGGTTGGAGCTTTGCGAGGGGGCAATGCTGGCGTCGGAGATATCGGTGGCCTTGCCACTTGGGAGGTAGGGACGTCAAAGCTTCTGGGGTACGCGGAGGGTCTGGCGCTAGCCCAGGTCAAGGTTAAGACAGGAAGGAGGGGTATGTTGCAGGTAAGGGAATCATTTGGGAGGTTGTTAGGGTCATTGGTGATGTTGGTAGTGGTGTTTGGGCAGTAAAGGTTATGGGGTTGATGTCGGTGGTGCTGGGTGTTGGTAGAGACTATGGGGGATTGGTGATGATTGGCAGTCCCTAATGGTGCGAAGGAGACAATGTGCCAAAGCGAAGCATTGTTAATAGTGCTTTCAACATGGTCATGGCAAATACTTTACAAGGATTGCAATGGGGAACTGATGTGCTTCGGTTGTTCTGCAACAGGGCATAAAAGGGTAGAGTGCAAGACGAGAGTTCTATGAAGGGGTACGAAAATTGCAGTGGTACCCTCCAATTGAAAAAAACTACAAACGTAACGCAATTTCCCCCAATGCGATCATTTTCCGCGTTACGTTTGTAGTTTTTTTCAATTGGAGGGTACCACTGCAATTTTCGTACCCCTTCATTCTTCTCTCCTTTTATAATGCCTTGGACCTTTCTGTGAATAGAGAGTTCAGCCAATTTGATTTTGCAATTTTTCCCATTAACCATCCAATCCCCAAATCTCAGGGATTCGGTTCCTGGGGATGTCGATAGGGTTCTCTTACACAAATGGCGGTGGCGTGGCTTCGGAGCCCAAGAGCGGCGCCGACCTGGGCGACGCAGGCTGGGGCTCGTGGTTGCGGATCTGCGCGCGCGGGGCTGAGGACGATCGCGCGGGGTTTCTCGCGGGGGGCGGCGCGCGGTGCCGTGGCGGTGAAGGGGGGGCGAGCTGAGGGTGTTCGATGGGAAGGTCAGGCGAGGCCGAGGGGTTTTGGCGGGTGGGTTGCGAAGGCGCAGGGCGAGGGGAGGCGGGTGGGGAAAGGGCGATGGCGAGGGGGGGTTTGTGGGTTGCGGTGGTGGTGGAAGGTGCTGTAGGAGGAGGTGGCGGCAGCAGGGGTGGAGGTGCGGAGACGTATCGGAGGAGGAGGGGAGTGCTGGGGTGAGGGCAGGCGCGGGTACCTGGGAGGTGGCCGTAGGGGCACAGGGTGGCGGGAGGTTGGGAGATGGCGGCATGAGGGAGAGGGGAAAGCCGCTGGGAGGGCGCGTGGGAAGGGAGGTAGGCGCGGGTTGTTGGGCGGCGAGGTTGGGAGGATGGGGGGGTGTTGACGGCGGTGTAGGTGGGCGTGCGGGAGGGGATCTGGGGGCAGGGGCGTGGGATGGCAGCGGGAAAGGGTTGGGAGGCAGGCGTGGGACACGGGAGGAGGGAGAGGGGCGGCGGGGAAGATGGCGGCGCTGTGGCCGTGGGTGGCGCCGCTGGGGACCTGGGAGCTGTCGGAGGGGTTGCCGGAGCGGGGCTGGCGGTCGTGCGGGTCGGGGAGGGCAGGAGCGGTACCTGGGAAGGTTGGGGTGGCGCCGGGATGGTCGGCGGGGGTAGTGGGGTCGATTCCGGCGACGGATTTGGTGCTGGGAAGTGCTGGACAGCGGCCGATTCATTGATTTTTTCTTCTAAAATGATCTGGACAGCGGCTTGGTCGGCTTCCGCGGCGAGTTTTTCGTCGTTAAAACTCGCGGTAGCGGCTTCGGTGGTTGACGGCTTCGATTGGGCGTTGCGGTAGGCCTCAAATTATGCCATTAGGTCCCGAGACATGGTCTGGAGGTTGTTCTGCAAATCACGTATCATGTCCCCCACCTCTTTGAAGGAGGTGTCGATGGTGGAGATGGCTCGTCGCATTTGTTCGGATGAACGATGATGTCGGTGCGGGCGCCGGGACGGATCGTTAGATCGTGAGGACGATCTAAATGCCATGCTCTGATACCAAATGATGCGGATTGAAACCGGCGTCGAGAAAATAATATATTTTTTTGGTATGGTGGATTTTTGGTAGAAGAACGAGATGGGTTGAGAAGAGAAATTGGAGGGGTTGAGAGGAAGAAAAACTCGTCGGAACGAGGGGTTTGGAGAAGAGAACTCGCCGGGAATGCGAGAGGTTGAAGGAGGAGAACCGCGGAGATCGCGTGGAGGGAGAGAGAGGGGGAGAGGGGATAGAGATAACAATCTCAATTTCTAATTCATAATTGACTGCCTAAAAACAATGGGCTACCCTCTCTTTATATAGGAGAGAGGGGTTTACAAAAATAGTAAACTAAATTAAATTGACAACCAACTTATCCTAATTGGACTCTAACAAATTCAAATTGACCTCTAATTACTCTAATTAGACTCTAACTAATTAATTGACCAACAATTACAATTAAAATCTACGAAATAAACGTTGAGATCACATGCAATCTCAATTATTTAATTAGACCATTACGACCCCCAAAAATGTAATTAAAATTGACTACTAATTAATTAGACAAATGTGGCCCTATAATTTGGGGTCACGCTGCATCAATCTACCTCGATATGCTTGGTTCATTCATGGAAGGCTGGATTGTTGGCAATGAATAATGCAGCCTACTTGTCATATTGGAGATGCATGGGAAGTAGCACCTCAATAGCTAGATCAATCGGAACAAATCTAACCTACATCATTTATGTGTTTCCTTGTGTCATAGCTCTGTATTCTAATTCAGCACTCGATCGAGCCACCACTGTATATTTCTTGATCGTCAATGATACTAATGAATTCCCCACAAAGATTGCAAACCCTGAAGTTGACTTCCTGTACTTGGAACATCTTGGCAATCTTGCATAGTCGGCATCTGCACAAGTTGTAATGGCAAGGGATGTTCTCTACTGAACAAAAGACCAGTAGCAAGTGAGGTCTTCAGATACCTCAAAATCATATGGGTTACATCCATATGTGCATGTCTTGGCTGCTCCATGAACTGACTCACTTTGCTTACTGCAAATGATATGTCTGGTTGGTGATGGTTACATATAATTTTCCTACTAACTCCATGTATCTTCTCTTGTCAACCTCATCGGTGTCATCATCATAACATTTCATGCTTGGGTCCATGGGAGTAGTTGTTGGCTTGCATTCTGTCATACATGTCTCAGATTGTAGATATGTAACATACTTCCTCTGGGTCATCATAAGATCTCGCTGGTTCCTGGCGAACTCCAATCCAAGGAAGTAGCGCAGACTACCCAGATCCTTGGTCACAAACTGCTGACCTAAGAAATTCTTGGTTGTTTGAATCCCTTGTGCATTATCCCCTGTGATGATAATGTCATCAACATATATTAATATAGCAACAGTACCTTTCTGAGACCTCCGAACAAACAATGAGTGATCTGCAGTACATCTCACAAACCCCTTCTGTTCTATCACATCGGAGAGCTTCTGAAACCACGCTCTCGGACTCTGTTAAGGCCATATATCGCCTTGTGAAGTCTAAATACCTTCTGCATCTCCCCCTCAGCAGCAAACCCTGCTGGTTGCTGCATGTAGACTTCCTCCTGAAGATCACCGTAGAGGAAAGCATTTGCCACATCAAGCCGGTAGAGAAGCCATTCACGCGTGACTACGACAGAGAGGAGGACCCGAAGTGTGGAGTGTCGAGCAACTGGAGAGAATGTGTCCTGATAGTCCACCCCATAGGTCTGGGAGAACCCGCGAGCCACTAAACGGGCATTGTAGTGACCAATGTTGCCATATGCTCAGTGCTTCACAGTGAACACCCATTTGCATCCTACAATAGATGTGTCTGCTGGAGATGTAACCGTACTCCATGTGTCACGTGACTATAAAGCCGCCATCTCTGCTTCCATGGTTAGACGCCATTCACTCACTTGAGTGCCTCCTGACATGTATTTGGGATTGTTACAGAAGATAGTCCCACAATAAAATTTCTGAAGTCTGGTGGAAGTCTCTCCAGAGACACCTGGCCTGCCATGGGATATCATGCACAAGACCGTTTGCCTTTCCGCAAGGCAATGGACCACCCTAGGTCATTCTCTGCCGGTGGTTCCGGCTCAACCTGTGTATCTGCTTGGTTATCCTGCACACCATTAGTACCATCAGTCATAACCAAGTTTTCAGGATTTACTTGGGGTGTGTCAGATGTTGGGGAAGGCGTTGGAACATGGAGAGCATGCTGAGTTGTATGAGAAGGTGGTAGTAGAATAACAACAGTATCCTCAGACTCAGAGGAGCACATTCGGTCACTTGTAAGAGAGTAGTACATGGACTCAAAGAAGGTGATATCTGCACTAACATAGTATTTGCCATGTACAGGATCAAAACATCGATAACCCTCCTGGGTACGGGAGTAACCAACGAACATGCATTTGACAACTTGAGGTGCGAGTTTGTCATGACCAGGTCATAGTATATGGACAAAAGTCACGCATCCAAACACACATGAAGTAAGAAAAAATAAGTCCTTATCAGGAAAAGCAAGGGCAAAGGGAGCTTTTTCACCTAAAATGGTGGATGGCATTCTATTGATAATGTAACAAGTTGTCATCATAGCATCACTCCAAAAAGAATGTAGGGCACGACTCTGGATGAGAAGAGTCCTGGTGATATCGAGAAAATGACGATGTTTGCGTTCAGCCACATCGTTTTGCTGAGTTGTATAGGGACAAGATGTCTGATAAATAATGCCATGTGACTTAAAGAAACGAGACAGGTGTGTAGAACAAAATCAAGTGCATTATCGGAACGAATATATTGTATTGACGCAGAGAAGATTTTCTTTAAAATAACAAAAGTTTGAATTATTGTACTAGCTTCAGACTTGTGCTTTAAGAGAAAAACACATGACAATTTGGAAAAATCATCAACGCAAACAAGATAGTAGTCCATGATGATCAGGTACACGACTTGGACCCCACGTATCAAGATGAAATAAATCAAACAAACCATGACTACTACATCTATGATGCTTTCCGAGTTCACATGACTCACAATTGAAAGTAGACATAATAGGAACTCTAGGAATAAGACGACAAATTTTCTGCAGAGGTAGATGACCAAATCTGAGATGCCATGTATAGGGAGTAACAGATCCTGCTGAAAGAGACGTGGCGCCAGCATATGGAGACTGAGACAAACGGTATAGCCCTCCATGTTCTTGGCCACATCCAATCACCCTGTCCGAGAGTATATCCTGAAAAACAAGAGAACTAGGGTCAAATATTGCACGACAATGTAAATCTTTCATAATATGGCTAATGGACAATAAATTCATAGAGAAAGCCGATGCATGAAGAACATTCTGGAGGTGTATTGAGGAGATTAGATGAACCTCCCCCTTTCCAATAATAAGGGATTGAGTCCCATCAGCAATGACTACTGATCGATCAGGTTGCACTGTATTGTATGTGCCAAACTATAGTCTATCTCTACATAGAAGATGTGAGCCACCAGATGTGTTCGTGGATGCAAAGGCAGCGGTATCTGGTGGACGAGCGCTTGCAGATTCAGAAGCTAGAGGCATGATCTCGCGCAATCGAGCAACAAAATCATCGTAGCGATGATCGGTATGATCTAGAGCAGTCTAAATATGTTCAGCGGCTCGAGCTGATGGCGGGAATCTGTGCTTTGAGTAGCATGTGTCCTCTATATGACTTGACCGATGATAGTACGAGCAGGTCTGAAGTGGGCGTGAGCCACCTCCATCGCGAGAGCCACCTCTGCCACGAGTAAATCTGCCTCTCCCATGTAAGGCAACCATAGATGATGAAGTCTGGGAGGGTGTGGAGGAGATATTCTGACGGATCAGTTGTTGGAATGCTTCCTCCATGGGAGGTATAGTCGCATCAGTGAGTAACTGAGAACGAGTCGTATCATATTTTGGGTTGAGGGATGCCAAAAATACACCTGTCATCATCGAGTCTCTATAGGCCTTTAGCTGCTCTGGAGGCCATAAGGGGTATGTAGCTGTGAAGTTTCTCAAACATACCCTGCGAAGATATATACAATGCATGAAGAGGTCGATCACCCTGTTTGGTTGTGAATATATCATTACTGGAGTTGTAATAATTTTTATTCATTCTTTGCATGTGAGTAAGTGGCAGCGAGATGATCCCAAATCGCCTTCGTTGTGAGCTGACCTAGAATGTCATTTGTGATTTCCATATTAACTGTATCAGATAGCCATACCTTAGCGTACACATCATCAGAATCCCATGAGGCATTGGTTCCTATCTTGTCCACCAGTTCATCCTGCATCAGAAGATGCTTCTTCCCATGATTGTGCAACATATTCATGAATTGCATGGCTCATAACTCATAGTTTGTACCATCCATCTTAACTATAGGTGTTGCACCATTGAATGCACCCCTAGACGATGTATCAAACCCACTTTCTGACATCATGAACAATCACAGGAATCTTGAACACTTTGCGTTGTGTTCAACAATCATAAAATATGATGATTGGGCTTTTGAATTCATGTCACAACCATCGGGAGTATAAAAAGAAGTCTGTTTTTGACAAAACTAGGGTAAATCAGGCCCTACAAAGATGAAATCAGACATGAAACCTCCCATTTAGGGCCTCAACAGACCCCTAGATATTCTTAGGACGATAGGGCACCGTTGGCAGCGTCGTTGGGAGACCACACGGCGGTGGCCGAGCAAAGCCGTCGAGGCGGCAGCGGTTGGATGACACTATTGGAGGGGCAATGACGGAGCCGCGGTGCAGCAGGAAGGCGTTGGAGGGGCGGCGGCTGAGCCACGGTACGGTAGGGGGTTGCTGGTGGAGCAGCGGCGAAGCTGCTGTGCGGCAGGGGGTCGTTGGAGGGGCGGCGGCCAAGACGCGAGGCTGCATGCGGCGCAAGGGAGGTAGCGTGTGGAGGCGGCGCACGTGGGGGGTGGCTGTTAGGGCTAGGGATTTTCGATTCAGGGCTCCGGTCTAGGACCATCGCTCTGATACCATGTAGAGAGCAAATGAGAACTTGTTTATTCATAGAGCCCAAGAGTTCTCTTATATAGAAGAGAGAACCCCTAATGGGTAAACTACATACTGTGGAAAGAAGGAATACAAAATGACAAAAAGAGGTGCTACAATATAAAACTCTACAACACTGGACAAGTGAGAGCTGAGGGGTTCGGAGTTGAATAGTCAAGAGGTGTCCAAACGAAGTTCGAGTTTGTTTTAGTGCTAGAGGAGGACCCTCAGGGAGTGAATTGCTTGTGAATCGTGTGGTTCTGGGGGTTTTGCCATATCATTTCTCTTCGCCGACAGCTGCGGAGTAGGCCATTTTATCTTTTTGAGGAAATGGCGTAGGCCATTTTAGCTAAAATCGAGAATGCTAAGCTGACGGGTTTGAATCTGAGAGGGTGTGCAACGAAAGTGGCCAAGAACCTAACCCCAATAGATCAACAAGCGCTCGCGGGCATTTCTTCCGGTGGTAGTGCACGGAGTGAACAAGGGATTGATTTCAGGAGGGCAAATGGGTGTTGTGTGCGGGTCCAAGAAGGGTGGCAAGGGGGAGGATGTGAATGCAGAGCATGAGAGAAGAGGCGTAGTCATGGAGGAGGCGATCCGAGATGTACAAGGCTTCAAGTTTAATGGTCAGGGCTCATGTGAAGGAGGGGAACTAAACGCACCACTTCAGAATCTAGTCACAAAGTGCATGGAGGTTATGTTATCATGGGCGGGCCCCATGGTTACAGGATGAGGTTTCTCTCATGGAACGTACAGGGCATGGGGCAATCAGACAAGAGAAGGGTGGTGGGGTCTCTGCGCATCATGGGGAATTGGTGTACGGTAGAATAATGACTCTTTGGAGCTGCTTGATTTGATGGAGGCGAGGCACTCGCTTTCAGTAGTGCTTCAATGGCAGTCAAATGATGTGTAATTCCTTCTTTGCATTGTATGGCACATCTAGGGTCCCGATGGTAGCGAATATGTATGATAAGCTGATAGTGCATGCTTGTTTTCCTGAGCTTTGGTAATTGGTAGGTGATGACTTCAACGTCACTATGCTTGATGTTGACCATCCTCGGGGAGAGGAAGTGTGAATCATGACGACTTCCCTTTGTTTGTTGATTTTGTGAGCGACATGTCGTTGGAGATTTTGGATACGACAAACTCCCCTTAGCGCATGTGCTCTCTTTGTCGCAATCACATTCCGGTAACACTTTTATATGTTGGACTCTGGCTAGGGATGCCAAGTGGGTAGTCTGTTTCGCTTTGAAGTTTGAATGGACATGGTTGCTTGAGTAGAATTATCTATGAACTCTTTCAAAGATAATGCGCTTTCTCCGTGAATACTTAGAGATAAGGACAGGGCAATTGTATTATTCCACGTATAGTGACTTATTGAGATCACGTCTCAAATACAGATCTCGGGCCTCTCATAGATGCTTGATTAAATCAACACCGCAAATTTAAATTGTCTCATTATATCTGAATCACATTCAGATCAATGTCCAACATTTGGACTAAGACTAGATTACTTCTCTACTGAGAGGAGTCACTAAAATCCAGACCCGTTTCATCACTCCCTAGGAATGGAAGCGTCATGGTTATACAACCGTTTATGATCACATCACCCTCAGGTATTCCCAATATCTGTACATCCTGCATACTGGAAGACTCAGAATAAACCTGAAGTATAAGATCAATTTTACACTGTCTACTTTAGAGTTTTATCATTAAGTTTCTCATTCGATCATTGGGAGTTGGTATCAATCATATACTTTCCAAAAGCATATATCATACCTAGGTCTTGATCATATACTTTCCAAAAGTATATATCAAACCTAGGAAGGCTTTAGGAAAAAAGGGTGTTTGGCTGCTGGTTGGATGTTTTTGTGACTTGGTTGGCCTCCGAGGTGCTGGTAACTAAGCTAAAGATGTTCCATAGGATGATGTCCAAGTTCAAGTGGGAGGTATGGACACGATGAAGAGAAGAGAGCAAGCTCAGAAAGAGGTGGTATGCCTAGAAACTCTTGAGGATACCAAGGAGCAGTTGGAGGAAGAGAAGATGGCTAGGAAGAAGCACCAATAAAGTTTTACTTGAGGAGGCTAAGGAGCGAGAGGTATAGTAGCCGCAAAGATCCAGACAGATGTGACTAAAGGTAGCGGATGCCAACACCTTTTTTTCATGTTGTGGCCAATAGACGGAGATCAACGATAAAGCATTTTCCCACATTAAGTAGGATCGGCTACATGGATTCTTTGCCTCCATTCAGATCTATCTTGGGCCATTCTCGGGCTTAGATCCAAAAAATTAAGATCCTTTCGTAAACTCTCATTCCAACACTTCTTGGGCCTTCCTCGCCCACTCTTAGCCGGCTCAACATCCCAAAACTCGCATCTCCTCACCGGTACATCAGTTGACCTCCTTTGCAAATGGACAAACCATCTTAAGCAATTTTCTTGCAATTTATCCTCGATCGAAGCTACACCAACTTTCCTTTTGATTGCATCATTCTGAATCCGATCTTTACGTGTGTGTGTGTGTCCACACATCCACCTTAGCATTTTCATCTCTGTCATTGTCATTATATGCACATGTTTATGGTTCATATGCCAACATTCAGATCCATAGAGCATAGCAGGTCTCACAGCTACTTTGTAAAACTTTCTTTTGATTTTCAAAGGAATTTTCTTATCACAGAGAACAGTAGAGGCTCTTCTCCACTTTAGTCAACCTGCATTTACTCTATTAGTAACTTTTAGAGTTATTATATTTACATTTATGTTTGTAACCCTTTGGGTTCCGTAACCCCACGTGACCCTTCGGGTTCCGTAACCCTCTGTGACCCTTCAAGTTCCGTAACTCCCAGCGACCCTTTAAGTTCCATAACCCTTGTACTCTCTGGGGTTTTCTGCTCTACAAGCATGGCAGAGATACGTTCCGATGACCTGAAAGTCGTAGACCCGTCCTCGAGCGAGGTCTTCTATCAACAGCAGATATATGTTCTTATGATGCTTCGTGTGAAGATGTGGTGTATACTTTTTCTTTTTGTTACAAGCTGCAGCTTTCTCAGCTCCAGCTTGAGGGGGAGTGTTAGAGTTATTATATTTATATTTATGTTTGTAACCCTTCGGGTTCTGTAACCCCTCGTAACCTTTCGGGTTCCGTAACCCTCTGTGACCCTTCAAGTTCCGTAACTCCCAGTGACCCTTTAAGTTCCATAACCCTTGTACTCTTTGGGGTTTTCTCTCTATATAAGAGACCCTAGCTCTATGGAATAAATATCTCATTCGTTTTTCTCCTCAACAGTAACATCTCTATCAATTTCCACATCATGTTGCAAAATAGATCCTAAGTATCTAAAAGAATCTCTTTTCTAAATGTTATCATCGCCAATCTTCACCTCATTTCCTTCACCATTGCTTTCATTAAAAGTGTACTCCATATATTCAGTATTAACCCTACTTATACGAAAACATTTAGTCTCCAATGCATGTCTCCAGACCTCAAGCTTCTCGTTAAAAGTATACTCCATATATTAAGTATTAACCCTACTTATACAAATTCACTTAGTCTCCAGTGCATGTCTCCAGACCTCAAGCTTCTCATTTACTCCATCTCTAGTCTCATCAATCAACACAACATCATCAGCGAAGGAAATGACCTAACTTAATCCACTTTACTCCATTGGGGTGGTTGGAGAGGTAATGGAGAGTGATCTAGCCGTTACAGCAATTGTGGTTACGTGTCTTCTTAAGATGACTAGATGGATTCCCCATGGTCGTGCGAGATGGGCTGATAGAGATATGATGAGACTTTCCGAACTGCAAAAGATTTGACTTGGTGAGAACATTCAATGTGGAGGAGGTTCATGAGGTAGTGTCCGCCTTAAATGATGATGGCTCACCTGAACCAGACAGCTTCCTTGTCTTCTTATTTTGGGAGTTTTGGGGCTTGGTTAGGCAGGAGGTCATTGCGGTCATCAAGGAGCTGAGACAGAAAAAGATGTTGTGCATCAGGTAGAAGATATAAGGCCCATTGCTCTATCCCAAGTCATTTACTTATTGTGGCGAAGGTCTTTATGAACCAGCTTCATGTGGTCTTGGACCCTATCATTGCACTCACGCGGACAGCACTTATTCTTGATAGACATATGGATGGGGTAATAGTGACTTCTAAGATAGTTGTTGATTAAAGGTAGAAGAAAGTGAACAGGTTGCTTTCGAAGGTTGACTTCTTCAAGGCATGCAATTATGTGGATTGAAAATTCATAAGCGCTTCTATTTTGTATCGAGGATTCCTAACGAGTGAATAAGTAGGATGAAGATATGTGTGACAATCACTTCTTACTCGATGATGGTGAATGACAAGCAAGTAAAGGGTTTCTTTCAACCTCAACGAGGTTGCGGCAAGAGTGTATGTTGGCCATGTTACTCTTTGTTACAGTGGCAGATGCATTCTCTAGCATAAATTCCCGTGCGGTTGATGGGGAGTTCTCCAACAACTTCATGGTCATAGGCATTTATATGGTGTTGCTTCAGTATGTGGATGATACCAGGTTCTTTGTTGAGGTGATGATAAGTGCAGCAAAAGGTGTTGTTGTGATCCAGGACATGTTCAATATCAATGAAGACAAACTCGTGTTTATTCCTTTTGGGAAGGAGGAACCGAAGATTAGGTGTGGGTCGTAGCTCTCGGGACTCGGAGGGGTCGTTATCTATTAACTACAAGTGTCTTCCATTGGCGGGTGGGGAACTAAGGCATCATGATTGGTTGACCATTATTGAGAAGATGACGTGGAAGCTTGTTGGGTTACGAGTCGTCAAGGGAGGTTGGAGAGTTTGATGAGTAGATTATTTTGGGTCAAATACTAGTGAAGTTCATGGAATGCTTTTAGAATTGGAGGACGATGGTGATTACGAAGGAGGATAGTCGCCTTGGGGCGAGAATCATGAAACCAGAAGAGATGAACAAGGCTTTGTTGACCAAGTGGGTGTCCCGAATATGGGATGACGGCTCGAACTTGATAACCCGGATGTTGCATGATATATATACAGTGTCGACGAACTTATCTTGGCAGGTGGTTGGTGCAGGCCCCATCACATCTTTGGAGGGTAACTGCTCCGTGTTGCATGCGATCTCGCACCTCTTCAAGTTGGCTTGAGGTGATGGGATGGGCTTCAGGTTTTCGCTTGATGATTGAGCCGGATGCGTCATGCTATATAATTGTTTCTCTCATCTCTTCATTTGGCAATGGATGGTAAGATATATATCGAGGTCTGGGAGAGTGCTTGGTTCCTCCAGTTTCGTTCGGAGTTGTTCGACCAGAGGGTGGTTGAGTTTTTGGTGCTTTTGGAGGCTCCTTCTGAGGTAGTAAGCCCTATTGTTGGGATGGACCACTAGCTCTTAGAGGATGGTGATTTTTAGATTAGGAAAGCATACAATGCATTTTACGTGATCACGATCTTTGATCCAGGATTGGTTCCACAAATTTCAAGCATCTTAAGGTGTTTATGTGGTTGATGCAGCGAGATCCTCGATTGATGGGAGTTTGTATGATCATATTTTGTCAAGGGGCAAAGGGGTTTAGCAAGCAATGTGCATAGGCACTAGTGGACATCTCAATTTTTTTTGTACAACTCTTCGACGGAGCTGTAGGAGGCAGCTAATCTAAACATGATACCGTCAAGTTGTGCCTCTGCCTTCTGGGATTCCATGGATCAACATAATGCTGAGTCGGATTCAATCTGGATATGGGTTGCAACCATTTTATGGGTCATGTGGTTGACCGGGGATAGGACAATCTTTTGTGGAGGAAGATTTTACATAAAAATGTGATAAAGCACGTTAGGATCTTGTGGGATTCATGATCTTTATGAATTTATATGTTAATTTATTAATATAAAGTTTTTAAGCGTGCGTCTCTAAGGCATGTCACCCTTTACCTTTTAAAAAAATATTTCAATGAACAAGAAACCTAATATCTCTGCACAATACCTCCTACCACCCCTCCACTTCCACCTCCACTACCACCCATGTGCTCATCCTCCTCTACGATCTTCCTCTCCTACTCCATCTCCCCTTCCCCTGCCCAACACCCAAACTCCCTTCAAATCAACATCCTTTCAAGCCACCTGGCTCTTCACACCTTAAGATCGATAACATGTAGAATCCTAACTTGAATGTCAGAGGGCAATGCCACAATGGTGAAGGTTTGTTAAAGTTGAAGGAGAATATAAAGGAAGGAGATTGGAGGCAACAAGGAATGATGGGGATTTTAGATTAAAGATAAGGATAAGAAAGAGCATCCTTAAGGTGAGATGGGTTAAAGGGGGATCGAACCCAACATGTCATGAGAGTGCAATAATAAGATTGAAAGTAAATTGCATAGGGTAGACCATGGGGAGCTTAAATCAAAATCATGCGATGGGTCTGGAGAGGAAGAGGATGGAGTCTGTGAAAGAGTTGAATTAAAGAACATCATTGATGGAGATGTTCATGGAGGCAAGAGAAAAAACAATAGTGTTAGAGAAAATATGAATGCGGAAGCTAATATCATAGAATAATGATAAAACAAAATGGAACACCGAGATTTTAACGTGGAACCATACTCCCTAAGGAGCGGGATGAAATCACGAGAGAACGTCTCAAAGGGATGATGTACGCATTGCACTTTCTCACTGGATACAGGAGGTGAGGGGCTTCTTATATAACCCTCACTAAGTCTCCACATCTCACAACTGGTAGATGTGGGACTAAACAACTGGATGTGGTAAATGAATCCTAGAGTGATCCATTTACCCATCTATACCACAAGTGACGCATAACACATATACTCCAACACTCCCCTTAAGTTGGGGCATGTAATGCTCAGCTTGAACAAACAGAACGAGATCTCAAACTCACGCTACAAGACACTACGGACAATATCAACTCAACGCGCACAACTGTCGGTTGTTGTCGAGGACGTTGCTTCTCAGGTCGTGTAGGTGAGGAGGACAAACGGGCTGGAGTGTGAGTCAAATTGAGTGTACTCTGTACTGCGCTTATCAGAGCCACTGAAACTAAAAATGAGTCTCCACTTAGAGAACTCTGGCCCGCCACAACATGTGGACAATTGCTCCATCTCTGAAAGGGTCGAACTAAAAAAACCATGGAAAAACATCATCGTCGGAGTCCACAGTCGCTGGAGAATGGAGTCTGAAGAGTCTCCTCGTCGGAGAATTGGGTCTCTCTCATACTGGCTCAGAGAATGGGATCTCTACTCTGGAGTCCCTATGAAACCACATGAAAATCCTAGCCCACATGGCATAGGGAATGGGAACTCTACTCTGGAGTCCCTATGGAACACATGAAAACTCTGACCAAAATAAACGATGGGGACCACGACAAATGATGGCACACATGTACACATCGAACTGTAGACTCGAAAAACATCTGAGCATCAAGTCTGAATATCTGTAGAGTCTGAACAATCTAACTGGCTTGGAATCTGACATCCGGAATAAACCTCTGACTCTACACAATACTCTCCCTTTCTCTCATACTTGTCGGAACACAATGGTGTCGATCAAGTTGAGAGAAGACAATAAAATGGGGAAACAAAATCGCATAAGCCGATAAAAATTTTTTCGCTTTCTCAATCATTTTTTTCTCCGACTATTTCATCACCTTTTTTAAATAGCCGTCACATTTTTTAAGCGTACAATTTTTTTGTACGCACCTCTTTCCTTTTTTATTTAAATGAGCCCAAATTTGCCTAAAATACTATGCTGCCTTTTTAAAAAAAATACTCATGGTTGAATTTTTTTTCTTGACCCAGTTGGGCACGTTAAGAAGATGTACTATTTAGGGTTTCCCGATGGGAACCCTTCTCGTCTCAAGCGCCGCCCGCATTGGAGAACTATTCTTGTAGTCGATGACTGGTTCGAAGAGGGAGGAGCACGTCGATGGGCTTCGCCCCCCAAACGAGTTGCCGCCTAGAGGCGAGGCGCAGTGCCCCCACCTGGAGGCCATAGAGGGTTGGCGATGAGCCGCCGAAGGAGCTTCGAGCTTCACCTGCTAGAGAGAGCGCCCCTTGGGAGCGGCAACTGGATCTTGCATCGCCTGCAGCCAGATAGGCTCCGCCTGGAGAGGAGGGGCGATCTGGAGAGGAGGGATGCCAGGAGAAGCATTGATGGGTGCTTGAAACGAAAAAGGAAGTGCGATGTGCATCGCCTAGAGCTGCTCGTGGCGGGATACCGCCGTCGCCTGGGAGATCCTCGGAAGAGGGGTCGAAGACCGCCGCCACCTGGGAGATCCGCCTAGAAGATGTGGGGGCCCCCTCGTGCGGGGATGGTGGCTAGGCCTGGAGGCGAGCAGAGATGGGGCTCGCCGCCGCTGGAGAGGGAGTTGGGGTTGGTGCAGCATCACCGCCGACTAAGAACGACGATGAAAGGGGTTGTTGGAGTAGCAGTGCCACCTGGAGATGCGGCTGGAAGTGGGTCGAACTAAGTCTCCAGAGGATGCTTGGCGCGCGACGATGCCGCGTGGAGCACGATGGGGCTCCGGCTCTTGGAGTTTTACTACTCAATAGATGCCGTCGGCGGCCAGAGAAGAAGAAAGTGCGAACACGATTTTCTGCAGTATCACCAATTCATGCAGAACGACCACCTGCATAAGGGAGATCACTTCGAGAACTCCAGAACCCAAGTTTCAGAA
Source organism: Ottelia alismoides (assembly GCA_037367405.1). Taxonomy (NCBI): domain Eukaryota; kingdom Viridiplantae; phylum Streptophyta; class Magnoliopsida; order Alismatales; family Hydrocharitaceae; genus Ottelia; species Ottelia alismoides. The sequence continues at coordinate 935,854 of JAZKJV010001167.1, read as the reverse complement.
AAACCCTAGAGCTGTAGATCTAGGGTTTCAGAATTTTCAGCCACTGATCTTCGGGAAATCTCCAAAATGACAATTCCAAGAACTTGATATCAAACACGGATAATAATCTTCAAACAAAGATCGAGGGTCAAAAAAATCTTCAAACAAAGATCACACATGCTCTAATAATTGAATCTCGAATGAAAAATATAAATCTTCAAGAACAACTCCTCAAGAATCAAACCCGCTCTGTTACCATGTTAGAAAATATGAATGCGGAAGCTAATATCAGAGAATAATGATAAAACGTTATGGAACATCGGGATTTTAATGTGGAACCCTACTCCCTGAGGAGCGGATGAAACCACGGGAGAACGCCTCAAAGGGATGATGTATGCATTGCACTTTCTTACTGGATAAAGGGGGTGGGGGCTTCTTATATAGCCCTCACTAAGTCTCCATATCTCACAAGTCACAACTGGTAGATGTGGAACTAAACAACTGGATGTGGTAAATGAATCCTGGAGTGATCCGTTTACCCATCTACACTACAAGTGATGCATAACACATATACTCCAACAAATAGCGTATTCACATTGTCGTTGAGAAAGGACTATAGAATTATAGCAGTTTTGCTTTAGGCTTGAGTGCGAAGATGGTCGATATTTCAAAATGCAGCACAATTGATGGTTTGGATTGCAAATTGTCAAAAAAGGGAGGCCTGAAATTACAAGGCAGAATATAGGACATGTATTATGAATTGCCCAAATCCTCGAACTGATTTTTGTACTTGCAAATGTGCAGATGCCCTGGGTACAACTCATGTGTCTATTCATATCCGCATTTCTCAAGTTTTAATGTATTCATGACATCCACTTCATTATATTGCTCTATATGGAGTTTAGATTCAACCAAAAAACTGGATTTTTTAAAAAAAACGGAGGAAGGTGGAGGCAGAAAGAGAACAGGTCATGAGTTTTTTAGTAAATAAGGTACAAGGATTCATATTTTAACTGTTTGCACCATCTTTAATGGTGCTTCTCAACGGAAGATAACCCATGGGCACTGTGCATAAGGTTTAGTAAGATTGCCGATCTCCAATTATAGTTTCTATAATTCTATTTGTAGATGCTAACGTGTGATTGCGTAATATTATAAGGATGTCTATGTAAAAAGTACCTAAGAAAAAAATCTCAAATGTACAAATCCTTAATATTATAAAGATGTCTATGTGAAAAGTACCTAAGTGATATCCCCATAATGCAGAAAATTCTTTGGAATTCCTAAAAAATGTGGCATTTGCATGTTTGATCCTAAAAGGAAAGCAAAGATTAGCAAATAAGCACAAAAAGCAAGACTGAGTTTTTTTTATTTGCCCATGTGATTATATGATATTGATACATTGAAACGTATAATAAGGTAATCTCGATAGAGTAACAACGTCACCTCCTATACCTATGATTTCACTTTGATATATTAATAATTGTAGCCATTGAGCTTCGAAGTTTTAGATAAAATCTGAAGAGCAACCTCCCTCACTAAACCTACGAAAATAAAAGACAAAAATAGCATTCCTTACAAAGTCACTCTGGCCAACCTTCCCGTATCTCCACTTTTTCCTTCAATAATCTCCGATCACCACCTTCACCACTAGCAGTCACCACCATGTACAATTACCGCCTTCATCTCCAACCACTCATCCAAGTATGTCAATGTTATATGAACTAGCTAAGAATCCACAAAATACAAAATACTGAGTTAAAATCAAGAAACACCGTTAAAATTTTGGCATCAAAATCGAGTTAACTCAAATATGCACTACCAAAATAATGTCAAATATCCCTTTGGCTTTTCAAAAATATTGATGTATTTCATATCGGTACTTGACTTCTTGGCCAGCAAAATATCCTTTTCACCCGGTTATCCTCTCATTGTGGTATAAGAGTGTCCCTGGGGCTGCCCCTAATTGTAAAACTGCATACTATTTTCGTGAAAGACATATAGAAGGCATGGTGTGCATAGCGGAGTAGGCACCTTGTCGAACTACTATATATCTTTATATTGTGTGATTGTGCATGTTTTCTTGCTTGACCGGTTTTTGCTTGTGTGTCGGTGATCGTTTCCATTCTAAAAAGGGCCAATATGCAGCCTTGCTTGAAAAACTAACCCAACCAACCAAAATCATCTTTTATTGAGAAGGATAAAAGGGTCCGTAACAACAAATTACAAGCACGATACCATAAACTTAATTAAATCCTCCGTTGAGGGATATCTCCTGTTTCGAGATTAACCCTGTCTTGTAACCCCATGCCAAACAGGGCCAGTTCTGGTGAAGTACCTCAATCATAGTATCATCTTGGAATAGAAGGGTCAGTAACAACAAATATAAGCACAATACCCTCAACTTAACTAACGTCTCCTTTTGGGGGTAATCCACAACTTAGGGCCAGGTCTGGTGAAGTTCCTCAATCATAGCTTCATCTTGGAATAGGAACAATAAATAGGGGTTATTGTCCTCTTTGCAGACCACCCCAGGCCCAACTTTTGTGCTCGTTTCTAAAAAAACTCCGAGGATGTAGTTTATAAGGATCAAGCCTTCACTAGACATGCATACCATTGTATCACCTTGAGCGACAAAATTCCACATTTTTCATTATGATTTCAACCCCGTTTTAGGCTACCTAATGTATGACAACATCTACATGGGCTTCAACTACAAATGCTATAGAAAAAGGCATATCGCTAATGGAGGCAGCCAAGGAACCTACCATACCATCAAAGCCAGAATGGAGAGAAAACTATCAGGAGGAAAAGGAAGTTTCAAGTCTTCAAAATGTCAACTTTATTGGATATAATGATAAGGAGCTATTTTTAAGTTCAGTGCTAAAATCAAAGGCCAAATGACCACAATCAAAGACAAGGATGGCGTGCACTCAAAGAGAGACCACAGGGAGCTGTAGTTTGTTTTTCAACAAGGCCTCAAATTATCGATTTCGGTCACTGAATTGGTGACCGACCGAAACAAATTTCGGTCATTTGGTCCCATTTTCTTCAGTGGAACCCTCCCTATAGACTGAAATATCGACCATTTTGGTAACATGTTAAAACCGAAATTCGGTCGAATTTCGGTGACATTTGACATCATGGTTTTCGAACACTGCAAAAACATCTTGTAGTGGGAATAAGCCTACAAAAAAACATGGCCTCAAATTGGAGAATGCAAAGCATGATCACGAATAAAAATGCAACTCCGGGAACAATACTCGCATAAATAGCATATATAATATAGCCTATAGATCGTAAATCATGATTGAGCCAAAATAATAAGCATTGTAGCCTTTCAGAAAATATATAAGCATATGCATGGGACAGTTATGAACATGAGTAGTACTCACCTTTTGTGGCAAATGTACAGATCCTTTACATTTTCCATACATGTCCGGCTTTGACACATCGAGAAGCTGTACATCCAAATCATAACAGTGGAAAAAGGCAACTTTATCCCATGCTGCTTTAGAATCAGGAAGATGGAAAGGCTCGGTCATACATGTGTTAGAATTCCAGTTATATGTATGACAAGTGGAAATCAGTAGTTACAGGAAAAATCCCCAACCCCTATTCGTATTCAAATTGCACCTCAACAAGCATAAACTTCCTCATGAGACGAACTATAGATGACGTAAAATTGGCTAACATCTGGCATTCTTCATGGGTTTTTGCCTCAGAAACTACACCATGTATGACAAGCCTCTTGAGATTCGGGCATCTGTCAAGCATTCCTGCCACCCAATGGAAAAAATGTTCACTGATGACTGTCCAGCCCAGTTCCAATACTACAACTTTTTCCAATTGAGAGGTTCCTTGCAAGCCATAGTGGAGCAGTCCATCTCTGAGATCATAACTCAAAGAGAGGTGTCTTAACAGAGGGAAACATACAGCAACAGTCTCCAAATCCACAATCTCGTCTTCATCATCAAACACCACTCCCCAAAGCCGGAGTCGTCTGAGTTTAGATGATTTTGATATCATGAGGTAAAATTTGGGCCACATGATAGTGAAGTTGCTAACATCCACAACCTCCAGATTGTCTGTACTCTCACCTATATCCAAGTGAATCACACTAACATCATCAATCTTGATTTGCTTCAGAGTGCCTTTTCCGACGAGCTCAAATTGCTCGAGGGTAGAGTCCTTCAGGTACAAGCTTTCAAGATTATCAGCTTCCAGGACAAACTTATCTAAGCTAATTTCCTCAACATATATATGCTTTAGAGTCGGGCTGTTCAGTTCCATGGTAGCTTGAGCATCTGGCATTGCAATATCAGGATTAATTAGCGAGAGACGCTCAAGTTTTGGACATGCAGTGAGCAGCAGGTTAAGATCCAGAGCTGAAATGCTAACATGGCATAAGGAGAGTGATTTGAGGCACGGAAATCTCTGGTAGCTGGGCTCAACACCGCTGATAGAATTATTAGCCAATGCCAATGTCTCAAGTTTCTGCCGTCCGCATTTTTCTAAAATGTTGACATTCGGAGTGGTGCGAACATTGTATACAAGGCTTCGCAGAGTCTCTCTAGTGTACATAAACCAAGCAATCACTGGAGCCGCAGAGAACTCGTCAACATCGTCCATAATGATGGACAGACACTGTAGGCTCGAGGTCTGGAATATAGTCTGTGTTATAATAATCTCCAAGCGGCTCGTAGTAAGATCGCGATAAACAGGCCAATCTCCTGAATTGAAAGAAAGCGTATGGAGGTGCTTTCTGCAGGCTTCACGCCACTTCCGGCACGTCGCTGATGCAACCACTACATCACGAGCAGCCCGAAGGCACGAAAGAATGTTGCCAATGACTTCGACAGGAAGACACTCCATGAGCTATCGACACCGATACGCCACCACTAACCACCACTAACCAGAACCCGATGCAAGAAATCACAAACGGGTTTACGTCAAACCTTGCACATTGCAGTTACTCGAATTCAAATCAGTCAGCTCAGAAGGTGCGGAAAAAATGACGATCCGGTCACACCTCGAGGATCTCTAAGTGGAATATACTGATCGAGAAGCTATATCTGCAAATCGTACCGGATGTATACCACAATCAAACGAAGTGAAAAGAATAATTACCGTATTCCTTAGGCAAACTCCAATCAGTAACTGTTTTTTATGCATCCCAAAATCTCTAACTACGCGAAACCCCACAACTTGGAATTTAACACTGGAGAACCGATTCCATAAAACAGTGAACAACCACCAATGTCTCCGGCAATTTGGGCGCGTCGCGAATAAAAACCTAAAAATCCACGACGCAATGTGCTACAGATCGTGGGAGGGCGATCGACGAGACCGGAAAACGAGACGGGACCCGTGGAAAGGTCGGATCTTGGAGGAGAAAGAGCGAACAGGGTTGTGCGGAGATAGCAAGGGGAAGATACCTTGGTATGCGACGTCCAACGACGAAGGTGGGAAGGGAGGGGGGGAGGGGTGGTGGTGGGGATTGGGCACAGCTGCGAAGTAGACAGAGAGAAACCTGATTAGGGATGTCGTAGGGGCATGAATGGGAATTCAGTTCTCTTTTGGGCCTTTTTTATAATTGTTGTTTTTAATTAATCGGATGTGGGCCCTCGGAAGGCGGAAGCGTGTTGTACACGATCGCACGTGAGGCTCGGAATTCAAACGGGCCAGTGCCCGGGTGAGAGAGAGTGCTAGTTAAATTGAAGCTTTTTATTAGATAATTATCATTTAAATTGTGATCAAATAAAAAAGTATGATTATTGATGTTTAAAAAAATAGGTATGGAGAATTGGAAAGACCCATCCAAATATGCACATAGTGACAATTTGGGTGACACCTAATTTAGCCCGTGGATAAAGCTCCATTCTCCGTCAGCGATATCAAGAAGGGCGTTCACCTACTGCTTCAAGCAATTCATCCCCCGCTCCTTCTCCTAGGTCGCATTCAACCTCGCCCTCACCTCCCTCCTCCTCTCATCCTCTCCTACATCCCCCTCCTTCTCCACCCCCTTGCCTAACCCCTTCGTTGGGTCATCTACTGTTGTTTTATGACTAGTGTATGGGCCATCTCCCATGAATACGACCACCACGCCTTCTCTGATGGCTCCCTCTTCAAAGGCCTCATTAGCCTCGTCCTCCACTTTGCCCTCCGTTAGACATGTGATCCATGGGTGAAGCGTTTCTACAATAATGTTATTGCAATCAAATATCAATATAAATTATTGATTTCACTCCTTTTTTGAGATTATAATTTATACCTGTGCATGCACTTATTATTAGGGTCTTTTAGTACAACTAAGGGTCTGTTTGGTTGCTGGGTTGGACTAGGTTGGGTTGGGTTGGGGTACCCCTGTGAATGGTAAACTGTACCCATGTGAATAGTAAACTGTGAGGAGGATTGAGAGGGTTGGAAGGAGGGGTACACCGGTGTACCCCAACCCAACCCAGTACAACCCAGCAACCAAACAGACCCTAAGATTTTGTATCTTGACCATCTTGATATCATACAGTTGTTAATCCAAAGGTTTGATCATATAGGTTGGTGTTGAGTTGATTATCTAAAGGGTTAAATTAAATACTCAACCACATTGTCAAGTGATTATCAATAGAGGATCTCCAGTCTGAGAAGGAGATGGCAATCTTACTCCAAATTTTGACATCTGGCTGACCTCTTAGTGCAGGTCATGTGCATATGAATAGAGATTTGGAGGTGTCAGATGAGTGAAGTCAAAGTTGACTTGACGAGATTGAGATAAATAAGACTTATATCGTATACTGCCACATGTAGAAATGCAACCTCTAACTATAGACAAGTGTTATTGTATGTCTGAGTATGTATATTTGGCAAATCATCAAGTTAATGACCTAGTCAAGGTCTATATACCATCGTGTTGGTGTACATATAAGGATGTATGAGTAACTCGATCTTTCAAAGGATCATACAGATGCAATACTGAACCGAAAATGCAAGATCTCACTCATGAGATATTGAGACAAATCGAATTCCATCAACGGTCATCTTATTTTGGAAAAAGGCATGATTTTAAGGTATGGTATATGATTTTGGAAAGCATATGATTGATGACATATCCTAATGATTGAACAAGAAACTTACCGATAAAACATCAATTGAGACATTTCAAAAGAGATCCGACCATAGAATTAATTACAATTTTCCAGTATGCAGAATGCATGTGTATAGAAATACTTGAGGGGTAATGTAAATTATATACCATGGCACTTCTATTCTGAAGGAGTGATGAAACATGTTTGGTTTTTAGTTACTCCGTTCAGTGGCCTAGTTAACCAATCTTAGTCCAAAGGTTAGGCATTGATATGAATTGGATTGAGATACAATGAGAAGATTGGTACACTGATTGATATGATAAGATAACTTTAAGAGATCTTCTAGATCTGGATATTGTTAGCCGTGCGAGCTCGAGGCGAACCACTTCTAAATGTTATTGTAATCTTTGATATATTAATAAAGGTTATTGATTTATTTCACTCCATATCTTACGTTAAATGAATGAATGCACTTCTAAGGTCCCTTAGTATAATTGGGGTTATATAGCATGACCATCTTAACAATCATACAGTCGTTGATTCAATGGTTGAATTATAGAGCCTGATGTTTGGATGATATCTAAAAAGTTAGATTGAGGACTCATCAAGCACCATCAAATGATTGTTAAAATATGATCTCTAGCCTAAGAAGGAGATGGCAATCCCCCTCTTATGGTTGATATTTAACTGGCCTCTTGATGCAGGTCCTCTACATAGAAATAGAGATTTGGAGATGTCAGATAAGTTAGGTCAAAGAGTTGACTTAATGAGATCGAGATAACCAAGAACTATATCTATGATGTCATGATATAGTCATGCATCCTCTGAGCGGAGATAGATGTATTATTATATGTCTAAGCATGTACATTAGGCAGACTATTAGATTGATGACCTAATCAAGGTCTATATACTAGCGATCCGGTATGCATGCGAAGGTATATGAGTAATACGATCTCCCAAAGGGATCATACAGGTTCATTACTGAACCGGAAGATATGAGCTCACTCGTGAGATATTGGGATCAAATCCCATTCACTATCATCTCGCTTTGGAAGCTTGACTAAATTTATATGTATGATATATTCTTTTGGAAAGTATATGATCGATGCCAACTCTCAATGATCAAATGAGAAACTTAATGATAAAATCCTGAAAAAGATAGTACAAATATGATGTAAAACTTCGGGTTTATTGTAGGTCTTCCAGTATGCAGGATGTACGGGTATTAGGAATACTCGAGGGTATCGTAAGCGAGTGTATAATCATGACGCTTCCATTCCGAGGGAGTGATGAAACATATTTAGATTTTAGTGACTCCTCTCAACAGATTAATGATCCAATCTTAGTCCAAATATTGGGCATTGATCTAAATATGAATCAGATGCAATGAAAAGATGAGATTCATGGTTTGATTTAATCAAACATCTTTGAGAGGTCTTCGAGATTTGGATCAGAGATATGATCTCCATCCAAATCACTATACATGTAATGTACAATTGTTGTGTCCTTATCTCCAAGTATCCGTGGAGAAAGTGTATTATTTTTTAAAGAGATCAAGAATAATTCCATTGTTGATAATATACATGAGCATTGGGAAATCATGATTAAATATGATTTAACTATCATGAATAATATGAATATGATTCGTATTATTTGGACATATGAGAATAGATATCTAAGATAATTAAATATGATTTAATTACCAAAGATATGATGTGGATATCACTATCTATAAATAATCATAAATATCATAAATATGATTTATAATATGTCGAAAATAGTTAATTGTAAATAATATTTATGAATTAAATATCGATGTGAATCGGATTCACATTGAACAATTAACTGTAAATATAATTTACTTTTTAGATTAGATGTACGAATATGACTTGCAATTGTTAATGGCATAATCGAAATTATCATTATCCATTAATGCATATTTATTCATTCATTTTAGGATGTAATCCATATATACATCCATATAAATATCAATAACACACATGAATTAACACTTGTATATTAGTTTATATTGTGTATATAAATACATGTAGTTAAACCCTAAAATGAAGGAATAAATAAAAAGAAGAGAAAATAAAGGAAATGTCATAGATACTGACTGACCCTGACCCCGAGACTAAGTCCAACATTGACTTGATCGTCAAGAAATAAAGTAGGGGGAGATAGGGCAGATAAACACAAAAATGAGAATCAAAACCCTAATTCTTTTATCAATATAAACATTTTTAGACCTATCTTATTTTCACATTTTTATACCTCAAATCAATAAACTTTGAACATGAACTTTGTACATAAAAATACGAAGGAAAATACAAAATTTATTTCATTCAAAAATAATGCACAATGTCCTTGGTATGCACATAATAAAAAGCCGCAAAAGAACTTCTCAGACATGCATCTTCTCCATGCATATTCAAAATTCACCAAACTCGCATTTATTATTCATAAAATTAAATTATATATTTACGAAGGTGGTTTCATTCAATTTGGAGTTAAAATGTAGAAGTCTGTTTTTGGGCCCTCATTGTGCAATATACTTGTATATAATATTCAATATATTTCCTTCTATAATTTCCATCCTCTTATGTTTTTATAATTTTGTAAACATTACTTAAAATACGTGTACAAGTTAAAACTAAAATAAAGTCATTAAAAATTCATTAAAATAAACAATGTACTTTACTACATAGGTAAATATACCTATAGAATACCTACAAAAATGTATATATAATTATTTAAGTACGTAAATAACTTCAGAAAAATAAAAGAAAATTATGTACATATGTATTTAAATATAGTGTAACTATAAAAATTATGTATATAAAATAATAAAATGTAAATCATGAAAAAATAAAATATATGATATATAGATATTTATACCTACATTATTACATGTAAAAATTGATATCTAATAAATATAGTGATAAAAATAAATAAAAATCACAAAAAATAGTTTAAGGAATATTTTTTATATTTCAATTTTATTTAAATAAAATCATCTTCTATTTTAATTTTAATTCTTTTTATTTTCTTTTCAGTCTTGTTATCTTGTGCATGCGTGACACCTGCGTGCCCTATTCATGTGCGTTGAAGGGTTGACCCCAGGTCAACATCCCCTCCCCTCTCTCATGCTTCTCAGATCTGGTTAGGGCACCGACTTTGTCGAATTATCATGTGAATCCTATTGGCCCATTGGGCCCGATCCCTTTTTGGAAAAAATGAAGATAGGATCATGCTTCTTCTCGTGGATCATCTTGATTCGATTTTTGTCGAGCGATCAAGCCAAAACCCTGAATCTCCTTTTTATTTTTTCATCCAGTATAAAATAACCTCCGATCTTTCCTTTGCTCCCTTGATCGTCCACCTCCATCTCTACCCTCTAGAACCCCCAAGGAGCTTCGCCTTTTTGACATAAAGGCCAGACAATGGTTCTTAGGCGTGGAAAAAGGAGGAGAAGGCGCATTCACTTCGTCGAAGCTCTTCCGGATGAAGCTCTGCTCCCGGCTACCTCGCTCTCGTGAGCTACTCTTTCTTTATGTCTTTCCGTTCCTTAGCTCTACAGCATCATAGATTTATTTCTTGTTCGTTTTGATTTCGCTTATATCTATCAAAAATCCTTAAACATTTCTTCATCGGAACTTGAAGCTCCGGCACTTATCTCCGATCATCTACACCTATTATGTCGCTCCTTCCACTCCCATCAATTTTCTGACCCCTTCTCCATCTCCCAGATCACCTTCTCCACCCTGATCTCGCAAAGATAAGGTCCCCGGGTCTCCCTCCACCACCCATCATCGGAGACCCTCTGACCATTCCATCTATGGTTCTCATCTACTTGTTTTTAGGCCTAGAAGCTCTGCTTTCAGGCCCTCGTGCTAACTGTCGAGGCTCCAACTATAGAGATCCCCATCTGAGGGGTCCCACGAGGAAAAAACTTTCTTCAGGTCCCTGTCGACGTCTTCAACCTCTAAGACCCATTTCTTGGGTCTTGGACTTGATTCTATCCACCCGCGAGCTTAGCCACCTCCCATGAGCATTTCTTAGCCATCATCAAGGCGGGAGGTGGCCAGAGCTGCTCAGGAGCTCAGATCCAAAGACTCCAAGCAGTTGTTCTTCTTGATGGCGTCTCCACCATCCGATGAAGAACCGTTATCCAGATCGCACAGATGGCGTTCAATCAAGTACCGCTCCCGTTAAATCAGGTACTAGATCTAATCTTGGTCGTACATGCTCGAACTGATACCTGCGCTCCACAATCTTTGATCGCATTAAGTGAATCAATCTCATCCGTCCATTTGCACGCTAAGAGAGGGTATTTTGCACCTAACCCCTCCTGTTGTTACCATCTACTTTTTGGTCCTATAAATATTTATTGTAATATAAAAAGTTTGGGATATTTTGCAGCATTGGCCCTAAGGTTTATGATATTCATGTTTTATTCATGGTCACATCACCTTACGTGTCAACCTACGTGGGAGTTTTTGTGGGTAATTTGTATATTCTATCAGGTGGTTTCCTGGACTTGATCTAAAATTCAGAAAATAGTTTTGGAAATTGTATTTAAAGTGAATTTATATTTTATTAAAAAATTTGCATGGATAGCCCTAGACTTTTATTTAATGTAGAAATACCCCTCCCATGTGCTTTTTATTTGCTTAATTAATTGGGAAAATTGTAGATTTGCCCTTGGAATTTACTATATAAATGTGTGCATATGGTTTCTTAAATTGTTGAATGGTCCCTTTATTGCTACATTAATTGTTCGTTTGGTGTTAATTATATTAATTATCTAAGTAACTCCAAAAAATCTAGGAAATTTTATTTTAAATACCTTATATGATATTATGTCACATATATTTTTATTAAGATATTTATTATTTTTCTCCTATTTAAAAAATTGTAAAACTAGCTCTATTTTACTATTTTAACTTAGAAAAAATATAAAAAATGTAACTTTAAAAATTACAAAAAAGGGTAGGTGCATTTTAATGTATTTTGTCACATATCCAAAACTCATAAAAATACAAAATAAAAATCTTAGAAATTGCAAAATATGAAAAACTTTAAAAAATCATAAAAAATCATACAAAATAAAAAAAAATATGTTCTAAAGTTTTTTTGTCTCATATAGGAAAAATAATTTTGGGCCCTTCCTTGTATGATAGATATTTTTTGGTCCATTTTAAGTTATTGTATCTTCTGTTTAGTTTATTTTGTGTATTTTATTTAAAAAAATCCATAAAAAGTAAAAATACCCTAAAAATACCATAAAGAGAGAAAAATACATATAATCCAAAAACATTTTATTTTGTGCATTTTGACTTTATTTACTATATTTTTAAAATTCAAAAGACACCCTTTTCTCTCTCTTTATATGTCTATCACCTATATATCATTATCTATTCATTATTATTAATTAAATAATATTTGCAAAATAGAAATCCATAAAAAGGTAAAAAAACATAAAAATTAGAAACCCATAAAATTAAATAAAGATCTAATAGGTTGTAAAACCAACAAAGTTTATACTTGATTTTCTGAGTTGGGTTCCATTTTTGTTATCTATTCATGTTTGCTCCCATGGACGATACTCTACATGCTTGCCTCATACACATTTTACGTTGAGTTAAAAATAAAACTTCATCACCCACACATGCATGATCTCTTTACACATATACATCCGTGGATTTTGATTATTGTTGAATAGATTTGGTTGATTGATATCCGAGAATCGAGAGAGGTGCCAATACAGTGATTGCCGGATCTGACTTATCGGACACTGTAAGCCCTCAAGAGTGGACATTAAGGACCCCTCATCTGACCATATTTAATATTCCAACGATTAGCGTCGTTGCCAGAGAGCAACAATCAGGTAGATTAGCAGCTTAGACACGTGTTTTTTCTGCTTTGTTTGCTTGCTTGTTTATTTACTTAGTCTTTCATATTATTATACTTGTAATTGTTTCATAAGTATTTCTGGCATTGCCTCTTGTTACCTTTGTTGTGTTGGACTTCTTATCGAGGGAGGCAGCCTTCGGATAGCCTTTGCACCCATGTGAGGCAGAGCTGGTCTTTCTTCCCTAACCTGCAGGAGAGAGCATCAGAGGAGATAGAGCACAGTGTTGAGGAGCGGACTTTGCTTTCGTAGTTGTTTTATTTTCTATTCGTGTGTGTGTGAGAGAGAGATTTATTTGAATTTGTAATAAAATATGTACATTTGGACACAAACTATTCGAGGTTTGTTTCGTCAAGTACTGGTGCACTTTGGGGATCTCACTGGATGTTTGACAACTTCGACGGTTTTCTTCGCCCTTCTTTTCTTTCGTAATTTTCACTTTATTTTGTTTCTCACGATTTGTGTGTTTCCCCCTTTACTTTCTTTGTTTTTTGTGAATGAGCTCCTAGATATTAGGATTACTTGATCAAGTAATCTAGGTCCAAAGCTTAATATATCTCATGCTCCTATAGTCGACATAGATTCAAATTAAGCTGGTACTTCATATAACAGCATTTCCTGATCTAGAACGATTTCACACCGTTGCATGCATTTAGTGTATTTTCAATTCTGTCTAGCATTCTGCATGGAGAGCATTGGGAAGCAAGGTAAGTCTTCTTACTAAGCATACATCATATGACACGATGATGAGTTTTCTAACATTATGTTAGATTGCATTGGTTTTCCGTCCTCTCCCACATTTTTGATAAAGTTAGGAAAAACAAAGGAAATCGAGAAATCGTTAGGCCTTTGCATAAAAATACTTAAAATAAGTGAAAACCCAAAAATTAAAAAAAGTCTGCTAAAGGAAGCTCGACCTAATTCTAGAATCCGCAAAGAATTTCATTGTCTTGGTTTCATAAAGCCCTCATTATTTGTAGGCACATTCCAGACACAGTGAGGCGCAACCCCTAAGGATTAGAGCCCAGATACCGATATGTGGTTGCCTTGATAATCACCTGGGATGATAAAGTATAGGCACTTCTATCGTACGTAGGCGAGTAGGGCCTTGTCAACGACAATGTTCCTGCCTTGTGTCGAACATCCAACTTAGCCTAAAGTTTTGAGCATAGGCCATGCCCTCAGGGTGTGTCTGTCTCATCATCTTGCGACCGAGTACCTCACTTGTGAGGGAAGTAGTTGTTTCGGCTATCGGCTTCCTCTCTCTATTTCTTTGGTTGAGTAGCCCCTTATGTACGAGATCAAGGACCTTACGAGCACATATCACATGTTACAAAGGAAGTAGAAAGTATGGGATCATTTTCCAGCACTACTCACTCTCCTATTGGGATGCTCCTATAAGGATAAGTGAAAAGATAATTGCCTGAAAATAACAAATAAAATTGACAAGATAATTGCTGAAATCTTACGGATTTATTGTGTTGAGTTGGTGAATCAACCCTTTATTTCGAGGTTTGTTTAAATCAAATAAAAGTAGGTCAAGATCAAAAATTTCGCGCACTTTATGCCCTTCCATCTCTACTTCTCTTCTTATATCATTTCTCATTCATCCCGCTCGCTTCGAGCCTTCTTTTCTCAGATCCTCTTGAATTCTTCTTCTTTTATCTCGCCTCCTTATTCTATCATCATCTTACTTATCTTGCCATCATGATGTCGCATCTCGGGGGTGGGGGCGTGTTCGAACCCCACGAATGCCTACATCGACCCCATGATATCGACATTGCTGCTTCGTCAGGGTGATTTCAGAGAGTTGTTTTCGGCTTTTGCGAACCTCTTTTTGGGCTCCCCGATCTTCATTCCACCTCGGATTCGGGAAGTGATAAATCTCCATTTTATCACCTTTATTCTTCCATTTTGACCTTAAATCCTAACTAAATACATGTATATATCATTAATATGTCAACATAAACACTATATAAATTTTACAAAGTACTTTGTAAAATAATGTAAATTTAATGCATCTAATTCCAAAATAAAGGAACAAAGGAAGAAAAGTAAAAGAAACAAAATGTCATAGGTATTGAATGACCCTAGACCCTGAGACCCAGTCATCATGATGATTTGGTCGACAATGAATAAAGTAAGGGGAGATAAGGCATATAAATTGTATAGAAAATACAATAAAATCCTAATTTATTTTACTTAATAAATTGCATTTTGGGACCTATCTTATTTTATTACTTTTATAATAATAAAACCCTCGACATGAACATTGTTGAAATTTCACAGAAAAACAAAATTTATTTCACAAAAAAATTAATGCACACTGTGCCCGGGGCATACGAAATAAAAAGTCAAAATAAAAACTTTGTAGACATGAATCTTCTCTATATTATATCAAAATTAACCGAACTCACCTTTAATTATATATTAAATTTAATAAGCTAATGAAGGTGGCTTCATTTAATTTGGAGTTAAGATGTAGAAGTTAGGTTTTGGGCCCCTATTGTGCAATATACATGTATATTATATTTAATATATTTATTCTTTATATTTTCATTTTCTTTTATTTTTTTATATTGTAAATATTATTTGATTTATATGTACATAACTATAATAAAATAAAACCATTAAAACAAAATCAAAATAAATCAATAGGTAAAGTATACATATATATACCTATAATATATGTATATAATTAATAAAGTGTACAAATAAAGTCAAAAAACACATTAAAAATACATAAATGTGTATTTAAATAAATTAAATTATATAAAATACTTGTAGATAATAATAAAATATATAATATAAAGTAAAAATAAAAATACCCAAATACAAGTATATATACCTATATTTGTACATGTAAATATTAACTTATAATAAAAAGCCTTGAAAAATAGATAAAAATAGGAATAAAATACTATATTAAATTACAAACATTTTTCATGTTTTAATAAAAAATAATTAATTCATTTATTATTTATTATTGAATTTCCAAGGATTTTTCACTACGGAATTTTCTGATTGGTCCACGTGGACCCACCAGAAGCCTCCCCATGTTGACTCAGGTCAACTGATCCCTTTCTCTTCCTCGAGTTGTGGACGTGTCAGAGCCTGCATCTTCACCCAATTTTCTACTCAATCTCATGATTCCCTGGCTTAGCGTGCGGAGATTTTTACAAAGATTAGATCTTCCTAATTCATGCCAATGACCACGATCTGGTCGATCTTCATCGAATCAAGCTACATCCTCCATCGAAGACCCCTCCTCGTCCAACCTATAAAAGAACCTCCACCGCTCTGCCTCCAATTTTGATCGCCAGTTAGTCTTAGCCCCTCATTCCACTCCATTCTCATCCCCTAGGTGACAATTTCGGTTTGGGAGGATTTGCAGCGAGGAGGAACGACTGTGGAAGTGATCCACTCCATCGTCGGAGGAGCTCCACTTGCTGGTTTCGCCTCCTCAACTTTGGTCGAGTCGAGGATATATCTTTCATCCCTAAGTAATATTTTAGTCCTCTTTTAATTTCCTGCTTTTAATTTCAATTTTAATCTAGTCTTTAGGCCCAAATTCAAAAATCTCTAATTTGCTTGGAACTTGAGATCCAGGCCAAATACCATCTTTTCAGACCGTGTCTCCGACTGATTTCCACTCCATTCGAATCCCATTCACTTTCTTCATATGTTTCACTTTGTCTTCAACTCGGATCTTCTTAGATTCGGTGAATCAAAGGTCATTCCGCCACCTCTCGCCAGAACTTCACTATTCTGCTCATCCCTGTGTGTCTCAGCTTCACACAAAGGTCAAGGAGATAGCCCTCGAACCATGGATTTTTAGGTACAATTCGGACCCCTTGAGGAGCCCTCTGGATCTAAAGAACACATCCGGAGCAGATCCAGGTCTCATGGTAAATCATCTCCAGATCCTCCATTGAATCCCATCGAGCTCATCTGGAGGAGCCATACGCGAAGGAGCTCCAGCAAGATGGTAGAGCTGTCAGAGCAGAGATCCACCGCTGGAGCAAGGAGAAATCAAACGTTGAAGTTCGCCGGAGCCCAGTTCGCCAGACGTTCTTCGTACCCCGCTCTTGAAAGTCAGATCATGAATATGATCCGGCTCTAATCTGGGTCGTTGGTTCTTTTAGAAGGGGTACATGAGCATGGTCGTTAGATCATCCACGTGGCAGGCAGCGGTTGGATCGAAGTGATTTAGGTGGTAATCATTCAAACAACCCCTCTGCCTTTTTGTATTTTGGAAAAAAAGTATTGTAAATAATTAATTGAGTTTAAAACTTTGTGGATAATTTGCAAGTGAGTTCCTAGAACTATTTAATATTGCATTTTAGTCATGTGTCAGACCGCCTCATGTGGGCCCCCACGTAAGTGGATATTTTGCAAGTAAACCCCTCTAGATTTTGTATTTATTATTTAGTCATTAAAAATCAAGGTGCCTTTCAAAAACTTTGGTTATTTTGCACGTATTTATAATTTGCAAATATACTAATGTCAGCTTGATTTATTTTTATTTTTGCATTTATAATTTCTAAAAATAAATCCGGTGCTTCAAAACTTTTGTAAAAATAGGTGAAAATGCCTTATGCCAGGCTTGTTTACACTATATATTCCATTTAGCATTTCGTACGCATTTTCTATTAATTAAAAATAAAAAGAGGTATTTCATTCCTCGTTTGCCTTAAAAAATAAAAAAATAAAACTTTTTTTAAACATTTAGAAAAATGCATACTGTTTATTAGCCTATTTTATCATTCTAGACAAAAATACAAAAAATATCAAAAGAAACTCAAAAAATTAGCAAATCGTTGCCAACCCTATAAAATTTACGAAATATTTTAAAATTCCCAGAAATATTGGTTCCTATCCCATATTTTTATATATACATGTTTTTATATGTTAAAAATAGTTTTGATAAATTTTGAACCCATTTGCTATTTTTAACTCTCAAATAATTCAGCTTAATTAAATATTCCATATTTTACCTTTTCTGATTTTAAAAATACAAAAATAACAAAAAATCCATAAAATCACAATAATAGAAGAATATTTAGAAAACACAAAAATATTTTATTTGGAAAGTTTTGGCTATATTTAGCTATATTTATAATTATAATACCCTATATAGCATATATATATTATAGTTTATATTAATATTAGTCATTATAAATACCCTAAATATATTTTAAAATCTTTAAAAATAAAAAAGATTGTGCTTTTGGATATTGGTTGAATTTTAGATATTTATTATATGGGTTAAATGGGGTTGCCCCCTAGGGGGAGCTAACTTTGCTCCTTCGGCTCATTTTTTCCCATTTTTTATTTTTTTTTGAAAATTTACTCTGTGAATATTCATCATTATATCCCTATATTACGACATTCAAGTTTCATGCAAAACAATGACTTCTACGGCCTCCATCCAGATATGGTCAATTTCAATAATTTTGTGACTGTTAAAAAATGATTGTCTAGATGGAGGTCGTAGGAGTCTCTGTTTCGCACGAAATTTGAATAGCATAATATAGGGATATAGTGATGAATATTCACGGAAGAATTTTTTTCAAGAAATGAAAAAATGGGGCTGGGGAGCTAAGTTAGCTCCCCCTCGGGGGCAACCCCATTTTCTCCTTATTATATATACTACTATATTATCTATATTATATATAATACATTATATACATACATATATACTCTTATATGTTATATATTATTAAAAAGGGGGATTAAAATCAGAAAACTAAAATTAAAAAATATATATAATTAAAATTATAATTAAAACCCACAAAAACTTTGATTATATATTGTGCATATATATACATACATATACACTTAAATTATTTATTTACAAATAATATATATGTTGCGTCCCTTGTTCCCTGCGTTCGACACCCTACTCTACTTGTCCACGATACACACTTGTTTGTAGGATTTATAATGCAATTTGATCCATTTCTATGATTTGACCGTTTGATTACTTTATTTGTGAGTTGATTATTGATTTACTTCATTGAGCTTCACGTTGGTTGCCTCATCGACTATGGTCCTGCCTTGTGTTGACAACACGATTGCCCCACTTGTCTCATCTGGATTAATCAGGTGGCTCTCTTCCCGAATCCTTTTCTTTCACTACATACCTTTCACTAATAAATTTGTTGTTCAACCTTGACTCTAAGCTTGAAATATCTTTTCAGGCTCCATTATTTCTTCATACTGATCAAGTCTTGCTTCATGATGCGGATCACAAGCCCGAGATGGAGTCAGATGGCAGCACCGATTCAGAGGTGCCTCCTCAGTGACAGGGAAAGGGCCAGAGATCCAATCAAGGTGTAGATCAGAATAAGGTTAATTCCTAGATGCTTGCATCCATTCAGATCATTCAGCAACAATTAACCGATCAGGCCAATGCCATGGGTGCTTTTTAGGAAATGTTAATGGAGATGAAGAGGGAATGTGAAAACCGAGGAGGAGGAGAACATGGAGGTGAACATGGTAGTGAATAACCAGGAGGTGCAAATGGAGGTGCTACAAATGGAGGAGGTGCACGTGGAGGAGTAGGAGGAGCTACAAGAGGAAACCATGGTAGAGAGGACGAGGAGAGAGAGGTCGAGCATAAATTGACTCTCAAAGAGACCTACAACCCTAGAGCAGGGTAGATCACAAACTAGATCCATATTCCACATATTCATGGTCACTTTGAGCTGAATCTGTCACTACTACCTCTCCTACCTACCTTCCATGGAAACACAAATGAGGAACCCTATATTCATATATATCAATTAAACCACATCTACGGTACCATGCACTGTCCGAACATACCACTCGAGGTGGTGAAGATGACTGCTTTCCCCTTTAGCCTGGGGAAGGTAATCACAACCTAGGAAGAGCTGAAATATGCATTTCTACACAAGTATTATGCCCTGGTTCGCCTCAATCAGATGAGAGCTCTCATATCCAACTTCTCGCAACTGTCCCATGAGCCTTTCCTTGAGGCTTGGGAAAGATTCAAAGATCTTCAGGAGAAGTGCCCCTACCATGATCCACCGAAGACAAACTTAGTGCGGAACTTCTTTGGGGGATTACATCAAGAGAGCCAACAGCTTATGGATGTCGCTTGTGGTGGATCACACTTTAACAAAGATGATGGTGTGGTCTGGCAAATATTAGAAGAAACGGTCGAAGGATCGGTAACATTATCCTCATCTCATGCTTTTCACAAGACTCCACATATTTCTCACAAGGCCGTCTACATGACGGCGACACCGTATGACAAAGAGAGGAAAGATGAGAGTTCAAACCTGAGCAACATCATAAACTATCTTTACAAGGTGGACATAATAGAAAAGCGATCGCAAGACTTAGACAAACTCAATGTGATCAAAAAAAGGAACAAAGCATCTGGATAAGCTCAATCTGATTACACACCGATTGGAGCTTCTTGTTGGCACCGTCGATGTCGTCCATGCTGTGAGCACATCTATCGAGACACTTGCAGCTGAGCTGAAAAAGCAGACACCTTATCCATTGCCGCAACAGTAAAGTCCATCACAACAACCAGCGGTCCAACATGTTTATTACGTGCAAGCACCAGACCAGGGTTCGCAATCATTGCAACACTCACAGATGGTCGTCTACCATCCGGAAGCTCCATCTTACTCTAGGAAATTTACTTCACCTCCACCCCCGCAGATCCATGAAGTGGATGTCGTTTGGGCAATCGAGCAGGCTTTGACCTGTCATGGTGGACAACAATAGGGTCAAGCACATGCCAATCGACCATTCCACTAGAATCATGGTGGACGGAACTTTCAGCAGCAGTAGCACTGACACAAGCAACAACCACACTATCAGTCTCCACCGCTTCTGAACTACACCTGGAGACAGAGCTTCTAACCGCCAGCATATCGCCGACCTTTCTATCACCAGCACCTGACATGTCCATATCAGAATTTCCCTCCTCCTCGCTATCGGTACCAATCGTACCCTCAACATCAATATCAGAACTTCCAACATCAGACTTACTATCACGAGCCTCAACAGCATCATGTTGTTGAACCATCCAAGGTCGCTCCGTGAATCCTGCTCAGGATTGTTTGGCTCGGTTGATTAAGAACATGAATGAGATGAGCCAAAAGATTGATGACCTCACAACTGAGAAGACGATCATACCAAGCAGATAGAGGCCAACCCAACAACATCAAGCATAGGGAGCATGTAGATCATAGTGATCCACCACCCTCCGATTTAGGTACAACTGATTTTATATTATTTAATGTTGTGAATCTCACCAGCAGTAAGATATTATAGCCATTTGCAGTTGCGAAGGGGGAAAATAAAGCTTCTATGGATGAGTCTTCTACAACAGCAATCGATCCAGTCCAGAGCCATGGACTTGATGCACCTGGAGGAGCCAGCTTTGAAACAACAAAAATCCAAAAAAGGAAGAAAATCAAGATATCAGCAATAACAACAGAAGCTGAGCTGATGCAGCCAAGGAGATGCATGTGCTAGCAACTCAAGTGCAAGTCAACGAGGCTGAATTTTCAATTTCTACTTCTAACCCCATATTGGATGACTTTATCATTTCTAGTTGTCCAGATGTACAAGCTGACTTTTTAATGAAAAAATCTTGCTTGAAAATGTTTCGTTACCTTTTCCAGAAGCAATGAAAAACAGAACAATTAGAAAATTTAAAACAGCTCTATCAGATCCTTCCATTGTTGAGATGTTGAAGAATATCATGCTTGAGATGCCACTATTGCAAGTTGTGGAATACATGTCGAATGTCAAAAAGAGTATAAAGGAGGCATATACATCTAAGCGTCAGCCCCGCAAGAACCGATGCAGCCGAGTGAGAAACATATCCTGACCGTGGCGACTATTAGTGCTATCAACAACCTCCCACATAAGAAGACAGACAAAGTAGTCCATTTGATCCAATGTGATATTTTCAATGAGATATTTGATTGCACTCTTCTTGATAGTGGTTCTTCTATCAACCTCCTTCCCACTTCCTGGGCCAAGAAATTTGGGCTCAATCCTATCAAACCAACCAGAATGATCCTTCAGTTTTCTTATCGATCCGTTAAGAAACTACGTGGAGTGTTAGAAGACGTTATCGTAGCGATCCAAGGTATGAAATTCCTAGTAGACTTCATTGTCATGGCCATGGACCCCTCGGTACCATTACTCCAGACACCAATCATACTTAGTCGACCATTCATCCGAACACTCGAGGTGGTAGTTGATTATGGATCTGGAAAGATCACCTTTCGCTCTAGCAGCGATAAGGTAACCATAGAGATGGGTGATGAACCGAAGAAGCAAGATAGCACATCAGAGAATAGGATGCATGTTCATGAAACAGACAATGACATATTTGAGAAAATCAAATATACACATGCTTTATGAACTGAAACCGAGACGAATGGATTCCTTGTCCCAGAGGAAGACCTTGAAAGCATAGTTGAATTTTACTCATTGCCACTGATGAGCAGAATATGAAGAGCTGATCCATTTGTTATAAGAATATCCTTCCCAGGATAAACAAGAGGAAGTGATTGCAAATATGTTTGGTGTTGCACTGTCTGAACCTAGAGTAACTGAAGTGGACCCAAAATCAGTGGTAAAGCATTCACTAATTGCAAGTACAATTTCAGAAGTAATGAGAAGTCAGATCTGATTCCACCTGAGCTGAAGCCGCTTCCAGCAAATCTTAAGTATGCATTCCTTGTGGGTGAGCCCAAACAATATCCAATCATCATCAGTTCACGATTGACCATTGATCAAGAATCTCGTTTGTTAGAGGTTCTAAAGAAAAACCGCAAGGTTCTTGGTTGGAATATTTCATATCATCGGAGGATAAATCTGGTCTTGTTTTCACACCATGTCTACTTAGGGATGATAGCAAGTTGTTCTAAGAGTATCAACGAAGGCCGAATCCCAATCTACGGGAAGTTGTCATGAAAGTGAAAACGAAATGGTGTTAGGTAAGTTTTATCTTTCCCATCTCCGATTCTAAATGGGTTAGCCCATTGCATGTGGTTCCGAAGAAAGCTGGAATCATTGTAGTCACAAATGAGAAATGAGAGGAGAGCGACCCATGTACCTACGTGATGACGTGTTTGTAGATTATCGATGCATGAACTCAACGACCAAGAAAGAATACTTTCCGCTGCTCTTTATTGACCAGATCATCGAAAGATTAGCATGGAAAGCGTTCTTTTGTTTCTTGGATGGGTACTCTGGGTATAAACAAGTGGCAATCACTTCATTCTATGGCAGAATGTGTAGTTGTTTAATGCAAGGTTAAATATTTTCCAAGGCAAGCTGAAATCGAAATGAACGAGATCTTTCATCGTTAGGGAAGTACATAAAATTTTTGAGACAAGAGATAATACAAGTACTTCTCTAGTTGATGGACAATTGCTTAAACACTTTGTAGAATCAAATGAGCAGTTGGTACAGGTTGAACAGATCTCCTTCTCACAGGGCATAGAATCAAATGAAAGACTCCCTTGGCTCATGTGAAACCTTGATAAGTAAATCCATCCTCTTCAATGCAGTTAGAAGATTCAGCCGATCATGTGTATATCCAACTATGTTCTACTCAGTCCTCCACCTGTAATTGCTTTTTCGTTTTTAGGATTAGGGATGTCAGAAAATTCTCAAGTTCGACATTCGCTCAAATTCGGCTCGCTAAAAGTTCGATTCAGATTCGATTCGAAGATAAACAAACCAAACCTGAACATGAGTTTGGACTCGATTAAATAAACGAACCGAACCTCAAAAACATAGGTTCGCTCATGTTCGATTCTTTAAAAGTTTGATTATATATACATACATAAAAGTATATATACACATATATTGTATATATAAGGAAAAAATACACTCTATCATAACATAAGGGTTATTCCCTTATTTTACCAAACCCATCCAATCCCTATTCCCAAAACCCACCCTCCCCGCATCCCCTGCGGTGCTATCCTATCCCCTACCCATCTTGCAAAATGCAATCAGTGATCGCCCCCCTCCCCTCTTGCCCCCACATTGCCGGTCTGCAGGCCGCATGCAACGATGTAAAGCTGCAGGCCCATCTCGCCTGATCGTCCCCCCTTGCCTCTCGCATGCTTGTCGTCGGCCCGCACGATGCAAGTTGTATGCACACCGCAGGACACATGCAGGTCACAGGCCTGCCACTCATATTAACCCCCTCCCCTCTCATTGGCACACCGACACACTGCAGGTTGTACTTGTATGGGACTCTTTTTCCCCTTCCAACCTTGATTGTTGTTGTCTCTGATGATATTTTTTATCAGCAACCCTTTTCTTAGAGGGTCTACCATTGCCTTCTTTTTTCATCCCCAAACAAAGAACAAATGCACTTCAGTGGGCAACATCACAGAAAAAACCACAAACATATAAGATACATAGCAAGTGCACCGCTAAACACCAGTCCCTTATGAAATATCAAAGAAACGCAAACATAGGAAGTAAGCATAAAAAATTGAGGTTATTAAAATCAAATAATCTATACAAATCTAAGGAAAAATGGCATATAACACACTGCTGAAGTTTTGTTATAAAAAGCATCAACCAATGCAAAAATACTTACATATTTGGTATTATCCAATGTTTATTCTAAAACGAACCTTTAACGAGCGGAATTGAATGTTAATGAACCTTATCCGAGTCGAACCGATCCTGATTACAATTTCATTTTATCAAACCGAATCAAACTCGAGTCTGATAGTATGCTCAATGAATCGAACCAAGCCTGGGTTGGTTCACTCAGGTTCAGCTCCTTTACACCCTTGCTTAGGATGTCCTGAGCTTAAGTATTGGAGGACCGATATCATTATGTATACATCACTTCTATTTTTTCTTCTCACCCATGATCGCCCCATTTCTTGCTCTTCTGCTATACTTAGGCCCTCAAAAGCCTAAGTATAGGGGGACGACCCGACTTCTGTTTCTTTTTCACTCAACCATGCTTGGTACAAGCTATGTCTACATTTCACTTTGTGCCATGAGGCCATATCACAAGCTAAGTATAGGGGGATGTGTATTTATTTTTTGTACTTTATCCATAGCTCGTTCTTTAATTATTTTCACATCAAAATTCAGGTATGGGTATAAGTGGTGTATACTTTGTTTACTATATAAAAATTCTTTGTGTAAATATTACATATTTTCGAAACTTTTTACAAAATTTAAGGGGTATATTATGCAATCTAAAAAAAATTAACTTAAGGTTTTATCCCTGAATTTTCACTATCACTCAAGACCTGATGAATGAAAGAAACTCGAGTTTTTAACATCCTTTGATTCAGAGTTAACCGGCCATAGTCATTAGTTTTTAGACTTAATAATCCACACGCCCCTAAGTTTGAAAATGTGAGTGCTATGTTGCACGCTTGATCTCCACCTTTAATAATATGATTAACACATCATGTACACAACTGCATGATTGATGAGATGAGTTGGGATTTCACTTGAGGGAGTGGAACTTGAGATTTGAGTCCAAACCTAATTTTATGATACTCAAGGATGGGGTAAAATTGATGAAAGCTTCATGAAACATGAGTGTCAGCAAGCCCTAGCCAGTATGTGAACAAGTTCGCATGCTATTTTTTGATACTGACCTATGTGCTAGGGTGTAATGAAATTAAATAAATTATTGATCAGTGTACGTCGACTCTTGATAAAAGCAGTGGACCTAGCTCACCAAAAAGAAAAGAAAAGAAAAGAAACGTGAACGCATGAAAAAGAGCTCTCAATTACAAGTCAATCTCAAAGAACTTCAATCAAAGGAAAATGCTCCCAATCATTTTCAAAGTGTTCACTTGGACTAAAGCTAAGTATGACCCATGAGTCGGGCTAGTACCTCAAAAAGGGCTCTGCATCGTACGTGATACAAGTCTGGATGTATGTATATCAGATACTTAAAGAAGACACACCCCTGTGTACTCCCAGGAAAACAAGCACAGACGACTCAACAACTCTTGATAGATGCACTGGTCAACAACAAAAAAATACATGTGTTGAGTAATAAAGCACTCGAGAGGATCCTTGTTCCAATGTAAGGGAGAGAAGAAAATACACAAACCTAAGCCCTCCATCAACTGGCCTTCCATCTACATTTTCAAGTCTGACAAACTACTGAGACGGAAGATTGAATGCAAGAATTGATTTATTCACTAGTGCTGAGGATTAGATCTTGAGGGGAACCTCTTGGACTTCGAGTGATGTGTCGACTCTCATGATTGCAGTAAATGTCATATCTCTTATGTTGTATGCACAAACAAGAGAGCCATATAATTAGAGGAGTTGGATTCTTTTTTATTAGAGCTTGGTTGAGATTAGAAATTTAGGACCACTAAAACTCATGATTCTTAATGAGACAAGTCTCGAGATTCACACGTGCACAGTCAAGGATTCAACCTTTTAACTCACTAAAATTTGCTTGGGGATAAGCAAAGATCTAAGTATATGAATGTGATGAATCCATGATTCATCTACTTTATATGGACATCTTAGCAAAAATCCCCTTAATAATTCACTAATTAAAACCCTTAAAATCGATTTATAACATTTACTAATTGTGCTAAAATTAGGTAAATAAATAACCTCTATTATTGACTTGAATTAAGCTTATTATTTAATGTGTAAATAATAGTTATTTTGACTCAATTCTTTCTCTATTTTTTTATTTAATTCATTAACTAACTAGACATCAAGAATTAAAATCCATAAAAATATGAAATTAGAATAAAATACAAAAATCTGATATTTTATATTTTGTGTATATTTTATCTTTGTCTATTTTATTCAACCTTCTTCTAACCTATAATTTTTTTTAAAATTAGAATAATTATGTATATATTGTGTATATATATTAATCCACTAATTAAGATCAACTTAAAAATAAAAAATTATAATATGTAAAAATATAATATGTTATTATCTATAGAGTACCTCCAAAAATACAATTTGTACAAATGATTTCTTTTGCTTTTTGGCCCTTCACGAAAGTTGTAGATCTCGTCGAAACGAGCAACTTTTGTGTTGATAACTTTTTCATTTGACTTCATTTACTATTTCTTTCCGATTCTTATTAATTTTTTATATTTTATTTTACTTTTATTTAATTCTTAATTTTATTTTGATTTTTATTTTAATCTTATTTTAATCTTTTATTGTTTTATTAACTTCTATATATTTATATTTATATTTTTCATTTTATTCCTTTATTTCTCTCTCTCTCTCTTTCTCAATCCTATCCCCTCACTCTCTCTACCTAACCACTCTCTCTCCAAGTCACGTGCAGAGCACATGACTCGTACCTCCCCTACCTCCATCTCTCCACCCACATGTGCCATGCACATGTCACCTTCCTCTATGCACACACATGCGCGACACGTGACCCATGCCTCTCCCTCTTCCTGCAATGATCGTCTCCCGTACCCTCCCTCCTCTTCCGCAGTCGTTGCACCTTCCCCGACCATTGCGCTTTCACAGCGCCTCGACCTTTCTCCTTCACCCCCTCTATAAAAGGCTCCTCGCCAACCGCTCATCCCTCATCCACCATTGTCATTTTCTCCAGTAGAGGGGAGAGAGAGAGAGCTGGTCACAGGAGGGTGGCATCCTCCATACCTTCTTCACTGCCGATGATATCCACAGAGTGAACCTCTGTTCTTGCAGCCGCTACGCACATGCTGCTCGAGCTTCTCCAATCCATCACCGATCGAATCGAGGCAACGACGAACTCCGTAGAGCTCCATCTAACAACACGATACCCTAGGTACCTTCTTCCTCCTTTGTTTCTTCTATTTCTTTCCCTTTACGCTTCTTCACTGATAACCTCTCACCAAACTTCGCCTCGACGCCTTCACACTTCAACTGCCCCGCTCATTGACCCTAGATCTGGTTCGCTCGAACCACGCACCACCTCCCTTTTCCACCTTCACCAACTGCATGTCCATCGATGAGCCCTAGCTCTGCTCCATCTTCGGTCGCCACACTATAGCTCCACCGATCTCCGCCCAACCCCGCCTTCGCCTTCGACTGTGGTCTCTGCATCCACGCTACCTCATCATTGACCACTCCACTCGCCAGGCGACACCACCCTCAGGCATGTGTCACCTGAGGTCAGACCACCTCTTGTGCCCTGACACCACTAACCAACGTCGCCCTCGCATCGTGTGTCGGTCGAGGGGTCGACTCTGCCTCGGCTGAGCCACCAAGTCCTATGATGCCTGCCCTCCTCAGTCAGATTCCTCCGCCTGCCACCATAGTTCCATCGGCCTCCGCCACGCCTTTTCCTTCGCCCTCAGCCTACAGTAACGTTTGGATCGGGCTGCAGGCCCTTGATCCAACAGCCCACACTCAGCCATGCTATAGCTCGAACCGGGCCCCGCTCCTCGAGGATCGTGATGCTTGAGCCCCTCCAGATTGCCACATGGATGCTCGGGATCCCCAAGCATGTGCCTCCACCTTGTGCGTGCCGGCGCATGCGAGGCACGCGCGTGAGGGGGGTAACATTGCACCCCCTCCCTCTGCTTTCCAGAACATTACAAAAAGCGCCCATCACATGTGTGGAGCACGTGCCCACTTGGGTAAATTGCATAATAGCCCATACAATCTTGCTTAATTACATACAATTCCTCGAGGGACTTAATTGGGAAGAAAAACTTTAATTTTATTGCAATTAAATATATGGAATTTCAATTTAGCATAACTTTTTCATACAGACTCCGATTTTTATGCATAATATGTCATTTTGAAGCTTGTTAATTGCTCTACCATATTATATACTTTTGGATCGACATATCTGAGGCATGACATTTATGATAATTATTTGACAAACCTCTTGATCTATGCATGCTTAACTTGATGTCTCTTATGTGCTAATTGATTTATTTTGCAGGGATTTGATTAAGGATTTATTTCCCTAATCATTATTATGATTGAATATTTATTTTTATTCAAGGAAATTCTTGATCTAAAAGAATCCATTATTGAAAATTTTAATATGAATAATTGTCTATTGATTTTTGATCATATTCTTCGAGAGAGTAACCTTTATAGGGTGTCATCGAGGAGGACTTAATTTAATTCCATAGCTTTTTATGTGATAAAAATCCATTTAATTGAGTATTACATTGTAAGGAATTTTGAGGACAATCTTCATTAGCAAGATTATTCGCTGATTAATCTTTCAAGCCTACAACCAGAACATCATTTGATAAATAAATTTTGAAGTTGTTTCCTTTGATATGTGATAATTTTTGAAGGATATTGATTAATATTGTTGTGATTTTAAATCATATAATCATGGATATTGTTCTTCATTTTCCTCTATGTATATTCACATTGCATTTCATTTTCATCATTGTATCTCTTTCATTGCATTTTGTTTCTATTTTATTTATTGACACAGAAATTAGCATAACATTCAATCATTTATTGAAATCGATTTAGATCTACGCAACTTAAAATACAACGTTCCCTGTGTTCGACCTTGGTAGACTTGCCAAGTAAAAATTATTCCACAATATTCAAGAATTGTGTTTTTTGATAGTTGGCTTTCATTTCATGTACTACAACTACCTACTTTTAAAAAGGTGAAAATCACGTTCATAAAATGGCATCATTGCCAGAGAGCAATGTAAAAATTTATGTAAATAATTTTTGTAAATCTAATTCTTTGTCATTTTTTCTTTTTATCTGCATTTTATTTTTCCATTTTATTTGCATCTCTCTCTCTCTCACTTCCTATAATAACTGTAATTTCTCTCTTTGTAGATAACTCGGAGCAAAAACTTTTGGACAAAAATCAAGGACCTGCAAAGAAGACTCTTATTGTTATGAGAGAGAGAAAGAGAGCTTAGATTAGGTATAAATTTCTACATCACTTACAGGGTCTCTCCGAACCCTGATATTTATAGATATTTGGACCGGACTTTCGGTGGTGTGTCAGGTTTATTTCAATCCCTTATGTGCGGTTGGGATCCAACTTGAGTGGCGTAGAGATTAAGTGCACATACGACAGTTTAAATATTTATTTTTTATTGTGCTTGTAATTTTTAGACCACACATTTTCCACTTACTATAACCACTATAGATCATACGACTTAGCCAAACTTTAAACCCATTCTTCACCGCTAATAGAATTATCTGTTTGGGCATTTTCATCTGTGCATATCATTTAGTGTAAATTTTAATTCATTGTTTTACATCCTGCATGAAGAATGCAAGGAATCATTGTATGTATTCTTCTTAGCATGTGCCATTGAGTTCACGCTTGCATTGGTTTTCATGATCCTCCCTCAGTTTAACAACCTAATATTTAAAGTAATTTGGATTTCTCATTAAGCATTATATTTTTGTACAAATTATGACCTAAGTGATAACCTTAAATTAAAATGGGGACTGTTAATCAAGGTGGCTGTAAGTAAATTTGACATAAAATTAGCCATTGTGTCTGGTGGAGAGAAACTCACTCATTGTTTGTAGGAAAAGAATTGCACACTTAAGGTAGAGACAAAACACTGGAGCTTTACTTTGATTCTTAATTTTAAAAATGACTAGCTACTTCTCAGTGAGGAAACTACGGTCTCCCTTAGCATATTGGGTGGTTAAAGGACAACGAGTATGGCACCGTCCTGAAGTAATACTAGTAGTCATTTTACGATTCATAGTTACACCCATACTGGCTGAAAGTAGATGCAACTAGTTGTATGAATTCGGGTCAGTCTTTATAACACTATCTAGAACTTAAGCTCCGCTTAATCTTCTCAAATATTATTTTGTCATTAAATTAAAATTTAAAAAGAAAAGATAAGCGATTGAACTCTAACGATCCTTCACAAGTGTCGAGTGGGTGAATCTACGAGTTTGATTTGTGTTGTGTGTTTATTCTCTCTCTCTCTCTTAACTCGATCACCGTGCTCTTTCCGACTCTCTTATCATCATGGATGGATTTCTCTGGGGAAGTTAGTTCGAAGTTTGCGTAACACTTCATAGAACCCCTTAGATTTCATGTCTCCTCAGGTTCGAGATGACCCTCGAGCCCATTTGGTCATAAGATAGCCCTCTTCCCAAGACCAACCCCAATAAGTCAGTCTTAGGGTTTAGCCGATCCCAGACTAACCCTCTCTTTAATTCTTTTGCTGGTAAAGAAACTTTCATCTTTGATATATCTCTCAAACCTTACACATACGTATCTAATTTAGACTTATCTACATCTGAAGGGGAGGAAAACAAAATTCCTCCAAAGAACAATCCTAGTGAGGAGGAGAACAACAATGACCCAATGGTAGCAATCCTAGCCCGGATAACCGCCGCGGAACAACAGAATGAACTACTCAGAGCTAGGTTGGTCGAACTACAAGGACATGTGTATCAGGAAGAAGCCGTTGTCGAAGACACGTACCTTTCGAAACTTGATGAGGATTACAACTGGTTGAGATCAATTCCTCCTGAGGATGCATTCGAACACAAATCGCATTTCCTTACGCGGCTTCCCAATTTTGGAGGAAACAACCATGAAGAGCCCTACTCTTTTCTCCGAGACTTCGAACTAGTCTGTGACAACTTCTCTCACCCTAGAGTTAGTCAGGACTATATTAGATTGAGAGTCACTCCCTTCGCCTTGATTGATAAGGCATCATATTGGCTAAAGAACTTAGGCGAGGTGGTCGCAACATGGGCTACATTCAAGATTCTGTTCTTAAAGAAATTCTATCCAGTGAGTAGAATTAATCAAATGAGGATCAAACTCACAAGCTTCACCCAGTATCCTAATGAACCATTTCATGAAACTTGGGAGAGGTTACAGACTTAATTCAAAAATGCCCAGAGCATGGCATAAGCAATATGATGCTGGTGCGGAGTTTTGTCAACGGTTTGAACCCATAAATGCAAGGTCTAGTTAGTGCTTCTTGTGGAGGAAGCTATATGGGACGTCACGAGGACACTGTCTACAAGGTGTTCGAGAAGCTAGCAGACACGAGTCATGCACAAACCACAAGTTGGGCCTACATTCCCGCCCCCTTTCACTCTCATCAAAAGAAGGGGGAAAGAAGACTAAGAATAAATTGTCCATCTACCAAGGTAACGACACGGGGATCATAAATGATAGGGA
The DNA here is from genome assembly GCA_037367405.1 of Ottelia alismoides. NCBI lineage: Eukaryota > Viridiplantae > Streptophyta > Magnoliopsida > Alismatales > Hydrocharitaceae > Ottelia > Ottelia alismoides. The sequence goes on along the minus strand of JAZKJV010001167.1, from coordinate 903,723 downwards.
TGTTTTTTTCATAGGCCCAAGCCCTAAAGTCCCTTTTTCTTGTTCTGATACCCCAAATCTAGTACATGAGAACCCAAGGAGTGATCTGCTAGTAGTGTAGTGTGCCTACACCTTAAAAGACCTGGGTTTGAATCCCAAGGAGGATGCTCTAGATCCTTGAAATTAACGGACCTACTATTAATTAAAAAAGGTCTAGTACATGGATTCAAGAAGAACAAGGGGTAGTGATACTTCGTCTAAATAGCATGTCCTTTACTTTTGTATGGACTATCTCAACTATAACGTTTTGAATGGTTGTTGAATCGGTTTATCCATTTAACCTCAATTCAAACCCATCATGGTGGAGAGGATCCACCTGTTATATCCAATTTTAGCTGCATGAATCCTCTTATATCAAAGTTTCCATTATTAAGGACCTTAAGAAAATAACTGAAAATAAAAGGCTCGGGAAAATGTACAATTTTTTTCTATAATTAAAAGTAGAATGTTGGTTGTGCAAATTAATCAATCAAGCAAATAATAGAAATGTTGAGATATGTGTTATCAGTATTACTATTTTACTTATTTTCTAGTTATTTTGTCCTTACCTTGTAATTTGCCCAATAGTCCCTCTCCTATATAAGAGAACCCTAGGGCTTCTCATTAATGCATTCGATTTTTTTCTCTCAACATGGTATCGGAGTGACGGTTCTAAGCTAGAGTTCTCGTATCCTACCCTAAACCTAGCCCTACCCGCCTTCTTCATCTTCATCTTCTCATACACGCTAGGCCATCGTCGCCCCTTCCCCGACGCCGCCCAACCCTTCCCCCGGTGTCACCCAGCCCCCCCTCCCCCCGGTGTCGCCTAGCCTCCCCCTCAACGTCTCCCAATCCGCTCGATGTTGCCTCTCCCTCGATGACTCCCCAGGCCACCGCCTAGGGTTTTTCCATGCTGCAGCCGCGACATACATGCCATTGCTTGGGTATTTCCAGGATGTAGCCCCAGCCCCAGGCCGCAGCCGCAACATTTAGTTGCTGTCGGGTACATCTAGACCGCAACCCTGATCTCTGAGGTTGTCTTCGACCATCCCGTGTGCCTCCGCGCACCCTTGCAAAACATTCTATGGTCTGAACTGGTCCGATTTTGATCGTAAAACATGATTTCAGACCTATAAATCACATTTTCCGATCATAGCAAGCAACAGAGATTGGTAAGGATGGTTATATGAGTCTATGCGTACAACCGATCCTCCTTATGATCATGTAGAATCGTTTATATCGGTCTACTCCCCAGTTGAGTTCTATTCTGCGGACGTCTTATCATCATGTCAGAAAACAAGGGTGACATTTTCTCATCCGAAGCCTTCAAGGGCACGACTCTCATCGCTAAGATGGATGGGACCAACTATGTGTTGTGGTCCATGCAGTTTCTCGCCCTCATACAGTGCAACAATAAGGAGCACATCCTCACAGATCCAGAGCCAACAAATAAGATTGGGGCAAATGCTTCTTGGAAACAAGATGACACATATGCGTGTGGTTGGCTTTGCGGGACTCTCGCAACAGAAATAGCAAATGATATTATGACTCAGCCCACCGCCAAGGCAATGTGGGACACTTTGGCATCAATATATGCTCAAGTGAAGAATGAGACCAAGATTCTTCAGCTACAGTTTGATATCTACAATGCCAATCAGAATGACCGCCCCCTGCATGTTTACTACTCTTCGCTTCGTGGCATGTTTGTGAAGCTTCATAGCTACATGCCTATTACGTCATCTACTGAGCAGCGGAAGACGCATAAGAACTCCATGATGGTTGGAGTCTTCATGGATGGACTGGATACATAGTATGATGTTGTGCGTACTCAGCTTCTTACTGGAGCTACCATACCTCCCATAGAGGAGGCCTATAGCCATCTCAACCAGATCATCATGCCTTCGACAACCACTTCCTTGCCTTCTTCAGCAATGGCCACTTCTCATGGCCGAGGAGGGGCGATCCAGTCTAGAGGACTCACCCATCGAGAATGAGGTGGTGGTCACGAGCATGGTCCTTGCACCTATTGTCGCAAGCCTGGACATGTAGAGGATACATGTTATCAGAAGCATGGATATCCTGTTTCTGGTTGAGTAGCAGAGCATATTGTGTCTTCAGAGACTTCGTCTCCCCAGGCCGATCCTCGCCTGGATGATATTGTCTCTCGTATTCGAGAGATCATGACTCCTACTACTGACACCACCACTACATATACTGCAGCCGCAGTCAGAGCCTCTTCGAGCTCCTCAGGTATTGCCTATGCTTTTAATGGTAACCATGCTTTTACTGGTAGTACTGATCTAGACATGACTGAGTAGATTATGGATTCTGATGCTTGTCACCACCTGTGTGGAGACAGAGTACAACTGAGGTCCTACAGGACTAAACCACATGGTAGATGTGTTGTCATTACTAATGGCGACCACTTACCTGTTACAGTACAGGGGGAAGTGCATTTGACACTGCCATTGTGCCTTCAGAATGTTTTATATGCTCCCGTCTTTCAGATGAATTTACTTTCTATTAGTCAGATCACTAAGGATCTGCATTGTCGTGCTATCTTGACAGTTCATCTCTTGTGTTTCAGGACATACTCACGGGCAGGGTGATTGGGTGTGGCCGTGAACAGCGGGGGCTCTACAAACTGGTCCAACTTCCTCATGCTAGTGTTTATACTATACCTATTAGACCTGTCTCTCCATATATGTGGCATCTTCATTTTGGCCATCTTCCTCTGCGGAAGCTGTCATGTTCTCCCTCAGATTTCTATGAGATCCTTCTTTCAGTGTGAGGCATGCCAACTTGGGAAGCATCACCTCCTTTCTATCCCATCAGAGTCAGAGTTGTTCTCAGTTATTTGAGCTCTTTCATTTAGACATATGGGATCCGAGTCGTGTTCGTGATTACTAGGGACACCGTTTTTATCTGGTTATTGTCGATGATTTTTCTAGACTTTCCTGGGTTTCTTTATTAAAGAATAAGTCTGAGGTTGGATCAGTGATCAAGTATTTTATTAATGAGATAAATAATATTTTTCTTCTAATGTCAAATATCTCCGTTCTGATTATGCCTTCGAATTCTGCACCTTACAACCTTTTGAGTTTCTTAGATCTTATGGCATTGTTCACCAGATCTCATGTGGTTATACTTCACAGCAGAATGGTGTTGTCGAGCATAAACACAATCACTACTTGATGTGACCAGAACTTTGTTGATACAGAGTTGTGCTCCACACGCTTATTGGGAAGATGCAGTCCTTACTGTTTGCTATTTGGTGAACCGTATGCTCTTGTCTGTGTTGGAAGAGAAGATTCCTTTCTCGACTTTTGTTTCCCGAGAAGGATCTTTTCTCTCTTACACCTCGTATGTTCAGATATGTTTCCTTTTCGTGATGTCTCTCCAGGTCATGACAAGCTCTCTCCTAGAGCTGCCAAGTGTGTGTTTGTCGGCTACTCTCGTACCCAAAAGGGGTATCACTGCTTTGATATGCTAAGGTGGAAATATTTTGTTAGTGCTGACGTTACTTTCTTTGAGTTTGTCATGTATTTTTCTCCTATAGGTGACAGACTTTCTCTATATGATTCTGACAATGAGATATACATGCCTCCACCTCCTATTGTCAGTCCTTCACCCCTTGTACCCATGCTCCTCCTTCACCACCACCACCTGCTCCTGTGGTTCAGATTTTGCCACGTATTTTTACTCACAGGTCACGCTCGGTTTCCCCTGCTTGTAGGAGTGCTAATCGAATCGAATACATTCGAATCCACCAAGATTCTGATTCAATTCATTATAAAAGTTTCGAATCCGAACTCGAATCAAATTTTAAATGAATTTGCTAAATTAAATTCAGATTCAATTCATTTTGAGTTTCGAATATTCAAATTTGATTCATTTTATTTCGAAATTGAAATGTTAATTGATGTTTAGAGCTTATATAAATAATATTATATGAAGAAAAATGTATATAAAGATTTTATCGTATAATTTTAGTTTTGAATATATATTACTAGAATAGTCGAAAAAAACTATATAATCAAGGGAAACGCCAAACCAATACAACAATGGGCAATTACCTAATTTCTACAATTATTATGTATCTCTCACAATCTAAATCTACTCTTTTCTTCTAAGATGAAGAAATATATAAATACAATATAATTATATGAGCCTATCAAAAAGATATAATATCAATGATGAAAAATCTGAGTATGTTATACTTACCATTGCATGATAAAGCAGGATAAGATCAAACTTTTAGAAAGTTGATACAAATTAATATTATTATTTGAAATAATGGAAATAGTAAAAAATAACATAGCGAGATAGAACCTCTTCATCAAGTGTGAGGATCTTCAATATCGAAAAACTAAGCCATGAAATGAAATATACATAATTTGTAATGTACAAATGAATAACTTATGTTATGGTGGGAAGATCTTGTATAACATTCATGTGATAATAAATGTTGTCTTGAAAATGATAATCATCATGAATTGTCATGTAAGAAAAATCAAAACAATAAAAAAATAAAGGAGAGATATCTAGATAAATTTGAACCACGACAAATGTTAAGGAGGAACTCGAAGTAGCAAAACCTTCATTTTCATGTGTTAGAAGAAAGGCCATCATAATCTACCATGGGTTTTTAAAGGGAATTGGAAAATATAGTGTATGGAATGTGTGAATATATGATAAATGTGTGGGTGAGGGATCACAATAACGATCTTAAACATTTGATCTTTCCTTATAGATTTTATGACTAATATTTTTTACTCTTTTTTTATATTAAATATTTAGTCTTTAACTGATAGGATTGTACATGCATATATATACACATACATACATATCAAATTGCGTATGGCTTAGAGTGCTTTGTGATCCTCTTAATGCATCAAAAATTTCTAAATAGCATGCTAAGATTGATTAACCCCATACCTAAACTACTGTCACTAGTCTAAAATAAGAAGTAAAAACTACTGTTGATGGGACTTTAATGTGTTATTGGGGCTAATATAAAAAGAGACACAATTATAATCCGTGAGAAACACAATGCAACAACTAATTGGGTCTTTCTCCCATGGTTTCATCCACTCTTAGGGAGCAAGGTTCCATGTAAATCCATATTTTCTCTTGTTCTTTAATTACAAGCATTATTTTTTACTTACTTCCACATGGTATTATAGAGGATGGATTTTTGGACTATGATTTAGGATCAATTTATATCATGTATTCTGCAAAAAGTTCATTTAGCCGAGTAGATGTGATTACGGTTTAAAGTTGGAGAAGATCTTCCAGGAGACACTGCATTAACAACATGCACAAGTTTGCAGCACCAAATATAAGGCTCTCTCAAGAAATTATGTGTTGAAGGAGAGGCGGCGGTAGAGAAGCAAGCTGCATGTTGAAGGTAGGCGTAAGGGTTGTGATACAATCACAACACTACAATCGAAGATAACTTAAAGTGGTGCTTTGGAGAATAGAAGCAACATCAATGCCATCTTCGAAACCCCCCCAATCAACGGGTTCTCCATCGCTAACCCTTTGCAACATCGAGGAGATGATGAATACAGGCGACATCATGCTCGTCGTGCCATAAGAAGAAGAGAATGTTGAAGAAGTCATGTCAAGATCTAGGTTATGTCGCAAAGAAAACCTCCTTGCTTGTGATGCAAATTTTTGAGTTACATCTCAAACCATAGGTGACAACAATGTCCCTCTAATCGGTGAGCTCTTTTCCCCCATCGGGAAATCTAATTCTTAGAAAAAGAGGAGCCTTACTTGAACCATCTACTGTCTCTATTGGGCTTTGAATCCATAGTATACATTTTTACCATTTTTAATACATTGTATCCGATGGCTAAAAATGGCCTATGATGGAAAACAATCCATGACAAGAAAAGACGGGTTCTTCCAAAAATTGGACAGTAATTTTTTCCTCAAGTAAATGGATGAAAAATTCCACAAATAAAGAAGAAAATGTGAAATTGAAAAGAAAAAGAAAGAAAAAGGTCACAATTTAGTGAAAAGGAGGGAATTGTGTGCTCATAAAATAAGTGAATACAGTTGAAAAAGAGAGGAAACCATTTTGTGTTATTGTTTCATTGGTATGTGCCCAACAAACCAAGTTTGTTATGAAAAAAGAAGAGCAAGAGAAGAAAGAAAGAATAATAAGATAGATAATGGTTGTTAAAAAACATGACTGAAAAGAGCAGACGATATGATTAAAAATAAGAAGATAAAGAGAAGTTTCGTTTGACCCCCTGTGCATTTGTCCTCCCAACTTGGTCAATTATTTTTATGTTTTCAACAAATAGGGGAGAAAGCGGGAGTGGTGAGTAGAGTTTTTCAAGCTCTACATTGTTTAAGACACTCATGATTGGAATGATCATTTTCATAGATATCCAGAGAGAGACTTATTGAAAACTTCGTCCTCAATTGATCGTGAACTTTAGTATGAGATCATTCTAAGGTTCTTATGAAAGAGAACCTGCTTTGAGGCCTCTATGAGAGTGACCCATTTTTCAAGATTCATATATTCGGTATTCCCGTAACATTTATCTTTGTTCGCCCCTTGAGAGAAATGGATCCATCTTTTGTCAAGGAGACACAATGCAGGCTAGTGTCCTCCATGAGGGCGGCTCATTTTAGGGTCTTCTGACTGATGTAGATACAGAGCACATGAGATTAGGGATGAAAATGGACCGGATACGGATCGGATATGCCTATTTCCATATCCATGTTCGCTTCATCTCTATCGAATACGAATACGAATACGGATACGGATATGATTCAGATATGCATTATGGAAACCATATCCGTAAAAATACGGATACGAATCCGAATCGGATATTTATCGAATCCGAATACGGATCGAATAAAGAGCGGATCCGAATACGTATCGAATAAAGAGCTAATCCAAATATGAATCGAATAAAGACTGAAATTCTAATATGGATCCAATAAACATGGAATCCGAATACGGATTGAATAAAGACCACATACGAATATGAATTGATTTTTTTATCAAAGTTCATAGTGATTTTAAAAATAGCAATGAAATATAAATAAGTCGCGTCATGACAAAAGGGGGTGTCGAGGTGACATGTATTCTTGACCGGAAGCAAAAAGGGGATAGGATTTCATAAATTTTGCCCGCGGTCATACCCAAAAAAATAGAAATTTATTAATATCGTCAAAATTTTATTATATAATGTATAATACTAATATAATAGCATAAGGTTGTAGCTTATATTATATTAACTAATATATAAAATAATATTAAATATTGTATTCGGATATCCGAATCCGAATCCAGATATTCAAGCCATTACCATATCCGTATCCGTATTCGGAAAATTTTTGCAACCTATATCCATATCCGATCCGTATTCGATTAATATTCGGATACGGATATCCGTATCCGGTAATTTTTCGAATACGGTAAACGGATATTCGGATATATACGTATCCGTTTTCATCCCTACATGAGATAGTTGTAAAGCATGCAAAATGCAAGAGGGTGAGGTCAGGCGGGAGGTGGGGATGGGGAGGGGCAGTGCGTCTCACATGTGATGGCACAAAATAATGGGAGCATGCATGGAATTTGGTGAAATATCAGGGTTTCGGTGGAAAAATCTTATCACGAACTCGGATACACATGACTCCTTTTGTAGATGAATGGTGGCGATGGATTAGGGGGCACGATCTTGAGTCTTGGATTTCTCCACGTGGAAGACTTTTGAAACTAACGTAATTACATAACTACTCAGCTGGTAATGATAGAATCAATGCAAAGGAGTTGTGTCAAAGAGTTTTCCCAAATCCATTAAATCACTTACACAATCGATTAGACCATAGCGTCATATATAAAATCCAATCAGTTTAATCTAAAAAAGGTGAGCTCAAAATTTTCAAAAACCTAACAACTAACGAATCTAAATAGTAGAGAGAAAAGATCTTAAGCTACTTTTCCTAACTTTGGCGTTGTTTTTTCAACAAAGAAATAAGGTTACATGGGTGAAATTGATTGGAAAGAATTAATACTTTTTAAAAATAATAATAAATGCATTTAAATTAGTGATTGCAATCAAGAAAAAAGGGAAATGTGTTCTTTCATATTTTTAATTAACTTTAGTGCATGTATCATGATATTATATTCCCTTGTTAGGCCTAATTAGAATCTAGTTTTACAAAGAGATTGATGGGAGACGAGCAACAAGTTGTGCCACCGATCTCTTTTATATGGCAAAGCCAATTCTTCGAAACACAACATTGACATGTTAATCAATTATATGCAGAAAATATGAATAAGAAAATAAATTCTCGAATACCATGGAAGAATTGCTAAATAAAAAATAAAAGAAACTAACATATATATATATTTTATATTTCAGACTAGTTTGTAATTGCAAAATGTAAACATTTATAAGAAACTTCTTAATTTTTTAGAAAAAAATAATGATTTCAAATATCACAAGAAGACGAGTACCCACTCATTATATAATAGGAATTAGTAGAAAATAAAAAAAATCTTTGTTATCTTACTCTAGTATTATATTAAAAAATAAAAATATTATTTAGAAAGTAATTTAGATGGTATAATTTTAAAAAAATCATAAAACCCTTACATTCTAGAAGGAAGACGAAATAAAAAAACAATTATTTTTAATGGACTTTAAAAAATATCAAACTAAACAAACATGAGAAAAGAAATTATAGAATTTTCACAAATACTAAAAAATGACATATAAAAAATACGAATACGAAAAACAAAATATAGATGAATTTTAATACACCTACATATTTATTTAGTTTTTAATCGAAGGAAACAAGAAATAAATATAAAAATAGAAGTAAAAGCAAGAGAACTACAAATAAAAGAAAATGTTGAAATGAAAAAAAAAATCAAATCTAGATTCTGAACACAATACCACATCATAGCAACGGTGCGTGTTAATGTGTAAAATCTAAAGGTTGAAATCAATGGTCGACGTTGTTGAAATTCATACATAATCATAAATCATTTGTAAAATTAGAGTTCGAAGTACAGGTCAAACAGAATACAGTAGAAATAATTTATGAATAATCCTTGTAATATATTTTATCTTGGATCCTTGCTTGAAATATAGTGAATGATACTTCTTTTCATAATGAATTCAATTTTTTTGCTTTCTATTTCTTTATTAGTGACGCCTCAACAAAATCACCACTTTCAATATTATTTTTTATTCCAACACCATATCTAAAAAAACCTTCACCAAAAGGTCCAAGGATTTGCAAACCTGAAGTTTTTATAAACATTACAAGAAAGACCTTTAAAAATCTAACTACAATAACTATAGAACATGACCTAAAACATCAAAATTTATGAAGAAATATTTTTATTGCACGAACTTTTAAGTATTTTCAGCTGAGTTTGAGATCGAATCTATTGTTGAGTAGGTTACTAAAGAAACCTTTTATAATACTTTAAATCATGAGATTTAAAGTTGGGTAGTGAAAGTTACGCTAATTACAAATATGACACCAAGTTGTTACAAAATTGGGGAAGGGTTTATATTAGATTATGATCTAGGAGTTATAGTATAATTTGAGATGTAAAATTATTATTGATGTCCAACAAAAGTTATTTAAATAGATATATAAAAATGGTGTTACATACACATATGTAATTGCATTCCATCCATTTAACTCTTCTTCTTCTTATTGCACTTTGACCTTGTTAATTTTTTGTTTAGAGTATTTGTTCAATTCTTACTTTTATTGTGCTCATTTGTCACATCTTCAACATTTTATAAATCTTCATGTTTGAGTCAAGGACTGATCATATAAAATCACTAATGCAAGTGATAGATGATAAGGGAATTCCTCAAAATTTATATGAGAAACTAAGTTTACATTAGGCTAAATAAAAAAAGGATAAAGATCACTAAGGAATGTCCATTGATTGCAGAAACCTTCTTTAATTAGATATATTTCTCCTCCTTTCGAATATAATAAATTTTGATATGTTTATATACACCAATTTTTTTCATGTGCATTCTTTATCGCGCATGGCTTGTCTTGCTGTAGATTTTCTGGAGTATGGGGATCGAAGTTGGTTAGTGTAGACTTTGAAGACCATTTTAATTTTGTGATAGTAATTTTATTTTTGGGTTTTTATCAGTTGTGTCCCTCCGAGATATTGTAATTTCAGTTATGCCCCTCTCTTTATTGAAATATCAGTTGTGCCCTATCTTCTTGCAAAATTTACAATTCTGCCCTTCTGTTAAGGTAAAGTGGGGGCATAACTGATATTATGAAAGGCATAACTGTGAATTTTGCAAAAAGGTAGGTGCACAACTGATATTTCAAAAAAGGGATGCGCATAACTAAAATTTTTCATGGTACATAGGAAATACTGTCATTGTGGTTCCTTTTTATTCTCTTTAGATTGATGCATTCTCTTGTCATTGTGGTCAAGTGGACATTAATCGTGCTTTGTTGTTGATTGAACATGTCATGATGTGTTAAGTGAAATCAATGATTATTGATTTTCATGTCTAGTTTTCTATACCCGTGTGTTATTAGATTCGGTAATATTACGGATGAAAAAGAGTAGAAATTGATGATTTCAGGGACTATTGAATACATATATCAATCACTTCATTCATCATGGTCAATAAAATTTGACAGGTATCACTTTCATACTCACTTCATTCCATTCCCCGTGCTTAGATATGGTTACCTCTTTTAAAATAAAGACTACCATTTTAAAGATAATTTGTCGAATCAATGTTAGAAACAATATCAAGTTAGAGATAGGACGATGACCATTTTTAATTTTACTATGAATTATATATGAATTAGGTGCAATTAAATAAAATTATATATATAGTCATATATGCAAAAATGTTGCAGCAATGGAGCACAAAACATTTTCTTGTAAGTGATAACTTTTGGCGAGGATAGAGATTTTTTTTCCTTGTTGAAGAGAAGAATAAAAATTTTTAAAAAGCTTCTTTGAAAAGAAGGGCCCAACCGGGTTCGAACCGGTGACCTCTTGATCTGCAGTCAAATGCTCTACCACTGAGCTATGGACCCTGTTGCTTTCTACGGAATACTTATTTTATGATGTCAAATAAGTTACAATACAAAAATATCTGTCCGAGTTCCTTTGATTATTATTTCATCCCGAGTTATGATATATACCTGTGAATACTGTCGTTACTCAGATCTCATTCGATAGCGATTAAAGTATAAATGGTAGTTTCCGGAATTAGTTCTCCGTCTCTGCTATTAGAAAGGTTGTAATATTAGTATTTCTTACGGATTTCATGGTTGAATGTTTATTGTTATTTCGAACGACTACCTATTAAATATACGTAATTATTTTTAAAAATACGAGAATTGCCACGAAAACGTATACTACCTATTAATATACGTAATTATTTATAAAAATATAAGAATTACCACAAAAACATATACTACATATTAAGTATACATAATTGTTCATAAAAATATGAGAATTACCAGGAAAACGTAATTATCTTATTATCAGGAATCATTAAACATAGTAAGTTTACATTGAAACCGAAGGCAAGCGGGCAACAAGCTGCGGCGCTAGACCTTTTTGAATTGCAAAGCCAATTCTTTTAAACACTACATCCATAGATCTATGGTCCATCACATTGCTGTTCATCACTTTTTGGATCCTCTTTAAAAGCTCAATAGCTTCTGGTGCTAAGAAGCCAAATGTGTCAAAACCAAATGGGATGAAGGCATGTTGATTCTCCGTACAGGCTTTCTCATGCTTCACCACTTTAGCTTAAGAAGCTTTAAGTGCAGCATTCCCTATTGTGAAGGTCCCGCTCTTCAACCCCACCAATGGTGAAACTCCTGTCAAATCTATACAGGCATGTTTTCCTCCTATCCACCCAAAGATCAAAATATCAACAGGTCTAAGAGTAGATCTTCCCTCCTGCGGGTCAGTTAAAAAGTTCACTGACGCCTCTTTCTTAGCAGCAATACCTGCACGCCTGAGCACATCAAATAGATCGTCTCTAACAAGATCGTGCCCGTACTTAAATCCCGGGAGCTCCCTGCAATGAATTGCATGATCACCAAAATTGTCTAAGCATGCCTTGCGACAGATTGGACAAACCTCATCGGTAGGGAATAATGGAATCATCAGACGATATTTGAGAATACTGCGGTACTCCACCGGTGACATGTGAAGTCCAAGTCCGTCTATAGAAAGGGTAAGGAGAAAATCTTGGGCATGATCAGCTTGAAGACACCGGAAAACTGCTTTTTGTCTAACAGACATGTTAAAAACCACATCCATATCCACAATTATTTTGCTAAAAAGAGCACTCGCCAAAACATTTTGGGTCTTAGGGGGGACGGTGTCCTTTTTAGAGAAACAACTGAGGTCGAATGAGGGAATCAAACCATTAAGCCTTTGAAGAACACAGTCGAAGTCGGAGTCCAAATTGTGAATTTTACTGTCCCGTAGTATATGGTCCTGAAGTTCCCAAGATTGCGCCCTAGAAGCCATAAAAGCATAGGAAGAGGCCTCCACAGCTGAAAGTAGCCCCAAACCACCAAGTCGAATGGGTAAAGAAGCCACCCTCCATTGTAGATCTCCAAAAAAAGATCCTCCACAAACAACAATATCTTCAATAGATCCTCGTAAGCCTCTGTCAAATAAAATTACGGCCTCTTTCATGTACAATGGTTGACAAGTCCTCAAGCCAAATAAAAGTTTTGATAGGCCCATGCAAGAACGAAGTAAGAGAAGCTGACACTGGGGATCTTTCAACTGAGGTAGAAGATGCATCAATTTCACCGCTTTAGCAGCCCTCTCTAAAGCCATGCCTTCAACAAAATTTTGATCCATACTAACAGCCCCTCCAAGCAGCTTCACGCCTAATAAAGGTCTTCCAATATCAGTAGGGAACAAACCTTTGCGTAGTTTTCCGCCATCACAAGTAGGCCAAAAGAGTTCTGTTTTATGAATATTTAAAACTAGACCCAAGTCTGGCCCACGTTGTTGGATGCTATTTAAAACCTTGGCCACTTCAAATGTATCTCTAATAATTGTGCCATCATCAAGGTACCAAGCATGAAGAAGTAGTTTGCAATTATCTCTGATATAGTAGATAAGTGGGTGTAGAACGAGAGAAAAGAGGAGCGGGCCTAGAGGATCACCCTGCTGCACTCCAGCGGAAGACCAAATATGTCTGTCCCCAAGGTACAACCTTGCTGCCTGTCCATATAAGAACTCCACCCATAAATATATAGAAGGACATCTTTCTCTCACCTACCGCAATAAGGCGGACCTATCAACCAAATTGAAGGCATTAGAAAAATCCACTGTAAGTAAGGAAAGAGAGCCATCAGTATGACGTGCATTCAACACCCTGTTAACACTGTGTAGAATAGCCTCAGCTCCACTAGGAACCCTCACTCCAAACTGAAAGTCATTGAGATATTTGGTCATATCTTTACTAACTCCTGCCATAGCCACTTTGGACACAAGCCGTCTCCAAATAGTATCAACTGCAATGGGTCGAATGCTATTATATGGCTTAAGCAAAGGTGTGAGGGGTGCAGACGCTATAAATTATCTGATTCTTCTTTATCATCAAAAGAATTACGATAATTGAGAATTTGAAGTGAGCCCTCCATGAATTTCATTTCAAGGAAAACTAGTATACTTGTTTGGTCCATGAAATGCCTTTGTTGTAGAGACTGTAACTATTTTACCTATAGTGACATTATCAAGGATAACAAGCGTGTACCCTATGCGCTGTACGAAAGATAATAAACTTCCTACCACAATAAAAACATCACTTGCAATATATAGTAAACTTACTACCACAATAAAAACATCACTTGCAATATAGGTCTTATACTATATAATAAATTTAAGAAAATAGGAGAAAGCATCTTGGTATGTCAAGAATTATGTTTAAAAATATGTGATCAAAAGCACGAGAAATTATTGTAAAAAAAAGTGATCATGGATTTATTTACCAGTTAATAATTGCTAATTTGACATAGTTGCATTTAGCAACTTTATGATTTATTGTGTATGATATATATTAAAAGCAAACACATGTATCTTATAAATAAAGTAGGGATGTGTAAGGGGGGAAAGGGATTATTTCATCTATCCCATGATCGGAACAAAGGGGTACATGTGGAGCTATGATTTTGAAGGAAAAGAGAGATTGCATATCTATTTCACATCATCAATAACCGAGTTGGATCTCATGTATCCCATGGGATTCACCTTTTCGATGGATTCCTGCAGATTGGATAAAAAAATCTTGAATGGGGTATTCAGCCCATAAATAAATTGAGAAGGAATTTTTTATTAGTTCTACTCCATTTTTTATGAAGAGAAAGTATACTTTTATCGAATGATTAGACAAAATTGATTTGAATCCACCACATGATAAAGATTCAAATCCAAAAATAATGTTAACAATAATATAACGGAGGCAGTCAATCAATATGGATAAACCTACAATTTTGATTCAAATTCAATTTAGGACATGTAGAAACATAAGAAATGTATTGAACCGGTTCTTCTTTTTATTGATAATATCTATATCTTGTATACACGGTTTTGTTGGATACAAGAACATTTATGCAATATTAATAATTAATGAATAAATCATATAAAATTTTGCTCATTTATATCAATATCTAAAATAAGATTAATATACTTAGCCATTTTATAATCTTTTATGCGTAATATAAGTCTTATTAAATGTTTAACATAAAAAACTAACACACCTAGATAAAATTGTATAAGGAAAAGGTAATATCTATGAGGTATATATGCAATTATGTTAAATAAAAGGATATTTATTCAATATTAATCATTTATGAAGAAATTTATGTAATAATCAAGATGTTATTCGTTTATATCACATCAAAGATAAGAATAATTATTTGTACTAAAAACTTTATTCGTCTTTCAGTCTAGATATTTGAACAATATTTATTTATAAGAAAATTTATGTAGTGATCCAATTTTTTATTAGCTCTCGTCAACAAAAAAGGTTAGTAGTGCTTTTGCGGTGATATATTTGATGTGGGCTTCGAAAAATACCTTGAATATTCATCATTAGCAGTGGTAAAAAACTGACAACAATAGATGATCATGGTCTTTTACTATTACTACATACACATAACACAAACTTTTTTTAATATAATAAACATCACGGATCTGCGGTAGTTATAAAAACTATAATTAGAAAATTTTATTTATTTATACTAAAATTATTTGCAACAGTTTACGTGACCACTTCAAATACTAATAGAATATTACTGTAGGCAAATGTCTTTTGTGGTGATCATATACTTGCAGTGGTTTCTAGTTGCGATGACTATTGCGACAAGAGTCGCAAAGGTATTTGTGTAAGGGTTATTAGCTTCGGATATTTGCAGCGGCTTTTATTGTTGAGATTTATCATGTGAAGACTGATTGATTGAATACAAGTAGAGAGCATTGCTGATGTGGTTGATCTCCCTCCTGCATTCTGATTGGCTGAGAGCTCTTGTGCTAGATTGCTGAGGTGTCTGATCCGCCTCCTGCATTCTGATTGGCTGAGAGGTATTGTGTTAGATTGCTGAGATGCTTAATCCACATCCTGCAACCTGATTGGCTGAGAGTTGATGGTGTGGATTGCTAAATACTTTGTATTCTTTTGTTGTAGTATAAAAGGAGCCATGTGGTACCACATATTGTATCCCAACATTATTCAAGCAATAGTACAGAGAGTCTGGTGTGAGCAAGTGGAGCCACTATAAATCCATGTCTTGTGTGATTATGTGTGCTTTCTTCTTCAATTGTGGTTCTAGTCGTGTGGTGCTTGATCGGATCTGTCCCCAACAACTGGTATCAGAGTAAGGTTCGAAGATCAACCTCTATACAGATGGCAGAAGAATCGAAGGTCAAGATCGAGAAGTTCCATGGATCGAACTTCGCATTTTGGAAGATGCAGATTGAATATGTTATATATCAGAAGGATCTCTATATTCCGATCGAAGGGAAGAAGGTCGAAGCCATGAAACATGATGAGTGGAAGGTTCTAGACCGAAAGGCCCTAGCAACGGTAAGGCTCAGCCTTGCTCCATCTGTGGCTTCAAATATCGCAAAGGAGACGACGATGGTGAATCTTTTCAAAGCTCTTGAAAAGATGTACGAGAAACCATCTGCATCAAATAAGGTGTATTTGATGAAGAAGCTTTTCAATTTAAAGATGAGTGAGAACTCTGTGGTGGCTTCACACTTGAATGATCTGAACAGTATCATCAACCAGTTGGAGTCTGTGAAGATCGTGTTTGATGATGAGGTAAAAGCTCTTTTACTTCTTTCTAGTTTACATGATAGTTGGAATACTTTAGTTGTAGCGGTTAGCAACTCCTCTGGTTCTGCAAAGTCAAAGTTGGAGGATGTTGCTGGTCTTCTTCTTGGAGAAGAGGCACGACGGAAGACATCTGGGGAAGAACACTTGTCAGGTTCTGCCTTGAATACTGAACTAAGAAGTAGAAAGAGCTACATGAACCAAAAACATTCCAGGGAAAAGTCAGTAAGAGGAAGATCCAAATCCAGAGATCCAAAATCCGTGGTCTGCTGGAATTGCAATCAAAAGATGCATTACAAGACAGAATGCAAGGTCCCAAGAAAGCAGAAAGGAGAAAATGACAAAGGTAAGAACACCGTAAATCTTACTGATGATGATGATAACGATGTCTTTATATGTGTTGCTAATGCTAGAAGTGAGTCATGGATTGTGGACTCGGGTGCTTCTTTTCATACCACTCCACAAAGGGATATCCTCCAAAATTACGTGAAAGGTGATTTTGGAAAGATATATCAGGGAGATGATGAATGTTGCAGTATAATTGGAAATGGAGACATTGAACATATCCCAACCCAATGGTGGCTTCTTGAGATTGAAAAATGTTAGACATGTACCCGGTCTAAAAAAACTCATATTTGTTGGAAAGCTATTAGAAAGTGGTGTGGTGACATCATTTGATGCAGATTCATGGAAGATGTCAAAGGGATCATTAATCCTTGCTCGAGGTAAGAAAGAAAGAACCCTTTATATTGCATCAAGCTCATATCACAGGGTAAATGTTGCATCATCTGGGTGTGATGATAACACTTGGCATATACGACTTGGTCACATAAGTGAAAAGGGAATGAAGATCATGCAGAAGAAGGGAAAGTTGATAGGATTGTAGACTGTTGATCTAGACTTCTGTGAAGATTATATCTTGGAAAAGCAGAAGAAAGTCAGTTTCACAAAGACTGCAAGAGTATGAGAGACTGAAATATTGGAGCTGGTTCATACAGTCGTATGGGGTCCATCTCAGGTACCATCCCTTGGCAGATCTCATTATTTTATTACTTTTATTGATGACGCAACTAGAAAACTGTGGATTTATTTTATCAAACATAAATCCAATGTTTTTGAGACCTTCAAAATGTGGAAGGCCTTAGTTGAGACTGAGACGTGTTTAACGTTGAAATGTCTCAAGTCAGACAATGGGGGAGAATACTGCAGTGAGGAGTTTGAATCATATTATGTCAAGAATGGGATCAAGAGATTGAAGACGGTCCCAAGAAAGCCCAGACATAATGGTTTTGCTGAACGCATGAACATGACTCTTTTAGAGCGTACGAGAAGCATGAGGTTACATGCACGTCTACCAAAGCGACATTGGGCTGATGTAGTGAATACAGCTGCATACTTAATCAATCGAGGTCCATCTGCTGCTTTAGATGGGGATCTTCCAGAAGAAACGTGGACAGGAAAGGAGGTAACACTTTCTCGTTTACATATCTTTGGATGCATATCTTATGTTCACATTGAGCAAGAAGACAGAGGAAAGCTTGATCCCAAAGAAAGGAAGTGTACCTTTGTCGGTTATGGTACAGATAACTATGGATACAGATTGTGAGATTTGGAGAACAAGAAAACAGTTAGAAGCATTGATGTCACATTCAATGAGTCTTCCTTATACAAGGATGAATTGATAAAAGGAAAGACAACTAAAGAACCGGCCTTTATGGAGTTTGATGAAACTCCTGAATAAAGTACATCACAACCAAGTGATGAAAATGTTCAACACATCCCACAGAATAATCCGCAAACTTCGGTGCTACGAAAATCTTCCAGAATCAGCAAATCCACTGCAAGGTATTCACCTTCCTTGAAATATTTATTGTTGATTGATAATGGCGAGTCTGAATGCTTTGATGAAGCTATACAAGTGATGAATCTACATTTCATCATCTTTATTTTATCATTTTAGCCTTAAAAACCCTAGTAAATGCGTGTAAATAGGCTTAATTTAGGCATTTTATCATTCATGCATTATTGTATAAAATGTGTATAAAATAATGTTTTTAATGCCAAAAGTATAGACTAAAGAAAAGAAAAGAAAAAGAATAAAATATTGAAAATATTTTATGACTCAAAACCCCGAGACCTAGGCATCTCGATGACTGGGTCAACAAGGAATAAAGTAGGGGGAGATAAGGGTCCAAATCCAATAACATTATTTATATTTTTATTCTTTTTCCTTCGTTTTTAAACCTATTTTTAGTTCCACTTTTTATACTTCAAATAAAGAAACTTTGAAAATGAAAGTTGTAGATAATTAAATATAGAAAAATACAAAATTGATTTCATATAAAAATAATTTACAGATAAAAAGACATGATCTGAATAAGATTCCAAAATCCCAACTTCTCAGATCTGTATCTCTCAAATAAAAACTCAAAATATATCAAAATCATACCTTCATTGTATATAATTTCTAATAACCTATTTAATGAAGGTGATTTCATATTTTTTGGAGTAACGATTTGAAAGTTGTGTTTTAGATCACTATTGTATACTTATACCGATTAAAATATTCATTTTATTTATTATGCATTATTTTTATAATTTTATATTTTTATAATTTTGTAAATATTATTTATAATATATATGTATATTAAAAGTAGAATAAAAACATAAAGAAAACATAAAATTAAAATACTTGCATACAATACATATGTATAATAACTATAAATATACCTATATAGATAATACAACTATTTATTTAAATGTATATAATACATTAGAAAAATGAAATAAAAATATATTTAAGTTTATAAAAATAAGTTATAAATATATAAAATAATAAACAAAATCAATAAAACTAAAAATACAAAATAAAAATAAAAGATTTAAATATATAGATGAATATACCTGTATATAGCCCATAAAGGTAACTTGTAATTTTAAACCACGAAAAAATAAATAAAAATCATAATAAAATATTAAAAAAATAAATATTTTTATTTTATAATCTAAAATTAATAAAATCAATTAGTATTTTTATTGATTTTTAATCTTTTCCAGGATGCTTTTTCCTGGGTGGTCCACGTGGACCAACCATGTGGCTTAGGGAGTTGACCCGTGGTCAGCTCTCTGGCACTAGCTCCTATAGCGTGTTAGACTGCATTTTCCCTTGATTTCTTCGAATTTTGGATGCCACACCTTGCATCCTCTCATGTCGGGCCCTTCTGCATTTTTTCGTCTCGTATATTGGTGATTCACGCCCAAGTCTTTTCTTGGGCTGTGAATCACTGATCGAGTCATTGTCGTTCGATCTTTGAGCCGCCCTGACCATCGTATTAGAAAAACCCTCCTCTCTTCCCTTCAAACTTTGAACCCTCTAGTCGTGTGTTCCGGACTGGAGGCGTGACAAGCCTCCTCCAGCCTGCGAGCGGAACTCAGGCGAGGGTCGAGGAGCGGCTTCCACCATCTCCGGCCAAGGTTGGTTGTCAAGGTAGCATCTCTGGTGTTTAGCCATCGAGGTTCTTTCTTTTACCTATTTTTCTTGCATTTTTTGTTTAGCATATCCTTTGGATTAGACCCCGCATTTCCCTTCAATTTTCTCCCGTCGAATCTCCCCGCTACCCCCTCACAGGAGCTTGCTCCGGCGAGCTCCTATTCGCTCCATACACCACCCTCTCCACCCTTGCTTGCCATGGGAGCCCTCTCCTGTCGTTCGTGTGCTTCATTTGCAGGTCCCAGGTGCCAAAGGACCCTCCTGGGGGTCGTTTTTGCTGAGGCCCGAGCCTCCTGGATCTCTCCTCCTTCTCTGATCACCGTGGCGGTGCTTCAACGGTATACCCACCATTTTGAAACCGTCGTTTGCTCAAGGAGGCTTCCAGGAAGCTTCGGGGACCATCGGAGGAGCTTCTGGTCATTGAAGAAGCGCAAATCGCCCATCCGAATCTCGCTAGGGACCAGTTCTTCACTGGATCATCCAAGCTTCTCCTTTGCCGTTGGATCACTGCCCGTTCATCGTGAAGAGCAACTGCTATTGGATCAGCCCCTGAATCAACCGTCGGATCTTCCAGGGCCGTCTAATCCCAGTTGTTCCTCTGTGAAGGGGTATCATCGCTCCTTGTGTTGACATGTATATAACTGAGGAGTGCCGGTCGTTCGATCAGCAGGCATGGGTATTTTGCTGATTAACCCTCGCCCATTTTTGTATTTCGATATTAATATTTAAACTTTCCTCGGCCGTTCATTTATTTTGTAAAATTTGCATATCACCCCCTCAGGTTTTTGTTATTCACGTATCAATCCCTACCAGGTCACGTGACCCATGCACGTGAGTTTGGTGATCTTGCAAAAGTAACCTTGTGGGTTTTTTATTTTAATATTATGTATTTTAACTTTTTAATTTAGTCATATTTTTTGGAAAATTTACACTCAGGACCTCGAACTTTTACATATTCACAAAAATACCCCTGGTAGTGTGTATTTTCTCTTTATTTATAGTATTTATTTCATGCATCTATAAAAATTGAAAAATCCCCAAAAATAGGCATAAGTCCCTGTTGCATTGCTCTATCATGTCATATTTTTATTTTACATTTTTGAAGCATTTTATTATTTATAAAAATAAAAAGTGTCATTTTCGTTCATGTTTGCATTAGAAAATACATAAAAATTAAAAATATTTTTGAAAAATTCTCAAAAAAATATTCTGTGTATTTGGTATTTTGGACATTCAGACAAAAAATCACTAAAAATATAAAAGAAAACTCATAAAAATTG
This sequence comes from Ottelia alismoides, assembly GCA_037367405.1. Taxonomy (NCBI): domain Eukaryota; kingdom Viridiplantae; phylum Streptophyta; class Magnoliopsida; order Alismatales; family Hydrocharitaceae; genus Ottelia; species Ottelia alismoides. Next base: position 882,568 of record JAZKJV010001167.1, on the reverse strand, counting down.
CAAACCCCTAAAATATTTATAAAAATATTAAAAATTCTTAAAAAATCCTAAAAATCTATTTTCTGTCTCTAAAATTTCTATATTTTATTATCTTTATTTTAAAATTAATTTGGAGAATTCTTGTTACTGTTTACTTTTTCATCTCCATTCTGATCTCGGATATTTATTTTATTCCCTTTTTTGAGCATTTTATGTTTTAAAAATACCAAAGAAATTAACAAAAATATAGAAAAATCACAAAAATATTAGAAAATTATAAAATTCATAAAAATATTTTATTTCCTGAATTTTGCTTATTTTTACCTTTTTTATATATACATTATCTCTCTTTCCCTTATTATATATATTATTTTATAATTTAAAAGAAAAAAGAAATTAAAAAAATATAAAATATAAAAAGAAAATATAAAATCAGAAAATTAAAAATCAAATATAAAAATATAAACTCAAAAATAAAATAAAAAAATTAAAATTAAAAACCCACAAAAAATTACACATGTAGACAAATACATCACATTCATTTTTGTGCAATTTATCGCCCCGATCTACCTGTTTGCTTCTTGTGTTCGACACTCTACACATACTTGCTCCTATACACATCTTTCTTGTAGAGTTATAATAAATTTTAACTCCGCATCCCTTTTCATTGTTTGATCATTGTTGTGGGTTAATTGTTGTCTGAATCAGGGTTTCGTGCAAGGTCAACTCGAGGACTGGATTTCTCGCCTTGTAAGACTTCTAGACCTCCACAAAATCCTTGTTCAACAAATGGCACCATTGTTGGGGAGCAACATCGCTTAGATCGGCTTTTTGATTGATTGTGATATTCGTCTATATTTTGCCTATTTTTGTGCTTTATATATTTTCTCCTTTATTTGATATATCTTGTTGAGCTGTCTAACCCCTATCTTTGTTGACTTCGTGCGATGTACCACGAATCGAGGGAGGTGCTCTACTCCAGGTGCCTGCACACCCATGTAAAGCCGGCTCTGTCCAGCCCACCTAGCACCAAGAAGACTTAGAGAATTTTTGAAGACTGCGCTCCATTTTTATTTATTGTATTTATTGTGTAATTTGAAGTGAGAGAGAGAGACTTTATTATTGTAATAATACAGGTACTCAAGACTCTGGACTTTCCGGCCAAATTTCCAAGTGATTGTTCACTTGGGGGCTCACCGCAGTTTTTGTCGGTTTTCTTCGCATTTTTCCCTTTGTTTTCCGATTTTATTTTCTTTATTTGTGTGATTGAGCCCTTAGTTTTAGGAGCTGCTTGACATAGTATTAGGTCCATACACCTAATTATATTTTCATGTGCCTATAGTCTACGTTTGGATCTAGACAAATTTTGAAAACTGTGCTTCACGCTAATAGTATATTCTCACACTAGAGCGATTTCATCAGCTTGCATTTGCATATAGTTTAGGTTTCAATTCTGTTGAGCATCCATGCATGTAGAGCGATGGAGGCAAGGTGAGCATTTACGCTTTAGCATTCATCATTGTTTGCCGCTTGCATTGCTTTTCTGCCTCTCCCTCTGATTTTGATCACCTAGATGTTTAAAGGAATTGACTCCTCGATAGGCACGTGCATTCTTATTAAAAATAAAAAAAGTGATAACCAATAAAATTGGGAGTGCTTATATTACTTGACCCTAAAAAAGACCAAAAAGAAAAATCATGTCTTGGGACGAGTAATCCCCTCATTGTCTTCGTTTTATATTGCTCGCGCACACACTAAGGATTAGTGCCAAAATCCCATTCAGCCCCTAAGTGTTTGCGCAACTTTTGACTTCTCACCTAACTCTAAAACAAATAAGATAAAAAGACCGCATTTGCGATCTTCACCGAGTTGAGTAGGTGAATTGAGGGTTTGTCTTGTGTGAGTTTGTTTGTGATTGCTTGTGTGTATTCTAGATCGCCTCTACGCATTTGCGCCTTCTTCTTCACTCTCTTGATTTGACCTTCGTGCTCTTCCGACTATCCTTTCCTTTTGTTTCCGAGATGGACCCCTGGAGTGATTTTTATCCGGATTTTGTGGACCCCTCATTCACTCCAGTCGGTACACCTCCCTTTTATCATGAGGATTCTCCTCCTATTTTTTCTGATTTTTGTACATACCCGCCTCAACCACAGTATCAGCCCTCGGACTTCTATCTACCCCCATTTCAACCTCCGTATTTTCCACCTTCATATCCACCCGAGACTGAGCTGTTAGAGTCACCTTTCATGGATTCCACCCTTGAGCACTTGACCCAGATGATGGATCATATGAGACAGAGGATTGACAACCTCGCTAGTTTAAATAAGAGAGACCATGATATTCCATCATTTGATGATATGGGTTCATTCGAGGATTTCATGAGAGCTTGCAATCGCCCAAAATACAAAAAATGAGAAAAATTTAAAAATCCAAAAAGAGTTTAGGAGACCTTTGGTTGATTCAGACAGTGAGGAGAGGGGCACATGCCAGACCCTTCACCCACACATCCATTCACACCATGTCCCACCTTTGACCCCAAGGATGCCGTTGTATATACTGCTCTTGGCATTCCTCGTGTATATGTTGATTCCGACCTTCTCCCTTTTATGGAGGAGGTCTAAAAATTAAAAAAAATATTGACTGGACCCGAAGTGGTGGCCACTATTCATGAGATCATCCGTGCCTCACTTCAGCAGGCCATGACTGATTTATCTGCTCCTCTTCCCAAGAAGAGAAAGCGGAGGATCAGATCTGAGTGTCATATTTGACCATGTCCACTACCCACGCCATTACACACCGTCCCATTCCTCGGAAGAGGAACACTGCTACACCTTTCATCAGCTGCACCATCTCTGACCATAATTGTGATCACACTCTCCTCGACGGCGGTGCTTCGATTAGCATATTACCCTTCTCACTGGTACAGTCTCTTCACTTAGGGCCTCTCAAGAAAACCAGGATCATAGCACAATTTGCTGATGGATCAATTAAGAGGCCGAAGGGTATCCTTGAAAACACCGTCATTTCGATGCAGGGAACGGGGTACAATGTTGATTTTATCGTATTTCCTATGGAGACCTCCAAATGGGAGCACTCTCCAATAATTCTGGGACGACCAGTCCTCGCCTCTGCGAGGGTCGTTATTGATTATGGATTAGGAGAGATTCGCTTCCATCCTGTTGACGAGAGCGAGGAGGTCATCATTGCACCAACTGTTGACCAGAGACCTACACCTGATGCACCTTCACCTATCCTAGCTGACGCCGAGCATGATCTTGATGATACTATCAGAGACTTTTGTTGTATGTTGGACTCCACTGAGACTGGAGAATTCCTCCCTATGGAGGAAGACTCGGAAAGCATGGACCTTGGAGTTCCTTCTTCCGGGACTTGGCGATGTGTTGATGACATCCGCGGGATTTACACGATCGATGCCATTGAGCGGAGGGCAGATTTGGAAACTAGACAGGACGAACATGACTCGACTACTTTCACTGATGAGTCTGATCATGTTCACTTAGATTCAGATAAGACTGAAAAGACCGGATTTGATTTGGTTGCTTTTATTCGAGAATTCAGGCCTTTTGATGAAAAAGACGATCCGGTTGAGATTGTAGAGGACGAACATAGTTCGACTACTTCCACTGATAAGTTTGTTCCTTTTGGGTTTGACATGGACAAGACCTCGCAGGACGACACTGACCTTACTTCTTCCGATGATGATGAGTTCATCCCTTTTCACTTCGATATCAGCGGGACTCCCAAGGCCAGACCTAGCAGCATTACTTCCACCAACCCGTCTACGCCTTCACTCCCTAGGACCATTGAGGATCTTCACCAGTCGACCTTGATCGGTTTCCGTCCACTGTGGACCCTGATGTCGACCTGCACCACACTAGATCCATTCCTCAGTGATCCCGCAAGAAGGTTCGCTTTCTACCTTCTTGATCTTTGTATATCCATCTCTATTGTATATCCATTCTCGTTGATCTCTATCTTTCCTGTATTGCTCATTCACTCATTCTCGTCTTTGCCTTGCATAGGACATACTTTGTCCTAAGTATAGGGGGTGATGAGCTGAGTGATCATTCTTCATTCCGTTTCATTACTCCTGTTATTGCCTATACTCATGTCTTCTTTTACCCTAAGTATAGGGGGAGTAATGCGTACATCCTACGATATCTTCTTCCATCCTCATTTCTCTTTTCTTCTTTTCTTCTTTTCCCTTTCTATTTTCTTTATCTACCAAAAAAGCGCCGCCCCTAGTTGACAGTCTTCTTTACTTAGGATGTACTTTGTCCTAAGTATAGGGGGTGTGCACCCTGCGTTCTTCTATTCTTTGATCCTCTCCATTGTCTCCTCTTCTTGTCTATACTTAGGGACATCTTACCCTAAGTATAGGGGGAGACGGTATGAGTACGATCTGTTCATTCCCACCCTTGACCTTCCCTGCTTTGTGTATAGTCTGCTGTACTTAGAATTATTTGATCCTAAGTATCGAGGGGACGGTCAACTTCATTTGATTCATCCTTTCTTTATTCTTTAGATGTTCCTATACTCAGTACGAGTTATGCCTTCTCTTTCTCTCTCTGATCTATGAGGACATAGCTCAAGCTAAGTATAGGGGGTCGTATATACTACGTATATACTTTATCATAACTCATACTTTCGTATTTTTATTAATAATACGGCTAAAAATACAATTCATTAAAATCACTTAATAAAAGATGTTATTATTCCTCAAATTCTTTTTGTATTTACTGATTAAATAAATCAGATGAAATGCTTTTTGCAAAATGTTTAAAAAATAGTTTGAAATTTTTTTTATAAAATCTTTTGAAATCTATTTGGAAAATGTTTTGTTAAATATTTTCAACCTTTGTAAAATTATTTTGTTTTCAATATTTTCAACCTTTGTAAAATTGTTTTATTTTGAAAAATTTATTTCCTTTGTTTGAAATAAAATATTTGAAAAACAATTTGCAAATGGTTTGAAAATGGTTGCAAAAATATTTGAAAAATCTATATATGATGTTTGAAAAACCATTGCAAAATGATTTTCAAATGTGTGTACATATTTGTAAAAATTATTTGTAAAAGTTATTTTGGATTATATTTTTTCAAAATTGTTTGTGAAATCTTTTTCAAATAAGTTTGAGGAATATATACACATCACACTAAAATCTTTTATTAAACCGTATATATCTATAAAATTGAGCACTTAACCCTTGTAAATCCTTAAAACCTAATTCTTGTAAATATAAGATGCATCCCTGTGTAAACATTTGTACCTAGTTTTTATCCAAAATCTTTTGTTTTCAAAAATCCCAAAAACATTTGCAAAATTAAAAATACCAAAAACATTTGAAAATCCTTTTGAAAAATACAAAAAATGCATATGCATCATCTTTTCAAAAATTCATAAAAAGTTCAAAATCTTTGGAAAATTGCATCACAAACATATTTCTGCATTATGCATAGCATTTGCATAGCATGGGCATTTTTCGAATTAAGTTTGATAGTTGAACAATTCTAAATAAATACGGAGATTGGAGCTTGGTTGGACCTTAAATCTACCTAATAACAGGAACCTTATAGGAGATGGAATTGAGGTACTTCAGGTCTAGTTGACTTAATTCTTTGAGGATCATGAGACTTGGTTCAATGGATTCTTGACTGCCTAAATAGAGTATTTCGGAGCCCAGACACGACTCTTATTGATAATGACCTAACTTGGACACATGTACCTTTCACATGGCTCAACTCAGCTGGAGTGGTGAGGGGATTGGATTTGCCGGTATGAGATGCACACAAGTGGAAACACTTGTCCTCCTCTAGGGAGGGAAGTGCACCCCAACCTGTCCAGTGATGAGGAATTCTAAAGACATGTGAGTGTGGGTTGCGATAAAGCTTCAAAAGAGGGATAGTATACTGGCTCAAGAGGAAAAACTCCTTATGTAAATGCTATTGTAAATAGTATTTCAAAAAAACTCCAAAAAAATGGACAGGCCTGCAAATAAAAATAAAATGCCTGCTGGAGTATGTATATATGTTGTATAGAAAATAAGCAAGTTTGAGCTTCAAAGTCAAATCATGTGAGCCTGCAGATGGATGACTTGACTACACTGGTCTTGCATCCTAGGATAGGTAGCTACACTGGCTACCGTCCATTTTTCTCTTCATTCCCTCCTCTTGAGCTGGTTGTCACTTGAACTTAGAAGGGAATACCCCGCTCCTCGAGGAAGGAGTTGCTGGATTGGGGAATCATTGGGTTGTCATACTGGAGAAGTCAATCTCTTTGTCATCTCAGTTGGGGAGAGCCACCATCACTTACATTGTACGAGTCAGATTCATAGTCGTAAGGGTTTGTGTATGAATTGAAGTATTCTGACCTGGCTATTGAGGAGACCTGAGCAGAGTTTTGGGATTCTCAAAGGCTGTTGAATTTCAAATCCGATTCTCATTAAGGTTCCACCCACGCTAAAATTCCAAAGGTCCGACGTGAGCTCCAAACTTTGATTTTGTGAAGACAAGTTTGATAATTAAATTTAATCCATCTTTCTTCTTTTTCTTTTCTTTATTTTTCTTTTTCTGCACTTATTGCATAAGTGTTTGCTAGGGACTAGCAAAGGCAAGTATAGGGGAATGATGAATCTCTGTTTCATCATCTTTATTCTATCATTTTGCTCTTCAAAACCCTAGTAAATGCGTGTAAATAGGCTTAATTTAGGCATTTTATCATTCATGCATTATTGTACAAAATGTGTATAAAATAATGTTTTTAATGTCAAAATTATAGAATAAAGAAAAGAAAAGAAAAAGAATAAAATATTTAAAATATTTTATGACCCGAAACCCCGAGACCTAGGCATCTCGATGACTACGTCGACAAGGAATAACGTAGGGGGAGATAAGGGTCCAAATCCAATAAAATTCCTATTTATTGTTATTCATTTCCCTTCATTTTGGGGACCTATTTTTAGTTCTACTTTTTATACTTCAAATAAAGAAACTATGAACATGAAAGTTGTGGATAATTAAATATAGAAAAATACAAAATTGATTTCATACAAAAATAATATATAGATAAAAAGATATCATCTGAATAAGATTCCAAAATCACAACTTCCTAGTCATGTATCTCTCAAATATAAACTCAAAATGTATTGAAATCACATTAATTTATATAATTTTTCATAAGCTATTTAATGAATGTGGTTTTATATTTTTTGGAGTTACGGTTTGAAAGATGAGTTTTGGACCCCTATTGTATACTTATACCGATTCAAATATTCATTTTATTTATTATTCATTATTTTCATTATTTTATATTTTTACAATTTTGTAAATATTATCTATAATATATGTGTATATTAAAAGTGGAATAAAAACATAAAGAAAACATAAAATTAAAATACTTGCATACAATACATAGGTATAATAACTATAAATATACCTATATAGATAATACAACTATTTATTTAAATGTATATAATATATCAGAAAAATGAAATAAAAATATATTTAAGTATAAAAAATAAGTTATAAATATATAAAACAATAAACAAAATCAATAAAATTAAAAATACAAAATAAAAATAAAAGATTAAAATATATGGATGAATATACCTGTATATAGCCCATAAAAGGTAACTTGTAATTTTAAACCTTGAAGTAAATAAAAATAATTTAAAATAACAAATATTTTTATATTTTATAATCTAAAATCAATAAAATCAATTATTATTTTTTTATTGATTTTTAAATCTTTTCTAGGATGCTTTTTCCTGGTTGGTCCACGTGGACCAACCAGGTGGCTTAGGGAGTTGACCCGCGGTCAGCTCTCTGGACCTAGTCCCTATAGCAAGCCAGATTGAATTTTCCCTCGATTTCTTCGAATTTTAGAGGCCACACCTTGCATCCTCTCATGTCGAGCCCTTATCATTTTTTCGCCTCGTATATTGGTGATTCACGCCCAAGTCTTTTCTTGGGTTGTGAATCACTGATCGAGTCGTTGTCCTTCGATCTTTGAGCCGCCCTGACCATCCTATTAAAAAACCCCTCTTCTCTTACCTTCAAACTTTGAACCCTCTTTTGAACTAGCCTGGATCCCTTGTTGTGTGTTCCGGACTGGAGGCGTGATCAGCCTCCTCCAGCCTGCGAGCGGAGCTCAGGAGAGGGCCGAGGAGCGGCTTCCACCATCTCCAGCCAAGGTTGGCTGTTGAGGTAGCATCTTTGGTGTTCAGCCATCGAAGTCCTTTCTTTTACCTGTTTTCTTGCACTTTTTTGTTTAGCATATCCTTTGGATTAGCCCCCGCATTTCCCTTCATTTTTCTCCCGTCGAATCACCCCGCTACCCCCTCACCGGAGCTTGCTCCGACGAGCTCCTATTTGCTCCACACACCACCCTATCCATCCTCTCTTGCCCTGGGAGCCCTCTCATGGCGTTTGTGTGCTTCATTTGTAGGTCCCAGGTGCCAAGGGACCCTCCTGGGGGTCGTTTTGCTGAGGCCCAAGCCTCCTGGAGCTCTCCTCCCTCTCTGATCACCGTAGTGATGCTCTGGCGGTCTACCCGCCATTTTGAAGCTGTTGTTTGCTCTAGGAGGCTTCTAGAAAGCTTTGGGGACCATCGGAGGATCTTCTGGTCGTCGAAGAAGTGCGAATCGCCCATCCAAATCTCGTCGGAGACCAATTCTTCACTAGATCATCCAAGATTATCCTTTGTCGTTGGATCATCGCCCGTTCGTCGTGAAGAGCAGCTGCCGTTGGATCAGCCCCTGCATCAATCGTCGGATCTTCCAGGGTCATCTAATCCTAGGCGTTCCTCTACAAAGGGGTATCGTCGCTCCTCGTGTTGACGCGTGTATAAGTGAGGAGCGTCGGTCGTTCGATCAACAGACGTAGGTATTTTACTGATTAACCCTAGCCCATTTTTGAATTTTGATATTAATATTTAAACTTTCCTCGTCCGTTCATATATTTTGTAAAATTTTCATATCGCTTCCTCAGGTTTGTGTTATTCGTGTATCAGTCCCTATCAGGTCACGTGCCCCGTGCATGTGAGTTTGGTGATCTTATAAAAGTAACCCTATGGGTTTTTTATTTTAATATTCGGCCCTGTAACTTTTTAATTTAGTTATAATTTTCTGGAAAATTTACACTCAGACCCTCAGACTTTTACATATTCACAAAAATACCCCTGTTTGTGTGTATTTTATCTTCGTTTCTAGTATTTATTTCATGCATCTGTAAAAATTAAAAAAATCTCCAAAATAGGCATAAGTCCTTATTGCATTGCTCTATCATGCAATATTTTTATTTTACATTTTGAACCATTTTGTTATTTATAAAAAATCAAAAAGTGTCATTTTCGTCGCTGTTTGCATTAGAAAATGCATAAAAATTATAAAAACTTTTTGAAAATTCTCAAAAAAACATAGTCTGTGTATTTTGGTATTTTGGACCTTCAGACAAAAATCACTAAAAAATATAAAAGAAAACGCATAAAAATTAACCCCTAAAATCTTTATAAAAAGATTAAAAATTCTTAAAAAAATCCTAAAAATCTATTTTCTATTTCTAAATTTTATCTATTTTATTATCTTTATTTTAAAATTAATTTGGAGAATTTTTGTTATTATTTACTATTTTTCATCTCCATTCTAATCTCGAATATTTATTTATTACCTGTTTTGAGTATTTTGGATTTTCAAAATACCAAAAAAATTAGCAAAAATATAGAAAAGTCACAAAACATTAGAAAATTTTAAATTCAGAAAAGGATTTTATTTCTTGAATTTTGCTTATTTTTACCTATATATATTATCTTTCTTTTCCTTATATATATCTTATTTTATAATTTAAAAGAAAAAGAAATTTAAAATATAAAATATAAAAAGAAAATTAAAAATCAGAAAATTAAAAATCAAATATAAAAATATAAAATCAAAAATAAAATAAAAATTGAAAACCCACAAAAAATAGCACATATAGACAAATACATCACATTCATTTTTGTGCAATTTATCGCCTCGATCTACCTGTTTGCTTCCTATGTTCGATACTCTACACATACTTGCATCTATACACATCTTTGTTATAGAGTTATAATAAATTTTAACTCCGCGTCGCTTTACATTGTTTGATCATTTTTATGGGTTAATTGTTGTCTGAATTAGGGTGGGTTAATTGTTGTCTAAATTAGGGTGTCGTGCGAGGTCAACTCGACGATTGGATTTCTCACCTTGTGAGACTTCTAGACCTCCATAAAATCCTTGTTCAACAACAAGGTGAGACAAGGAATCAATGGGAGTTAGACATGGATGAGGAGATGAACTCTCTCTCAAGAAATAAAACGTGGGATTTAGTCCCACTATCGAAGGGAAAGAAGGCTCTGCACAACAAATGGGTGTACAGGGTGAAGGAGGATGTTGATGGTTCCATTAAATACAAGGCTCGACTAGTGGCGAAGAGCTTTTAGCAGAAAGTAGGAGTCGATTTCACGGAGATATTTGCACATGTTGTAAAGGTCTCAACCATAAGACAGTTTTGAGCATTGTTGCAGCTGAGAACCTACATTTGGAGCAACTAGATGTTAAGATAGAATTTCTCCATGGAGATCTTGAGGAGGACATCTATATGCAACAACCAGAGGGCTATGTAGCTACTAGAAAGGAAGACATGGTATGCAAGCTAAAAAAAGCCTTTATGGCTTGAAGCAGGCACCGAGACAATGGTACAAAAAAGTTTGATGATTTCATGACAAATACAAAATTCCGCAAATGTCATGCTGACCATTGTTGCTACTTCAAGAAGCTTTGTATATCTTACATCATTTTATTATTGTATGCAGATGACATGCTTGTTGTAGGCTCCTGCAAGGAAGAAATAACAAATCTGAAGGCAATACTATCTAAGAAGTTTGAAATGAAGGATCTAGGTCCTGCAAAGAAAATCTTTGGAATGCAGATTAGCAGAGACATGAAGAACAAGAAGTTGAGATTGTCTCAATCAGATTACATCGAGAAGGTACTTGAGAGATTTAATATGAAAAATGCAAAATCTACTCTAACACCTTTTGGGAGCCACTTCAAACTTTCAAAGGAGAAAGAACCTACTACGATGGAGGAGCATGAGTACATGTCAAAAGTACCCTACCAATCTATTGTTGGTAGTTTGGTGTACGCAATGATTTGCACATGACCGGACATCTCCCATGCAATGGGAGTTGTGAACAGATTCATGGCAAATCCTGGCAAGGAACATTGGGAAGCTGTGAAGTGGATTCTACGTTATCTGAGAGGTACCTCTAACGTGGCATTGTGTTATGGGAACAATAACATTTCCATTCGAGGTTTTGTGGACTCAGATTTTGCAGGAGATATTGATGGCAGGAAAAGCACAACAGGGTATGTTTACACTGGGGAGTGGAGCCATTAGTTGGATTTCTAGGCTCCAGAAGATAGTGACCATCTCGACCACAGAAGCAGAATATGTGGCGGCAACAGAAGCTTGCAAGGAAATGATATGGTTGAAAGGTCTAATGAAAGAACTGAATAAAGAATGTAAAGATTGTCAATTATCCAGCAATAGTCAAAGTGCAATTCATCTTGCAAAGAATTCCATCTTTCACTCGAGGACTAAGCACATTGATGTGAAATACCAGTTCATTCGGACGCAGCTAGAAGATGGTCAATTTAAGTTGAAGAAGATCCACACATTAGAAAATCATGTTGATATGTTCACAAAGTCTGTAACAATAGAGAAGCTGGAGACATGTTCAGCTTCTATTGGTCTTCAATCATAAAAGACAAGGGAAAGCTCACACCAGGACTATTGAAGATGTGGTGTGTACCACAAATCAGTCTTCAAGTGGGAGATTGTTGAGATTTATCCTGTGAAGACTGATTGGTTGAATACAAGTGGAGAGCATTGCTGATGTGGCTGATCTCCCTCCTACATTCTGATTGGTTGGGAGCTCTTGTGTTGGATTGCTGAGGTGTCTGATATGCCTCCTGCATTCTGATTGGCTGAGAGGTATTGTGTTGGATTGCTGAGATGTTTAATCCACATCCTGCATCCTGATTAGCTGAGAGTTAATGGCGGGGATTGTTGAATGCTTGGTATTCTTTTGTTTTAGTATAAAAGGAGCCATGCGACACCACATATTGTATCCCAACATCATTCAAGCAATAGTAGAGAGAGTCTGGTGTGAGCAAGTGGAGTAGGCACATTGTCGAACCACTATAAATCCTCGTCTTATGCGATTGTGCATGTTTTCTTCTTCGATTATGGTTATAGTCGTGTGGTGCTTGATCAGATCCGTCCCCAACATTTATATCATTTGCGACGTATTTTGACCGTCGTAAATGATGCACATTATAGTATTGTCTCAACCAAAGTCAAGGGAAAGTACTTGATCTGGATCACCTCCTATGTGATGCCATAAAGTATCACTGTCCCATACATTTGCTAAATCTCATGAGATGTAGGTAAGGTTCTTAATGATCTTTAGCGTGAAATTTCACAACATTTGAACGAATTCTTCCTCAACTAAAAATATCAATGGAAATTCAGGCTGGATGGTTGATGAACCTATGATTTATCTACACTATACTAAAATTTATCCTTAATCTGATAAAAAACACAAGAATTCCACATAAAATAACAAAGTAATAAAATAATATTGGTAATGGACTAATTGTATATTAACTTGTAAATAAGTCTAAGAAATAAAATCCAATAAAATCTCAAAAATAAGGAATTAATTCTTTATATATAATCATATGTATATCTTGTACAATCTTCCATGATTTTTAGTAAATCTGTGTGAAGTTCAAATGGTACGAAATCAGCGTTATTGTGTACAATAAATCCAAACTATAGTTTGTGACATGTAAGGATAAATATGATTTTCTACACCATACAGTCTCCTATGAAACTCATGTTTAAATTAATGTGCTTTAACTATATACAAAATAAGATTAAATTCAAAGGAATAAGAGTTCATATGTGAAACCTAGATATTGGGACATTAGTGTATATTATAGTACAATTGTTTTACTTGTACTTATTATTTCATGCATATATTTTAATATTTAAACCTATTTCCTTTTTCATTTCTCTTCTTTAGTTTGAGTTTTAACTAATTAAAAAAAATCAAAAGCCAAAAAATAGAAAAGTAAAGAAAAAAGTAGAACAACATTATATATTGACCTTAGCATGTAGGTAGATAAAACATTCCCCTTATTTATGTTCACTTTTTCTTAAAAACTAAAAAAATCCAAAAAAGTTGGATTGATGTGTAAATATCGTACTAATATTTTATAAAATTCATATTATGTGCATATTATTAAGAGAAAAATAAAAGAAAAATGTAAAATCCCAAAAAATCGTATATTTTCTACCCATAAAAAAGTAAAAAAATCTATTTTTTGAATATAACCTATTTTGGTTTTGAAGTCTTCATAAATATTGTAGATATTACTTTTTTCCCCCGACTGACATGCCTCAATCAAAGCTAGGTCAATACAGCAAAGTGGCGCTTCTGTATTTGTTCTACCTTACCAACTCACTCTTTCTTTGAGCATAGACAATTATAGAACCATGTCCTTTCATCCGATCTCCACCCATTATCCGAGGCCACATCATCTAAGGTTAGTTGACCTGCTCGGACAATGGCTTCTCCAACCTTCCACCCTCTCGCAATAGACAAACCCACGTCCGTCTAACATCTCCGTCATGCCATCACCTTGTGTACCATATTCTTCCTCCTCCTCCTCCTACACATCTTCAGTTGGACTCAACCTACAATCGACCTCGCTCCTCACCTCACCGCAATAACCATCACCATTAGACATCAACTAAATCAAAAAACTCTCTCTCTACTCACTCACACCCATTTCTACGTAATCGTCTGAGTAACAAATAACCATCCACACCTCCATTTGTTGTTGGACATGCGAGCCCACGGCAAGCCATTATGCAATAAATGTTATTGAAAATATCATTCCCTAATCTGAAATGATGAATAACTAATTTGCATAATAGGTCCCTTAGTACAATTAGGGTAATGTACCGTGGCCATCTTGATGATCATACAACTGTTGATTCAATTGTTGAATCATAAATGTTGGTGCTTGGATGAATATCTAAAGAGTTAGATTGAGGACTCATCAAGCACCATCAAATGATCATTAAGAAATGATCTCGAGCCTGAGTAGGAGATGGTAATTTTTCCTCTAATGGGTTGATATCTAACCGACCTCTAGATTCATGTACTCTGCATAGGAATAGATATTTGGAGGTGCTAGATAAGTTAGGTCAAAGAGTTGACTTAACGAGATCGAGATAACAAAAGACCTATGTCGTATGATGTCACAATATAGGCACGCATCCTCTGATCGAAGACATATGTGTTACTATATATTTGAGTATGTACATTGGGCAAACCGATAGGTTGATGGCCTAATCAAGGTCTAAACACCGTCGCGTTAGTGTGCATACAGGGGCATATGAGTGATATGATCTCTCAAAATGGATCATACAGGTTCATTTACTGAACCGGAAGACATGATCTCACTCATGAGATATTGGAAATCAAATTCCGTACATGGTCATCTCGCTTTGGAAGCTTGACTGAATTTGTAGGTTTGATATATGCTTTTCGAAAGTATATGATCAATACTTGGGTAAGATATAGGCTTTAGGAAAGCATATGATCGATACCAAATCCCCATTGGAAATTTGTGAATTACATTCACAACCCAAAATAAAATGTAAATTACATTATCAATAAATTACCCAATGTGAATTCAAGTCACATCAACATTTAAATTTCAAATTTTATTTACAAACAGCTCTCTCTTTTATATTATAAATCACATTTATAATATATATGAATTATATGGATAGTTCTATCCACATTATTCATATTCTTGATAATCAAATCATATTTAATTATCTAAGATCTCAAATCTCATGCACTCAAATAATATGAATCTCATTCACATTATTCATGATAATTAAATCACATTTAATTATCCATTTCTCATGTGCTCAAACAATATGAATCACACTCATATTATTTACAATAATTAAATTGTGTTTAATTATCTATTTTGCTCAATGCTCAGATATAATATCAATAATGAAATTATTCTTGGACTCCTTCAAGAATAATCTATTTCTCCGCGGATACTTGGAGATAAGGACAAGGTGATTGTGTGTTTCACATACAGTGACTTGGATATTGAGATCATATATCAAATCCAGATCTTGTGGACCTCCCATAGATGTTTGATTAAATAAAAACCGTAAATCTAATCTTTTCATTGAATCTGAATCATATTCAGATGACTGTCCAACATTTGGATCAAGATCAGATTATTTCTCTATTGAGAGGAGTCACTAAAATCCAAACTCATTTCATCACTCACTAGGAATAGAAGCATCATGGTTACACAATCGTTTATGATCACATCACCCTTAGGTATTCCTAATACCCGTACATCCTGCATAATGGAAAACCTAGAATAAACCCAAAGTTTTAGATCTCATTTAGATTGTCTCCTTCTGGGCTTCATCATTAAGTTTATCATGGAGCAAGTGTCTTCCATGAAATAAGGATGAGAAAGCCACCTTCCTCATTAAGAGGGTGGACGACCACCATAGTCGTAACTTATGGAAGGAGGCTTGACTCCTTCCAATTATCTCCTTGGATAATTGATTTAATTGAAATTAATTTATATTGATTATTATTCAATAAATATTAAATTAAATTTATTGTATTTTACAACAAAATCATGGCCATTAAAAGAAAATAAATCAATGTGAACCACTGGATTGTGTTATCCATGGATTGGGATCCATGGACTCCCAAATTATTATATAAGAAGAGGCAATCCTAGCTCTTCTCTACACAATGGAAATTATACTCTCTCTCTCTACACGCCAAGTCTCTCTCTCTCTCTCATTGTGGTTGTCCACCTTGATTCCCTAGAGAGAGATCATCGTAGTCACCGTCACGTCGTTGTGTTGCCGCTTCGACCGCTCGTGGATCTCCATCTCCTTTGGTGTGCCTCACTCATGAAGAAGACATCAGATCTCGTAAGATGAGATCAAGAGATTCACTGCCTGGACCATTAACATGGATTGCGAGGAGCACGTATTTCATCAATGTGCTCGCAAGCATCTCCTCCATCAGATTAGACTTGAGACAGGAGGTCTCTTCATTTAGAGACTCGATTGCGACCACACTTTAAAAGATAAACCTAATACTTGTTTGTGTTTTAGAAGAAATGATTCAGGAAGTGTTCTTGGATCATTTGATTTCATCGTTTGAGAATTTTAAATTCTTGCTGTCTTGAGCAACTAGTACGGCTAGTTGCTCCCAATCGCATACGATGCGATGCTCACGCTTCTGTGATGCGTTTAAGGATTTTTTTCATATACTTCAAGTGGCATCAGAGCCATAGGTTAGAGGTTTAAGATATGATCCTTAAACCAAAGATGACTTGGGTAATTTTCATTGTACGAGCTTTCATCGCATTTTGTTCACGCAACCCCATTTTGTGTAATTTTTTCGCACTATTTAAATATGTTTAAACTCGAAATTAACGATTATATTACGTTCTTATTAAATAAGGAAACTATGGAACTTGAGTTTGCGTGATTTAGAATCTGTTTGCTCAAGTTATGGTCATTTTAGTGAACATATATCCACTTTTTTGGGCGAATCTTGATGTAATAAAGAGTTAATTACGTCATTAAAATACATAAAAATGTGTGAAAAACACTTGGGTTCTGTTATAAATCGAATTGGCAAATCAAAGAAACTTAATTTGTATGATTTGGATTTAAATTGATTGAGATATGCTAATTTTAGTAAGTAGGGGTCATTGTTGAAAATTACTTTCCCAATCGAGAATCTTGTGATTGTCATTTAATCAACTAGTAGAAAGTTAATTGTTATTGTCCTAATATAATTGTTGATAAATATTTTGTTAAATATTTAAAGATGATTATTTCCTTAAATGATATTACCTTAACCAAAATTGATTAGATATGATCTAGATCACAATTTGTTATATCAATTCCAACAAATATTAGTACTTGACTAGGAATGGGAATTTATTTAGCAAATTTTCTTGTAATATTATCAAAAAGATTTTGATGAATATTATATATGGTATAACTTCGGTTGAAAAACCGATTATCATCTCAAATACAAAATGATCAAATCACATTATCCTGACCTGAGACGGATATGGTGTCTAGTCTGCGATCATTAAGGGTAGCAGGTTGCTTTGTGAGCGGTCTATCTCACTCTCGTCGGTACTAGCATGACAACGGGTAAGGATAATAATTGAAGAGATCATGATGTATTTTTCTAATTATTAAAATTTGAATAATACATATTTTGAGATTATACCATCCTTTAAGTAATAATCAAAATTGTTTGTTGATTGATTGATTGGATTGATAATTGATTTAATATGATTAAATGAATTAGATCTAAGTATGCATTCTATTATGAATAGAGTTGTAATTCCTTTAGAAGAATTAATTATGTAAATATGATTTATAATAATTAATTAGAATTTGAACACGATATGGAGGATCACATAAGTGACATCCATGGTCTTCCATCAAGACAAAGGGTTCCGTCGCCAGGGATTGTATGTAGGAGGCGCTTGTCCAAAGTGACAGCTCCTGCATACAAGTGCATCTGGTTCGAGCTCTTTGTCTCTCGAAAGAGTAAGACCGTATGTGTATATGCGTAGTGACCCCAATATTGGTTCTTCATATCATTGGGGCGATATTGGATTGTGCATAACGAGTGATATTCCTGTTGACGGTTGGTTCAATTATGACAGGTCAACATTACCTTAGGAGTGGTGGATCCGGGTGTTAAAGATTGAATTGGGAAATGCAAGTTGGACTTGCAAGGCGAAATGAGTTCTCGCTTCTTTTTATTTGAGTTACAGTTTCTCATATTATTGGGATGTAATAAAAATAAGAAAGGAGATCCTAGATCTTGCTTGAGATATAATGGTGAGTCTATCTCTTACATTGAAAGTGAATAAGGGAATAAAATTCTAGTGTTGATAAGGCAAGACAACGTTGATATAAAATTCCTAAATCAAAATAAAATATATATTTATATTAATGCAAATTTCTTATTTTAGATAACCTACATCAAACCCACTCTATACTATACTAAATAACAACCAGTAAATTCTAATGAATGCAGTTGGACATATAATGCATGTGGTTGCAATATACAACTTTCCTCATACTAATGAAAGATGACAATTAAATAGACAATAAGACAACAACCTAGGGTTCGTGTGTCTCTATAATCTTGATCTCTCATTAAGTGTGCTTTAGAAGTATTGTGTCGATGATGATCGTAATTATTTAAAATCCTTATAAAATCTAAGATGATGTTTTATCATACATGTGTGCTCTCGACATTTAATCACAATGACATGGTTCAATGCATTATACAGAATGATGGCTCAATAAGCGATGATTTACTCAAAATATTTGAGTACATAGATGAACCAAGTCATTCATGAAGCTTCATAATATCCATATTGTATGAATTGAATGAAGCATGTATAAATGTTGAAATACTCTTATTTTGAAATCTTTGAATTAAACATAAGAAATCCTTCATCTTAAGCAATGATTGTTTATAGATGAAGAAAGCGCAGAGAAATCATGTGTTTGACCCAAGTAAGAAGGAAAGTCAAAGAGTTGACTATACTTCTATGACTTCCATATGACATCCAAAGAGTTGTATGAATGCCAATACTGCAATAAGCTAATGTATTGATAGTATGACTATCTAGACTATCAAGGATCCTTAGAGAAGGACTCGAATATCGTATTTCATCATTGAAATCAATTTACTTATTAAATAAGATCAAAGTCTAGCAATTGTATCCCATTATTCTAATAACACTTGCAATTGGTTGCACATGTTTTTTAGAAGACTAGAAAATTTGATCATGAGATTTAATAGTCGTTCACTTGGATATTGATGCAATTGTTGCAACAATCTCCATTTGATATATATACTGCATATTTTCAGTGGGAGAGCCCTTAGTCTTTGAGAATGTCTCTATGACCTAGATATTAGAATACACTCATTGTTTATTTCTAAAGGTTGGAAATAAACATGAATTCTGGAATAGACCTATCATAAAAAGTTATGATGATATATTTCAGATAGTAATCTAGCATCTAGAGAACTCTAGTGAATTAAAAAATTAATGAGTGGCTCATTAACATTTCTAGATATTGAACAATTAAACCTTAAAAGATCAATAGGAGGATGAAGATCATTTGATAATGATCTAGCATCAAGCCTTGGACATATGTCTATTGATATGATCAATAGACTAGTAAGATGTCGAACTTTTGATCGTCTGAAGGTTCAAAACTTACATACTTATGAATAGTACTTCAAACTAAAAATGTCCAATACACTCTTCTCTGGGAATGATGTAAGATGCCAAGGTATTCAAGATCTCATACATATTGATGTATGTGGATCATTTATATCAAAATCAACATTAATGATATGTGATATCAATTGACACTTTTTGTTATATGGGATTTCTTTCCTTCATATTAGAAACTTTTGAAGTGTTCAAAGATTTCACAATTTGATTTAGAACCAAAGTTTGATGGAAAATAACATGAATTTGATCTAACTTAGATAGTCAGTACTTATTAGATGAATTCATGGAATACCTTTTAGAGAAAGGAATATCATTCCTATCTCAATCCTCCTATTGCACCTAAACTCAATAGAGTTGTAGGGAGATACAGTTAGATCATGCATGACATGATTTGATCAATGATGAATATTAGCATAATTATCTCTTAGTTTTCATGTATATATGTAGTAGAGACTACTATATGTATACTTAATAAGACTCCATGCAAATCCAAATCCGAACAACCTCATAAGTTATAGTTTTGGAACCTAGCCTAGTGTTGGACACTTGAGGATTTAGGGTTGCTTGGATTCATAACTTTGTCATGGAAGCAACTAAGCTGGAATCTAACACTAGAGAGTGATGCTTCATTAGGAAAATAAAGGATTGTATTGGATATCTATTTATGACCTTGAGATTCTTAAAAGAATTCATCTCCAAGGATATGATTCTTAGAGGACAACTTTCTTGAGAATCAAGATGAAAATGAAGTGAAGGAATTCATTTAATCTCGAGAAGTTAATGAGACTCCTAAAATAGAAAACTAAAAGGACAATTAAAGATGAAATATTCATACCACTTCAAATTAGTTTGAGGATGGATTCCATGTGTAAGTTAAGTCTGACAAGATGAAGCTTCTGAGGATCAAGACATGGAAATATGGATCTTAGCAATAAAGTATAAAGTAGACTTCATATACAAGTGTTGTATATGGACCCTCGAGGATCAACCCATATGGATAAGACATGTTAAGGTGTAAATGGATCTTCAAGAGAAAGAGGGAAATTGATGAGAATGTAGAGACCTTCAAAGCACGACTCATATACACAAGATACACACGAAGAAAAGACATCTCTTGCGATGAGACTTGCTCTTCAATGGACATGCTTAAACCCATCAGAATATTTCTAACAATAGCTGCACAACTTGACAATGACATCTGCAAGATGGAAGTAATGATTGCATTCCTTTATGAATTCCTCACCGAGGATATTCATATGAAGTAGCCCCAAGTCTTTATAGTTGAGGAATGCAAAGTGTGTAAGAGAACTCCATCGATGGACTCAAATAAGTTTCCAGTGGTCGGAACATCATGTTTGATGTAAAGGTTATGATTTGATACAAAATCATGATAAACCATGTGAATCTTAGTGGGAGTGCCACTGTGTCCATCATGATAAATGTAGATGAAATTCTAATCATTTGGAATGATATAAGAATGAGAATAAGTATTTTATAATATGTCTATTCCATACCTTGAGACGTGATCTCAAGAATCTCTTATATCTTGGTTCTTAAGATATTCAGAAGCATAGAGAAGAGGGTATTGAAAGTATCACATTAAGTGGTACACCTTGGACATGTTCCATTCCTGAAAAACCCCAACGAAGGCTTCCTTCCCTTAAAATATGGTATTGACCTATCTCAAGGGATAACACCTCAAAGAGTTGAGGTAGTAAATGTTAAAACTGTTTGCCTTTGTGCATCAGTTATGAGAAGCCGAGTGTATGCTAGATGTGTGCAAAAGTTAGAGGTCTGCCATGTAGCGGGAGTAGTAAACTATTACTAATCCTACCATAGAAATAAAAATTTTATTACAGTAATAACAATATTTTCAAAGAGGACAAGACTTTCGAGATAGTGATCTCTAAGTCTTCTCTTCAAAACTTAAGACTTTACAGATAGTGATCTAACAGGTCTTAACTGCAAATGCCTTAGGAGATATAGATCTTCAGGAATAAGGGCATTCTAATAAGGATAATAGAAGTTACGTACTGGTTATAATGATTATTGAGTCGTAGTGTCAAAGACACTATAACTGTTTCAAAAATGAGTATTAGTTGCATAAGATGCAACATTCGCATTGGATGCGAGCACTGTTACTAGGAGATATGCAAGTGTCGTAAAAGGACTTGGCGTAGTCTCTTATGAATAAAGTGACTAGTCAGCTTACCTAGCTATATTTCTAAATAGCTTATGATCGTCACATGCGCGTGGGTTTAAAGATTAGCCTATTAATAGCTCTTCAGGCTAGTGGGAGATTGTTGGATATGCGAGCCCACGACAAGTCATTATGAAATAAATGTTTTTGCAAATATCATTCCCTGATATGAAATGAAGAATAGCTACTCTGCATAATAGGTCCCTTAGTACAATTAGGGTTACGTACCATAACCATCTTGATGACCATACAACTGTTGATTCAATTGTTGAATAATAGAAGTTGGTACTTGGATGAATATCTAACGAGTTAGATTGAGTACTTAACAAGCACTGTCAGATGATCATTAGGAGATGATCTTCAGCCTGAGTAGGACATGACAATACTTTCTCTAATGGGATGATATCTAACCGACCTCTTGATGCATGTCCACTGCATAGGAATAGAGATTTGGAGGTATTAGATAAGTTAGGTCAAAGAGTCGACTTAACGAGATCGAGATAAACAAAGACCTATGTCGTATGTTGTCACGATATAGGCACGTATCTTTTGACCAGAGACAGATGTGTTAATATATGTTTGAGTATGTATATTTAGTAGACCGATAGGTTGATGGCCTAATCAAGGTCTATACACCAGCACACTGGTGTGCATACAAGGGTATATGAGCAATGTGATCTCTCAAAGGGATCATACAAGTTCATTTATTGAATCGGAAGACATGAGCTCACTCACGGGATATTGGGAATCAAATTCTGTGCACAATCGTCTCGCTTTGGAAGCCTGACTAAATTTACAGGTTTGATATATGCTTTTGGAAAGTATATAATCAATACTTAGGTACGATATATGCTTTTGGAAAGCATATGATCGATACCAAATCCTAATGATCAAATGAGAAACTTAATGATGAAACTCGAAAGGAGACAGTCTAAATGAGATCTAAAACTTCGGGTTTATTCTAGGTCTTCCAGTATGTAGGATGTACGAGTATTTGGAATACCTGAGGGTAATGTAATCATAAATGATTGTATAACCATGACACTTCCATTCCTAGGGAGCGATGAAACATGTTTGGATTTTAGTGACTCCTCTCTATAGAGAAGTAATATGATCTTGGTCACAAATGTTGGACAGTGTTCTGAATGTGATTCGGATGCCATGAAAATATTGGATTTACGATTTTGATTTAATCAAACATTTATGGGAGGTCCGCAAGATCTGGATTTGAGATATGATCTGAATATCCAAGTCACTATACATGGAATGTACAATCGCCCTGTTCTTATCTTCAAGTATCTGCGGAGAATACACATTATTCTTGAAAGAGTTCAAGAATAATTTCATTGTTGATATTATATCTGAGCATTGAGCAAAATAGATAATTAAATATATTTTAATTATTATAAATAATATGAATATGATTCATATTATTTGGACACATGAGAAATGGATAATTAAATGTGATATAATTATCATGAATAATGTGAATGAGATTCAAATTATCTGAGTACATGAGATTTGAGATCTTAGAAAATTAAATATGATTTAATTATCAAGAACATGAATAATGTGTATGGAACTATCTGTATAATTCATATATATTATAAATATGATTTATAATATATAAGAGAGGTATTTATAAATTACATTTTCTATTTAAATGTTGATGTGAATTGCATTCACATTGGACAATTAAATGTTGATGTGAATTACATTTTATTTTGGGTTGTGGATGTAATTCATAAATTTCCAATGGCGTGATTGCATTATTCATAAAATAATTATGAATATTTGTGTGAATAAATTTGCAACAAATGTTGTTGCAAATTATGGAGAAAATCATGGAGCAAGTGGCTTCCATGAAATAAGGAAGAGAAAGTCACCTTCCTCGTTAAGAGGGTGGACGACCACCATAGTCCTAATTGGATTGGTGGTCGCCCCCCCTCTTATGGAAGGGGGCTTGGCTCCTTCCTATTATCTTCATGGATAATTGATTTAATTGTAAATAATTTATCTTAACTATTATTCACTATACTTATAATTAAATTAAATTAATTATTGTTGTGTTTTTACTATAAAATCATGGCCATGAAAAGAAATACAAATCAATGTGAACCATTGGATTTGTGTTGTCCATGGATTGGGATCCATAGACTCCAAAATATTATAAAAGAAGAGGCAAGCCTGGCTCTTCTCTAGACGATGGAAAATATGCTCTCTCTCCCTCTCTCTCTCTACACGTTGAGTCTCTCTCTCTCTCTTATTGTGGTCATCCACCTTGATGCCCTAGAGAGAGATCGTCGTAGTCGTTGCCACGCCATTGTGTTGCCACTTCGACTGCTCGTGGATCTCCGTCTCCTTCTATGAACTTCGCTCGTGAAGAAGACATCGGATCTCATGAGACGAGATTAGGGGATTCACCGCTTGGACCATCAACATGGATTGTGAGGAGCACTATTTCATTAACGAGCTCGCAAGTGTCTCCTCCGTCAGGTAGGACTTGAGAGAGGAGGTCTCTTCGTTTAGAGACTCGAACACAACTATGCTTCAAGAGGTAAACCTAATACTTATTTGTGATTTAGATGGAACAATCTGGAAAATATTCTTGGATCATGTGGTTTCATCGTTTAAAAATTTTAAATTTTCGTTGCCCCGAGCTACTAGTATGACTAGTCGCTCACGATCGCATACGATGCGATTCTCACGCTTCCGTGATGTGCTTAAGGACTTTTCCATATCCTTCATTTGCCCCTACCCACCTATATAATACATGGCTATAGAACTTGTCTTCAAGATGATAGTGTGTGAGTCTCCGTTCAAGGCGACCACCTCTATGGCGATATCCAAAACTCATGATAGGCTTTGTTACATAGGTGTTTGATCTCTATTGAGCTTCGGAGATTTTCTGTTAAATCTCTTTGAGGTGACAATTGTAGGAGAGATCTAAAATATCATCAAGTGAGAGGCAATCTTGTGCACTCATGAGGCGAGATGCACAGTCACTGAGGTGGCCGCTCACGATCGACGATAATCTCAATAGTTAACCTATAGTAAATAATAATAAAACTATGCAAAGCAAAGTGGGGTCAAATTTTATTATAAAGCCTACAAATAAGGGTTCGTTTGGTTGCAGGGTTGGACAGGGTTGGGTTGGGCAGGGGTACCCCTGTGAATAGTAAACTGTGAGGAGGAGAACCCTGTTTGGTTGCAGGACCAACCTAGGTTGGGCCAAGCCAACCCTGCAACCAAACGAGCCCTAAATGTGTGTAGTGGTCAAGTACAAGGAGGGTGTCGAACACAAGGAACAAACTAGTGTAGCAGGTATTATTATTTATCTCTAAATAATGTATGTATTTTATATATTAAGTTGCACGCTATTTACTTAATGTTTTTATGGGGTTTTTAATTAATTATTGATTTTTTATTTTTTTATATTATATATATTTATTTAAATTTTTTATTTAATTTTTTTATATTTTTCTTATTTTTAATTGCTTTTCTTTTTAATATATATTAAGTATATATATAGAGGGGGGGGATGGAGAGCTTGCACCATGGTGCATGTTACTCTATATGTACCGGTGTAAAAAACATCAATTATATTTTATTTTTTAAATGAATTCATGTGAGATTTATATCACTATATATTACCAAGATGTCGTTCAACATTCAAGTTAATTCATGACTTCTAACTCCGCCATCAAGACTGTCAAATTTTAACGATATAGAAATTGTTGAAATTAAGTTGTCCATATAGACATGTTAAGAATGTCTGTTTTACACGAAATTTGAAACACATCTTCCACTACTAATAATAAGTAAATTCCACATGCTTTCATTTTAAAAAATAATATATAATGGCCATTTTTGGTATCGGTGCATATACAGTTACAAGCACCTTGGTGCAAGATTCCCATCCTCACATATATGTGGGTGTATGTGTACGCGTGTGTGTGTAATAATATGTATAATATAGGTAGTGTCGTCCTTGATATTTCATGGGCCCTAGGCAAAAGAAAAAAAATAGGCCCTTAAAATTTTTTTAATAAGAGCAAATTGTCCCTAGTGTGTTTACCATCAAGTATAAAATGAAACATTCTATTTTCGAGGAACAATCAACCCTTATATAATCTCATTAAATTTTTGACTCTAGCATTGAGTTATTCACCGAAAATTCGAATTTATAGTAGGGATGAAAACGGATACGAATATTATCCGAATATCTGCTTACCGTATTCGAAAAATTACTGGATACAGATATACGTATCCGACTACTAATCGAATATGGATAGAATATGGATATGGATTGTAAAAATTTTCCAAATACGTATGCAGATATGGTAATGACTTGAATATCCGGATCCAGATCTGGATATCCGAATACAATATTTAATATTATTTTATATATGAGTTAATGTAATATACGCCACAACACCATGATATTATTAGCATTATATATAATATAATATAATAATGAGTTTAATGGGGCTGCCCCTGCGACGTTTTCGAAATTTTTTATTTTTTTGAAAAATATCGCCATGTATATTCATCCATATATCCCTCCTATATGCCATTCGAATTTTGTCAGAAATAGAGACTCCTACGGCCTCCATCGAGATGGTGTCGATTTAAAAAATCCTGTTACCGTTAAAAAATGACTGTCTGGATGGAAGTCGTAGGAGTCTCTATTTCTGACGAAATTCGAATGGAGGAGGGATATAGGGATGAATATACATGGCGATATTCTCCAAAAAGAACAAAAAAAAACGTCAAAAACGGCGCGGGAGCAGCCATGTTGGCTTCCCCAAGGGGGCAGCCCCATTAAACTCTATAATAATGGTATCACTAAACTTCTGTTTGTTTGGGAATGGGCACTAACAAAAGTTACAATACCCTATCCCCTCTTTTGCTTCTAGCCAAGGACACATGTTACTTCGACTCTACCTCTTGTCATGATGCAAGTTATTTATATTTCATTGTCGTTTTTTTTTAAAATCATTTTGAACTTTGATAGAAATTCA
The DNA here is from genome assembly GCA_037367405.1 of Ottelia alismoides. Taxonomy (NCBI): domain Eukaryota; kingdom Viridiplantae; phylum Streptophyta; class Magnoliopsida; order Alismatales; family Hydrocharitaceae; genus Ottelia; species Ottelia alismoides. The sequence goes on along the minus strand of JAZKJV010001167.1, from coordinate 855,893 downwards.
ACTCGTATTCGTATGTGGTCTTTATTCTATTCGTATTCGGATTCCATATTTATTGGATCTATATTTGGATTCACTCTTTATTTGATTCATATTCGGATTGGTTCTTTATTCGATCCACATTCGGGGCCGCTCTTTATTTGATCTGTACTCGGATTCGAATTTGTATAGGTATTTTTAAGGATATGATTTCCTTAATGCATATCCGAATCATATCCATATCGGTATTCGATATAGATAAAACGAATATGGATATAGAAATAGGCATATCCAATCTGTATCCTATCTGTTTTCATTCCTAATTTATAGAGGCTTATTTTTCAGTAAGTTGTTTCAATGACAAATTCTATTTTATCCCTAACCTAAAAATTAGATTACATGCAAACCTGGGCCCCTAAAATTAGTGGGCCCTGAATATAGGGTGTATATATGTAATATATATAATATGTCACGACCTCAATTCTGGGCCGTCGGATCCTCTCATAACCCGATCTGATTACTCAGAAATAATTTATTCAATAATCACAACTAACATTCAGAAATATGCTGCAATTAAAAATACTCAGAAGGAAGTATTTCAACACTTTCCCATTCAAAAAATAAAGTTTGCATGATAAATTTTTCCCACCATAATCATTTACACGTACTTCAACTGCAAAGGAAATACACAAAAAGATTACTAACTACCTTACAGAGTAAAGCTACTGTGGTTGGATGGATGATTGTGATGTTAGTTGTCAGGATTATTAAAGTCCTTGTGATGGCTCACTCACACCTATTAGATTTTTCATAAATCATAGGATAACAATTAGCGAATGCTAAGTAATGAAGAAGAGAAAAATAAACAAATGTGTATTTTTTGAAAACTTGTTATCACAAAAAGTTTCATTCGTTCTCATTAGTTTAAGTCATATTCCTTTCTATTCTACATTAAGGATTAGTCCAGGGAAACCCCACCATTTATGGAGTCTGAAGTTGTGGACACTTCAGGATTGAAGATTGCGTTGATCTGGTGAGCTTATGCTGTCGCACGTCGCCTCAACCAATCCTTTAATACTACTCTGATAATTTCCTTTTTTTCTCTTATTATCTAGGGTTTCAAACCCTTAGCCTGACAAACAAAGGAGCACACCGTCCTCGAGGATCTGATTACTTAATACCTCAGGCTAACCTTTAATCACATAACCTAGCGGCTTTAAATACGTGTTATTGTGACCCAGTCGCTATTGAACCACTCGTGACTCCACATGGTACGACCATATCTTCCGGTCATTCAACCCGAATATATTGGCATCTGATACCATGCGTTGCAAATCATTCATTTCGTGTGCACTTATCATAACAGGGCAATTATGTACCACCTAGGTAGGGCAACACCAATACGGATCCCTTCCAACAAACCTATAGGTTGCATGCCCGACATGTAGTTATACTCCCAATAATTCCTAATGTAAGACACGATCATTTTTAGGATCCAACTTAATACACATCAATTCCCACGATGTAATTCTTTCGGTAAGTCTTCGATTTGCATAATCATCAACATTGAGTATAGCCTCACATATGTATTAATTCATTTGTTTATATACTCATATTTATGCTCATTTTAACTTCTAATCCCTAACTTTCCAAGTCATTGCATCAATGTGATGCTTAGACCTTATTTTAGTTGAAATCACAAAGTAACTTTTCACATTTTCTCAAAAATAACCAAATTAGGGTTCTTCGTAACAAGGAGTATAAAATCAGAAAACTCAACAATCTCATATGAAAGCCCAACAACAAAAGGAAGGATTTCATTTTCTAATCGAGCTCTCTCTTGCGTATGTAGTGTTGTGGTGTGGTTCTTTTTCAGAAAGGATGATTTTTTGGCTCCTGAAATGATCGAATTTCATTTTCGTTTCAAAAACACTAAGAACATGCAAAGAATGCGAAGAACGGACAAAGGACACGAAGAACACACGAAGAACGCGAGGAACATATTTTCCTCTTAAAATATCAACAAACCTTCCCCTTATACTGGGTGATATTTTTAGGTAAATTTCAGCAGAGTTTCCCCTGATATCAAGACATATTTCTAGGAAAATTTCAGCAGAGTTTCCCCTTATATCAGGACATATTTCTAAGAAAATTTCAGCAGAAGTTCTCCTTATATCGGGATATTTTTCAAAAGAAAAATGAAAAGAGTTTCCTCTATAAAATCATCAAGAGGAAAGAAACAACGAAACAGAAAGAATATAACAGAACTACAATCAATGGAAAATCGGTAAACACCACACTTCTTAGATGAGTGAAGGTGTGACGGATCATAGGGTTCCCTGACGTGCATAGCCACACACACCTAAGTAGGGTGTTACACAGATTTCTCCTCGAATGACAACAAAAAATTAATCGGAAAGAAAGATGAATCGAAAACAAAGATGAAAAAAAAAGATGAATAAAAAACATAGCTCAAGTTATAGCTTACTTACAAAGCAAACTAAGAGAGGATCATACCTTCCTTCTCCTTATTCTCCCGGCAGTGCTTCGCTAGCACTCCTTCCCCGCCTCCCTCTCCTCCTCCCGACCTCTCGACCCTAGACCTTGGGGTAGTGGAAATCGTAGAGAATGAATGGGTAGGGGGTATTTATATGCTCCAGAAAACCACTAACCATGGTTAGTAAACCATGGTTTAGACCTTAACCGCGGTTAGCAACCCATGATTTTGGCCCATGGTTTTGGCCAAGTCTTATCCAAAACTTAAGGCTTAAGTTAGAACTTTTCAGAAGATTCTAGATTCATTAATGATGCTTATTAACACTAATCATGACTAACTTTTATATAATCGTGATTTATCTTTCACAGCTCATGCTTAACTTTTGCTAACCACTAATTAGTATTCGCTAATGGTCATTAGAGGTCCTCTATCTATCATTAGTTTCTTTAATCATGCTTATTTAATATTAATGACAGTCATTACAGGTTAATAACATCTTAAGCCTCCTTACTTCTCTTTCTTCTGAAAGTCATAACAATTCGAAATGAAGTTCGATTCATACAAAACAAATTCTGTATGTTTCCTCTTGACAAGACGGATCTTATGATTTAGGATCCGATAGACGACCAAGTTCGAGGCTTTATAATTATAACAACCTTAAAAAGGTCTCATCCTCGAGACTTGAAATGCAGTTATAACAACCTTAAAGAGGATTGAAATAATAACAATCTTAAAGAGAATGAACGCCATTTCATTCATAAATAAGATATACAATGCATAGTGTTATCATTCAAACAAATAGGGTATTTTTCTCTCATATCTACCTTATGTTCTCATGTAGCTTCTTCAAACTCTTGGTCCCGCCACAATACTTTAACTAGAGGTGCCTCTTTATTCCTTTACTTCTTGACATCCCTGTCTAGTATTTGCACGGATATTTCTAGGTATGTCAAGTCTGGATCAACATGCAGATCATCATAGCTTATCTTATACTATGGATCTTTAATATACTTTCTCAGATTTGATATATGAAAAGCATCATGTATTGCCGAAATCTATGGAGGAAGTGCAAGTCTATATGTGACTTTCCCAATCTGCTGAATTATTTCAAAGGGATCAACAAACTTAGGTGCCAACTTCCCACGCAAGCCAAACCTCTAAACTCCCTTCACAGGCAACTTTTAGTAATACAAAGTCATCTACTCAAACTCAAGGTCTCTTAGTCTTGTATCACTATAGCTTTTCTGGCGACTCTGAGCAGTTATTAGACTTTTTCAAGCAAGCTCTACAGCTTCCCGTGTCTCCTGAAGTCTATCTGAATCGTAAAGTTTCTTTATCTTGTCCTCTTTCCAAAAGGAGCAGTACACCTTCATCCATAGTGCTTCAAATGGTGCCATGTATATACTTGTATGGTAACTATTGTTGTAGGTGAATTCTGTAAGAGACAAATGTTTCACCCATGATTCTTTCCATTCTAAGGCACATGCTTGTAGCATATCCTCTAATGTTTGAATCGTGCGTTCTTATTGACCATCTATTTTGTGGATGATATGTTGTGTTCAAGCATAGTCGTGTGCATAAGGCTTTCATGAAGTTTTCCCAATAGTGTGAGGTGAATAGTGAATCTCGATTGGAAATTACATCCTTTCGGATGCTATGGAGACGAATCACATGCGTAATATATAACTGAACAAGCTGTATGCAGTGGAAGATAAGCTTATTGGAATAAAGTATGCTACCTTGATCATGCGATCTATTATAACCCAGATACTATCTTTACCACCAGTCGTCTGAGGTAAGCTAGTAACGAAGTCCATAGAAATGCTTTCCCATTTCCATTCATGTATAGGTAGGGATTGCAACAATCCTGATGGCTTTTGGTGTAAAGCCTTTATCTGTTAGCAGGTAAAACATGAATTCACAAACTCAGCAACATCCTTCTTCATTCATGGCCACCAAAAGTTTGAACGGAGATCCTTATACATCTTCGTAATTCCTGGATGAATGGAAATCTAGAGTAATGTGCCTCACGTAAGATTTCCTTCATCGATCCGGGTGTGTTTGGTACACAAACTCTGTGATGGTTATACAGGAACCCAGCTTGTATATGGAATCCATCTATCTCATTCTTCTCAAGTTGTTGTCTCGAGTCTTTAAGGACTGGATCATCCTCCTATCTTGTCTTTATTCTATCCCAGATCTCTGGTTTGTATCAGTTGAGAATAGTTATAGTATCGCCACTACTTCAAATGGGTTCCATTCACTCAACCTTGATAGTAAACCCCAGAAGTGGATATCACTCTTTAACCCAGGTGAATAAGTTTTTCTGCTAAGGGCATCTGCTACGATGTTCTCCTTATCAGGGTGGTAGGAGATGGTGCAATTATAGTCCTTCAACAACTCTAGCCACCGTCTCTGCCTCATATTGAGCTCCTTTTGATCAAACAGATATTTCAAGCTTTTATGATCGGTAAAGATTTCAAAAGTGATACCATAGGGATAGTGTCTCCATATCTTTAAATCAAAGACTACGACATCTAATTCAAGGTCATGTGTCGGGTAGTTCCTCTCATGTGTTTTGAGCTGTCGTGATGCATAAGAAACCACCTTACCATGTTGCATAAGAACTACCCCAAGTACTTCTTTAGATGCGTCAGTGTACACTGTAAACCATTCACTCCCAGAAGGTAGAGTAAGGATGGGTGCATATGTTAGGCATTCCTTTAATGTCTGAAAATTAGATTTGCATGCATCAGACCATATGAATGAGACTTTCTTTTGAGTCAACCTAGTCATTAGCAATGCTATTCGTGAAAAGTCCTTCACAAATCTTCGATAATACCCAGCTAAACCCAGAAAAGATCATATTTCTATGACAGTCTTCGGGCATTCCCAACTCTTCACCGCACTAACCTTTGTAGGATCAACTGATAATACCTTACTCAAAAATAATATGGCCTAAGAAGGATAATTTGGACAATCAAAAGTCACTTTTGCTATATTTAGCGTATGTTTATTCCTCCTCGGTGTTTCAAGTACCTGCCGGAGATGGTGTTCGTGTTGGTATTTATCCTTGGAGTAAATAAGCACGTCATCAATAAAGACTACTACAAAGTTATCTAGGAACTCCCTGAATACTCTATTCATGAGATCCATGAAAGCAGCTGGGGCATTTGTCAGTCCAAAAGGCATAACTAAGAATTCATAATGTCCATATCTACTTTAAAAGGTTGTCTTGGGAATATTCACATCTTTAATCTTCAACTGATGGTATCCAGATCTTAAGTCAATCTTAGAAGACACAGTTTAACCTTGTAACTGATCACAGAGATCATCTATTCTTGGCATGGGATACTTGTTCTTTATTATCCTCTTGTTTAGTTATTTATAGTCAATGCACAACCGCATTGACCCATCCTTCTTCCTCATAAACAAGAAAGGTTCACCCCATGGTGAAGTACTAGGATGGATGAATCCTTTATATAATTGTTCTTGTAACTGTACCTTTAACTCTCGTAACTCGGTTGGTGCCATCCTATATGAAGGGATAGAGATAGGTTGAGTATCAGGTGTGGGAGAGATTTCAAATTCAATCTCTCGCTCAGGTGGTAACCCAGGTAGTTCTTCTAGAAATATATCATAACTCGCATACTATAGGTACATCTTCTATTATTCTGTCTGACCCTGATGTGATGCATACATAAGCTAAATAGCCTCGACACCCCTGCACTAACAACTATTTTGTCTTCAGAGTAGAGATGTATTTGACATGGATGTCTTTTTAATGAATTGGAACGCTATCTAGTTAGGAAGGTAAAAAGTTACTGTCTTCTTAAAACAATCAAGACATGCATGATGCATTTCTAGATAGTCCATCCCCTGGATGAGATCAAAGTCCACCATTTCAATTAGTAGTAGTGAAATAGGTAACTGATGTTCTGTTATCAGTACTACACAATTATCTAGGATTTCTTAGATTATAAATACTTGTCCTCCTAGTCCCTTGATCAAATAGGATTGTTGTACTTTTACTAATACCTTACCCAAGTGGGCACTAACCGTCGAGCAATAACTTAATGTGAAGCACCAGAATCAAACAAGGTATGTACTGAAAAGACATGAATAGTAATGGTACCTTGTACGGCCGTACCTGAATTGTAGGCTTGCTATCCAGTGATTGCAATAAGCTGGCCATTAAGAATAGACAAGCTAGAACCGGTGACACTTTTGTGGTGGTTGTTGTGTAGGAGACACCCCTTGTGAGTCATGACCTCTACCCAGTCTTCCTTCGTACGTTGCTCTATTGCTCGGGGTGGATGTTATACTGTTAATTGGGGTTTATTTAGACCCCAAACCTCTCAACTTTGGACAATATTTCTTGATGTGGCCTTCCTGATAATAGTAATAACACACATGTGTTCCTATCTGTGCTGAAGATCCAACCATAACGGTACTAGCTCCTCCTATTGAGTCAGGGGGTATAGTAGAGGTCTAGAGAAACCTCCTCTTCCTGATAATTAATGGCCCAAAGTATGTGGAGAGATTATATTAGATCCACCTGGATAATAGCGATTGTCTCTATGGTTATAATTCACCATACGCTTGAATGATCCACCAGTAAAGTGGAAGCTTCTTCTTTGGCGGTTTTCATCCCTTTCCATCTCAATACGTGAGGCGATGTCCATGACTTCATCTATAGTGGTGGCTCTAAAACCTGCAAGCTTCTCGCTAAGATCTCCCTGAAGCCCGCTAACAAATTTGGTAAGACATTCCTGTGGTGAAGCTTCTAGAGTTGGGGAGTAACGTAGCAGCTCTGTAAAGTGAATATGATAATCTGGTACATTCTTGGAACCTGAGGTCAGAGAAGCTAGTTCCTTCCTCTTCAATTCTTCCAAATGGGAGGGACAGAAGTGAGCTCGGAACCTCTCTTCAAAAACATCCCATGGAACGGGATCTACTAATTTCTTGGAAATGGCTCTCCGCCATTGTCTTGCATAGTCTACTAGAAGGAAATCAGCAAAGTGCACCCAAGTATCTATTTGTGCATGTATTATCCTCAACATCCTACTAACATTATCAAGCCATACTTGTGCCTCAACAGGTGTCTCTATGCATTTGAATCAAGGAATCTTTCCCTTTCGGTAATTGTCAAGTAGTTTTTGGTGTCTAAAAAGAGCTCTCTCCATTGCTCCTTCAGTTGAGGTAGGAGCATACTCAGAAGGTGGGCAGAGCCCTCAACTCTAGCATCCATAGGGTTGGATGCCTCAGGTCTCTTAGCTTGTACATTGAGCCTCTCCTCCAATGTCTGTTGTCTTTGCCCCACTTCTTGTAGCATTATCATCATAACCGCTAATTACCTAGACATGTCTTGGTCTGTCATGATCCAGGGATAAATCAAGGCTAAAGGTTGGGTCCTTTATGTTTTAGCGTGAGGTACATAAGGGACAATGACTTGTGAATGGTGCTGCAGTCACTTATTATAATCAAAGGATCTTAAGACAACCTTAGTTTCTGAATACCGCTCAGAGTTATCAATTACTGAGTAAATTACTGGAGTAACCTGGCTCTGATACCAATCTGTCATGACCCCAATTCCGGGACGTCAAATCCTCTCATAACCAGATCTAGTTACTCAGCAATAACTTATTCAACAATCACAACTAACATTTAGAAACATACTACAATTTAAAATACTCAGAAGGAAGTATTTCAATACTTTTCTACTCATAAAATAAAGTTTACATGATACATTGTTCAACTATAATCATTTACATGTACATCAGCTGAAAAGGAAATACAAAAAAAGATTACTAACTCCCTTACAGAGTAAAGCTATTGTGGTTGGCTGGATGACTATGATGTTAGTTGTCTGGATTATTAAAGTCCTTACGATAGCTCACCGACACCTATTGGGTTTTCTATAAATTATAAGATAATAATTAACGAATGCTAAGTAACGAAGAAGAGAAAAGCAAATAAATGTGTAGTTTTTCAAAACTTGTTATCATAAAAAGTTTCATTCATTCTCATTACTTAAGTCATATTACTTTCTATTCCATGTCAAGGATTAATCCAGGGGAACCCCACCATTCATGGACTCTGAAGTTGTGGACACTTCGGGATTGAAGATTGCGTTGATCTGGTGAGCTTATGATACCGCACGTCGCCTCAACCAACCCTCCAATACTACCATGACTATTTCCTTTTTCTTTTATTATACAGGGTTTCAACCCCTCAGCTTGACAAACAAAGGAGAACACCATCCTCAAGGATCCAATTACTTAAAACCTCAGGCTAACCTTAAATCACATAACCTAGAAGCTTTAAATATATGTTATCGTGACCCAGTCACTATTAAACCACCCGTGCCTCCACATGGCACGATCACATCTTCCGTGGTTCAACCCGAATATATGGGCACTCGTTACCACGCGTTGCAAATCATTCATTTCGTACGCACTTATCATAACAGGGCAACCATGTACCACCTAGGTAGGGCAACGTCAATACGGGTTCCTTCCGACAAACCTACAGGTTGCATGCTCGACCTGCAGTTCTATTCCCAATCATCTTAACGTAAGACATGATCCTTTTCAGGATCCAACTTAATACACATCAATTCCCATGATGTAATTCTTTCGTTAAGTCTTTGATTTGCATAATAATCAACATTGAGTATAGCCTCACGCACGCACACACACACATATATATATTAATTCATATATTTATATACTCATATTTATGCTCATTTTAACTTCTAATCACTAACTTTCCAAGCTACTGCATCAATGTAATGCTTAGACCTTATTTTAGTTGGAATCAAAAAGCAATTTTTCATATTTTCTCAAAAATAACCAAATTAGGGTTCTTCGTAACACGGAGCATAAAATCATAAATCTCAACGATCTCATATGAAAACCCAACAACAAAAGGAAGGATTTTGTTATCTAATCGAGCTCTCTCTCTCTCGTGTATGTAGTGCTTTATCGTGATTCTTTTTCAGAAAGGATGATTTATGACTCCTGAAATGATAAAATTTTATTTTCGTATAAAAACACTAAGAACGTGCCAAGAATGCGAAGAATGAACGAAGAACACGAAAAACACAAAGAACATATTTTTCTCTTAAAATTTCAGCAGACCTTCCCCTTATATGGGTGATATTTCTAAGAAAATTCAGCAGATTTTCCCCTTGTATTGGGACATATTTCTAGAATTTTTTTAGAGTTTCCCCTTATATAAGGACATATTTATAGGAAAATTTCGACAGAGTTTCCCTTTATATCATGACATTTTTGAAAAGAAAAATGGAAAGAGTTTCCTCTATAAAATCATCGAGATGAAAGAAACAACGAGAAAGAACATAACGGAACTGCAAGTGATGGAGAATCGATAAACACCACGCGTCTTAGATGAGTGAAGGTATGACAAATCATATGGTTCACTTATGTGCATAGCTGCCCGCGCCCAAGTAGGGTGTTACACAGATATCTCCTCGAACCATAATAGAAAATGAATCGGAAAGAAAGATGAATCGAAAACAAAGATGGAAAAAGAAGATGAATCGAAAACCTAGCTCAAGTGATAGCTTACTTACAAAGCAAACTAAGAGAGGATCGTACCTTCCTCCTCCTCATTCTCCCGACAGCCTTTGCTAGCGGTCCTTCCCCGCATCCCTCTCCTCCTCCCGGGCTCTCGACCTTAGCCCTTGGGTAATGGTGGTAATCGAAATCGTAGAGAATGAATGGGTAAGGGGGTATTTATAGGCCCTAGAAAACCAATAACCATGCTTAGTAAACCATAGTTTGGACTTCAATCGCAGTTAGCGACACATGGTTTTGGCCAAGTCTTATCCAAAACTTAAGGCTTAAGTTAGAACTTTTGAGAGGGTTTTATATTCATTAATGATGCTTAATTAACACTAACCGTGATTAATTTTCACTAATCGCTATTTATTTTTCCTAGCTCATGCATAACTTTTGCTAACCACTGATTAGTGTTTGTTAATGGTCATTAGCAGTCCTCAATCCATAATATCGTATTTATTTAATCGTAATGACGGTCATTACGGGTTAATGACATCTTAAGCCTCCTTACTTCTCTTTCTTCTGAAAATTATAACAATTCAAAACAAAGTATGATTCATACGAAACACATTCTTTTGTTTCCTCTTGACGAGATGGATCTTATGATTTGGGATCCGATAGATTACCAAGTTCGAACCTTTACATAATAACTATGTAAAATCAGATAATACAAACAAGAACGGTTCATTTTATTTTAAAAGGGTTTAAAATATTTTTAAAGTATTTATAATAATGAATAATGATAGGTAGTTATATATGTATATAAGTACAATGTAGAGTATTCTATTTATAAATATAACTATCTATAGCCGAGAATTGCAAAATAAAACATTTTTTTTCAAATATTCTTCTATTTTTTGTGGATTTTGGGGGATTTTGCTATTTCTGATATTTTTCAAATTAGGAACTGTCCAAAGCAAAAGATATTTAAATAGATCGAAATGTTTTGAGATTTAAAATAGAAAATAGGTCTAAAATTTCTCAAAACATATTTTAATATATAGTAAATAATATAGATAAAAATATGGGACAATAAACTTTTGGGGGGGTTTGAAAATATTTTATAATTTTTTTAAGGTTAGGAAGGGCTTTTTTATTTTTTTTCATTTTCTTTTGATATTTTTTGTGATTTTTGGTCTGTAGTGATAAAATATAATAATAAACATTAGGTTTCTTTGATATTTTTGAAGGAGGTTTTATAATTTTCTGTATTTTTCAAGTCAAACAAGGATTAAATATTATATTTTTTATTTTAAATAAATGGGAAATGCTATTAAATGATAAATGCAATACATGGCATGAATAAGCATAAATTCAAGCATTTATACCTATTTTTGCATAGTTTTTGGAGCACGGGAAGTATTATAGAAAATATAGAAAGCAAAATTTAAAATAATCAAACGAGTAGGGCATTTATGCAATATTAAATAGTGGCGAGAGGGCATATGCAAGAAACCACAACTTTTGAAGTGCAACTTGATTTTTATAAACTAAACTGTAATATTCAAAGCTACAAGGGTACAAGTAATATATGCCCAGCTCAAGTGGGGGGCACGTGAGCTCATCTTGCAAGGACCTAAAAGCAATATTCACAAAGTATAGGGGTCTTAATGATCGAAATTTCCTATGGGTTAATTTTTATTTAATGAGAGATAATGACCAATGTGTCGTTGTTCACCCAAAAGAAATCATGAATCAATCAAACAATTATTTATCTAAATAAAGAAAATAAAATAGATGTGTTTTTTTATTAACATGGTATAACTCCCAAGGTCGAACTCAATGGGGCAACTAAGAAAAATGAGGGCTATTAATTTTTAGAAAATCAAAGAGGTTCCTTTTCTTTTTCTTCTTTTGATGTTTTTATTGGTTTTTATAGTCTTTATATTTCCTGATTTTTTATATTTTTTATGTTTTCTGATTTTCAATTTTAATGATTTTTAAGTACAATTTTTTATATTTTTAATTTTTTAAAACAAAATAAATAAAAAGAAAATGAAATAAAGGAAACAACACACTCTTTTTGGGATTTATCAAATATGATAAAAATGTCCAGAAAATTTATTTTTTTGTTTTTGATAACTTTTTACCGTGTTCGATGATGAATCGCGTATTCATCATGCTTAAATTGGTCAATTAGGCTCTGTTCCCCAAAATTTACATGTATTTAATTAATAATAGAGCATCATTAGCATACATACATGTGTAAATAATATTTGCATTTCATCATGCATAATTGCGAATAAAAATTCCAAGTGTAAATTAGCCCAAAAAGCCGCTAACTTCTCATATTTTTAATTAATTCATCCTATCTCCGATTGACCCCAAATCACCTCCATTGTATAGATATTACTCACAATATTAAATAAAAAATACAAAAAATACTAACTCAAATAAATGTCAAATAATTCCAAAGTCTAATTTCACATCTGACGGACTAAAACGAGCATATCTCCCCCATACAGAGTTTTATTTTGGTCTACTCACTTTTAAAGTACTCCATTTTCAAATATTTCGAAACAAGACCAATTTCATAAAATTCAGAGCTCATATGTGAAAGTTGGGTTTTGGGCCTCTTTACGAATTTTAACTTTTTGTTATTTTTTTTATCGAAGTTTTTATGTATATAATTAACCCTTTTAATTTTATTTCTTCATCATTTGTGTTCTTTGATGAAAGTTTTATTAAGCGACACAAAAATCCAAATCCAGATTAAAACTGATAACAACAAAACTGGCTGAGTCCAAGTGTTCGTTGTGAGTCTGTACAAAAATTGTGTGTTTCATACTTCTATTTTATTTTCTATTTTGCTTATTTATTAAAAATCCAAAAATTCAGATTTATGTGTAATTAATTTTCTTATATTTTATCGTATATTTTCTAGATTTTTATTCTTCTTAAAACCACCAAAAAATTACAAAACCCCATAAGCCGGTTTTCTATACACATGGAGAACCATCAAAAAGTTTACTTCACACAGATGACTCTTTCGCTCATGGATCTTTCATGAAAGTTGTAGAACTCGTCGAGACGAACAACTTTTGTAGAGGAAATTTTTTGATCCGAGGTATTCTCCTATTTCTTTTCTATTTTCTTCTACCTTTTTAATTTTGAAATTATTTTGGTGCCACGTGACAGCTCCTGAGTGTGCCACGTGGCACCCCACGTTCTCTCTCCACCCCCCCGGTTCACGTGCCTAGCACTTGGCCCGGTCATCTTTCTCCAAATGTGGCCTGCATTTCCTCCCCTGCGCGTAACGTCGCCTGCAACCATCAAAGCCGTCATGCATGGTCGTGGCGGTTACACACCCCAGCCCATTTATCTTCTCCATCCGATAACGGCCCCCTCCTTGCGGTTAGCACACAAACATCTATAGTCAATGGTCAGCTACTTAAACACTTTGTCGAATCCAACGAGCAGTTAGTGCAAGTAGAACATATCTCCTTCACTCAAGGCATGGCTTTTGACGAAAGACTCGAACTACCCGGATAGACCACCTCTTCAAATCCAATACTCTTCTGTATATCCATCAACCCTCTCTCGGTTCCCCAATACTTAGTATAAGGGGACCGATATCATTGTGCATACCTCACTTATATTATTTTTGTTCACCCTCGATTGCCTCATTTCATGCTTTTCTTCTATGCTTAGTCCCTCTAAAGTCTAAGTATAGGGGGGCATGTCGACTTCTATTTTTCTTGTCACAACTATACTTAGTACGAGCTATGTCTACATTTCACTTTGTGCCATGAGGATATAGCACAAGCTAAGTATAGGGGGTGTTTGTATATATTCTATCTACTTTATCCATAGCTCGTACTTTAATCATTTTTTATCTAACATCGGGGATGGGTACAAGTAGTGTATATTATGTTTATAATACATTTTTGCATAAAAAATCACTCATGGTCTTGCATTTCATCAAGCATTTCATGCATTCATTGGTTGATATATTCCTGACACATTCACTATCACTCAAGGCTTGAGGATTTTTTAGGACACTTCATTCCTGAGATCTTGAGATTCTGAGTTAGCCAGCCTTAGTCATTAGGGTTTTTGAACTTAATTATCCACACTTCCCTAATTTGAAAGATTGAGCGCTATATTTCACTCTTCATCTCTACCTTCAAAAAGAATATGATCAGCCCAATCACTTTCACGACTGCATGATTGATGAGATGAGTTGAGATATCACTTGAGGAACTAGGACTAGAGATTTGAGTTTAGACACGATCTAATGATCGAGGATGGGATAAAGTTAATGAAGGCTTCATAAACTTGAGTGTCAGCAAAATCCTAGCCAGTATGTGAACAAGTTCATATGCTATCTTTTTTATATTTACCTATGTGTCAAGGTGTGATGAAACTTAATGAAAATTGTTGATCAGTATGCGCCAACTTTTGGTAAAAGCAGTGGAGCTAGTCAACAAAAGAAAAGAAAAGGAAATGTCAAAGAAAAGCTCTATCATCCAAAGTCAAATTACAAATGAGCTTCCACCAATGGCGAGCGCTCCCAAACATTTTCGAAGTGTCCACTTGGACCAAGTGCTAATTAGGACTAAGGAGTTGGGATGATACCATAAAAGGGCTCTGCATCGTAAGCGATACAAGTCTGGGTGTCGAAGGTATTTTAGATACTCAAAAGAGACACACCCCGGTGTACTCCCAGAAAAACAAGTGCAGACGACTCCAAATTCTCTTGACAGACACATTGATCAACAAAATAAAAATATACTTGTGTTGAGTAATAAGACACTCGAGAGGCACCTTGTTCCAATATGAGGGAGAGAAAATTAGACACAATCCTATGCCCACCATCATCTGGCCGTCCATCTACACTTTCAAGTCTGACAAACTAATGAGAAGGTTGACTGAAGCAAGAATAGACTTATTCCCTAGTGTTGAGGATTAGGTCTAGAAGAGAGTCTCTTGGATTATAACTTTGGGTGATGTCTCAACTTGACTCTCATGAATGCAGTACATTAAAAATCATATCCTTATATTATATGTACATATAGAAAATTAGAAAAGTTGGATTCCTTCTTATTAAAGCATGGTTGAGCATAGAATTTTAGGATCACTCAATCTAAGGGTCTTCTAAGAATTGAGCCTTGAAAATTCACATGCAGAGTCAAGGATTTTTTCAACTAAGTCATTCATTCATTGATGCTCGGGGACGAGCATGGTTTAAGTATAGGTGTATGATGAATCTCGTAGTCATCGTTCTTAAATTGGTCGATTAGGCTCTATTCTCCAAAATTCACATGCATTTAATCAATAATAGAGCATCATTAGCCTACATACATATGTGAATAATATTTGCATTTCATCATGCATAATTGCATTAAAAATTCCAAGTGTAAATTAGCCCAAAAAGCCGCTAACTTCTCATATTTTTAATTGATTCATCCTAACTCCGATTGACCCCAAATCATCTCCATTGTATAGATATTACTAATAATATTAATTAAAAAATACAAAAAAATTTACTAACTCAAATAAGTTTCAAATAATTCCAAAGTCTAATTTCACAAAACGAGTATATCTCCCTCATACAGAGTCCAATTTTGGTCTACTTACTTTTAAAGTACTCCATTTTTAAATACCTTCAAAACAAGATCAATTTCGTAAAATTCGGAGCTCATATGTGAAAGTTGGGTTCTGGGCCTCATTTGCACATTTTAACTTTTTGCTATTTTTGACCGAAGTTTTTATGTACATAATTAACACTTTTAATTTTATTTCTTCATAATTTGTGTTTTTTGATGAAAGTTTTATTAAGTGACATAAAAATCTAAATCCAGATTAAAACTGAAATCAAAGAAATTGACTGAGTCCAAGTGTCTGTTGTGAGTCTGTACAAAAATTATGTGTTTCATACTTCTATTTATTTCCCCATTTTCTTATTTATTAAAAATAAAAAAATCGGATTAGTGTGTAATTAATTTTCTTGTATTATATCGTATTTTTTTCTAGATTTTTTATCCTCCTTAAAACCACCAAAAAAGTTGCAAAACCCCAAAAAGCCGGTTTTCTATCACATGGAGAACCATCAAAAAGTTCACTTCACACAGATGACCTCTTTTGCTCACGGGTCGTTCACTAAAGTTATAGATCTCATGGAACGAACAACTTTTGTGAAGGAAAATTTTCAATCAGAGGTCTTCTCCTATTTCTTTTCTATTTTCTTATACCTTTTTAATTTTGAATTTTTTTTGGGGTGCCACGTGGCAGCTCCTGAGCATGCCACGTGGCACCCCGCGTTCTCTCTCCAGCACCCCCCGGGTTATGTGCCTAGCACGTGACCCTGGTCTTCTTCTCCAAACTTGGACTGCATTTCCTCCCCTGTACGTAACGCCCTGCAGCCATCAAAGCCGCCATGCATGGCCGTGGCGGTTACACACCCCAGCCCCCTTCATCTTCTCCAGTTAGTAACGACCCCCTCCTCGCACCTATAAACCCCCCCCGCCTTCCGACCACCCCATCCGCCATTCCACAACCGAGGACCTCTTTCCCTGGTGGTGACAGCATCGACGTCTTCCTCCGACTTGGCGATATCCGAGGAGCTTGGCACCTTGTCACCGCGGCCCTCAGCGAAGCTGCTTAGCCCTGGTCAATTTGGCCGTAGAGCTTATACATGTATCATTCTTCCGCTTCCCCTTCCTTCCTCTGCCTCTGGTCCTTCTCTCTGACCACTCCGTCTCGACCAACCCACTCCTCCTCCGACCTCGCACAGGCTGGAGTCCGCTCCTCCATCCCTTCCACATATCATGCTCCAGGATCTGCACCTACGTGCGAGCTCCGCACCCTCCCCTCGTTTTTTTCCTTTTGATCTAACTCTGTAGACCCAGCACTCCGCCTCGGCCTCCACCGACCACCAACGCCGCCTCCTGCACGGCCGAACCACCATCAAGCCATCGTCACTCCTCCGATCGACCATCGCGCCTTCAGCCCCTTGCCGCCCACACCCCCGAGCATCTTCGACTCGCGTCAACCATCCTCGACTCCACCGCCCCACGTCAACAACACCGCCTCAGCTGCAGGAGTCTCGCAGCTCCACCCTCGACCACCTCGCGGAGGCACTGCCAACCCCTCCATGCTCTTCCGGTCATGTATCGACCGGCCGATGCCAAGTCACAACCTGGCCCACTGCCTCCGCTTCGGTCAATCGACACCACCCTCGCCTCGTACAGCTACTGTCGGATCGGGCAATCAGCCCTTGATCCGACGGCCCACAGGCCTCCACGTCCTCTAGTCCGAGCCTAGAGGCTCGGGCTCTCCGAGCCTTAGCTCCGGCTCCGAACCGTAGGCTCGCCATCCGAGCCTCCGCCTCGGGGTCTCCGAGCCTCCACGAGCCGCCACCTAGCCCCCCTCCCCCCCTCCCCCCGAGCCTCTGCCTCGGCACCCGAGCCTCCGCTTCGACTGCTCGAACCCCCGCCCCGCTCCCGAGCCCCCAGGCGCACGTACGACACACGTGCGCTTGGGTTAAATTGCACCGATGCCCCTGCAATTTCCTGAATTTATAAATGTACCCCCCCACCATAGGTAAATTGCAGAGGGCCCCCTCTACTTTTCGAAATTACATATAAGCCTTTCCTGGGACCATTTTGAAAGAAAAACTTTATTTTATTTAGATTTTAGTCCCTGCAAATTCATTTTAGCATATCTTTCTCATACGAACTGCGTTTTTAGCATATAATATGTCATTTTGAAGCTCTTTTCATGCTCTACCACTTAGCATACTTTATGGACAGATCTGAGGTTGTCTTTTGATAATTATTATTTGAGGATCTCTGTTGACATATGCAGGCTAATTTTAACATATTTATGCTACATTTTCATTGAGAAATTATCGATATCTTCTGCAGGAGTTCAGTTAAGGAATTTAATTTGATAAACTCCTTGTTATCATTGTGGATTATTCCCAATAATTTAATCTATGCAGGGGTTAAATCGAGGATAAATATATTTGACTCCCTATTTATCTGATCGACTATTAATTGAGGAGCAATTTACATGGAATTTTTTATAGGAATATTCATTGATTAATCTCTTTACCTGTAACATGGAGTTGATAAAACTTTCTTGGCGTTAATATCTTTCGATACATGATTATTGATGAATCCACATTTCATCATCTCTATTCTATCATTTTGGCCTCAAAAACCCTGGCAAATGTGTGTAAATACCCTTATTTTCACATCTTAGCATTCATGCATGTGCATGTAAGTAGTGTATAAAATACAATATTTAAAGCCAAACTTATAGAATAAATAAAAGAAAAGAAAAAGAATAAAATATTGTAAATATTTTATGACCCAAAACCCCGAGACCTAGGCATCTCGATGAATAGGTCGACAAGGAATAAGGTAGGGAGAGATGAGGGCCAGAATACAATAAAATTCCCTTTATTTTTATTTCATTCTTTATTCATTTTGGGACCCATTTTTGGTTCCACTTTTTATACTTCAAATAGAGACACTTTGTACATGAAAGTTGTAGATAATTTCATAAAGAAAAATAAAAATTTGATTTCACCTAAAAATAATATACAGATAAAAAGTTATGGTCTGAATAAAAATCCAGAACCCAACTTCCCAGACCTGTATCTTGCAAATAAAAACTCTAAATGCATCAACTCACCTTTAATTGTATATAGATTAAAATAAGCTATTTAATGGTGGTGGTTTCGCATTTGGCGGAGCTACGGTTTGAAAGTTGAGTTTTGGACCCCTATTATATACTTGTACAGATTAAAATATTCAATTTATTATTTATTCATTATTTTTATAATTTTATATTTTTATAATTATGTAAATATTATCTATAGTATATATGTATATTAAAATCAGAATAAAAACACAAATAAAATACAAAATAAAATACTTGTAATATAATACATAGGTATAATACCTATGCATATACCTATATAATACATAATTATATTTTATTAAGTGTATTAGATACATCAGAAAAATAAAATAAAAATATATTTAAGAGTATAAAAGTATTTTATAAATTTATAAAATATTAAATTAAAATAAATAAATTAAAATCACAATTTAAAAATAAATTAATTAAATATATAAGTATATGTACCTACAAAGGCCTAAAAAGGGAACTTATACAATTATACCCCATAAAAATAATTAAAAATCATATTAAAATACCTTATAAAATATTAAACATTTTTTTTATTAAATAACCTAAAATTAATAAAATCATTTACTATTTTTAAATGAATTTTTAATTATTTTTCGTAGTGTTTTTCCTCGTTGGTCCACGTGGACCAACCAGGAGGCAGTCAGCGTTGACCTCCGGTCAAGTGACTGTCCTCCCCGCCTGTCCACCTGACAAACCTTGGTTTGTCGTCGTTTTTGTCGATTTTTACAGACTTCATCTTGCACTTTTTGAGATCGATTCCTTCACGACTTTTGTCCCTCGATCCTTGGTCTATCACGCCCTTGCGTTTTTTTGGGGGAGAGGGCCATCGATTCACCCGATCTCCCTTGGTCTTTGGTGCCTCTTCACCATCGAGTCAAACCACATATAATGGAGCCCCGACTTCCTTTTCAAATTTGAACGCCTCTCCCCATAGGATCAGCTCCCCTTTCGTGCCCTAGAGCAAGGAGAAGGTGACAGCTCTCCTTCGCGACCTTCGGGTGGGACAAGCGACGCTTGAGGCGCTTCCACAGCCTCCCCCTTCGCCGACGGTCGAGGTACCATTCCCTCCGGTGATCCACCGTCGAGGCAGACCCCCTTTTTCCTTATTTCCTTTTGCATTTTACTCGCCGTAGTCCTAGGATCAAAAGCCCTAATGAAAGTTCACGATCCATCGAGTGAATCATCCAGTTGATCCCCCTTGCCGGAGCGCTCCTCCGGCCGAGTTCCTTCTCCGTCGTATCGCGCCACGACCTCCACTCCGCGGGGTCCATGCACTTTGCCCTGGACCATCTCACATTTTCTTGCAGGTCAAAGCTCGTTGACTCGAGCCTGGGAGCGATTTTATGCCTCGCCGGAGCTCCGTGGAACTCTCCAGCTCCGCCGTCCTCCCTCGCGAGCCTCGGCCGTCGCCGAGGTCTTTTGAAGCTTCCAGGAGATAGCCCCGACCGTCAGGAAGCTGCAGCCCCATTTTGAAGCCCAAAGATCGACTCATCACTAGAATCGAGCTCGGGGAAGTTCGCCTCGCCAGCGTTCTTCCACGTTCATCCTCCGCGCTTCGCCACCGTTGGATCGGGTCGTGCCTCCAGATTGCACGTTGACCGTCGGATCATCAGCACCCTTCCATCGTTAGATCTCGATCTGAGATCTAATCTCAGACGTCGAAGCCGAAGCGTCATCCGCCGTCCACCGTCCGCCACGTGTCAAGTGAATCAGCCACGGCCGTTGGATCGCACGCATTAGGGGTATTTTGCATCTGACCCCCACGCCCTTTTTGTATTTCTATTTTGTCCTAAACATTTATCTGCAGTTTAAATATTTTTGTAATAATTACGTTTAGGCCCCTGAACTTTATATATTTGCAAATAGGTCCTGGTCACGTCACCTCACGTGACCAGTACACGTGAGGTGAAGGGCATTTTGCAATGACCCCCATTAGGGTTTGCGTATTTCGTCTCAGTCCAGAAACTTCGACATCACGTGTAATATTTTTGGGATTTTTGCATTAAGGCCCCCCGATTTTTGGAAATTACATTTATACCCTTCCTAGGCACGTGCTAGTCACGCGCGTGGGTGGGTTATTTGCAGTTATACCCTTGTGGCTTTGGATATTTATAATTGGTCCATTAAATGCAATATTTAGTGTTATATTTTGTGTGAAAATTGCAACTTTACCCCTGGATTTTTGTTTATTTGCACTTATACCCCTGCTAGGCATTGTATTTTTGCTTGTTTTCCCTATTTATTTAGAGCATCATTTTAACTCGAAAAATTTCCAAAAAAATCACATAGCTTCTTGCTTGCTTGCACTTCCACGCTATATTTTTGCATTTCATTTTTATTGCATTTTAATATTTATTAAAAATCAAAAACATGTATTTTCAGTACTGTCTATCTTAGAAAATCCATAAAAATTAGCAAAACTTCTAGGAAAATTCTAAAAAATTAGATATTGTGTATTTTAGTGTCTTTTAGAGTCATTCCAAAAATCATTAAAAATTTCAAAACAAAAACCTAAAAAATTGTAAAATACCCTAAAACTTCAAAAAAAAATTAAAAAATCATAGAAAAATCATAAAAATATAAACTCGGGTCCTGTAATTTTCCTATTTTATTCTCTTTATTTTAAAATTAATTTGGGAAATTTTGTTACTATTTACTATTTTTCATTTCCAATTTAATTTCGTCTAGTAGTTAATTCATTGTTTTCTCTTATTTTATCTTTTCAAAATACCAAAAAGATTTTGAAAATCCCCAAAAATTATAAAAACAGTAAAAAATTATAAAAAGACCAAAAATATTTTATTTCCTAATTTTTGAGCATTTTTCCTTATTTTTATAAATATTCAATCTTCCTTTTTCTTACTTTGTTTATATTCTAGTTATTGAAAAAGAAAACATAAAAAATATAAAATATAAAAAGAAAAATAAAAAATCAGAAAATTAAAAATCAAAATACAAAATTAAAAAAATTAAAAAAATATATAAAAAAATTGAAAATTAAAAAAACCCACAAAAACATTTGCATCTTGTAGACACTTAATCACACTCACATCTTTGCATTCTTGCTTGATCTATCCTGCCTTGCTCCCTGTGTTCGAGCTCTACATACTTACACCTATACACTTGTTTGTAGAGTTAATAATAAACTTAACTCCACTTTTGCTTGTCATTGTTTGATTTATTGATTGTGGGTTAATTGTTGACTTTAGTCGGGATTTATCGTGGGTCGCCGCAGCGACACTGTTGTCTCCCTTTTGTGTGAGATAATTAGACCCCGTGAGTTTTGCTAAATCAAATGGCACCGTTGCCGGGGAGCAACAGCGTATAGAGTACATTTTTGATTGATTGTGTTTGCTTGTATTTATTTGTCTACATTATTGCTCCATTTATCTCTCTTGTTTTTGATATTTATCTGTGAGCTTTCTAACCATTGTCTTTCTTGTCTTCTTGCGAGGGACCGCGGATCGAGGAGGATCGCCTAGGTGATTCGGTGCAGCCTTGGGAAGCGGAGTCGACTTTTCTAGCCCAATCCGACAGGAGAGAGAAGGAGGAGTGAGAGGGAGAGTGTTAGCTAGCTTTTATTTATTGCAGTGAGAGGGAGGCCATTTATTAATTTGTAATAATACAGGTACTCGGACACTCAGGACACTCGGGCCTAATTTCCAGGTGTTTGTACACCTGAGGGCTCACCGTGGTTTTTATCGTGTTTTACCGCTGTCATTTTCCGGTTTTGATTTATTTTTCCTTTCTTTTGTGGATTGAGCCCTTAGATTTTAGGCATTGCTTGATCGATTAGATTAGGTCCAAACACCCTAATAAACAGTGCATGTACCTATAGTGCGTATTTGGACTTAGTCTAATTAAACAGTTGATCACCATCTTCAAGTCGTTGCGCCGCGAGCTTACCCTGCCAAGCGCTTCTTCTGAACTCGATTTGTCGAGAGGAGGAGGGGCGAGCCTAGACCAAACTCTAGGATTGATGATTGGTGGTTGACTTGCGGTTCTTCACGTTAGCAATTGCCTGCTTAGGACGATTTCCATGTGCATATCGGCATTTAGATTAGGTTTACAAATTTCTGCTTTGCATCCTGCATGGAGAGAGCTGGAGGCGCTGCAAGTCTTCTATCTTAGCATTCTTCATTTAGGCACAAAGGTGAGATTTCCATCTTGGTGCCGACTTGCATGAATTTTCCGACTCTTTTCTCCCTCTGTTTTTGGATCAAGTAGGAATCAAGAAAATACAAAATCGTTAGGCGCTTGTTTGAATTGACTCAAAATAAGCGATAACACCAAAAAAATTAAAAAAGGGACTACTAAGAAAACTTGACCTAAATAAAATCGGTAATTGGATTCATTGCTTAGGGAGAGTAACACCCTCACTTGTATTCAGGTTGCATGGGAAGGTCTCCTTCCAAGTGAGCAGAGCGGCTTTGTAAGGATTAGAGCCCAAAACCCAGCTTGTGGCTGCCTTGTGTATCGTCTGGATTTCCGAAGTATTGACGCTACTATCGTACGTAGACGAGTAGGGCTTGGTCATCATTGGTGACTCTCTATTGTGTTGAGCATCAACCTTGTCCGAAGTATCAAGCATAGGCCACGCCTTCATGAGTGTGTCTGTCTCATCGTCTTGCGTCCGAGTAAAATCTTGCACGCTCACGGGTGATTCCGTTGCGAGCAAGATCTGAAGTATCGGTTTTGCCTATCGGCTTCCTCCCTCTTTTCTTTGGCTGAGTAGGGATCCAGGAAGGGTTACAAGGACCTTAAAAAGCGCAGGCTACAGGTTACACAGGAGGAGGACAAGTACGGGAATACTTTTCCGGCAGTACTCTCTCTCCTATAGGCGTAGCGCTCTAAGGACTCGTTGAAAGATAACTTCTTGAATTCAAGTTAAAAACTACAAAGATAAAAGCCGAACCTTCATGGCTTGATGTGTTGAGTTGGTGAATCCCCTTGTTTTGTGTTTGATTGCTAGTCAATTTTAGGTCAAGATCAAAAACACTGCACACTTGTGCGCAAATTTGCCACCTTCTTCTTCTTCATTTACCTTGCTCTTATCAATAAAGATGATGGGACGGAGATCTCTTAGGCCGTCTTTGGCGGCACCGCTATCCAGCACTCCTCCTTATTCATCTAGGACAACCTCGGAGAGTCCAGACCCACTCTCTGATCCTGAGTTCACTTCCACCATGTTCCCCCTCGACCACCCTTCTCCTTCCATCGGTCCAAGAGTTTCAGAATTTAGTGCATCATAGAGCTCAGATCATTTGACGGCACCTGAGATGGGTTCTTTTGCATTTTCAGAGAATCCAGACATGGCTGACAGAGGCGAGCACCCAGATGAGCACGAGCACCCTCCATTTTTATATGATCAAGCCACCATCAACAATTCACTTCTAGCATCCCTGAAGACCATGCAGAGACAGATCCGGGACCAGGGAGTATTCATGGGTGACCTCATGAGAGAGACCGCGCAGATGCGAGAAAACAAACCTGGGGGCGGTGGAGGTGATATACCAGTTGTAGCCGACGAGGGAGGAGAACCCAACCAGGAGAGGCCGCCACAGACCATCATGAGAGAATTGCACAATCCAGCAGCCTCCCTCACTCATCGTTGGATCCGTCTCCCTCCCATTCATGGAGATTTCGAGCTTCGCCCGCACATTATCCAGTTATTGCCAAAATTTCATGGGCTGGCGACCGAAGAGCCACACCACCATCTCCAAGAATTCGAAATGATCTGCAGTACAATTCATGACAGGCTGGTGACTGAGGACACTATCAAGATGATAGCGTTCCCCTTCTCTTTGGTTGATAGAGCCGCTTACTGGCTGAAACATTTGGGAAGTTTCGTCGATACTTGGGCACAACTCCGGACCGCCTACTTGAAGAAGTATTATCCGCTCGGTCAGACGAACGCAGCAAGAGCTATGATCAATAATTTCACAATGATCCCTAATGAACAGTTCTACGAGGCTTGGGATCGATTCAGAGAGCTCATTGACCGGTGTCCACACCATGATATATCCAAGCCCAATCTGGTTCAGAGTTTCTTCTGTGGGCTGACACCGGAGCTGCAGGGGCTTGTTAACGCCTCTTGTGGTGGGGTCCTATTTTTCCAAGGGTGAAGACGACGTTTGGGCCATCTATGAAGGGATGGCAGAGAACTCAACAGTCATGGCCCAAGCCCGCGTCTATACGCAGCAGAAACCCCACCAAGGAGCGGGATCATTTCAGAGGATCGCCCGCATCGATGCCGGTCCTCACACTCCGTCGGCAGCCGCAGCCCAAGCCGAATCAGCCGCAGCCGACATGGGCATTATTAGTGAGAAGCTGGACCATCTCGAGATCCTCGAGAAGAAGCAGATGCAAGGACTGGACCAGATGGACCAGATTACCAAGACCATGAGTGACCTGAAGACGCAGATTCTTTGCGTCCAGGAGGCATAAACGTCTTCTCAACAGCCTCCCAGGTCACGGGCTGATGCCAGCAGTAGCAGCTCATCTCAACCCTCTGCCTCGTACCGTCAGGTCAACCACATTCAGGCAGAGCTGGTCCCGTTGCTACAGTACTACCCATTGCAACCACCATCTCAGGATACTCAGATGGTGGTCTATCAGCCGGATCAACCACTGGCAGTTCTACCTCCACCATCCTTTGAGCAGGAGCCATTGATGGAAGTCAATGGGATATGGTACGACCGGTACCCGCAACCCGAGATTCGTCGCGATCACCCCGGATTTCGTTGGACCACTGGTGGCACCTCTTCCCAAAAGTAGCCTCTGGCTCAGGGATATCAGAACAACTAGCAGCATCAACATCCCCAGTATGCCCACCAGCAGAATCAGCATGGTCCTCATCCCACCTATCACAACCAGCAGTGGAGGCAGCGTCACCAGCCTCACCAGTCATACTCCCATCCTCCCCAGAACCAACAGCAAGAGCAGCCTCATCTCCAACAGGGGAACGCTTTCGGTTCTCAGGCTCCCGCCTTTGAGAACCCAACTCTAGATGACCTTGCCCGCCTACTCTCTGAACATCGAGCATCCTACCGGCGGGACATGGATGAGTTCCGGCAGGAGGTGAGGGATTTAATCAAGGGTAAAGCCACCATACCAGCTCAGATTGAACCAAATCCGAACAATCTGAAGAGGAAGTCTGAGTTGTACAGTTCACAGAGGATACCTCTCCTACTGATTATTCGAGTGACATGTCTTCTTCTTTGTATGATGTTGATTTTATGACTACTAGGAGCAGTAGGATGCCAGCCGGTGGCGCCTCATCTGAGCGACAGCCACATGTAGAACCAGGAGCGCCAGATGAGCAGAGGAGCAGTGCTGATGCCGTTGATGATGATGATAACGACGGTGCTGATGCCGCGAAGATAGGTGCCATTGGTGGTACTGAGGTCACCACTTCTACTTTTGTTGAGCCCCCTTCTGTTGTGTTGCCACCTTTTGTATCTTTGGACTGTGGTAATAAGAAAAAGAACAAAATATGAATAAAGGAAAGGTTTCTGTTTACACTTCAGATCCATATGTGTTGAATGATGATCATGGTATGGATTCTATTCCTTCACAAGCGTAGGAACCTCATCCTGGTCCTCCACCTGCGGAGGTACCTACCATCCCCTTCCCCGAAGCACTTCACCGGGCGAAGGGGAATAAAAGAGAAAATCCTAAAAAGACCCAACAGGTAGAGTTCAACAATCAGATAATTGGTAGATTCCACATTTAGTTGACTCTACGGGAAGCATTTGAGCACATCCCCTTCTTCAAAAAGAACTTAAAAGAGGAAACTACAGTCCGCGGGAAGAGGAGGTACAGAGATCAAATCCATGTGCTCACCCAGGACACTTGTTGCACCATTCAGAACAAACTGCCAGCCAAGAGACCCGATGCAGGAACTCCCTATGTCAAATGCGAGATTCAGGAGCAACAGTTTGATCGTACTCTATTAGACATCGGCTCTTCTATTAACCTTCTTCCGGCAGCCTTACTAAGATCGATTCGAGTTTGGTCCTCTTCTTAGGAGCAGGACAGTCCTTCAGTTTGCTGATAGGTTGACTAAGAGGCCGAAGGGGTTGTTGAGATACGTGGTCGTTACCATTCAGGGCCTGAAATTCCCCGTGGACTCTGTTGTATTGGACATGGAGATCCCTGAGTCGGTAACCGATGCCCCCATCATACTTGGACGCCCTTTCTTGGCCACAGCCAAGGCGGTATCCGACCATGATAGTGGGAAGGTATGCTTTCGCGTAGAGGGAGAAACCATACAAATAAAGATGATCGAGGAGACCAGAGCGAGAGAATTAACATGCTCAGAGCAGTCCAGTGATATTGAGCAGGTGACAGAGGAAGAGCTAGACGTCCACCAGGAGTGCGATTTCGTGATGACAGATGATGAATCCATTTGGACAGATCCTGTAGCATAGACCCTCGCCCTGTCTACATATTCACCATATTTAAAGCTTATGGCAGTCGAGAGCCTGGAGAGCACACCCCTGGATGAGGATACATTTGAGGCTGACAGTGTTGGGACGAGTGGTGATGATGATTTTCAGTCGTGTTCTTCTACTTCAGATCCCTCGGATTCAGACATTGATTAGGATGATTTTGATGATTATTTCCCGTGTATGATTCCTTCTGAGCCGACAGCTAGGACAGAGTGAGAGCCAGTATAGTTTATTGATGATTCAGCAGGCCTCCCTTCGTCAGATGTTCATTTGCAGCGAGAGTTCTCCCATGCATACCTGGTAGCTTTTACACAGACATATCAGAAGCCAGATCTGCCACCTCCCAATTGTCCAGAACTGAAACCCTTGTCGCAGTCGCTGAAGTATAGATTCCTTGCAGGTGAACCAGATATGCACCCAGTCATTATCTCAGCAGGTTTGACTGGAGAACAAGAATCTCGTCTGATGGAGGTTATTGAAAGAAACCACAAGGCGATAGGATGGAGTATAGCTGATCTCCAGGGGATTAGTCCGGATCTGTGCTCCCACCACATCTATCTTGAGGAGGACGCTAGGCCGTCGCGTGAGTTCCAACGACGGCTGAACCCGAATCTTCAAGATGTGGTCATGAAAGAAATATCGAAGTGGTGGAGCGCCGATTTTATCTACCCCATCTCCGACTCCAAGTGGGTTAGTCCATTACATGTGGTACTCAAGAAGACGAGTATCACTACTGTTGTGAGTGAGTCTGGAGAGGAGATCGCTACCCGAGTACCCACTTCTTGGAGGGTCTGTGTGGACTACAGACGATTAAATCAGGCCACCAAGAAGGATCATTTCCCACTACCATTCATTGATCATATTATCGAGAGGCTAGCTGGGAAGAGTCACTACTGTTTTCTTGACGGGTACTCCGGATATAATTAAGTGGCCATTGCGCCCGAAGACCAGGAGAAAACAACATTCACCTGTCCATTTGAGACGTATGCTTTCATACGGATGCCCTTTGGTCTAGGTAACGCTCCGGTGACATTCCAAAGGTGCATGTTGCCCATTTTCTCGGACATGGTGGGTGACTGTTTAGAGGTCTTCATGGATGACTTCTCGGTCTATGGCGACGGGTTCGATGCTTGTCTTGACTGCCTAGACCGTGTGCTTCAGCGCTGCATTGAGGTCATTCTTGTATTGTCTTGGGAGGAGAGTCACTTCATGGTGACTCAGGGGACGGTCCTCGGTCATTTCATCTCCAACAGGGGCATGGAGGTCGATCCGGCCAAGGTGGATATCATTAGAAAACTCAATCCACCGTCCAATATACGTCAGTTGCGGTCTTTTCTGGGGCATGTCGGTTTCTACCGACGGTTCATTCAGGACTTCAGTCGTATTGCCCGACCGCTTACTGATTTGCTTACAAAAGACACCGAGTTCATTGTAAATGATAAGTGTCTTGCGTCTTTTGAGACTCTCAAGAGTATGGTTGTCACGGCTCCTGTCCTTCAGCCACCCGATTGGTCTCTCCCATTCGAGATCATGACGGACGCTTCTGATTTTGTCGTTGGGGCTGTGCTTGGACAGAGGAGGGATGGATTGTTGTTTGCCATTCACTATGCCAGCTAGACTTTGGATGCCACTCAGCGGAATTATACTGTGACAGAGAAAGAGATGCTGGCCGTAGTCTTTGCTTTGGATAAGTATAGATCATATATTCTCGGATCTAGAGTGACTATCTACACATATCACACCGCCATCCGATACTTAATGGCCAAGAAGGATGCCAAAGCACGCCTTACCAGATGGATCCTTCTGCTCCAGGAGTTTGATATTGAGATTAAGGATAAGCCTGGAGTTAAGAATGTGGTGGCGGATCATCTCTCCCGCTTAGAAAACCGTGAGGAATCTGAGCCCAGCGCACCTACTGATATCGCTCCAGCTACCCTTGTTAATTAGAGGCAAATTAATGTCCAAATTAATAGCTAGTGTTCGTTGCAGTCAGATAACGAGAGCGAATCAAAAACCACTTTCAATTTTTTTATAAACTAATCTCGAGTAGCAACTGTTTTTACTTGGGAGTCTAAGGTTGAACTCAGGGAGGCAGCTGTCTGCTTAGGTTGATTTTTAGTGAAATCCAAGTGTTAGACTTTCAGAGGGAATATTTTTTGTCTTTTTTGTATATTTTCTATGCAGAACACATGCAAAATCAAGCCAGTTTTAAAATTAAATCAGATAAGTGTTCAAATGAAGTCCAAAAATAATGAAACTTGGTCAGGTGATGAATTAAGATGAAATTAAGCTACCCTAATTTTTTTGGAATTTTCTGACACTAAATGAATTAACTATGAATTAACCATGAATGCAGGGTGATTTCGATTAATTTAATTTTAATAAATATCAAATCACAATATTTTTAGGAGTAAAAATTATCCTAGATAAATCTAAAGATGAGGAATCCAGGAAAATTATCAGACTTTAATTTTGATGTGAAATGAACCTATTAAAAATAAACTAAGGAAATCACCAAATAATTTATTTAGGCCTCGAAATGCGTGCAATTGGGATGAAATTTTTATGAAGGTGCATCTAATTATCCTAGAGCTAATGTGACTTTTTGGGAATTTTTGGAGTCACGGAGAAATTACTATTAATTAAAAGGTTAAATTGGGCAAAATATCACAGAAATGAACCAATTAATTAATTAAAAATTCCACTGATTTCACAAAAATGTGCCAAGTGTCACATAAGATAAAGGACAAGTTAAACTACAACATGCAATTTTTGGAATTTAAAAATGATGAAATATGGACACCTAAATTTGCGTGCAAAGACAGGGGTATAAATGCAATACAGGAATTAAAAATTGCTAAAAATAAAATATGTTGACAAGGACCTTTATGTAATTACCTAGAATACAGGGGGGTAGAATGCAATTTCTCCACAGATGCACGTGCTCCTCACGTGGGTACGCTTCGCAGGGACTGAATTGTAATTTTAGAAACCTTTAGGGGCCTCAGTGCAATTTGCCCAGGCCGCACGTGCTCCTCACATGGGGTACCCTAGGCTCGGTGGACGTAGGAGGCTCGGCTGCTCTGGAGGTTCGGTTGGAGGCTCGGAGAAGCTTCGGGTGATCCGAGCCTAGAGGTCGGGGAAGAGGCTCGGATCGGGCTACGTGGCGCGATCTGGACCGTGGATCAAGTGGCGATCCAACGGTCAATGGATGCTGAGGCGTGGCGCCTCTGGATTCGTCAAATCATAGATTGATCCAATGGCAGTGGGCTCGCTCCTGCTGATGGCGACGTGGTCGATTAGTGGCCGTTGGATCTAAATTGATCCAACAGCACCTGGAGCTCGATGAAGCGGTGACGTGGCTTGCTCCTGATCGTGGGATCCGCCTTGATCCTGCGGCTGCTCCGCAAAGCGACGTGGCGTGATTCTGACCGTTCGATCGAGATGATCGAACGGTGGCTGAACGACTTCCCCAACGGCCCTCCGCCTCCTGCGGAGGAGAAGGTGGGGCTCTGACGAAGCTAGGCTTGCTCTGCCCTTCCCTCCCGTCGTCGGTGAAGGTCGATGGAGGATCTGGAGAAGCTCGGAAGATCAGCGGATGGCCGGCGAAGCGTCTGGTGGACTCAAGAGTGGAGAAGGAGCTCTGGGGCACGGTGGCGGTGAAGCTCGAAGGGGGCTCTGACGAAGTTCCGACCAATCGAAGGAATGTCTCCTGCAGAGGGTTAGAGGATAGCCTAAACACGTGAAATGTTCGTGGAGTTGTTGGGAGTGAGATGCGAGGCCTATGGCGGAGCGAGGGTGGTCCGATGATCGGGCTCTGCCCAGGTGGCGGATCTGGCGTCGAGCGAAGGTGGGGTACGGTGTTTGATGAAAGTAAGGGTAGCACGAAGATCGGAGCTCCATCACGAAGCTCGGTGAGATGATGGTGGAGCGAGAAGATGACTGCGGAGAGTGAACTAAATCGGAGAAATCAAAGAAGAAAATAAGAAGAGATCGGGAGGGAAATGAAGGATGCTACCTAGGGAATGGAGCTCAGGTTTGAGCTCCAGGTCATCGCTCGAAGGTCAGTAGATGGCCTGAGCTCACGCGGCTCACGGAGGGAGGCTGCAGCACGGCGGAGGCGGCCGTGGATCTCGTCGGAGAAGAAACCCGGTCTTCGCTCGGAGAAAAGCTTAATTGTTGTCACCAATCGATTGCTCTGAGCTCAAGGGTTCTCTCTGGAATGGCGGATGGGCGTGAATGTGGCCGGAGGGCGATGATTTATAGGGTGAAGTTGATGGCAGGAGTGGCTGGAAGGTGGAGTTCATGGAAGTTGCGGGGCGACTCTGGTGGGAGTTGTGGTGAGTGAGGTAGCTGGCGAGGATGAGGGAAGAGTAGTCTCCATCGTGGTGGTGTTGGCGGTCGGAGAGGGTGGCTGGAGTAGGGACGAAAACAGAAAGGGGGCGAGGGGTCGGTGTAGTGGAGATCGTGGGAGAGAGGGAGGCCAGAGGTAGAAGACGAAGTCGTGGCCGTTGGATCTCGTGATCCAACAGCCCGAATCAAAGCGCCAGATAGCGGTTCTGATGCGATCTGATGTGAAGCGATCGAGGGCGCTAATTGCGCCACACATCACATTAAAGACGAAGCGCGAGCGGGCGTCGTGGATTAAATCCGGGTCGACCTCATCGAAGGGTGTTAATGCGCCATGTGTTGTGCTCTGGAGTGGGCGTTGGCGAACGATGTGGATATGATGAAGGCGCTGATCGAAGGGCTGAGGTGCGAGGTGGAATAAGCGGCTGTGATGGAAAGGCATGGGCGCGATCGAGTGGCGCAAAGAGTCGCCACGTGTCAAGTGCATAGGCAGGCGGAGGCGGGCGGCTGCGATGGGACATGGGTGATGATCGCAGGGTTGAGAAAGAGAGCATACGTGGAGGCGGTGCAACCATTGGATCGGGATAAAGATCCAACGACTTTAGGCGATGGAGGCTAAGGCAAGGGGAGCGGGCCACGTGGCGCAATCAGCGGGCGCCACGTGGCCAGCTGTGAGTGGCTGTGAAAAAATGAGTTTAGAGAGAGAAGGAGGCCAAAATTGGAAAAACTCAAAACATGAAAGTTGTAGATCTCGATGAGATCTACAAGTTTCATGTTGACCAAAGATGGAGATGGGATCAAATATGATACAAAATACAGGAATACAAATATACACATATATAGTATACATAAGGGCCCAAAAACCCAACTTCTTCCTACAAGCTTCAAAAATCCATTAGGGACATCTCTCCCTTTCGACTCGTTTATGGCAAGCCGTGCCATCTTCCTGTGGAAATAAAGCACAAGTCACTTTGGGCAGTCACTGAGTTATTATTGGATCTCGAGAGTATATGAGAACAGAGGAGAGCAGAGTTGGCAGCCTTAGAGGAACTGAGAGATACATCCTTTTCTAGCAGCCTACAGTATAAAGAAAAAGTGAAGACATGACACGATTCTCATATCAGCCGTAAGCAGTTTGAGCCAGATCAGCGTGTATGGTTGTTCGATTCCAGGCTGAAATTATTTCCAGGGAAATTACAGAGCAAGTGGAAAGGTCCTTATGTGGTCAGGAAGGTACATGACAATGGCAGTATTAACATATCCGAGCTGTCATCTTCTTCTACCTTCCGTGTTAACGATCAACGCCTGAAAATATATCTAGATCATGATCCGCTGACCGTTGACGTTGTCCCCATTCTTCTGGTATGAGAAGTGTTCTTTGACTCATATCACCTGCATCTCATACATGGTGATCACTTCCATCTTCCGATGTATAGATCCATCTGTCCATATCATTCTCTCATCTGTTTGTTTCTTTTCTTCTTTTCTTCTTTTCCTTTTCTAGTTTCTTTATCTATCAAAAAGGTGTCACCCTTGTAGACAGTTTTCTGTACTTATGTCGTACTTTGTCCTAAGTATAGGGGGTGTGCACCCCGAGTTGATATTCTTTTCGATCCTCTCCATTGTCTCCTCTTCTTGTCTATACTTAGGGATTTCTTACCCTAAGTATAGGGGGAGACAATCTGAGTACGATCTGTTCATTCCCACCCTTGACCCTCCTTACGTTGTGTACAGTCTGTTATACTTAGGATTATTTGATCCTAGTATAGGGGGGAGGACCAACTTCTCATTGATTCATTTATTTATTCTTTAGACTTGCCTATACTTAGTACGAGTTATGTCTTCTCTTTTCTCTCCGATCTATGAGGACATAGCTCAAACTAAGTATAGGGGGTCGTATATACTACGTATATACTTTAGCCATAACTCGTACTTTCGTATTTTCTTAATAATATGGCTAATAATTCTTTAAAATTCATTAAAAACCTTAATAAAAAGATGTTGATTATTCCTCAAATTCTTTTTGTATGTACTGATTAATAAATCAGGTGGAAATGTTTTTTGCAAAATGTTTGAAAAATAGTTTGAAAATCTTTGTGAAAAATCTTTTGAAAACTATTTGGAAAACGTTTTGTTACATGTTTTCAACCTTTGTAAAAATGTGTTGTTTGCAAAAATTGTGTGAAATAAAATGTTTGAAAAATGATTTGCAAATGGTTTGAAAAATGGTTGCAAAAATAGTTTGAAAATCTATCTATATTGTTTGAAAACCGTTGCAAAATGATTTTCAAATGTGTGTACATGTTTGCAAAATGTTTGTAAAATTTATTTTGGACTATAGTTTTCAAAAAATGTTTGAAAAACTTGTGTCAAATAAGTTTGAGGAATATATACATCACACCAAAATTCGTTATATATACTCATAAAATTGATCACTTACCCTGTAAATTCTTAAAATCCACTTCTTGTATATATAAAGAAGTATTCCCATGTACATATTTTTCACCTAGTTTTCAGCCAAAAATCTTTTTGTTTTCAAAAATCCCAAAAACATTTGCAAAACTAAAATCCAAAAACATTTGAAAAAACTTTTGAAAAATACAAAAAAATGCATGTGCATCATCATCATATTTTCAAAAATCCATAAAAAGTTCAAAATCATTGAAAAATTGCATCACAAAAAGATTTTCTGCATAGCATTTGCATATCATTAGCATTTTTCGGATTGAGTTTGATAGTTGAACAAGTCTAAGTAAAATCCGGAGATTGAAGCTTGATTGGACCTTAAAATCTACCTAATAATAGGAACCTTATAGGAACTGGATCTGAGGTACCTCAGGTCTAGTTGACTTAATTCTTTGAGGATCATGGGACTTGGTTCAATGGATTCTTGACTGCCTAAGTAGAGTATTTCGGAGCATACGCATGACTCTTGTTGATAATGACCTAACTTGGACACCTGCACCTTTCACATGGCTCAACTCAGTTGGAGTGGTGAGGGGATTGGATTTGCCGGTATGAGACGCACACAAGTGGAAACACTTGTCCTCCTCTAGGGAGGGAAGTGCAGCCCAACCCGTCTAATGATGAGGAAGTCTAAAGACAGGAGAGTGTGGGTTGCGATAAAGCTTCAAAAGAGGGATAGTCTACTGGCTCAAGAGGAAAAACTCCTTATGTAAATGCTGCTGTGAATAGTATCAAAAAATGGTCAGGCTTGTACAAAAATAATATGCCTGCAAAGTATGTACATATGTTGTAAAGCCAATAAGCAAGCTTGAGTTCCAAAGTCAAATATGTAAGACTGCAGCTGGATGACTTGACTACACTGGTCTTGCATCCCAGGATAGGTAGCTATATTGGCTACCGTCCATTCTTCTCTTCACCCCCTCCTCTTGAGCTGGTTGCCACTTGAACTTAGAAGGGAATACCCCGCTCCTCGAGGATGGAGTTATTGGATTGGGGAATCATTGGGTTGTCATACTGGAGAAGTCAGTCTCTTTGTCATTCTAGTTAGGGAGAGCCACTATCACTTACACTGTACGAGTCAGATTCATAGTCGTAAGGGTTTGCGTATGAGTTGAGATATTTCTGACTTGGCTATTGAGGAGACTT
Organism: Ottelia alismoides; assembly: GCA_037367405.1. Taxonomy (NCBI): domain Eukaryota; kingdom Viridiplantae; phylum Streptophyta; class Magnoliopsida; order Alismatales; family Hydrocharitaceae; genus Ottelia; species Ottelia alismoides. The sequence continues at coordinate 820,755 of JAZKJV010001167.1, read as the reverse complement.
GAACAGAGTTTTGGGATTCTCAGGGACTGTTGGATTTCAAATCCGGTTCTCATTAAGGTTCCGCCCGCACTAAAATTCCAAGGGTCCGGCTTAAGCTCCAAACTTTGATTTTGTGAAGACAAGTTTGATAATTAAACTAAATCCAACTTCTTCTTTTTCTTTTCTTTGTTTTCTTTTTCTGCACTTATTGCATAAGTATTTGCTAGGGACTAGCAAAGGTAAAGTATAGGAGGATGATGAATCCACATTTCATCATCTTTATTCTATCATTTTGGCCTCAAAAACCCTGGCAAATGTGTGTAAATACCCTTAATTTCCACATCTTAGCATTCATGCATGTGCATGTAAATAGTATATAAAATACAGTATTTAAAGCCAAAATTATAGAATAAATAATAGAAAAGAAAAAGAATAAAATATTGTAAATATTTTATGACCCAAAACCCCGAGACCTAGGCATCTCGATGAATAAGTCGAAAAGGAATAAGGTAGGGAGAGATAAGGGCCAGAATACAATAAAATTCCCTTTGTTTTTATTTAGTTCTTTATTCATTTTAGGACCCATTTTTTGTTCCACTTTTTATACTTCAAATAGAGACACTTTCTACATGAAAGTTGTAGATAATTTCATAAAGAAAAATACAAAATTGATTTCACCTAAAAATAATATACACATAAAAAGTTATGGTCTGAATAAAAATCCAGAATCCCAACTTCCCAGACATGTATCTTGCAAATAAAAACTCCAAATGCATCAAACTCACCTTTAATTGTATATAGATTAAAATAAGTTATTCAATGGCGATGGTTTCGCATTTGGCGGAGCTATGGTTTGAAAGTTGAGTTTTGGACCCCTATTGTATACTTGTACAGATTAAAATATTCAATTTATTATTTATTCATTATTTTTATAATTTTATATTTTTATAATTATGTAAATATTATCTATAGTATATATGTATATTAAAATCAGAATAAAAACACAAATAAAATACAAAATAAAATACTTGTAATATAATACATAGGTATAATACCTATACATATACCTATATAATACATACTTATATTTTATTAAGTGTATTAAATACATCAGAAAAATAAAATAAAAATAAATTTAGGTGTATAAAAGTATTTTATAAATTATAAAATAATAAATTAAAATAAATAAATTAAAATTACAAAATAAAAATAAATTAATTAAATATATAGGTATATGTACCTACAAAGGCCTAAAAAGGGAACTTATAAAATTATACCCTATAAAAATAATTAAAAATCATATTAAAATACCTTATAAAATAATAAAATTTTTTATTAAATAACCTAAAATTATTAAAATCATTCACTATTTTTAAACGAATTTTTAATTATTTTTCGCAGGGTTTTTCCTGGTTGGTCCACGTCGACTAACCAGGAGGCAGTCAGCGTTGACCTCCAGTCAACTGACTGTCCTCCCCGCCTGTCCACCTGACAAACCTCGGTTTGTCGTCATTTTTGTCGATTTTTACAGACTTCATCTTGCACTTTTTGAGATCGATTCCTTCACAACTTTTGTCCCTCGATCATTGGTCTATCACGCCCTTGCGTTTTTTGGGGGAGAGGGCCATCGATTCGCCCGATCTCCCTTGGTCTTTGGTGCCTCTTCACCATCGAGTCAAACCACATATAATGGACCCCGACTTCCTTTCAAATTTGAACGCCTCTCCCCATAGGATCAGCTCCCCTTTCGTGCCCCAGAGCAAGGAGAAGGTGACAGCTCTCCTTTGCGACCTTCGGGTGGGTCGAGCGATGCCTGAGGCGCTTCCACAACCTCCCCCTTCGCCGACAGTCGAGGTACCATTCCCTCCGGTGATCCATTATCGAGGCAGACCCCCTTTTTCCTTATTTCCTTTTGCATTTTACTCGCCGTAGTCCTAGGATCAAAAGCCCTAAAGAAATTTCACGATCCATCGAGTGAATCATCCAGTTGACCCCCTCGTCGGAGCTCTCCACCGGCTGAGTTCCATCTCCGTCGTATCGCGCCACCACCTCCACTCCGTGGGGTCCAGGCACTTTGCCCTGGACCCTCTCACGTTTTCTTTCAGGTCAAAGCTCGTTGACTCGAGCCCGGGAGCGATTTTGTGCCTCGCCGGAGCTCCGTGGAACTCTCCAGCTCCGCCGCCCTCCCTCGCGAGCCTCGGCCGTCGCCGAGATCTTTTGAAGCTTCCAGGAGATAGCCCCGACCGTCAGGAAGCTGCAGCCCCATTTTGAAGCCCAAAGATCGACTCAGCACCGAGATCGAGCTCAGGGAAGTTCGCCTCGCCGGCGTTCTTCCCCGTTCGTCCTCCGCGCTTCGCCACCGTTGGATCGGGTCACGCCTCCAAATTGCACATCAACCTTCAGATCATCAGCACCCTTCCACCATTAGATCTCGATGTGAGATCTAATCTCAGACGTCGAAGCTGAAGCGTCATTCGCCGTCCACCGTCCGCTACGTGTCAAGTGAATCAGCCACGACCGTTGGATCGCGCCCATTAAGGGTATTTTGCATCTGACCCCCGTGCCCTTTTTATATTTCTATTTAGTCCTTAAATATTTATCTGTAGTTTAAATATTTTTGTAATAATTACGTTTAGGCCCCTGAACTTTATATATTTGCAAATAGGTCCTGGCCACGTCACCTCACGTGACCAGTACACGTGAGGTGAAGGGCATTTTGCAAGGACCCCCCTTAGGGTTTGCATATTTCGTCTCAGTCTAGAAACTTCGACATCACGTGTAATATTTTTGGGTTTTTTGCATCAAGGCCCCTGGATTTTTGGAAATTACATTTATACCCTTCCCAAGCGCGTGCTAGTCACGCGCGTGGGTGGGTTTTTTGCAGTTATACCCTTGCGGCTTTGGATATTTGTAATTGGTCCATTAAATACAATATTTAGTGTTATATTTTGTGTGAAAATTGCAACTTTGCCCCTGGATGTTTGTTTATTTGCACTTATACCCCTGTTAGGCATTGTATTTTTGCTTGTTTTCCCTATTTATTTAGAGCATCATTTTAACTCAAAAAAACTCCAAAAAAATCACATAGCTTCCTGTATGCTTGCACGTCCATGCTATATTTTTGCATTTCATTTTTATTGCATTTTAATATTTATTAAAAATCAAAAACATGTATTTTCAATACCGTCTATCTTAGAAAATCCATAAAAATTAGCAAAACTTCTTGGAAAATTCTAAAAGAATTAGATATGTGTATTTTAGTGTCTTTTAGAGTCAGTCCAAAAATCATTAAAAAATTCAAAACAAAAACCTTAAAAATTAGAAAATACCCTAAAACTTCAAAAAAATCTAAAAAATCATAGAAAAATCATAAAAATATAATCACAGGTCATGTAGTTTTCCTATTTTATTCCTTTTATTTTAAAACTAATTTGGGGAAATTTTGTTATTGTTTGCTATTTCTCATTTCCATTTTAATGTCAGCCAGTAGTTAATTCATTGTTTTCTCTTATTTTATCTTTTCAAAATACCAATAAGATTCTGAAAAATCCCCAAAAATCATAAAAACAGTAAAAAAATATAAAAAGACCAAAAATATTTTATTTCCTAACTTTTGAGCATTTTCCTAATTTTTATAAATATTGTATCTTCCTTTTTCTTACTTTGTTTATATTCTAGTTACTAAAAAAGAAAATATAAAAAAATATAAAATATAAAAAGAAAATTAAAAATCAGAAAATTAAAAATCAAAATACAAAATTAAAAAAATTAAAAAATATATAAAAAATTAAAAATTTAAAAAAAAACCCACAAAAACATTTGCATCTTGTAGACACTTAATCACACTCACATCTTTGCATTCTTGCTTGATCTATCCTGCCTTGCTCCATGTGTTCGACCACTACATACTTACACCTATGCACCTGTTTTTAGAGTTAATAATAAACTTAACTCCACTTTTGCTTGTCATTGTTTGATTTATTGATTGTGGGTTAATTGTTGACTTTAGTCGGGATTTATCGTGGGTCACCGCAGCGACACTGTTGTCTCCGCTTTGTGTGAGATAATTAGACCCCGTGAGTTTTGGATAAATCAATTATCTCTCGAAAATTAATTGATAAATTTCATTGAGGATTGAATCGTATACTTCACATATCCTGTACTTCATTTCTCTTTTTATTTCTTCGCATCTTCATCATAGCATTGCATTGTATTATATTGTCCCAACATTGAAATTAATTGGCATTAATTAATTATTTAATTTAAAAACCATGCAACTTAGAATCACTATTCCCTATGTTCGACCTTGGTAGGCTTGCCAAGTAAAAATACTCCATAACATTCAAAGATTGTGGTTTTAGTTGAATCGTTTTCGCCTCCTATACTATAATTCATCATTATTAAAGAGGCGGATTTCACGATCATCACATGACCACAAATAGAAACAACAAATAGTGAATGTGGTTCCAATGAAGGTGGTGGAAGGAACCAAGGCTCCAACCACCGTGAGTGGTCGAAGGAGGTAGGTTGCGTGAGGTAGAACGGTGAAATGAAAGGGGAAAACGAAGGTGAAGATGGATGATTGGAGTTGGATCTGGAAGTGACAGAAAGAGATGGACGTGGTGGACCTCCGATTGTAATGATCAGAGGGTGAATCTCAATGAAACTACATATCAAAAGCAAACAAACATTGCGATCAAATCGGGAAAAAAATCAAAGACCTAAGGCTACCTGGGGGTGAAGGATGTGCCTGGGATGGAGGTGGGACCTCCGGCTCAGTGCCTCGATGAATCGATCGTCCAGAGGTTGGGCTCACCGGAGTGGAGCACGATGATTTCTCGTTGGATCCGAGGCCTGATTAATCCTTTCGTCGCTACAATAAGAGTCGTACTGTCACTCGCAGACCCTCAGAGCTCACTATAGGGGTGGAGAGAGAGAGAGCCAAAGATGGGAAATGGGAGCCGCTCTAGGTGAATAAATAGGCGAGTGAAATGCCAATGTTCAAACGAAATTTGCATGCGAATCGAGGCAGAATCGGGAGAGATTTTATACGGGCAAAAATCATGGATATACAAAGGATAAATGGGGCAAATAGTAAGATAGAATGGGTCATGGAATTGGACTACATAATTGGGAGAAGGAGACATGTTCGATAGATGTTGTGGGTTTGGAGATGGAGGGGTCCAGTTGACATCGGTGAACTAAAATGGAATGGGCCATTGGGAAGATAGCTAGGAAAAGGTCAAAATAGGCTAAAAGACAAAAAAAACATGTTAAATAAAAATAAATAAAATAGATTAGAAAAAAAACTAAATTTAAAATTATTAAAAATAAATGATGTTAATAATTTAATAAATAATTTTATGATGATTTTAATAAATTAAATAAATTAATTTAAATAGTTAAATAATCAAAATACACGTATTTAAATGGATTAATTACCAATATATAATATACAATTATTTTTAATTATTTATTTTTACAAAAAGTACACAATTTATTTACAAAACAATTAAAGTATTTTAAATATATTTTTATTTTATTTTTAGAAGTTAATTTAATGGTACATATAAATACAAGTATATACAATATAGGTACATTATACTTATATAATTAAACACACTATTTATTTTGATTTTATTATTTTTGTTTGCATTTTATATAAATAAAATACAGTATATACAAAACAATAAAAGGACAATATGTACAAAAAACAAAGAAAGAAATAAACAAAATATATATACAATATATATAAATATACAAGTACCAATAGGTTCCCAAAACCTACTTTTAGCATATTAACTCTGATTTTAGTGAAACTACTTTTATTTTATAAAACAAACATTAAAAGTGAGTACACCTAATTTGGAGTTCATATGGCCGAGTTATGAGGTTCATAAGTTAGGTTTTACGATTTTTTGGTTTTGAGATTTATTGATATTTATTCACAATTATTTTTTATTTATATTTTTGTATTTTCTACTAATTTTTATAAGCAATTTAGAAACAGAATTAAATAATCAGTATTAGAATGAAATTTATAAAAAAAAATAAAGAAGTACATATAATACATGTATACAAAGGGGTCCAAATGTTAAAACTCACACGATTTATTTTAGGTTTTTTTAGAATTTTTAATAAATAGTTTTAGTTAGAAAATTAAGTTTAAAAATGAGTTTCTTCAATTTAGATTCTCTATAAATAGTTATGAACCTTGAAAGTTGGATTTTATGGCCTTTTAGGTTCATTGTAATTATTAGTTTGTTGGTTAGTTAGTTAGTTAATTATTCTGATATTTTTATAAATTAACAAATATTTTTATATACTACTTTGACGAAGAAAATATTTATTTGGAATGATCTGAATGATGAATAGGTAAACATATATACAAGGTGAAAAATGATGTATATGTATAATGTGACTTTGGTTTTTTGGAATTATTATAAGTTATAGACCCTATATCCCCCTATGTTATTCCCTTTTGACCATCCAATGCTTGGCTTGGTCTCGGGGTTCCGGTCATTCTGTATTTATTTCATATATACAACCTTATTTTTGTTTCTTATTCCTTATTTATTCTTTTATTTTGGTGCAAATTAGTGTTAAATATACAATATTAACAAATGATTTATGAATGATAAAAGATAAGAACTATTATTATTTATAGGTGTTTTGTCAAGGATTTTAAGCTAAAATTAAATAATAAAGATGTTGAATTATGGATTCATCATTCCCCTGTACTTTAACTTTGCTAGTCCCTTAGCAAACACTTATTCTAAGAAGAAGTGAAAAACAAAAATAAGAAAAGAAAAAAGAGAGAACTTAGAACAATTTTTATTTTTAAACTTATCTTCCTAAAATCAAAGTATGGATCTTAGTCAGACCTTTGGATTATTAGTTTGACGGAACCTTATTGGGAATATGAGTTAAGACCTAACAGCCTTTAAATTCCACAATTCTCTATTCAAGTTGCATCAATAGTCAAGTTAGAACAAGTCCTCATACATAAATTCTGATGATTGTGAATCTTACTTGTATTATGTAACTATAATATAGATCTCCACATCAGAAGTGACAAAGAACAACCTTCTCTTAGCAAGATGGCCCTAATTCCCCAGTCTAGCTACTCTTTCCTCGAGGAGTGGGGTAGTTCCTTTTAAGTTCATGTGCATGTTGTGTCCACAATCGAAGAGGGGAGAAGAAAGAAGAATAAGAAGAGAAGTGGAGTGTGGCCAGTGTAGACACATCTCCTTGTGAAGACGACCAGTGTAGCCAAGTCTCCACTAAGATCTGCAGTCTCTGAAGCTAGACAAATGTGGTCAATATACTTATTCTTTCCCCCTTTAACTCTTTTTTTGTAAATACATTTGGCTTCTATTTGGTGGAAAGTATGGTTGCACTGCATTGATCTTATTGTGCCCCTACGGATATAGAATCTTTCTTTATGCACATGTTTTGGGGTCTTGGAAAAAATTATGTCAGCAAACCATCCCTCATCTAAAGCTTTATTTCAATCGATAGCTCCCATCTTTAGATGTCCATGCCACTAGACTAGGTTGGGGCGCATTGGCCACTCAAGGTGATTGTGTATGTTTCCATTCACGTGCATATTTTGCCAGAGGATTCCACCCCTCACTACATCATCAATGAAGAGCTACGTGCAAGGTCCTTGTCCAAGTTAGGTCATCGACAAAAAGAATCATGCACGTGTATGAAATATTCTACTTAGACCAATCAAAATGACATGTGAACATAGTCTTGTGGACTCAAAGAATTAAGTTGTTATGAGCAGAAAAGTCTCACCTCTAGTTCCTATAAGAGTTCTCTGAAATTACGCGGATGGTGAATCTTCATTCATCACCTTTATTCTACATTTCGGCTTTAAAAACCCTAGCTAACACATGTAAATAAGCAGTATTTTGTAAAAATTAGCATTCTTTATTTATTCCATTTATTATATATAAATACTGTTTTTAATGCCAAAATTATAGAATAAAAAAAGAAAATAAAAAGAATAAAATACCAAAGATATTTTGTGACCCTAAACCTCGAGACCAAGTCAAAAATTGAATTGGTCGACAAGGAATATAGTAGGGGAGATAAGGGCCAAATACACAATAAAAATCCCATTCTTTTATTCATCAATAATCCATTTTGGGGCCCATTTTATTCTTTATCATTTATTCATCAAATCAATAACTTTTGTAACGGAAGTTGTAGATAAAAATACATAGAAAAATACAAAATTGATTTCATACAAAAATAGTATACAATGTGCATTTTATACTCTAAATAAAAAGCCAAAATCCAAACTTCACAGATTCGTATCTCCTAAAAAAACTCAAAATGCATCAAAATCACCTTTATTGTATATAACAATAAGCTATTTCATGAAGGTGGTTTCACTTAATTTTGGAGTTAAGGTGTGAATGTTAGGTTTTGGACCCTTATTGTATATTTTACCTGAATAAAATATCCATTTTATTTTTTATCTATATTTTCACATTTTTATATTTTGTAAATATTATTTATAACACATTTACATATTTATAATAGAATAAAATCATAAAAAATATAAAAAATAGTCTCTATAAATACATAGATGAAATATCTATACTTATACATATATAACATATATCCTCTTTATTTAAGTACACAAATAACATCAGAAAAATAAATAAAAAATGTATTTGTGTACCTAAAAATAAGTTATAAATATATGAAATAAGAACATAAAATAATAAAATCAAAAATATAAATTTAAAATAAAATATGCAAAACATATATGAGTATACCTATAAATATACCCTTAAAAGTAACTTGTAATAAATAACCCAAAAATGAATAAAAATCATATTAAAATACTAAATAAAAAATAATCATTCTTTATTTTATAACTCAAAATTAATAAAATCATTTAATATTTTTAATTAATTAATTTCTAATAAAATTGGCTATTTTGTCGCGAATTGGACTAACGTGGCCCTATCGCGTGGCTTGGATTGTTGACTCCTGGTCTATTGGCTCCTTAGGCATTCCGACTTTCTAGGCGTGTCTTTTTCGTACTTTTCCTCCCTTTTTTCTCGCTCAATCTATCGATCCCATTCATCGATTCTTCATGCTACGATCAACATCCATCAGCCATGATTCTCGCTGACTCCATAGATCTCTTGTATATAGCTTGCATTCTTCCCTAATCGCCGGTCAATAAGGGTGCTCCACCATGTGTATAAATAATACCTCTCTTCTTTTTACTCATTTTGGCCATTTTTCCAAGCCCTAAAGCCCCCATCTCCGGTCAAGCGTGTCACCATGTGACAACTGGCGAACCCCTGGAGTTATGGAACGGCTAAAGGAGGAGGGAGGAGCACCCATGGTGGGCCTCCGGCCGCCCTACTCCCTGGTCCTATGGCCATGTATAAAAGCTACGCCCTTTACTTTTTCTATGTAGATTCCTTTCATGTCTTTTGTTTTATGCATGCAATTCATTTTTTAGTCAATGATTTAGCGTAACCAAGTATATTCATAGTTCACTGGAGGCTAGCTCTGACGAACATCTCCACCGTGAACCTCACTTATTCCGACCCCACAACCACTCCATCTCTTCTCCCCCTTCACATCACCACCTTGCCACACCATTATCCTTCTTCGATTCCCTCCGAATCGAAGCAGTCATGCTCCCTCCACCGCCACGTCGTCAGATCACTCCATCCACTCCATCCTCCACCCATTCCATGCCTAATCAGGTTGAGGAACTTTGCCCTCAACCCACAAGTTTGCTTGTGCAGGTTCCACGTCAGAAGGACCCCATCTGGGGTGATTTTGTGGTTCGACTGAACCTCCATGTATTTCCTCGCTCCAGGCACCCATCGATGGAGCCCAAACCTCTTTTATGCTTCCAGGAGCTGCAGATCGACGTCGGTGTCCTTTTAAACATCCTAACAGACTTTGGGAGTGCAGGAGTAGAAAGAAAGGTCTGATCGAACGAGCCCAAGGGAAACCTTCTTCCCAGTTCTTCCAGGTCCATCCAGGACCGTCCAATCGGGCCATGTTCTTCGTGAGGAGCAGGAGACGTTAGATCAAACTGCTTCTTGATCGTTGGATCTCCTCCATAGACTTAACCTTGGATATCAGATGCAAAGGGGTATTGGCAGCTCAAATAACGACATGCGTATAAGAGAAACCATCTCCACCGTCCATCTCCATGCCTTTAGGGCTTAATTGCATATCTCACCGCTGTAATTTTGAATTTATTTATTAGTCCTGTAAATAAAATGTGTAGTGTAAATAAAATTGTATATTTTGCAGATGAACCCATGTATTTATTGAAATGGAAAATGGGTCTTGTCTAGCTGAGCTCGCATGCCGTCCCGCGTGAGCTGGGCAATTTGCATGTAAACCATGATGAACTTTTGTATCTATATTTAGTCCAATAAATGTGAATATTAGCTGTATATTTTTGCCACATTAGTAGATGAACCCCTGATTTTAATTTTAATTAGAAATATGCCATTTTATTCTATTTATTAAATATATCATCCATGCTTCAAAAATTACGCATAAGGATAGATGCATGCAAGCATGCATTTTCATGCTAATTTTTTGGATTTGCATTTTAGGTATTTTATCCATTTATTAAAAATCAAATGAGCACGCTTTTATCCCAGTCTAAATTAGAAAATACAAAAAATATCAAAGCATTTTGAAAAATTCCCAAAAAATATATTTTGCTTATATTAAAAATTTTAACTCTAGACCAAAACTCCTCAAAATAGAAAAATAAAAAGTTAAAAAAAGCTCCAAAATCCAGTAAAAAAGATGTAAAATCCCCCAAAATCCTAAAAATATTCCTTTTTGGATTATTTGCTATTTTTAATCATTAAATCAATTCTTCTTATTTAATTAATCCCTTATTTAAGATATTTTTTATTTTTAAATTATATAAAAATTAGAGAAAAAAACTCCAGAAAAATAAAAAAAACATGAGAATTTTTTTATAAAATCCAAAAACATGTTATTTTTTGTATTTTGCTCATTTTCATAAGTATTTATGATTATTTTATCTTATATTGTATATATGGCCTTATATAAGCTTATATTATATATTTAAAAAATTAAAAATCAGAAAATATAAAAAAGAAATAAAAATTATAAAATAAAAACAATTAAAAAAATGAAACATACAAAATTAAAGACCAACACAGAATTAGAATAAAGACAGGAAAAGAAAAACAAGTTTTGAGCTTCATTGCACAATCTACCGTTTGCTACCTGAGTTCGACCTCTACGCATGCTTGCATACTATACATATTTGTTGTTGAGTTATAATAAATTTTAACTCCACATATTTTCTATTCATTGGTTAATTGATACTGTGGGTTAATTGTTGATTGACTTAAAGTTTAGTGAGTGGCCGCTTCAACGACACTCTATCTTCGTTTTATAGTGAGGATATTTAGACCCTTGCCAAATCTTAGTCATCAATGGATTAAGGTCTTAACCAAGCTCTATTCTTCAATTTTACACCAGATTAGTTTAAGCATCAATTTCATTCTAATATAAATGCAACAAAAATATTATTGTTTTTTTAACAAAAGAAAATAAAAGAATAAAAAAAATTTTAAGACGTTTTAAGAGAACTTTTACAATTTTTTATGGATTTTATATTTTTCAATTTTATGGTATTTTTAATAGAGATGTATACATATTTACAATAATTTACAAGAATTTTATGCACAATTACAAAGAGTTTTATATAAAATAAATACATGATTTATACAAGATTTTTCAAAAAGAATTTTATTTATAAGTTTTATATACAAATTTAACACGGGAAATTTATCTACAAAAGGATTTTATATATAAATTTTATTAAAGAATTTTATATAAAAGTTTTAATTACAAATTTTATTCGAAGATTTTATTTACAATAGATTTAATTTACATAAATTACAAATAATTACGGTTTTATACAAGAATTTACAAGTTTACAAACAATTTATATACCCATAATTTATATCCCTCATGACAAAATATTTTACAAAAATTTTACAAACCATTGTACAAAATTTTACAAAATATGTTATAAAATATTTTACGTATATTTACAAACCATTTTACAAAATCTTTTACAAATATTTTACAAATGCTTTCCAAAATTATTTTACAAACTATTTTACAAATAGATTTACAAACATGTTTTTGAAAGCATTTTTATTTTCAAACATCTTACAGACATTTTTACACTATAGATGATTTGATACAAAATAATTTTTAAATAATTTACAAATAAAATAATTTTACAAACATTTTACAACAATTTTTACATAAATAATGTTACAAAGGTTTTTGCAAATATTTCACAAAGCATTTGTACACGCATTTTACAAATGGTTTACAAAATAATTTATAAAGAATTTTGTAAAATATTTTACAAAAAAATACAAAGAATTTTACAAAACTTTATAAATCAATTTTCAAAACATTTTATCCCAATTTTATTAGCCATATTATTAAATAAATAAAAGTACAAGTTATGGATAAAGTATATATACAATATACAACTCCCCCTATAGTTAGCTCGAATTATGTCCTCATAGTGACTAAGAATCGACAAAGGAAGACACGACTCATGCTAAGTAGAGAGAAGTGAAAAGAATCATATACTACAACGACTCAAACTATAAAGAATGAAAGGAATAGAAGTCGTTGATCCCCCTATACTTAGGATCAAATAATCCTAAGTATAGAAGATTGTACATGTGGGGATGGCCGAGTAAGAGAATGTACACGAAATCAATGACTCAACATGTCCCCCCTTACTTAGGGTAAAAGATCCCTAATAGAAAAGAATATCGACATTTGAGGGACAAGAAAGAGAACAGAAGAAACTGAAATGAAAATAACAAGATGAAAAGGAACGGCATTACTCCCCCTATACTTAGGGTAAAAGATCCCTAAGTATAGGCAACATCAGGAGTAATGAAATAGAATGAAAATGAACAACTCAGTATCTACACCCCCTATACTTAGGATAAAGTACATCCTAAGTATAACAAAATCCTAAATGAGATCTGGGGTGTAAATAAAAATAGAAGAAACAAGAAACAAATCAAGACAAAACATGCATATACAAAGTAGACAATGTTGAGGTGCCTCTCAACAAGCGGTAGAGTTTACGACCCTAGCTGAGTGCAAAGAATAAAATAAAGCAGTATCAAGGTTCAGGATGACATCTGTAATGTGAATGCCATATTGTTGTTGTAGTCTCGATGTGAGAACAACAACGAAATCAATAGTGAAAATGATGACACCCAAATAAACAATCAGGCAAGTGTTTGCTACTGGGTAAAGAGAAGAAAAAACAAAGTCAGGGACTGATGAAACTCGATTTCATCATCTTTATTTCTAATTTTTAACCCCCTTGCTTAAGCTGGGTGTCAATAAAACCAAGTTAAAGTCTTGTAATTAACAGAGTCCTAAATAAATTAAAAACCACAAAAAAATGGCAAAATCAAAATTCGTGGTATTTTTAGACTTAAAAATACCCTCAAAAATATTTCGGGCCTTTGTTTGATCTCTTCTCCAGTTTTGGTCAACATGAAACTTGTAAATCTCGTCAAGATCTACAACTTTCATGTTTTGAGTTTTCTCAAATTCGGCCATCTTGACCCTCTAAAATCAAAAATACCTAAGGAATAATCTGATTGGGCCACGTGGCCCAATCTGGGGGCGCCACGTGGCCCGCTTCTTCTTGTCTTATCCGCCTGTGATCTGGACCGTCAGATCTCCTCCTGAGATCCAACGGTCCAAAATGCTCCACGCACGCCCCTTCACCTCGGCCATTCGATCAGACCCTACCTTAATCCGCACCGCATGTTCGCGCCTCACGCAGAGCACGCCACGTGTCGCCTTTTGAGCCATTCGATCACACACATGAGGTCTTGATATCCACCGTCTACAAACACTTAAATATTAACCTTCAGATCAAGCCTTGGACTTCATCACGACCGTCCGCCAGCGCTCACTCCGCAGCGCGACACGTGGCCGAATCTTGGGCCTCCGATCATGTCGCTTTAGATCTGATCATATCCGCTCGTTCGCGCCCAAATACCCGTCGTTGGATCCCCAGATCCAACGGTTGATCTCCATCGTCTACCTCCGGATGCCCCTCTCCCACACCTTCTCCACTCCGCGCACACCTCTCCCCCTTCCCATTTCTCATGCCATCTCTGACGACTTCGCTCATCGCTAACCACCTCTCGGTCTTCCCCACTCTTCCCTCTATCTCGCGCATCACCCCACAAACCTCGATGACCTCCCAGTCATCCCCTATCGCCCTCTAAACCCACGTCGACCACCACCACTTCCGCCATCACCTTCTTTAAATCCGCCTCCCCCTCCGTCAAATGACCCCGTCCACCTTTACACGGGGAGGGGCCCGGCCCTCCTCCGCCTCCCTGTGACAGGGGGAGGCGAGAAGATCGAGCGAAGACGACCCATCCCCCGGTGAGACCCACCTGGCGACCGCCCGAGCTGCACGGAGCGGCTGGCCGTGTCCAGCGAAGACCCGGGGCTCGATTCGAGCCCCAGCCCAAGCCATCCGACCGCCTTCCAGACCAGGTAAGCTTCTTATCCTTCCTCCGTATTTTTTTTCCTTAATTTCCATTAATTTTCTAAGCCGCTTCCGTAGTTCTAAACCTCCGTTGACCACCCAGTTAGCTTCGCCTTTAACCCCCCTTCCACGCACCCATCTCCGACATCCTCCTTCTCGTCTTCCATACCTCATCGCCTCCGACCCACCTCCTCCGCCCTCGCGGCGGAGGAGCTCCGAGCTCCCACCTTCCTTCGCCCACCTGAGCTCTCACTTCGCTCACGCACGCACTTTAGGCTTCGGCTATTTGCTTCTAACCATGCAGATCCCTCAAACTTGCAATGGCCGGAGCCTCGCCGGGCCCAACTTCATCAACTCCGCATCAACTGCTCGAGCTCCGACGCACAGATCCAGAGGCTTCGGGACCTCCCCGGAGCTTCCATCTTCTCCTACATCTATCTAAGGAGCTCTTGGGAGGTCGCCATCAGCTGATACCAAGCGGCGGAGAAGAGCCGCCCTCGCCGGAGCTCGATATTCGCCGCCAGCCGAAGGTGGAGGACGAGCAGCAGTTGTCGTTGGATGGTCCCCTTCCAGCGACCATCCAACGGTCCAGAAGAGGCCACGTCATCGACTTCGTCAGCTGTTGGATCTTCTCGATCCAACGGACCGCGATGCATCCACGTCGCCCGGATCACAGTTTACAGATGCCCTTGGATCCATGTGATCCAATGGCTTGCCGCTAGCCACATGTCAGAGCCATAGCTTCACCGAGCCTGCCATCCGGACCTACAGGCTTGGGTCACCAAGCCTATTGCGAACCGCATCCGTGCCTGCAGCGAGCCTAGCCAACATACGAGCCTCTGCCGAACCCAATCCTTCGTCCGAACCTGGGGAGGCACGTGCCTGGCACGTGAATCCCCGGGTTAATTGCAGAGACAACCCGCGACTTCTCCAATATTGCAAAAAGGTCCAGAGTCACGTGCAGACCACATGCGCAGGGGTAATTTACACTGAAACCCTCACAGGTTTTAATATTTGCAGAATGGCCCCTTTGCGTGCGGGTAAATTACAAGGAAGGTCACATTCTTTTGCATATTTACATTTCAGTCCTTTCCAGGGACCTTTTTGTAATTATATTTGCATGTTTTATTTCAGTTATGCCCTTGCTTTCCTTTATGCATATCTTGAGCACCGTAGCTCCGATTAAGTTGATTTCAGTTTCATTTTAACGATTGTTTGACGTACTTTTTAATGGCATATTTGTTCACTTGAAATTGACACTGTGATCTCAATGTACTTTGAATTAACTCTAGTGTTTTTTTGTATGCCTTTCTGATTAGCCTTGCACTTTATGTCAAATGAGTTGTTGCTTCATTTAAATCTGAAATCAACTTTGGTTTAGTTGGCTCATCCTTTTAACCTAGGGCATATTTCCATTGCATCGCATTGCATTTTATGACATTTATTTGCATGATAAAATGATTAAAAAAATGCATGTTTTATTGTGTCTTTGCATGAATTTGACCTATAGATGCTTCAACTCTACACTTGGTTAAATAAATAGAAATCCGATCAATATGAGAGAGGCCCGTGTCCCTGAGTTCGACCTTGGTTTCTTGCCAAGTAAAAAAAATTAACGACCATCGCATTCTTATTTGACATATATCAATGAGATGGTCTTTTGATGACCAAAATCGGCCCGACTGCTACGACAATTCCAAGTGCTAATTCTGCACTCTTAAAGGGCCGATTTTGCGACTCATCAAATGGCGCCGTTGCCGGGGACACGGCTCATTTCTTATATTGTTTGGATTTTTGTTTGTTTAATTTAGCGTTCCTTTTTATAGGTCAAATGATCACATTTTTTGCATTATAAAATTTTCTTTTTTATTTGATATCTAACCATTGTTTTTGTGGCAGGGCCCTTGATGGATCAAGGAGGCGAGGAGCAGGACACTCCCCACTGCGAGGAGCCGCAGGAGCATGCTTGGAGCCATAAGAAAGAAAAGAAAAAAAAAGTGTCGCATTTTATTTTTGCTTGTAATAATTCGTCTTTTACAGCGGTCTTCGATTGAAGACTCGCGAGTGTAATCGAACGAATGTGGTTGTGTGGGGATCGTTCCCACTTGAGTGTCGACCTAGGACTAGGCACGCGGCTCTCCGAGCTCATTTTATTTTTCATATTTTTACGTGCTTGATCGTAGGTAGGACACACTAAATTCTATACGCACATAATCTCACATCACTTAGCTAAAATTAATGAAGATCAATCACCGCTAATAGATGCATGATTAGGTGCGGCTTTTTCGACTTGCATACATATTGGATTTGGTTTTCAAAACAGCCCAAGTTTTCACGTATTTTTGTCAAATCACTGCATGATTTATCGCTTAGCCTAGATCGCAGTTCTATCGAATACATGTTTTTCTCGGTTTCTTTTTCCTAGATTGATCACCTAGGTTAAATGGAAAAAGGGAATGAACGGTAGATGATGACTTCTTGATTTTGTGCTAACCCTAA
Source organism: Ottelia alismoides (assembly GCA_037367405.1). NCBI lineage: Eukaryota > Viridiplantae > Streptophyta > Magnoliopsida > Alismatales > Hydrocharitaceae > Ottelia > Ottelia alismoides. Next base: position 803,663 of record JAZKJV010001167.1, on the reverse strand, counting down.
TTCAGTGATAACTTAACATAAAATTGGGATTGTAAATTGCAAGTCAACCAGAAAAATGGAGTAAAATTCGGTTTTGGGAGAGCAACACCCTCGGTTGCGCATTGGTTTTCAAGTCACATTTTTCTCCACGTTATCTAATGTTTTATCACCAATAAAACCGACAAGATAATCAACCAACCTCGGTTGGTTTCATGTGTGAGTTGGTGAAACTAAGGGTTTGCTTGCTTGATTGAGCCTTGTTTGATTCGATACACACCCCAGAACCTTAGTTACTCCATTCATCTCCGAAGATTCATCCGCTCATCTGTACATCCATCCATCTTCTTCGTTCACCTTGGGTCCCTCCCAACATCCATTTCCATCTTTACACTTAGGCTAATCTCAGCCTAAGTATAGGGGGGACCCAAGTCCCCGTGATTTTCTCTACTCTTCTTTTCTTACCATTATACTTAGGTTATTTCTAACCTAAGTATAGGGGGAGCCCCTCTTAGCTCCTGTATATTCCTATATACTTAAATGGACCTATGTACTTGTAACATCTAGTGCTATGAGGACATAGCAAAGTTTAAGTATAGGGGGGTATACCGTATATACCGTATATTTACTTTGGCTATAATCTGAAAAATTTGAAAAATTTAAAACTTTTTGGCTAAGGTAAAATTCTTTGGACTAAGAGAACTCAAATGATTTCGCGGCTTTTCGATATTATGTTACGCTATTTTTAAAAAAATATTTTCGAAAATGATTTGTGAAAATGTTTTGAAAACTTTTTATTTTGTGTGACATGGTTTTGAAAAATCGCCTTCTCTTTTCAAGGATAGTTTAGTTTAACTCGTGTTTTAACCTTCATTAAAATCCATAAAAATCAGAAAAACCTTAAAATCCTTTAAGAGTCATTGGTGACTCTAAACCCAATTAAGTAAGCCGCATTCAGTGAGGGTTCGCCCTTAGCAGATTGGATGGTTTAGAGGACATCGCGCAAGGCCCCGTCCTCAAGCAACGGGCTTCGGCCTGTACTTACATCCATACTGGCTGAATTGCAGATGCTCAATTGAGTTTAGGAAGTTCTAATATCTCTTGAAGTTCAAAAAAAATGAAATAAAAAATGTGTCTTCTTTTTGAATGAAGAAGTTGGACTAATCCTCTACACCTACACTTTCACTCAAGATCTGAAAGGATCAAGAAAACTTAACTTTTTGAGGTCTTTGAGATTTTAGGATAAACCAGCCTTAGCCACCAGGGTCATTGACTTAATCGTCCAAATTTCTCTAGGTTTCTAGATTTGCATGCTATATTCCATGCTTAGTCTCAGACAAAAGAATATGATCAGCACATCACATGCACGACTGCGGTTTTTGATGAGATGAGTTGATATTTCACCTGAGGGATTGGGATGAGGAAGTCAAGTTTGGATTTGATCTAATGATGCTCGAGGATGGGATAAAATCTTTGGAGGATTCATGAAACCTGAGTGTCAGCATTATTAGCCAGTATGAGAACTTGATTCTTATACTAATCTATTGATATTGACCTAAGTGCCAGGGTGTGAATAAATAAAAAAATTGTTGATCAGTGTGCGCCAACTCTTGGTAAAAGCAGTGGAGCTAGCCACAAATTATACAAGTCAATGAAATTCAAAGAAAAGCTCTCATTCCACAAAGTCAAATATCAAAGAGCTTCCACCAAAGGTGAGCGCTCCCAAACTTTTCAAAGTGTCCACTTGGACCACCGCTATTAGGACCAGGAGTCAGGCTTGCACCAAAAAAGGGATCTGCATCGTAAATGCTACAAGTCTGGGTGTCGAAGGTACGATAGGTACTCAAAAGAGACACACCCCGGTGTACTCCTTGGAAAACAAGTGCAGACGGCTCCAACTTCTCTTGACGGACGCACTGATCAACACCAAAAAAATTTTGTGTTGCGTAAAAAGGCATTAGAGAGAATCCTTGTTCCAATGAGAGGGAGAGAAGAATTGACACAATCCCATGCCCTCCATTTCTGGCCTGCCATCTACATTTTTAAAGTCTGACAACTAAAGAGACGGTGGACTGAATGCAAGATTGGATTTATTCCCTAGTGTTGAGGATTGGGTCCTTAGGAGATTTTCTCGGACTAAGACTTTAGGTGAAGACTTGACTCTACTCTCGAAATTGCAGTCAACACTAAACTTCATATCCTTTAGCTTATATGTACATCAGAGAGAGTCTAGAGAAGTAGAGGAATTGGAAACCTCTTGATTAAGGCTGGGTTGAACTCTAGAATTTTGGATCTTTAAAGTCGAGTCAACTTGATCAGATTGGATCCTGTATTCACATGCACAAGGGGGTTAATCCAACTTAGTCATTCTTTTTGATGCTCGAGGACGAGCATAGTTTAAGTATAGGGGGGTGATGAAACTCGATTTCATCATCTTTATTTCTCATTTTTAACCCCCTTGCTTAAGCTGAGTGTCAATAAAACCCAGTTAAAGTCTTGTAATTAACAGAGTCCTAAATAAATTAAAAACCACAAAAAAATGGCAAAATCAAAATTCGTGGTATTTTTAGACTTAAAAATACCCTCAAAAATATTTCGGGCCTTTGTTTGATCTCTTCTCCAGTTTTGGTCAACATGAAACTTGTAGATCTCGTCAAGATCTACAACTTTCATGTTTTGAGTTTTCTCAGATTCGGCCATCTTGACCCTCTAAAATCAAAAATACCTAAGGAATAATCTGATTGGGCCACGTGGCCCAATCTGGGGGCGCCACGTGGCCCGCTTCTTCTTGTCTTATCCGCCTGTGATCTGGACCGTCAGATCTCCTCCTGAGATCCAACGGTCCAAAACGCTCCACGCATGCCCCTTCACCTCGGCCATTCGATCAGACCCTAGCTTAATCCGCACCGCATGTTCGAGCCTCACGCAGAGCACGCCACGTGTCGCCTTTTGAGCCATTCGATCACGCACATGAGGTCTTGATCTCCACCGTCTACAAACACTTAAATATTAACCTTCAGATCAAGCCTTGGACTTCATCACGACCGTCCGCCAGCGCTCACTCCGCAGCGCGACACGTGGCCGAATCTTGGGCCTCCGATCATGCCGCTTTAGATCTGATCATATCCGCTCGTTCGCTCCCAAAGACCCGCCGTTGGATCCCCAGATCCAACGGTTGATCTCCATCGTCTACCTCCGGATGCCCCTCTCCCACACGTTCTCCACTCCGCGCACACCTCTCCCCCTTCCCATTTCTCCTGCCATCTCCGACGACTTCGCTCATCGCTAACCACCTCTCGGTCTTCCCCACTCTTCCCTCTATCTCGTGCATCACCCCACTAACCTCGATGACCTCCCAGTCACCCCCTATCGCCCTCTAAACCCACGTCGACCACCACCACTTCCGCCATCACCTTCTTTAAATCCGCCTCCCCCTCCGTCAAATGACCTCGTCCACCTTTACGCGGGGAGGGGCCCAGCCCTCCTCCGCCTCCCTGTGACAGGGGGAGGCGAGAAGATCGAGCGAAGACGACCCATCCCCCGATGAGACCCTCCGCCACTCACGGCGGAGTCGCGGCGCCTCCTGGAGACCGCCCGAGCTGCACGGAGCGGCTGGCCGTGTCCAGCGAAGACCCGGGGCTCGATTTGAGCCCCAGCCCAAGCCATCCGACCGCCTTCCAGACCAGGTAAGCTTCTTCTCCTTCCTCCGTATTTTTTTCCTTAATTTCCATTAATTTTCTAAGCCTCTTCCGTAGTTCTCAACCTCCGTTGACCACCCAGTTAGCTTCGCCTTTAACCCCCCTTCCACGCACCCATCTCCGACATCCTCCTTCTCGTCTTCCATACCTCATCGCCTCCGACCCACCTCCTCCGCCCTTGCGGCGGAGGAGCTCCGAGCTCCCACCTTCCTTCGCCCACCTGAGCTCTCACTTCGCTCATGCACGTACTTTAGGCATCGGCTATTTGCTTCTAACCATGCAGATCCCTCAAACTTGCAATGACCGGAGCCTCGCCGGGCCCAACTTCGTCAACTCCGCATCAACTGCTCGAGCTCCGACGCACAGATCCAGAGGCTTCGGGACCTCCCCGAAGCTTCCATCTTCTCCTACGTCTATCTAAGGAGCTCTTGGGAGGTCGCCATCAGCTGATACCGAGCGGCGGAGAAGAGCCTCCCTCGCCGGAGCTCGATATTCGCCGCCAGCCGAAGGTAGAGGACGAGCAGCAGTTGCCGTTGGATGGTCCCCTTCCAGCGACCATCCAACGGTCCAGAAGAGGCCACGTCAGCGACTTCATCATCTGTTGGATCTTCTCGATCCAACGGACCGCGATGCAGCCACGTCGCCCGGATCACAGTTTACAGATGCCCTTGGATCCGTGTGATCCAATGGCTTGCCGCTAGCCACGTGTCAGAGCCATAGCTTCACCTAGCCTGCCATCCGGAACTACAGGCTTGGGTCACCAAGCCTATTTCGAACCGCATCCGAGCCTGCAGCGAGCCTAGCCAACATACGAGCCTCTGCCGAACCCAATCCTTCGTCCGAACCTGGGGAGGCACGTGCCTGGCACGTGAATCCCCGGGTTAATTGCAGAGATAACCCGGGACTTCTCCAATATTGCAAAAAGGTCCAGAGTCACGTGCAGACCACATGCGCAGGGGTAATTTACACTAAAACCCTCATGGGTTTTAATATTTGCGGAAAGGCCCCTGTGCGTGCAGGTAAATTACAGGGAAGGTCACGTTCTTTTGCATATTTATGTTTCAGTCCTTTCCAGGGACCTTTTTGTAATTATATTTTCATGTTTTATTTCAGTTATGCCCTTGCTTTCCTTTATGCATATCTTGAGCACCGTAGCTCCGATTAAGTTGATTTCAATTTCATTTTAACGCTTGTTTGACGTACTTTTTAATGGCATATTTGTTCACTTGAAATTGACACTGTGATCTCAATGTACTTTGAATTAACTCTAGTGTTTTTTTTGTATGCCTTTCTGATTAGCCTTGCACTTTATGTCAAATAAGTTGTTGCTTCATTTAAATCTGAAATCACCTTTGGTTTAGTTGGCTCATCCTTTTAACCTAGGGCATATTTCTATTGCATCGCATTGCATTTTATGACATTTATTTGCATGATAAAATGATTAAAAAATTGCATGTTTTATTGTGTCTTTGCATGAATTTGACCTATAGATGCTTCAACTCTACACTTAGTTAAATAAATAGAAATCCGATCAATATGAGAGAGGCTCGTGTCCCTGAGTTCGACCTTGGTTTCTGGCCAAGTAAAAAAAATTAACGACCATCGCATTCTTATTTGACATATATCAATGAGATGGTCTTTTGATGACCAAAATCGGCCCGACTGCTACGACAATTCCAAGTGCTAATTCTGCACTCTTAAAGGGACGATTTTGCGACTCATCAAATGGCGTCGTTGCCGGGGACACGGCTCATTTCATATTGTTTGGATTTTTGTTTGTTTAATTTAGTGTTCCTTTTTATAGGTCAAATGATCTCATATTTTGCATTATAAAATTTTCTTTTTTATTTGATATCTAACCATTGTTTTTGTGGCAGAGCCCTTGATGGATCAAGGAGGCGAGGAGCAGGACGCTCCCCGCTGCGAGGAGCCGCAGGAGCATGCTTGGAGCCATAAGAAAGAAAAGAAAAAAAAGTGTCGCATTTTATTTTTGCTTGTAATAATTCGTCTTTTACAGCGGTCTTCGATTGAAGACTCACGAGTGTAATCGAACGAATGTGGTTGTGTGGGGATCGTTCCCACTTGAGTGTCGACCTAGGACTAGGCACGCGGCTCTCCGAGCTCATTTTATTTTTCATATTTTTACATGCTTGATCGTAGGTAGGACACACTAAATTCTATACGCACATAATCTCGCATCACTTAGCTAAAATTAATGAAGATCAATCACCGCTAATAGATGCATGATTAGGTGCGGCTTTTTCGACTTGCATACATATTGGATTTGGTTTTCAAAATAGCCCAAGTTTTCATGTATTTTTGTCAAATCACTGCATGATTTATCGCTTAGCCTAGATCGCAGTTTTTATCGAATACATGTTTTTCTCGGTTTCTTTTTCCTAGCTTGATCACCTAGGTTAAATGGAAAAAGGGAATGAACGGTAGACGATGACTTCTTGATTTTGTGCTAATCCTAATTCAGTGATAACTTAACATAAAATTGGGATTGTAAATTGCAAGTCAACCAGAAAAATGGAGTAAAATTCGGTTTTGGGAGAGCAACACCCTCGGTTGCGCATTGGTTTTCAAGTCACATTTTTCTCCGCGTAAATATCTACTGTTTTATCACCAATAAAACCGACAAGATAATCAACCAACCTCGGTTGGTTTCATGTGTGAGTTGGTGAAACTAAGGGTTTGCTTGCTTGATTGAGCCTTGTTTGATTCGATACACACCCCAGAACCTTAGTTACTCCATTCATCTCCGAAGATTCATCCGCTCATCTGTACATCCATCCATCTTCTTCGTTCACCTTGGGTCCCTCCCAACATCCATTTCCATCTTTATACTTAGGCTAATCTCAGCCTAAGTATAGGGGGGACCCAAGTCCCCATGATTTTCTCTACTCTTCTTTTCTTGCCTTTATACTTAGGTTATTTCTAACCTAAGTATAGGGGGACCCCCTCTTAGCTCCCGTATACTTAAATGAACCTATGTACTTGTAACATCTAGTGCTATGAGGACATAGCAAAGTTTAAGTATAGGGGGTATACCGTATATACCGTATATTTACTTTAGCTATAATCTGTTTGAAAAATTTAAAACTTTTTGGCTAAGGTAAAATTCTTTGGACTAAGAGAACTCAAATGATTTCTCGGTTTTTCGATATTATGTTACGCTATTTTTATAAAAATATTTTCGAAAATGATTTTTGAAAATGTTTTGAAAACTTTTTATTTTGTGTGACATGGTTTTGAAAAATCGCCTTCTCGTTTCAAGGAAAGTTGAGTTTAACTCGTGTTTTAACCTTCATTAAAATCCATAAAAATCAGAAAAACCTTAAAATCCTTTAAGAGTCATTGGTGACTACTAAACACAATTAAGTAAGCCGCATTCAGTGAGGGTTCGCCCTTAGCAGATTGGATGGTTTAGAGGACATCGCGCAAGGCCCCGTCCTCAAGCACGGGCTTCGGCCTGTACTTACATCCATACTGGCTGAATTGCAGATGCTCAATTGAGTTTAAGAAGTTCTTATATCTCTTGAAGTTCAAAAAAATGAAATAAAAAAAATGTGTCTTCTTTTTGAATGAAGAAGTTGGATTAATCCTCTACACCTACACTTTCACTCAGGATTTGAAAGGATCAAGAAAACTTAACTTTTTGAGGTCTTTGAGATTTTAGGATTAACCAGCCTTAGCCATCAGGGTCATTGACTTAATCATCCATATTTCTCTAGGTTTCTAGATTTGCATGCTATATTCCATGCTTAGTCTCAGACAAAAGAATATGATCAGCACATCACATGCACGACCGCGGTTTTTGATGAGATGAGTTGATTTTTCACCTGAGGGATTGGGATGAGGAAGTCAAGTTTGGATTTGATCTAATGATGCTCGAGGATGAGATAAAATCTTTGGAGGCTTCATGAAACCTGAGTGTCAGCATTACTAGCCAGTATGAGAACTTGATTCTTATACTAATCTCTTGATATTGACCTAAGTGCCATGGTGTGAATAAATAAAAAAATTGTTGATCAGTGTGCGCCAACTCTTGGTAAAAGCAGTGGAGCTAGCCACAAATTATACAAGTCAATGAAATTCAAAGAAAAGCTCTCATTCCACAAAGTCAAATATCAAAGAGCTTCCACCAAAGGCGAGCGCTCCCAAACTTTTCAAAGTGTCCACTTGGACCACCGCTATTAGGACCAGGAGTCAGGCTTGCACCAAAAAAGGGCTCTGCATCGTAAATGCTACAAGTCTGGGTGTTGAAGGTATGATAGCTACTCAAAAGAGACACACCCCGGTGTACTCCCAGGATTACAAGTGCAGACGGCTGCAACTTCTCTTGACGGACGCACTGATCAACACCAAAAAAAATTGTGTTGCGTAAAAAGGCACTAGAGAGAATCCTTGTTCCAATGAGAGGGAGAGAAGAATTGACACAATCCCATGCCCTCCATTTCTGGCCTGCCATCTACATTTTCTAAGTCTGACAACTAAAGAGACGGTGGACTAAATGCAAGATTGGATTTATTCTCTATTGTTGAGGATTGGGTCCTTAGGAGATTTTCTCGGACTAAGACTTTAGGTGAAGACTTGACTCTACTCTCGAAATTGCAATCAACACTAAACTTCATATCCTTTAGCTTATATGTACATCAGAGAGAGTCTAGAGAAGTAGAGGAATTGGAAGCCTCTTGATTAAGGCTGGGTTGAACTCTAGAATTTTGGATATTTAAAGTCGAGTCAACTTGATCAGATTGGATCCTGTATTCACATGCACAAGGGGGTTAATCCAACTTAGTCATTCTTTTTGATGCTCGAGGACGAGCATAGTTTAAGTATAGGGGGGTGATGAAACTCGATTTCATCATCTTTATTTCTCATTTTTAACCCCCTTGCTTAAGATGAGTGTCAATAAAACCCAGTTAAAGTCTTGTAATTAACAGAGTCCTAAATAAATTAAAAACCACAAAAAAATGGCAAAATCAAAATTCGTGGTATTTTTAGACTTAAAAATACCCTCAAAAATATTTCAGGCCTTTGTTTGATCTCTTCTCCAGTTTTGGTCAACATGAAACTTGTAGATCTCGTCTAGATCTACAACTTTTATGTTTTGAGTTTTCTCAGATTCGGCCATCTTGACCCTCTAAAATCAAAAATACCTAAGGAATAATCTGATTGGGCCACGTGGCCCAATCTGGGGGCGCCACGTGGCCCGCTTCTTCTTGTCTTATCCGCTTGTGATCTGGACCGTCAGATCTCCTCCTGAGATCCAACGGTCCAAAACGCTCCACGCATGCCCCTTCACCTCGGCCATTCGATCAGACCCTAGCTTAATCCGCACCGCATGTTCGAGCCTCACGCAGAGCACGCCACGTGTCGCCTTTTGAGCCATTCGATCACGCACATGAGGTCTTGATCTCCACCGTCTACAAACACTTAAATATTAACCTTCAGATCAAGCCTTGGACTTCATCACGACCGTCCGCCAGCGCTCACTCCGCAGCGCGACACGTGGCCGAATCTTGGGCCTCCGATCATGCCGCTTTAGATCTGATCATATCCGCTCGTTCGCTCCCAAAGACCCGCCGTTGGATCCCCAGATCCAACGGTTGATCTCCATCGTCTACCTCCGGATGCCCCTCTCCCACACGTTCTCCACTCCGCGCACACCTCTCCCCCTTCCCATTTCTCCTGCCATCTCCGACGACTTCGCTCATCGCTAACCACCTCTCGGTCTTCCCCACTCTTCCCTCTATCTCGTGCATCACCCCACTAACCTCGATGAACTCCCAGTCACCCCCTATCGCCCTCTAAACCCACGTCGACCACCACCACTTCCGCCATCACCTTCTTTAAATCCGCCTCCCCCTCCGTCAAATGACCTCGTCCACCTTTACGCGGGGAGGGGCCCAGCCCTCCTCCGCCTCCCTGTGACAGGGGGAGGCGAGAAGATCGAGCGAAGACGACCCATCCCCCGATGAGACCCTCCGCCACTCACGGCGGAGTCGCGGCGCCTCCTGGAGACCGCCCGAGCTGCACGGAGCGGCTGGCCGTGTCCAGCGAAGACCCGGGGCTCGATTTGAGCCCCAGTCCAAGCCATCCGACCGCCTTCCAGACCAGGTAAGCTTCTTCTCCTTCCTCCGTATTTTTTTCCTTAATTTCCATTAATTTTCTAAGCCTCTTCCGTAGTTCTCAACCTCCGTTGACCACCCAGTTAGCTTCGCCTTTAACCCCCCTTCCACGCACCCATCTCCGACATCCTCCTTCTCGTCTTCCATGCCTCATCGCCTCCGACCCACCTCCTCCGCCCTTGCGGCGGAGGAGCTCCGAGCTCCCACCTTCCTTCGCCCACCTGAGCTCTCACTTCGCTCACGCACGCACTTTAGGCATCGGCTATTTGCTTCTAACCATGCAGATCCCTCAAACTTGCAATGACCGGAGCCTCGCCGGGCCCAACTTCGTCAAATCCGCATCAACTGCTCGAGCTCCGACGCACAGATCCAGAGGCTTCGGGACCTCCCCGGAGCTTCCATCTTCTCCTACGTCTATCTAAGGAGCTCTTGGGAGGTCGCCATCAGCTGATACCGAGCGGCGGAGAAGAGCCTCCCTCGCCGGAGCTCGATATTCGCCGCCAGCCGAAGGTGGAGGACGAGCAGCAGTTGCCGTTGGATGGTCCCCTTCCAGCGACCATCCAACGGTCCAGAAGAGGCCACGTCAGCGACTTCATCAGCTGTTGGATCTTCTCGATCCAACGGACCGCGATGCAGCCACGTCGCCCGGATCACAGTTTACAGATGCCCTTGGATCCGTGTGATCCAATGGCTTGCCGCTAGCCACGTGTCAGAGCCATAGCTTCACCTAGCCTGCCATCCGGACCTACAGGCTTGGGTCACCAAGCCTATTTCGAACCGCATCCGAGCCTGCAGCGAGCCTAGCCAACATACGAGCCTCTGCCGAACCCAATCCTTCGTCCGAACCTGGGGAGGCACGTGCCTGGCACGTGAATCCCCGGGTTAATTGCAGAGATAACCCACGACTTCTCCAATATTGCAAAAAGGTCCAGAGTCACGTGCAGACCACATGCGCAGGGGTAATTTACACTAAAACCCTCATGGGTTTTAATATTTGTGGAAAGGCCCCTGTGCGTGCAGGTAAATTACAGGGAAGGTCACGTTCTTTTGCATATTTATGTTTCAGTCCTTTCCAGGGACCTTTTTGTAATTATATTTTCATGTTTTATTTCAGTTATGCCCTTGCTTTCCTTTATGCATATCTTGAGCACCGTAGCTCCGATTAAGTTGATTTCAATTTCATTTTAACGCTTGTTTGACGTACTTTTTAATGGCATATTTGTTCACTTGAAATTGACACTGTGATCTCAATGTACTTTGAATTAACTCTAGTGTTTTTTTTGTATGCCTTTCTGATTAGCCTTGCACTTTATGTCAAATAAGTTGTTGCTTCATTTAAATCTGAAATCAACTTTGGTTTAGTTGGCTCATCCTTTTAACCTAGGGCATATTTCCATTGCATCGCATTGCATTTTATGACATTTATTTGCATGATAAAATGATTAAAAAATTGCATGTTTTATTGTGTCTTTGCATGAATTTGACCTATAGATGCTTCAACTCTACACTTAGTTAAATAAATAGAAATCCGATCAATATGAGAGAGGCTCGTGTCCCTGAGTTCGACCTTGGTTTCTGGCCAAGTAAAAAAAATTAACGACCATCGCATTCTTATTTGACATATATCAATGAGATGGTCTTTTGATGACCAAAATCGGCCCGACTGCTACGACAATTCCAAGTGCTAATTCTGCACTCTTAAAGGGACGATTTTGCGACTCATCAAATGGCGTCGTTGCCGGGGACACGGCTCATTTCATATTGTTTGGATTTTTGTTTGTTTAATTTAGTGTTCCTTTTTATAGGTCAAATGATCTCATATTTTGCATTATAAAATTTTCTTTTTTATTTGATATCTAACCATTGTTTTTGTGGCAGAGCCCTTGATGGATCAAGGAGGCGAGGAGCAGGACGCTCCCCGCTGCGAGGAGCCGCAGGAGAATTCTTGGAGCCATAAGAAAGAAAAGAAAAAAAAGTGTCGCATTTTATTTTTGCTTGTAATAATTCGTCTTTTACAGCGGTCTTCGATTGAAGACTCACGAGTGTAATCGAACGAATGTGGTTGTGTGGGGATCGTTCCCACTTGAGTGTCGACCTAGGACTAGGCACGCGGCTCTCCGAGCTCATTTTATTTTTCATATTTTTACGTGCTTGATCGTAGGTAGAACACACTAAATTCTATACGCACATAATCTCGCATCACTTAGCTAAAATTAATGAAGATCAATCACCGCTAATAGATGCATGATTAGGTGCGGCTTTTTCGACTTGCATACATATTGGATTTGGTTTTCAAAATAGCCCAAGTTTTCACGTATTTTTGTCAAATGACTGCATGATTTATCGCTTAGCCTAGATCGCAGTTTTTATCGAATACATGTTTTTCTCGGTTTCTTTTTCCTAGCTTGATCACCTAGGTTAAATGGAAAAAGGAAATGAACGGTAGACGATGACTTCTTGATTTTGTGCTAATCCTAATTCAGTGATAACTTAACATAAAATTGGGATTGTAAATTGCAAGTCAACCAGAAAAATGGAGTAAAATTCGGTTTTGGGAGAGCAACACCCTCGGTTGCGCATTGGTTTTCAAGTCACATTTTTCTCCGCGTAAATATCTACTGTTTTATCACCAATAAAACCGACAAGATAATCAACCAACCTCGGTTGGTTTCATGTGTGAGTTTGTGAAACTAAGGGTTTGCTTGCTTGATTGAGCCTTGTTTGATTCGATACACACCCCAGAACCTTAGTTACTCCATTCATCTCCGAAGATTCATCCGCTCATCTGTACATCCATCCATCTTCTTCGTTCACCTTGGGTCCCTCCCAACATCCATTTCCATCTTTATACTTAGGCTAATCTCAGCCTAAGTATAGGGGGGACCCAAGTCCCCATGATTTTCTCTACTCTTCTTTTCTTGCCTTTATACTTAGGTTATTTCTAACCTAAGTATAGGGGGACCCCCTCTTAGCTCCCGTATACTTAAATGGACCTATGTACTTGTAACATCTAGTGCTATGAGGACATAGCAAAGTTTAAGTATAGGGGGTATACCGTATATACCGTATATTTACTTTAGCTATAATCTGTTTGAAAATTTTAAAACTTTTTGGCTAAGGTAAAATTCTTTGGACTAAGAGAACTCAAATGATTTCTCGGTTTTTCGATATTATGTTACGCTATTTTTATAAAAATATTTTCGAAAATGATTTTTGAAAATGTTTTGAAAACTTTTTATTTTGTGTGACATGGTTTTGAAAAATCGCCTTCTCGTTTCAAGGAAAGTTGAGTTTAACTCGTGTTTTAACCTTCATTAAAATCCATAAAAATCAGAAAAACCTTAAAATCCTTTAAGAGTCATTGGTGACTACTAAACACAATTAAGTAAGCCGCATTCAGTGAGGGTTCGCTCTTAGCAGATTGGATGGTTTAGAGGACATCGCGCAAGGCCCCGTCCTCAAGCACGGGCTTCGGCCTGTACTTACATCCATGCTGGCTGAATTGCAGATGCTCAATTGAGTTTAAGAAGTTCTTATATCTCTTGAAGTTCAAAAAAATGAAATAAAAAAATGTGTCTTCTTTTTGAATGAAGAAGTTGGATTAATCCTCTACACCTACACTTTCACTCAGGATTTGAAAGGATCAAGAAAACTTAACTTTTTGAGGTCTTTGAGATTTTAGGATTAACCAGCCTTAGCCATCAGGGTCATTGACTTAATCATCCATATTTCTCTAGGTTTCTAGATTTGCATGCTATATTCCATGCTTAGTCTCAGACAAAAGAATATGATCAGCACATCACATGCACGACTGCGGTTTTTGATGAGATGAGTTGATTTTTCACCTGAGGGATTGGGATGAGGAAGTCAAGTTTGGATTTGATCTAATGATGCTCGAGGATGAGATAAAATCTTTGGAGGCTTCATGAAACCTGAGTGTCAGCATTACTAGCCAGTATGAGAACTTGATTCTTATACTAATCTCTTGATATTGACCTAAGTGCCAGGGTGTGAATAAATAAAAAAATTGTTGATCAGTGTGCGCCAACTCTTGGTAAAAGCAGTGGAGCTAGCTACAAATTATACAAGTCAATGAAATTCAAAGAAAAGCTCTCATTCCACAAAGTCAAATATCAAAGAGCTTCCACCAAAGGCGAGCGCTCCCAAACTTTTCAAAGTGTCCACTTGGACCACCGCTATTAGGACCAGGAGTCAGGCTTGCACTAAAAAGGGCTCTGCATCGTAAATGCTACAAGTCTGGGTGTCGAAGGTATGATAGGTACTCAAAAGAGACACACCCCGGTGTACTCCCAGGATTACAAGTGCAGACGGCTGCAACTTCTCTTGACGGACGCACTGATCAACACCAAAAAAAATTGTGTTGCGTAAAAAGGCACTAGAGAGAATCCTTGTTCCAATGAGAGGGAGAGAAGAATTGACACAATCCCATGCCCTCCATTTCTGGCCTGCCATCTACATTTTCTAAGTCTGAAAACTAAAGAGACGGTGGACTAAATGCAAGATTGGATTTATTCTCTATTGTTGAGGATTGGGTCCTTAGGAGATTTTCTCGGACTAAGACTTTAGGTGAAGACTTGACTCTACTCTCGAAATTGCAATCAACACTAAACTTCATATCCTTTAGCTTATATGTACATCAGAGAGAGTCTAGAGAAGTAGAGGAATTGGAAGCCTCTTGATTAAGGCTGGGTTGAACTCTAGAATTTTGGATATTTAAAGTCGAGTCAACTTGATCAGATTGGATCCTGTATTCACATGCACAAGGGGGTTAATCCAACTTAGTCATTCTTTTTGATGCTCGAGGACGAGCATAGTTTAAGTATAGGGGGTGATGAAACTTGATTTCATCATATTTATTTCTCATTTTTAACCCCCTTGCTTAAGCTGAGTGTCAATAAAACCCAATTAAAGTCTTGTAATTAACAGAGTCCTAAATAAATTAAAAACCACAAAAAATGGCAAAATCAAAATTCGTGGTATTTTTAGACTTAAAAATGCCCTCAAAAATATTTCGGGCTTTTGTTTGATCTCTTCTCCAATTTTGGTCAACATGAAACTGTAGATCTCGTCAAGATCTACAACTTTCATGTTTTGAGTTTTCTCAGATTCGGCCATCTTAACCCTCTAAAATCAAAAATACCTAAGGAATAATCTGATTGGGCCACGTGGCCCAATCTGGGGGCGCCACGTGGCCCGCTTCTTCTTGTCTTATCCGCCTGTGATCTGGACCGTCAGATCTCCTCCTGAGATCCAACGGTCCAAAACGCTCCACGCACGCCCCTTCACCTCGGCCATTCGATCAGACCCTACCTTAATCCGCACCGCATGTTCGCGCCTCACGCAGAGCACGCCACATGTCGCCTTTTGAGCCATTCGATCATGCACATGAGGTCTTGATCTCCACCGTCTACAAACACTTAAATATTAACCTTCAGATCAAGCCTTGGACTTCATCACGACCGTCCGCCAGTGCTCACTCCGCAGCTCGACACGTGGCCGAATCTTGGGCCTCCGATCATGCCGCTTTAGATCTGATCATATCCGCTCGTTCGCGCCCAAAGATCCGCCGTTGGATCCCCAGATCCAACGGTTGATCTCCATCGTCTACCTCCGGATGCCCCTCTCCCACACGTTCTCCACTCCACGCACACCTCACCCCTTCTCATTTCTCATGCCATCTCCGACGACTTCGCTCATCGCTAACCACCTCTCGGTCTTCCCCACTCTTCCCTCTATCTCGCGCATCACCCCACGAACCTCGATGACCTCCCAGTCACCCCCTATCGCCCTCTAAACCCACGTCGACCACCACCACTTCCGCCATCACCTTCTTTAAATCCGCCTCCCCCTCCGTCAAATGACCTCGTCCACCTTTACGCGGGGAGGGGCCCATCCCTCCTCCGCCTCCCTGTGATAGGGGGAGGCGAGAAGATCGAGCGAAGACGACCCATCCCCCGGTGAGACCCTCCACCACTCACGGCGGAGTCGCGGAGCCTCCTGGCGACCGCCCGAGCTGCACGGAGCGGCTGGCCCTGTCCAGCAAAGACCCGGGGCTCGATTCGAGCCCCAACCCAAGCCATCCGACCGCCTTCCAGACCAGGTAAGCTTCTTCTCCTTCCTCCGTATTTTTTTCCCTTAATTTCCATTAATTTTCTAAGCCGCTTCCGTAGTTCTCAACCTCTGTTGACCACCCAGTTAGCTTCGCCTTTAACCCCCCTTCCACGCGCCCATCTCCGACATCCTCCTTCTCGTCTTCCATACCTCATCGCCTCCGACCCACCTCCTCCGCCCTCGCGGCGGAGGAGCTCCGAGCTCCCATCTTCCTTCGCCCACATGAGCTCTCACTTCGCTCACGCACGCACTTTAGGCTTCAGCTATTTGCTTCTAACCATGCAGATCCCTCAAACTTGCAATGGTCGGAGCCTCGCCGGGCCCAACTTCGTCAACTCCGCATCAACTGCTCGAGCTCCGACGCACAGATCCAGAGGCTTCGGGACCTCCCCGGAGCTTCCATCTTCTCCTACGTCTATCTAAGGAGCTCTTGGGAGGTCGCCATCAGCTGATACCGAGCGTCGGAGAAGAGCCTCCCTCGTCGGAGCTCGATATTCGTCGCCAGCCGAAGGTGGAGGATGAGCAGCAGTTGCCATTGGATGGTCCCCTTCCAGCGACCATCCAATGGTCCAGAAGAGGCCACGTCATCGACTTCGTCAGCTGTTGGATCTTCTCGATCCAACGGACCGCGATGCAGCCACGTCGCCCGGATCACAGTTTACAGATGCCCTTGGATCCGTGTGATCCAATGGCTTGCCGCTAGCCACGTGTCAGAGCCATAGCTTCACCTAGCCTGCCATCCGGACCTACAGGCTTGGGTCACCAAGCCTATTTCGAACCGCATCCGAGCCTGCAGCGAGCCTAGCCAACATACGAGCCTCTGCCGAACCCAATCCTTCGTCCGAACCTGGGGAGGCACGTGCCTGGCACGTGAATCCCTGGGCAAATTGCAGAGACAACCCGCGACTTCTCCAATATTGCAAAAAGGTCCAGAGTCACGTGCAGACCACATGCGCAGGGGTAATTTACACTGAAACCCTCACAGGTTTTAATATTTACAGAAAGGCCCCTGTACGTGCGGGTAAATTACAGGGAAGGTCACGTTCTTTTGCATATTTACATTTCAGTCCTTTCCAGGGACCTTTTTGTAATTATATTTTCATGTTTTATTTCAGTTATGCTCTTGCTTTCCTTTATGCATATCTTGAGCACCGTAGCTCCGATTAAGTTGATTTCAGTTTCATTTTAACGCTTGTTTGACGTACTTTTTAATGGCATATTTGTTCACTTGAAATTGATACTGTGTGTACTTTGAATTAACTCTATTGTTTTTTTGTATGCCTTTCTGATTAGCCTTGCACTTTATGTCAAATGAGTTGTTGCTTCATTTAAATCTGAAATCAACTTTGGTTTAGTTGGCTCATCCTTTTAACCTAGGGCATATTTCCATTGCATCGCATTGCATTTTATGACATTTATTTGCATGATAAAATGATTAAAAAAATGCATGTTTTATTGTGTCTTTGCATGAATTTGACCTATAGATTTTTCAACTCTACACTTAGTTAAATAAATAGAAATCCGATCAATACGAGAGAGGCTCGTGTCCCTGAGTTCGACCTTGGTTTCTTGCCAAGTAAAAAAATTTAACGACCATCGCATTCTTATTTGACATATATCAATGAGATGGTCTTTTGATGACCAAAATCGGCCCGACTGCTACGACAATTCCAAGTGCTAATTCTGCACTCTTAAAGGGCCGATTTTGCGACTCATCAGGGACCAATAGCACAAATGAAATAATCGGCTCAAGATCTAAATGGAGTGAAAGAGAGAAGCCGAAAAAATAGAACGTGGAGAAAGAAGGATCACTTAAGGAATCCTCCGCGTCAATCACCGTCTCAAAAAGGTATGGAAGGTCAAGATCAGGATACACTAAGAAAATCGATATCCGATGCATATAATGCAGAAAAATCAAATAGATCATCAAATATCTCAAGGCATGTCTCATCCTCACGAGGGTCGTCAAGTAGAGACAACTCAAACTCCAAAACATACGACTCGGTCTTATGATTTGATAGATCGGATGCACTCCCGGGAAATGAAACCGAGTACAAAGAACATATCACCCACAGATAACCCTCAAGGAGATGGGAAAAATTAGATTGATTCGAGGAAGAGAACGGGTGATCAAACTCAAATACAGGTTCTCTCTTGAAGTCAAAGAAAAACCATCCAACATTTCAGAAAGATCAGGCTCAAAGAATTCCTCAAGATCAAAGAGATCATTGACCTGCTAAAGTAAAGGGATCTGAGCCGGAGCAATGCTGACAATCATATGCTCTTCAGAAATTATATCGATCTCGTAACACAAGAGGACAACATGATCGCATGTGGGACTATCAATGTCTAGCAAATCAAAATGGTGTCCCTCATCTCTCTGGCTACTAAAATGGTCCAAAACATCCATAAGAATCCGAGAAATGCCTCTGAGATATGAAATCTGGATAGTCCTGACATGGACACTAGAATGACTGAAAAAACGACTGAGACAACGTGGGCTCGTGGTCCATCTCTTGGAATACTGTAAGAGCTGGTATCCAAGACTCGGTGACTATCTCATCATCCATCGTCTGTGCAGCATCGATATCCATGTCCTCTGGCTGGTGTGTGATCTCTGAATCATCATGAAGTGTATCACACATGACTGATTTTGCATCTCCCTCGTGCGTTGGTCCAACTAAGTTATCTCGTGAAGATTGATAAGTCAATGAACTGTTAGTAATCTCTCCAAAGATAATCAAAGTGTATCAATATCAAGATTGTGGTGTAAATCACCACACGAGGCATCGACCAGTGCCTGCTACTTGGTGTCATCCCCTTATAGAAGATATATACAAGGTCACACTTCGATATTCCATGATCCGAAAATCTTCTCAAGAGGCCAAGAAACCTCAGCTACGTCCATGAATCATGCAATGGCTCCTGGGGATCAAGTATAAAATTTCTAATAATAGACCACATCAAATTTGCTCTGCAATGGGGTAAAATCTCTTCAAAAACAATGTCCGTAGGTCACCCCATGTTGCAAACTTCCTCCACAATTGTTTGCACCATCTCTTTGCTCTATCCTAAAGTAAGAAAGGGAAGGTCACCGTCTTCAACTCCTTAGAAGTTATGTATGAATATGCTCGTGATCCACAAAACTCCTCAAACTCAGAGATGGAAATAAGGCTCCTCGTGCACATCTCTGGTGAACTTCGATAGCATCTGAACGAAATCTAAATCTAGAATGAACGAACTCAAAGTAGAAACTGACCACGCTCCTGAATCTCGCTACTCGTCAATATCTCCTAATGAATGCACCTTCATTCCAACATAAAATCCGTCAGGATCTTGCATATGCTTAGTGTAATCTCCACATAAATGCATTGTCATCCTAGCATAAAAATCACTGGATCTCACATCTGCTCAGTGTAAGCTTCACGAAGCTCAAGTCCTAGCTCAAAGAGCCCAGTAAAACTCGAAAGTGGAATGGGAGGGAACAAAAAAGGGTGGAGACGGAAGAGAAAAAGAAGACAAAGAAGGAGAAGGGGATGAGAGGTTGGTTGGAGTTCCAAACTCAAGACGCGATGGATGACGACGATGAGGATGAAAAAACAGAGCCACAAGGTATGGCTGGAGCGAACATTGATCCATCATCATGACTCAAGAAAAACAAAAGGAATGACGAGAGAAGAAGACATATAAGGGTGGGAGGGAGAAAAGAAAAGAAAACAGAGGGTGACTGCTAATGACCTAAAGAATAAGATCTTAACCAACTCAACAACAAACACAAAGCAAACCCCCAGTTCACCAACTCAACTCAAGTGGAGATCGTAAAGGTTCAGTCTTTTATCTTTTCAGTTTTAGAGTTTAGTTATGCAAACAGTTACTTAACAACAGACACACAGGGTGATGTCGCCCTATTGCCCAGTGTATGTCCTCAAACCTCTCCAAACAGTGGTACCATCTGCCCAGGGCTGTCAGGTTATATCATGCCCAAAGGAAGATAAGAGGCGGGGCACACCTTGCGACCATACACCGAAGAGTGATGTGCATGTGTTGAAGGTACAAGTATAGGGATTTGGACTCTATACTTATGGCAACGTCCTCACCCACTCTGTCTGGAGGTAAGTATCTGCAACAATGAGGGGGTTGCTCTCCCAAATCAAGCAATGAATCAGTTATGTTTGATTTTATTGGTCAAGTGCTATTAGCAATCTCAATTTTATTTGGTTATCACTTTTTTTTTCAAATAGAATGGTCTAACGAAATTTCCAATTCCTTTTTTATCCTAAGCGAGAAAAAAAAGAAAGGATATCGAAAAAGCTGATGCGGCAGAAAATTAATGTTGCATGCAAAGGATAGAAAATGCGTACCTTGTAGCCCGCACTCTACATGCAATATCAGGCAAGAATTAATTTATTTGACTAAGTCTAAGCTATGCTTACTCTATAGGAAGAAGAAGATTATTAGGGGTTGTGGACCTATTGTTTACCAGGCTCAATCAAGATAATAAAATATACTACTAAGTGGGCTCGAGCACAGGAAAACCGTGAGAAAAAAAAGAAAATAAAATTGATGAAAAACAAAATCCGGTGAGGTCCCCCAAAGACGCCGACACTTGGTGAAACAAACCTGCAATCACAAGGGTATAAACTGGCCTAGAAAATAGAAAAAGAGCAAATGCTAAATATTATTACAAAATAATTACAAAAATAAAATGGAAACAAAAATGATAAAAGAAAACAAAAAGGTTCTCCAAAAGCTGCTCTTCCAAATCTTCTGCTCCTCCTTCTACACTCTCCTACCGCTTGATGAAGAAACGAACGGCCTCCGCTTTGCTCGGGTGCACCGGTGCTCCTAAGAACCCTGCCCTCGCACGTCGGGCCCTCGTAGAAAGTAGCAAACAGAAAATATGGCAAATACAATTATGAAAAATATGAACAAATAAAAGAACCATAAAATGTGATTAAAATAAAAACAAGTAAAAAGAAAATAAGAATATGTACAAAACAAGAAATCAAACACAAAGAGTAGAGGCAAATAAGAGAATCTAGCTACCCTCGCCGTGCCTCCTCGGTAATAATGCAATTTTGATGTTTAATGGATTCGATTTTATTATTTAATGAGAGATAATGATCAATGTATCGATGTTCACCCAAAGAAAATCCCAAATCAATCAAAAAATTATATATCCAAATAAAGAAAAGAAAATGAACGTGCTTTTTATTAACCGAGTATAGCTCCCAAGGTTGAACTCAAGGAGGCAACTAAGAAAAACGAGTGTTATTTATTTTTAGAAAATCAAAGAGGTTGTTTTTCTTTTTCTTCTTTTGATGTTCTTATGGGTTTTTATAATCCTTATATTTTGATTTTTTTTATTTTTTGTATTTTTTTTATTTTCTCATTTTCAATTTTTTAACGATTTTTAATTTGTAATTTTTTTATATTTTAATTTAAAAAAATAAAAGGAAATGAAATAAAGGAAACAATACAATCTTTTTGGATTTTTCAAATATGATAAAAATGCACAGAAAATTCAAGTAAAAAATTTTATGTTTTTGATAATTTTTTACCATTTTTGTGATTTTTTTTACAAGATTTTTGCATTTTTTAGGATTTTAAAAATGATTAAAAACATGAAACATTTAGAATAGAAAATCAAGTAGAGTTTTTAGATTTTTAAAATATAATACAAAATAAAAAATACTGAAAATATGCACAAATATGAAGACATTTTTTCAAGCTTCAAATCAAGCTATAATATGAATTATTTTGATTTTTCAAAGATTTTGTGATTTTTAGTAATTTTTGTATTTTGCTATTTTATTTTTATGAAAAAAATTTGAAATAAAATTTGTATAAAAAATAAAACTAAATAAAAAAACACTCTGAATTTTGTTTTCGATTTTTAATGTTTTTTCTAATGCAAATGTAGCACTTTTTAATGGTTTTGAATTTTTAAAAACAAAAAATCGAGTTCTTTTGTAAAACAAAAATGAAAGTGATAAAGTAATAAAGCAGGAACATACACTAATTTGGAATTTATGGAGCAATTAAACTACTTAAATCAAGCAAAACAGACAAGAAAATAAAATGTAGAATTCCAGGGACTTATTTGTAATTACTAAAAAGTTCAAGAAAATATGAACATAAAAATCAGGCAGGTTTACTTGTGCAATATTCACGGAGTAATACATGTAGATCACGTGAGTAAGTAGCTGAACAAGGATCTATAAGCAAATAGACTGAAGACTGGGGCTGAAATATCAATTTACGCAATAAATATCCACCGCGCGTGCATATCACGTGTGGGTTTTAAGCGGCGGGTCGACTAGTGATCTGGAGACAACACATGGCGCGGTCTAAACCCTGGGATCAGATTTGATCCGAGGGTGGCTCATGTCGTGTTCCTCCCCAAATCAGTCCCAAGCGACGACAATTCAAATGTAGGTTCTCTTGGTGGGCGGCGGGCTTCGATTCTCGATAGATGGTGCCGCAACGGTGGTAGCTCGTCACGCTCCAGGTGATCGATCTCTGATAGTGCTAATCCTCAGATGAGGTTTCGGTCAGTGGTGGAGCTATCAAATCGGAGATGGCGAATGATTTGGAGGACATGTTGTGGTATACTCCGATGATGCTCGTGACCAGGCACTGATGCATCGAGTATTTCGTCTCCAAGTGAGGTTGCGATGCTTCAAATGCGAATGCGAGCGGTCTGAATATGATGCTTGTGTTGAAAATTATCGGACCAAAGCAGATGAATTGATCAGATATGGTGCTATGTTCCAGGACAGATCGCTCCTTTGATCCAGATGCTCCTTATGTTCCTGCAATAACACGATCTGACTCAAGCACAAGTGCTCGACCACAAATAGAAACAACATAGGGTGAACGGGTGTTTCCAACGAAGGTGATGGAAGGAACCAAGGCTCCAGCCACTGTGCGTGGTCGAGGGAGGTAGGTTGTGTGAGGTAGAACAATGAAATGAAAGGGGAAAACAAAGATGGAGATGGATGATCGGAGGTGGATCTGGAAGTGATTGAAACATATGGAGGTTGTGTACCTTCGATCGTGATTATCGGAGGGTGAATCTGGATGAAACTGCAGATCATGAACAAAAGTAAACAAACATTGCGATCAAATCGGGAGAAAAATCAAAGACCCAAGGCTACCTGGGGGTGAAGGATGTGCCTGCGCTAGAGGTGAGACCTCCGGGTCATTGCCTCGATGGATCAGTCATGCAGAGGCTGGGCTCGCCGGTGCAGACGACGATTTCTCGCCGGATCTGAGGCCTGATCAATCCCTTCCTCGTTGTAATAAGAGTTGACAGTCACTTACAAGCCCTCCGAGCTCACGGGAGAGGAGGAGAGAGAAAGAGGGAGAGAGAGCCAAAGATAGAAAATGAGAGCTGCTCTAGGTGAATAAATGGACCAGTGGGAAGAGAGCGGGGAAAAAGTCGAAATAAGCTAAAAGACAAATAAATAGAATAAATACAAATAAATAAAATAGATTAGAAAAAGGTTTTAAATTAAAAAAATATTAGAATAAATAATGTTAATAATTTAATAAATAATTTCATACTGACTTTAAAAATAAATAATAAATTTAAATAGTTAAATAATCAAAATACATGTATTTACAAGTATTAAATACCTATATACAATATACAACTATTTTTACAAATAATTACAAATTTTAATAATTTATTTATTCACAAACTAATTAAGAAATCTAAATATATTTTTATTTATTTTAAAGTTAATTTAATGGTACATATAAATACAAGTATATATAATATAGGTACATTATAACTATATAATAAGCACATTGTTATTTTTGATTTTGTTATTTTTATTTGTATTTTATATAAATAAAATATAATATATATATATATAAGACATTAAAAATAGAATATGTGAAAAAATACAAAGAAATAAATAAGTAGAAAAATTTATACAATATATACAACTATACAAGTACACCAATAGGTTCCCATTATCTACTTTTTGCATATTAACTCTGATTTTAGTTAAACTACTTTTGTTGATAGATAATTTTATAAACGAACTTTAAATGTGAGTACACCCAATTCCGAGTTCATGCGACCAAGTTATGATGTTCGAAAGTTAGGCTTTTACATTTTTTGTTTTGAGATTTATTGGTATTTATTCATAATTATTTTTAATTTATATTTTTGTATTTTTGTACTGATTCTTATAAATAATTTAGAAAAAGAATTAATATAATAAGGATTAACATGTAATTTATAAGAAAAAGAAAGAAGTTTTATATACATATAGTACATATATACAAGGGGTCCAAAGGCCAAAACTCGTACGACTTATTCTATGATTGTTTTGATATTTTTAATAAATAGTTTTAGTTACAAAATGAAGTTTAAAGTGAGTTTGGTCAATTTAAAACTTTCTATAAACAGTTATGAACCTTGAAAGTTGGATTTTATGACCTTTTTGGTTCATTATAATTATTTATTAATAAATTAATTATTTTTTCCGATATTTTTGTAAATTAACAAATATTATTATGTACAACTTTGATGAAGAGAATATTTTTATTTGGAATGATCTGAATGATAAATAAAATAGGTAAAAATAATGTACAATGTTTCCCATGTCCTTCTACAATATTTCCCAAATTATGTACACTACGGAATATTTTTACAATAATAAAAACAAATAAGGAAAAAGAGGAAGGGGCACTATGCAATTTCCCTAAATAGCGTGCGATCCAACGGTCGATGGCATTTCCCATATACACGTGGATTGGCTAGATGCGTTGATATCCCTTCGTGGTTCTACGGTAGAGATAAGATCCCACAAGGGATTAGATGGTCACGGGGGTGCAAGATCCGACAGCTCATGTCTGATCTGGAGCTCCTCCTTTGATCGGACGATGGCTACTCCCTACGAAGAACAATGAAGAACATCATGTCTTCCCTACTTCGATCGGTCGGTTCTCCCTACTCAAAGCGCCTCTCTCGATGCTCAGATGGTCCACACGCTCGGGGAGGGTATCTTCAGCTGCTGATGCCATCAAAAGATTCCAGGACCCAATAGTGGGGTCCTGGTAGCTCACGAAGCATAGAAGGCCTGGAGGTCTTGTTCTTGGACATAAATCCCCTCGGATGGGGTCTTCCAGTTGCGTAACCTGCATATATGAAAATGAGGTGCTCTGGCGAAGCGGACTGGATTTTTATTGGTGAAGGTGGAGGGTGAAATGGAGATGCAATGAAGAGGTCCAGTGATGGGGCGGTGGAGGACCTCGATGTCTTGATCCAGACAGGGATCAAGGTTGCTAGATGATGTAGTAGGTGGAGAAGCGTAGGGGGAAGGTAGTGGGACGGTAGATGGTGGTCGTAATAAGGCCGGACAGTGGTGAAATAGTGGCTGAAGCTCGAGAGCTCCGGTGAACTAAAACTTATATTTACGCTAAGGTACATATTAAAACATAAAATAAAACCATGAAATAAAATCTTAGGCTGACATCTATATAAAAACAAAGAAAAACTTGCAGCTCAGACACGGGAATAAGGAGAATGTACCTCGCTGACGGAGCTCCTACGAGATGCGAATCTCTTCACAATCAACCTCTCCTGCGCTGCAGAGACCACGAGGAGCTTGATGTCACTGAGCTCAACTTGATTTCAAGGGAATTTGAGGGTTCAAGGAGGCCAAGAAGGATCAAAGAGGAAAATGGGACAGAGTAGATGCTCATGTACATGAGGCTGGAGTGAGGACTTCGCGTAGGGTTTGCAGGTGGATTGAGATAGCTCGGCTCTAGGCGAGGGGTCGACGTAAAAGAGGGATGGCGTGACAAGAGTTTTCATGAAGGAGTCACAGAGCCACGAGCGGCGTATCATGCGGGAAAAAACGAGGAAGGGGAGTGGTTTAGCAGTCTGACAGGGCTAAAGTCGAGGTCCGAGGAGTTGATCTAGGGCCAACGGCGGGCGGCTCCTATTGGTCCAATTGGACCGGTAAAAGACAAACCAACATAAAAAAGAACAAATAAATAAAAAATAACAAATGAAATAATTAAATAAAAGGTAAATATAAAAGTGTTTATTATTTTATTCAATATTTTATTATGATTTTTATTTATTTTTTCGAGTTAATTTATTATAGGTTAATATTTATATGTAATATTATAGGTATATTTACCTATGTATAATGTGTTTTATTTTTATTTTTATATTTTAAATTTTATTATTATATACATGTATATGTACATTTTTAATTTATTTAATTACATATTTAGGTAATTTTGTTGTTTTTTCTAAGTTTATTTGCTTGCTTAATTGATTATGTAGTTATATTATATATGTATATATATATATATGTATCTATGTATTGGTATACATTATTTATTTTATTTTCTTTGTACTGATTTTATTTTATTTTAATTATGCAATACAAATTTATAAAAATAAAAGAAAGTGAAAAATAAAAAGAATAAATATATTGAATGTTATATACATGTATAGTGTACAATGGAGGCCCAAAACCTAACTTTTGCATCTTAACTCCAAATTGAATGAAACTACCTTCATTAAATAGTTTATTCAATTTAATAAAGATGAGTTTGGTTAATTTTGAATATGTATGAAGAAGACATATGTCTGCAAAATTTTCTTTGCGACTTTTTATTTTGTGTGTCCCGGGCACGCTGTGCATTGTTTTTCAGTGAAATCAATTTCGTATTTTTATTTATATCTTTATGTACAATATTCATATTAAGGGTTTTTTATTTGAGGTATAAAGAGAATAAAATAAAATGGGTCCTGAAATGCAACAAGGAATTATTGTTTTTGTGTGGTTTCTGTACAGTTTCTCTGCCATATCTCCCCCTGCTTTATTCCTTATCGACTAAGTCATCATGATGACTGGGTCTCGAGGTCTAGGGTCACTAAGTGTCTTTGACACTTCATTCTTTTTCTTTTTTTACTTTATTCTTTTATTTTGGAATTAAATACATTCTTTATACAATATTTTATGTAATTCACATAGTGTTTATTTTCACAAATTAATGGCATATACATGTATTTAGCTAGAGGTTTAATGCCAAAATGAAAGAATAAATGTGATCAAATGAGGATTCATCAAGCTCCGATGAGCTCCTCGACACACCTCCTACTAAACCTCATTCCATGTATCCCTCTTTCTTCCTTTTGTTTATTTTGTTTTTATTCTCCATAATTTTCTCTTCTCCCTCCGATCAAATCCTCTGTCAATCATAATTCCATCTCCTTATTCTTAGTTTTTAATCCCCTAACTCAATCGCCTCTACCTTTATTTCTCTCCACTTCTCTCTACCTATGATACATATCGCCTATAATCAGTATATCAGCCAGAGCCCTTGAGCTGCCCATCCTTCACTTGCCATAAGCTGCACACACCCCTCCTACCCTCTTGAACTCACTCACCATTTGTTGACCAAGCTCCACATTTGAGCATATCCTTTATCACCTACATGCCCTACGCAAAGCAAGCTGTAATTTCTAGAGAGACCTTCACCTGAGTAGCTTCACCTTGAGTAATTGCTTCTTTGAGCACAACTCTTCCTAACCGGAGCTCATCCCCAGTCAACTCCCTTGCCATAGTGTTGCATAGAAGGCAAGATAGAGGAGGGATGTAAAGACTTGAACTTGGCATCTCTCGGATCCAATATCATAAGATTTGGCTCATCAAAAGGAAACCAACAGAATTTGTTTCGTGTGAATCAGACTTCGTTTCGAATTGTTATGGTTTTCGGAAGAAAGAGAAGTAATGAGGATTAAGATGTCATTAACCCATAATGACTGTCATTAAGACTAATTAAGCATGATTACGAAACTAATGATGGATTGAATGCCACTAATGATCATTAGCAAACACTAATCAATAGTTAGCAAAAGATAAGTGTAAGCCACGAAAGCTAAATCGCGATTAGTGAAAGTTAATTATGATTAGTGTTAATTAAGCGTCATTAGCGAATCTAGAATCCTCTAGAATATTCTAACTTAAGCCCTAAGTTTTGGATAGGTTTTGGCCAAAACCATGGCCCGCTAACCGCGGTTAAGGTCTAAACCA
Source organism: Ottelia alismoides (assembly GCA_037367405.1). Taxonomy (NCBI): domain Eukaryota; kingdom Viridiplantae; phylum Streptophyta; class Magnoliopsida; order Alismatales; family Hydrocharitaceae; genus Ottelia; species Ottelia alismoides. The sequence continues at coordinate 775,646 of JAZKJV010001167.1, read as the reverse complement.
TGGTATTCTAACCATGGTTAACGGTTTTCTGGAGCTTATAAATAGCCCCCTACCCATTCATTCTCTAAGATTTCCACTACCACCACCACCACCCAAGGGTTAGGGTTGAGAGGTCGGGAGAAGAAGTGGGAGGCGGGGAAAGAGCGCTAGCGAAGCGCTGCCGGGAGAACGAGGAGGAGGAGGGTATGATCCTCTCTTAGTTGCTTCGTAAGCTATGCTTTCAATTCATCCTCTTTTCTTCCAAGTTTTGTTCTTGATTCATCTTTCTTTCTGAATCGTTTTCTATTATGGTTCGAGGGGAAATCTGTGTAACACCCTACTTAGATGCGGGCGGCTATGCACGTTAGTAAATCCTGTGATTCGTCACACTTTCACTCACCTTAGACGTGTGGTGTCTACCGATTCTCCATTACTTATTGTTCTTTCTTTTCCGCTTTTATAGTTATTTTGATGGAGAAATCCATGTAATACCCTACTTAGGTGCGAGCGGCTGTGCACGTCAGTGAATCATGTGATTCATCACACATTCACTCACCTAAGACGCGTTATTTCTATCGATTCTCCATCGCTTGCAGTTTAATTATATTCTTTCAGTTTCGTTGTTGTTTTCCTCTCAATTGATTTTATAGAGGAAACCCTTTTCATTTTATTTTGAAATACATCCCGATATAAGGGGAAACTCTGCCGAATTTTTCCAAGAAATATGCCCTATATAAGGGGAAACTCTGCCAAAATTTTCCGAGAAATATGTCCCGATATAAGAGGAAACTCTGCCAAAATTTCAAGAGAAAATATGTTCTTAGCGTTCTTTGTGTTCTTCGTGTTCTTCGTGTATTCTTCGCGTTCTTCATATTCTTTGTTCGTTCTTCGCATTCTTGACACGTTCTTAGCGTTTTTGATACGAAAATGAAATTTGATCATTTCAAGAGCCTTAAATCATCCTTTCTGAAAATGAAACACGATAAAGCACTGCATACGCGAGAGAGAGCTCGATTAGGTAACGAAATCCTTCCTTTTGCTGTTGGGTTTTCATATGAGATTGTTGAAATTCCTGAATTTATTTTCTTCGCTACGAAGAACCCTAATTTGGCCATCTTTAAGAAGGTATGAAAAGTTACTTTGTGATTTCCACTAAAATAAGGTCTAAGTATCGTATGGATACAGTGGTTTGGAAAGTTAGGGTTTGGAAGTTAAAAAGAGCATGAGTTGGGTATTTAAATATATGAATTAATATATGTGTAAGTCTATACTTGATAATTATGGTTATGCTAATCTAAGGCTTAACAAAGAAATTACATCATGGGAATTGATGTGTTTTGAGTTGGATCCTGAGAAGGGCAGTGAGTTACGGTAAGGATGATTGGGAGTAGAACTACAGGTCAGGCATGCAACCTGTAGGTTTGTCGGAAGGAACTCGTATTGGCGTTTCCCTACCTAGGTGGTACACAGTTGCCCTGTTATGATAAGTGCGCACGAAATGAATGATTTCCAACGCGTGGTACCGGAGCCAATATATTCGGGTTGAACAACGGAAGATGTGGCCGTGACATGTGGAGGTAGGGGTGGTTCAATAGCGGTTGGGTCACGACAACATGTATTTAAAGCCGCTAGGTTATATGATTAAATGTTAGCCTGAGGTTTTAAGAAACCGAGTCCTCGAGGACGGTGTGCTCTTTTGTTTGCCAGACTGAGGGTTAAGACCCTGATTAATAAAAGAAAAGGAAATTATCATGATAGTATTGGAGGATTGGTTGAGGCGACATGCGGCGACATAAGCTTACCAAGATCAGCGCAATCTCCAATCCCGAAGTGTCCACAGCTTCGGAGTCCTTATAGTGGTGAAGTAATTCCCTGGACTAATCCCTGACGTGGAATAGAAAGGAACACGACTTAAATTAATGAGAATGAATGAAACTTTTTGTGATAACAAGTTTTGAGAAATTACCCATTTGTTTGCTTTTCTCTTCTTCGTTACTTAGCATTCGCTAATTTTTATCCTATGATTTATGGAAAATCCAACAGGTGTCGGCGAGCCATCGCAAGGACTTTAGTAATCTAGTCAGGTTACGCAGTAGACATCCAGCCATCCACAATAGCTTTCCTTTGTAAGGTAGTTAGTATTCTTTCTGTGTATTTCCTTCCAGGTGATGTACATGTAGAAAGTTATAATGGGATAATGCATCATGTGAACTTTGTTTTGTGAATGGAAAAGTGTTGAAATACTTTCTTATGAGTATTTTATTTGCAGTATGTTTCTGAATGTCAGTTGTGATTGCTGAATAAATTATTGCTGAGTAACCAGATCCAGATATGGGAGGATCTGACGACCCGGAAATCAGGGACGCGATAGTAGAGCGAGTATAATCACCATAGATCCGCAGGCCATTCCATTGCATCCATTGAAAACCTCATCCATCATCAACCCTTGGATCGACGAGCAGCAACTCATTGAATGGCTAAGGAAACTCCACATTGTGCATATATCACCCTCAAATTGAAGAAAAACCCTTATGACTGCTCCATTGGATAAAAGGGTCAGATCACGTATTGTGTTGCACATGACTTGGCTAAATGGTATTGGAGCTCGCCAAAGTTTTGGAACCATGCAAGAGCTCTCACCCTCTGGATAGATTATGCACACATGCAAGCAACTCTTAAATTTCGTCGATTCCTAAATATTTTTGAGTTTATTTTTATTTCATTTATTTGTAAATGGAACCCTGACATGTTCTATTAGTATTTTACGAGCATTTTCTTTGAATTCGATGAAAGTAGCTTTCTTGTACATCTTAATTAACCCTTTCTGTGGGAATTTGTTTAAGATGAACTGAATTTATTGTGAATTTTTCAATGGAAGCCATGCTTTGAGCTCGTTAATTTTATATAATTCCAGGGCTTTTTTAAAAATCATGAAACTTTGATATGCTCTATTTTGAAACAAGAGAAAACATTTGGTAAAGATTTAAATCCATTGCATTTTATGGACTATAAAATTAATTTATAGATTGCTTCTCTGATTTTTCTAGGGTATTCCGTGTAATATTTCTAAAAATAAAAAGTACTCTCGTATAGCCCATAGTAAGCCCTACATTATACAATCTATTGGGTAGTTCAAAGCTTTGATAGGTTTAAAAGTTCAAAAACACCAAATAAGAGCCTATTGTATTTTCATTTTTAATTAATTCAACTTTCTTCCATACATTCCAAAAAATATTAGGTCGCATTTGCATTATCACGCATCCTATATTTTATTTTTATAATATTGCATTTTAATAAAAATCTAAAAAGACCTCAAACATAGTAGAAGTCATATTATATTCTTGTAAAATTCATATATATCAAAATAGTTTAGGAAACCTTATTTAATTCCTTGATCAAGAAAAATAAAATTAAGATTTTTAGGCCTTGTTTCATACATAAATCCAGTTATGAGTTGAATCTGAAATCCCCTCTAAAGGTTTTCAAGATATCCAAAAATATCACAAAATCATGAAAAGCTCGAAAATATTTATTTCTCATTTTTATTATATACTATCATTGAAAATAATTAAAACAATCACTTCATTCATAGTATATATATATAATATTGCATTCTTTTTCCTTTTCTTTAAATCATTTGAAACCCGATAAAAGTTTTGTAAAAATTGAAAACATAAGAAAACACAAAATCAAAATTATAAAAAAATTTAAAAGTCCAAAAATCCACTAGCATTGACATTACATAACATAAGCATTCTCATTGCGTTGAATCATTTAAGATTAATGACCAAGAGGATGAGAGTTAACCACATAGTTTGTCATGTAAGAATTAGCAAGTTTATGGGGTTCATGCGACAATTATGATGTTTACATGGTTGAAAAAGTAACTGACAAAGTTTTTAGGGTTCATGGTGTAAAAATACCAAATTACTTCTCTCAATGAAGTGGTTGTAAGCCCCAGATAGACCAAGCTCAAGCACACAACGGAGCTGAAAGTGGGTGAATATATATATACATCTTAATATACTATAGTTATGCTTGTTGTGATTTTTAAAATATGATTAATTTTTTAATTAAATTAATCATTCTTCGTATAAAACACTGTTCACCCACTCTATTTTTCTCCAATTCAAAGTATTGGGTGAATCAACTTAAATAATTAACTTGACAAGATTGATATATTAAGACCCATATCCCAAACTATCATGAGATAGGCTCTAACTATTTGATCAAAGACAAACATACAACTATATATTTGTGCTTATACATTTAGAAGACCAATAGGTTAATGGGATGATGAAATCTACATACTAGCAAGTTGGTGTACATACATAAACAAATTGTGAGTAGGTGACATGTTCGCTTGCCCTTCCCTGATTTTGGGGTTTAGCCGATTGCTTTCTTTCCCATGTGAACTGAGTGGAGTTTGTCGAGTAGCTACTGTTAGATCGATAATTAACAAAAGTTTGGATTCAGAGGTGATGATGTATGCTTCCTTTGATCGATGTGATTGGATGGTGCCCAGATCTATTTTGTATGATATCTCAAAGAAATCATACATTTTATATTTAATAGATCACGAGATAAGAACTCATATATGAGACATTGTGTTATAGTGAACTTACTGATTGTCATCCTGTTAGGATACGTGATAGAAATTCGAGAATATCAGTATATACTTTTGAAAAGTATATGATTGATTCTGTCACTCAATGGTCTAATGAGAAATATTATGCTTAGCCCTACAATGATACAAACACATACAATAACATGTACTTTAGGTTAATCAAGGTCTTCCCTTATGTAGGAAGCACATGTACAAGGAATACTCGAGGTCGGCACGACTATAATAGCTTGTATGATATGACTCTTCCGTTACGAGGGAATGATAAAAGACAATGGATTTTCATGTCTCCACTTAGATATAGAATGAATGAGATTTAATGGATTGCAACTTAGTTCATCGAATAAATCAAATTGGAGATTGACCCAAAGAGTTCAGATTGATTAGCATTTGAATATGTTGTCGAAACATAAATTGGAAAACTATAATGGTTAATATCCTTGATATTGGATTTATTATGAAATCAAGCCATTATACATGGTCTACACAGAAAAATACGAATCAAATTCACAATAAAAGGTGCTTATCATATGAGCGACAATGCAATTGTATAACAAAAATGATTGAAAAATGCGAAAACACATCATAACAAAAAATATTTTTGGATTATTTCCCAAGTTCACAAGGGAACATGGATATAGCTTTTACACGTGAGTCTCTAAAATAAGAGACCTCTTGATTTAACCCTAACTCGACGACGCTCACTCTCGGGCATAACAATGACTTGTGGTACTTCCCACAAACTTAAGAGTTGTTCTCCATCAAGTTGTCCACATTAAAAGAGATCTAGAATGATCTATACCTCCTGATTTCATATCACAAAATCGAGTCCTTATCCTTGAGCACGAAGCACAGAGAAGAAGACAGATTCTCTCACAATGGTCAAGGCAATGGAGAAGGGAAAAGAGGCTATATGGTAGACAGGCTGGGTTTATGGTGGAGATATATAAGGATGGTCAAGGGAGAAAATAAAGAGACTATTCTCTTGTTTTATTCTCCGCTCAATTCTTAGGAGCAGAGAGCACCTTTTGGAGTTAACTTCCTTGTTAATTCCATTTATTCCTTATTGAATTAACCGATCAACTTGTTATCATACATTTTTTGATTTGGAAATATTCTCAATAAATTTCTACATGTTTTACTTTATCATAATTATAACAATGGATTCTACTACTTCTGATCCTGCAGTTTCCACATTTTGAAGAAAAAAACCTAGTGCAGATCGCTGAAATATTGACCCAACAAATGATATGCGGAGCTTCAAGGTAACTTCTTCCAAATCAGAAAAGAAATAGTATAGCCACCGATGCATCATATTTTAAACGTTACATCAAATGTATCTATAAATCATACACAAAATAAATATAAAATACTAGTTAAATGTAGCAAGAGGTATGGTAATATTACAACAACACCTCTACCTCTTATCGAGCTTGTAGAGAAGGTCAAGTATCAACCACGACATGCATGAGGGGCAAGAGTATGCTATCTAGGGGAAAAGTTACGCTGATTGTTGGGATGAGGAGATGAAGAAGGGTCCCATTCACAGACAACGTCATATTATAATCGCCCAAGGAGAGATACATTCAAGATAGGATGCAAATTAACACGAGAAGAATGCTAATGCAATGGCAATCTCCCTCGCGCATGATATTTGATATGACACCACTATCTAAGTCCATAACATGACTCCTAAATTTAGATGCTTCTATCCATAAAAAAGAGCAACATGCCGTTTGTGTCATTCAAAGTGGATCCGTTTTCTAAAGATAATACCATTAGATACAACAGAGGTCTGTTTGGTTGCTGGGTTGGGTTGGGTTGGGGTACCTCTGTGAATAGTAATATGCGAGGAGGATTGGGAGGGTTGGAAGGAGAGGTACACCAGTATACCCCAACTTAACCCATCAACCAAACATGCCCTAAGGGACTTGCCAACTGCGGATCTTGAATTGTTCCATGGAAGCAAATAAAATCAAGTCCATGTCTTGCCTTCATATGTGTCTGAAGGGGTTTGAACCTCAACACGACCTCTCTTGGCATGTCTCCCCTATAACAAAGACTCATCCTTCTCCACCCCTCAAAAGGTTCTCCCACCTAGAGGACGAGGAAGCCAAAAATGTAATACACGATTTATTTTATTTCACTCTAATCGGGCACCCTTCTAAAAACTATAGTTACATTTGCTCCTTATGTCATAAAAAAGAGAAAATCTATTAAAAAAGAAAACCGGTCGCCAGTAACGCTGCGCCCACCCCCAGCAGCAGCAGCGGCGTCATCCCGGCCGGCGCGTCGAAGCCCAAGCAGCGTTCAGATCCGATCCGATCCAATTTCCCAACCCTCGGCAATGGCGGTGCGGACGAGCGTCTCCCGGTTCCCCCTAGACCCGGACGCCCAGGAGACGTCGGGCCTCCCCTGGGGCCTCACACTCACCCCCTTCTCCCCCGTGAACGAGGACGGCGTCGCCCCCGTGCTCGGCACCGACGCCCACCTCCTTCCCCGATGCGACAACTGCTGGTCCTACTTCAACACCTACTGCGACCTCGAGCAATGGGCCTGGACTTGCTCCCTCTGCGGCACCCTCAACGGCCTCCCCTCCGCCGCCATCAACCGCTACTCCCGCTCCCACTCCCCTCCCCCCGCCGAGATGTCCTCCTCCTTCATCGATCTCCTCCTCCCCGATGAGGAAGGCTCCGTCCGCCCTCGCCCTGTCTACGTCGCCGCCGTCGACCTCTCCTGTCCGTTCCACCTCTTTCTCTTCATTGGTGTTCGTAAACGAGGAGCAATCGGAGATTTACGTTTCTGCTTGTTTATGCCTATGCAGCTTCGGAGGAATTTCTCGAGCTTGCGAAGAGCGCTCTGCTAGCGGCGCTGGAAGGTACGCTGGTGTAATTGCCATGCTTGCGATGCTGAGATGATTCCATTCTGTGGTGATGTTTGTTTTGATGTTTGGAAAACATTGGCAGCACTGGTGCCGGGGTCGTTGTTCGGGCTGATGACATTCAGCCATAAGATCGGGCTGTATGACGTGCAGGGTGCAGTGCCGGTGGTGAAGAACATTTTCGTGCCGCCGGAGAACGAGGAGGGGATGATGGTGGACCTTGAGGATGCTATGCCACTTCTATCTTTTCTAGCACCGGTATGACACTCTTCGCGATGTTTGATTCTCTGATTGTCCTCGAGGATCCAGGGAAATAGTCATGTTTGGTGTCTAAATACGACGTCGTCGTTTGAATAGGTGGAAACCTGTAAAGATCGCATTGCTGCTGCACTTGAAACACTAAGGCCTATGACCTCCTGGGAGAGAACTACTGCTGCAGGTCAGGTGGTGGATGGTGTCTTACTGGGAGGCCGAGGTTTCGGGGCGGCAATGGAAGCTCTGTTCAATTACCTGAGTTCGGAATATGGAAACACGTTTGCTCTGGGTATTCTTCTTTTGACTGCTATGATTTTGCTTTTGTCTGTTTGTAATCTCACGTCAAATTAATTCTCATTTAATTGTTTATCTGAGCTCAGCTAGGGTCTTTGCGTTCTTGTCCGGGCCTCCTGATTATGGGGCTGGGCAATTGGATACTCGACGATATGGAGAGCAGTATGCTAGTAAAAGAGAGGATGCAGACCGGGCATTGCTTCCCGAGCAGACACCATTCTACAAGGATCTGGTAAGTTCCTGCTTGTGTTTTTTCCTTCCAGTTTAATTTTTGAAATTTGCAAAACATGAATATGGTAGTCTAAACACTTAACAGCATGTCACAGGCTGCAATTGCTGTTCAAGCTGGTGTATGTGTTGATATATTTGCAGTTACGAATGAATACACAGACTTGGCTTCTCTGAAATTCTTAAGCATCGAGAGTGGTGGTTCCTTGTTTTTATATGCCAATACAGATGACTCGACACTTCCTCAGGATATGTAAGTTTAACGTATACTTTTATCCCACCTGTAGTTGGAAGCTTCACAAATATCTCTTACCTTGATGCTCTTACCTGCCTGCCTTCTGCACAGGTATCGGATGCTAAGTCGTCCATATGCGTTTGGTTGTGTTCTACGGTTGAGAACATCTTCTGAATTCAAGCCTGGCCGTTCTGTATGTATCTGATTCCAACTTATTGAGTTGATGCTATACCCTTTTATGCTCGTGCTTATTTTTTGTTTTTGCAGTATGGGCATTTTTTCCCAGACCCGCAGTATGAGAATGTTCAACATATCATTTGCTGTGACTCCTTTGCTACTTATGCTTATGACTTGGAATTTGAGAATACCAGTGGATTTTCTAGGTAAGGTTGACTTTTTGTTTTCATGAAGCTTTCCTGCAAACATTTGCTCCCAAGCTTTTACGTTTGCCATGTAAACAGATTATACATGAAGTTTCTAGTCATGGTATCACAGAACCAGATTAGGGTAGTTGTAACTCATGCTGGCAGCTGGTTAATACCTGAGCCATGCTTTTTTACATCGGTACTTTATGTTTTCTATAATAATCACAATCTTGTCAGTTTGTTTATATATGTAAGGGAATGTTCCATAATATACAACATTACAATTATTATTGGTTACATATTTGATATGTTTATTTCATAAATGAAATTTACACCTACCAACACTAAGAAGTAATATTAGCTATTGCTAAGATGATTGATGACTACGTCTCTTAAAGCAAATATGCTTTAAAAAATAAGCAATGTAATGCATGCTTAATTTTTAGCAACAACTAATATAGGATATATATTTTTGAAACTAAGAGTTATTTAATAATTTATGTCGATTCAAGTTTGAAATATTATAATTTTCTTTCATGCTTATATAAACATTTAACGATTGTGTCTGCAAATCACGAGATTCACGACTAAAATTATAGATCTAAAGAATGTTATATTGTATGTATATAATGCCACTTTGTGATTCAAATCAGATTATCTTGCAGTTATATTTATCATTCTTTTCATATATAATGGTACAAGTTCAGCAATTTCAACGTATAAACATGGGATACAACAACAACAACAACAAAGCCTTTCCCACATTAAGTAGGGACGGCTACATGGATTCTTCGCCTCCATCAGATCTATCTTGGGTTAATCTCGGGCTTATATCCAAAAAAACTAAGATCCCTTTGTATAGTCTCTTTCCAACACTTAGTGTCTACAAATCACGAGATTCACGACTAAAATTATAGATCTAAAGAATGTTATATTGTATGTATATAATGCCACTTTGTGATTCAAATCAGAGTATCTTGCAGTTATATTTATCATTCTTTTCATATATAATGGTACAAGTTCAGCAATTTCAACGTATAAACATGGGATACAACAACAACAACAACAACAAAGCCTTTCCCACATTAAGTAGGGACGGATACATGGATTCTTCGCCTCCATCAGATCTATCTTGGGTTAATCTCGGGCTTATATCCAAAAAAACTAAGATCCCTTTGTATAGTCTCTTTCCAACACTTAGTGTCTACAAATCACGAGATTCACGACTAAAATTATAGATCTAAAGAATGTTATATTGTATGTATATAACGCCACTTTGTGATTCAAATCAGAGTATCTTGCAGTTATATTTATCATTCTTTTCATATATAATGGTACAAGTTCAACAATTTCAACGTATAAGCATGGGATACAACAACAACAACAAAGCCTTTCCCACATTAAGTAGGGACGGCTACATGGATTCTTCGCCTCCATCAGATCTATCTTGGGTTAATCTCGGGCATATATCCAAAAAAACTAAGATCCCTTTGTATAGTCTCTTTCCAACACTTCTTGGGCCGTCCTCGCCCTCTCTTAGTCGGCTCAACATCCCAACACTCACATCTCCTAACTGGTGCATCAACTGATCTTTTTTGCAAATACCCAAACCATCTTAAGCGGTTTTCTTGTATATTATCCTCGATCAGAGCTACACCAACTTTCTTTCTGATTGCATCATTCCGAATCCGATCTTTATATGTGTGTCCACACATCCACCTTAGCATTTTCATTTCTGCTACAACCATTCTCTGCACATGTCTATGGTTCACATGCCAACATTCAGATCCATAGAGCATAACAGGTCTCACGACTGCTTTGTAAAACTTTCCTTTAATTTTTAAAGGAATTTTCTTATCACAGAGAACAATAGAGGCTCCTCTCCACTTTTGCCAGCCTGCATTTATTCTATTAGTAACATCTCCATCAATTTTTCCATCATGTTGCAAAATAGATCCCAGATTTCTAAAAGAATCTATCTTCCGAATGTTATCGTCACCAATCTTCACCATGATTCCTTCACCATTGCTTGCATCAAAGGTGCACTCCATATATTCCGTCTTAATCCTACTTATACGAAATCCTTTACTCTCCAATGCATGTCTCCAGACCTCAAGCTTCTCATTTACTCCATCTCTAGTCTCGTCAATCTACACAATATCATTAGCAAATAACATACACCAATGTAACTCATCCTGAATCTGACAACGTATCAACATGGGATCTTTTGCAAAAACCAACAATCTTGTAGCTTTGCTTCGTTACCCTTACCAATGTGCCTATATAGAAACTAGAAAGGTCAAAAGCTTTAGATGACATTTCAAAATAGGTGACGTTGCATGGTAGGCCCAGTTAGATAATGTGCGATGATAGCAGAGTCATGGTAATGTGGGAATAAATGACTTTTATAAAGTCCAGTTTGAATGTGCTGGAAGCTTTTAAAATGCGGTCCATATTCTTTTTTTAAGCCTTGAATGATTCATTAGATTCTTATCAAAAGCTCATGAATACTAATTTTTCTGTACCCATACCTCTACAAAAGTTCTTACGGTAATAATTGAGAGCATGCATTTTATAAGTCAATTCTCTTGTCACACAACTTTTTCTATAAGATACATTTTCGTTTTCCTATGCGACAAGGATCAACATCTATTCTTAGGTTACGGAAGAACCACAAATTTACCCTAATTAATATGTCGATAATTGATGTAGTCGGGCGAACAAGGATTGATAAAAAAACGCTTAATTGATTAATTAATTCAATGCAAAAGCGATCGAATTTATTTTTACTTGGGCCAACCCAAGGTCGATCACATGGAGACAACTGTCTCCTTAGGCTAATTTTCAGATAATTTAGAAACTAGGTTTTCAAGGAGGATTTTTTGGTATTTTAAATACAATTAGACTGCAAATGCAATTTGTGAATGGTCTAGATTCCCAAGGAAAACGAGCAACTTAACCAATTTAGTTTCAATACAAATCAAGATTAAATTAGCAAATTTCTATTTTTCTAGGAAACCTTGTGCAGTGATCAAGCGAAAATATTTTTTTTTTTATATTTTTAAGGCATAAGATGCATGCATGAAAAATGGATATTTTCAAGGGGTTTTATGCAAAATTTCATGCAAACAGTACACAAAAATTATGAAAATCGGTGAGAAGGTTAAAATGTGATGAGATTGACCTACGGTATTTTTTGGAATTTTTGGATGCAAATTAAATATACTGTGAATTAAATATGCAGATAGTGTGATTTTCAATAAATGAATTTTAATAATAAACAAATTTAAATATTTTGCAGAGATAAAATTAACCTAGATGCATTAATTAATATGTATCCAGGAAAAATCTTAAATCCTAAAAATACTAAGATACATGGAATTAAAATCCAATTACTCCATCCATCAATTAATTTATTTTAAGCAAAATATGCATGCAAATGAGATGATTTGGAGGTATTACAGGGCACAACTAATCCTACGAAATGTGTTTTTTCAAAGAATTTTAGAGCTCAGATCAATTTAATATGAATTAAAGACCTCAAATGGGGCAAACCTTAATAATTATTATAAATCAACCTAAGACACAAAAATTCCAGTTAATTTAATCATAGAAAAGAATTAATCGTTCAATACAATGCAATTTTTGGAATAAATATAAGTTGACAAATGATGGTTCAAATGTTGGCTAAAATACATGGATATAAATGCAACAAATAAAATAAATACAAGAAACTTGCGCTTCTTTAATTACCTATCCTTGTAGGGGTAGGGACGTAATTTTTACAGCAAAATGTCAGGTGTCAAGTATTGGAGGCTCTTATTGCGGGCCCTTCATGTAAATCAGTGAAGTTGCGAGGGTCAATCCACAATTTCTCCTATGCCTTGTGCTTCTCACGCGAGAGTTTGGGAGACCTCTTCCTCCTTTGTGGGTTCTACAACGAGTGGGGGTTTCGTCCTCCTTGAATACATGTAAAAGGCGATGGAGATCTTGGCTGTGGGAGCTTCGACTACACAAGGTGCTGAGACCGGGTCGCCAGATCTCGTTCCTTGTGAATGGAGAAAAGACAACGACAAGAAGAAAGGAGATGGTGTCCCTGCTGCCGCTATGCCTTGCCTGAGATTCTCAACGGCGAGCGGAGCTGCTCAACAGAGGTGAGGTGCACACTGGTATGACTGTGGTGACCGAACGAGAGCCGCATGAAGAGATGCTTGCACGAGGTGAAGGAGATTGTTGCGTGGCGATGGGGTTTATGCCGCGTTGTTGGTCGTCGATAGGGGATGCGTGAAGCAAGGAGTCTCCTCCTCCCTTGAAATCTCGGACGTGTGGTGGTCTTCGCTCAAGGGCTAAAAGATGAGTGAGATGCTATCATTCGACACTCGATCGAGGAAATTGAAGTGGAGGTGGAGATCTTCTCTTTGGCGATGTGCCTGCACCTGCACCAAGTGGAAGGTTCGAGCTTGTGGTTGATAATAGTAAGGGATGTGGAAGGAATGGTTGTCCCGATGGATCATATCTTTTGCAAAGATCTGAGGTGAACAACGCGTAGGGATTGCGATAGAGTAGAGAGTATGGTCAGAGGGGATCGATGATGGTCGCTGGACTCGAAGAAGAGAGGGAGGCGTTCAACTCTAAGATGTGTGAGGGATATGGGCTGTTGATTGATGAGAGGTTACGAATGATAGAGAGGAAGATGGAGAGGGAAGATTGTGGGGATGACCGACTGTCGATGGTCGATGTTTGATAGATCGAAGAACGGAAGAAGAGATTCTTGAATAAGAAAAATATGAAGGGTAGAAAATATATAAAGAGGAAGAACCAAAGGGAGAGGCAAGGTTACCTGAAAGATGAGTTATCTGCCTGGGAGTCGACCAGAGTGGGAGTTCGGCTGTGGTCTTCGCTCAAGGGCCAGTAAACTCGAGCTCGAGCAGGACATGGTGCTGCAATGGTGGACTACAACCACCGGATCTCTCCTTAGGTATGGGTGACTGGTCATTGCTTAATTGAAGCACCTTCGTGCTGTCACCAGGAAGGAGCCAAGGGCTGCAACTTTCTCTCTTATCGGTGGCGGATGGTTTCGAAGGTGGGCTGCGATCAGGGTTTTGATGGGTTGCTGTTAGGGCTTCCCAAGAGAGGAGGAGAGTTAGCCGACGTGGGTGAGCGAGAGGGAGATGTGGAGGAGAGCTTGGTCATGGAGCGAGAGGGAGTCGGTCGTTGGTCGTGGGCGAGCGAGGCGGGCAGAGAAGATAGAGGGGCGGAGTCATCGACGACTGAGAAAGCTGGGAAAAAGAAAGGTCCTTGGCCGTTTGAACGACCGAGAAAGGGCTACATGGTATGGGTAAAATAAATCAAAATAAAAGAAAAGATAAAAGAAAAAATAAGTAAAAAAGGAAATAAAATCGGCCGTTGGATGAAGGGGTATTTCATCCAACAACTAGAGATCTGGGCGACTAAGAGGAGTAAGTGGAGGGGCACGTGGCTGACTCCAGGAGCTGTAACATGTCGCATCCACAAAATTCAGAGAATAAATTAAAAGAAAAATCAAAATAAAATAGAAAACAATGTCAAATAAAAAAGTTATCTTCATGAAAATTGTTCATCTCGACGAGATCTACAATTTTCACGAAGGAATCAAAATCAAAATAAGTCATCTTACAAAGTGTATTTTTGACGGTGTTCTATGTACATAGAATGCCAAAATTTTAGATTTTGCATTTTTTTATGATTTGTAATTAATAACATCTAATAAAATAGAATAAAAACATGTACACAGTAATCCATTTTTTGTAGTTTTTAATGATTGATAAAATAAAGAAATAAAACAGAAGAGACTTATGTGCATACTATATATACAAACTCAGAATACTCATTTTCTTTGATTTTAAACTCATTTTAGATTTGGATTTTTGCACATTTTATTAAAAATAATTTAAAGATAATAAATGAAAAAGAAACAATTTAAAAAAGTTAATTATATACATAAAATGATAGTTAAAATCGGTCAATATATACAATATACAATGAGGACTCAAAACCAAAGTTTCACATATAAACTCCGCTTCTTTTGAATTTGGTCTTGTTTTGTATATAATTGAATGCACATTAATTCAAAAGTGAGTAGAGATTCACAGAAGACTGTATGTGAGAGATATTTGACTTTGGTTTTTTTTTGTCTCAAACCTTGGGTTTGGTTTTCTTTAACATATATACAAGTTAGTATTTTTCTGATATTTTTCCTTTGTTAATGTTAGTATTATGTACACAATGAAGTTGATTTTATTTGATTTTGAGTTAGTGTAAAATAAATAAAAATATGGGAAATTAGTTAATATACATGTGATTATTTACACATAATTTCTGACTTCTTATTAATGTAATTATTAATGCTAATGAATATTATTAACACATGTGTAAAAAAATGGCAAAGCCTTTACCTACTATAAGTTGGGTCGGCTACATGGATTTTTGCTCAAATCCATGTTGAAAGATTCAACTATTTTTTTACGTTGGTTGTCGACTACCTAACGCAACCCCCACAAGGGGTGGGGGGATTTGAACCTTGGTCTTTTGGGTGGTAGGCACACTGCACTGCAGCTATACCATTTAAGTGGGTGCAATTCAACTATTTATACATGCATGAATGATAATGCACTACTACTTCCTAACTGCAATTAATTATTTGGGAACATAGCTCTATTTTCAGCTTTTAAAGTGATGAATTACAGATTCATCAGTTACCCCATGAGTTCAATACAATCATGAGAGGTTAATTTGGGGTTAACCTTGCAAGCAAACAGAGTTTTAAATCGAATGCTATTGCAAAAGAAAATGAAGGGTTTCACATAATTGCGATGATCTTCTCTATCATATATTTTAGTGCAGATTAACATCTTCTATTTTGATTATTAACATATGCAACATATAATCGGTCACCACCACTACTGTCAGACCTCTAAGCTCCTGGATCAGGGAAAAGGACTTGGCCAGAGCCAAGAATAATCACTGGGTTCACGGTAAAGATTCCCTGCATCTTTAATCACAAGAACGCCACTTCTTCTTACAATCCTGACAGGAGGATCAATCCCCCCCCATCATGATTCCTTTGCCTTCGGGATCATCCTCCATATTCAGTGAGGACCGTCCTTAGATAACTTGGTCTAGTGAAATCTTTTTTTTTTGAAATCCTGAAATAGGGGGAGACACTCGTTGGTGTTCGCCCCATCCTTTATTCAAAAAGCAATAGCAAAAAGAGGAAGAAAATTACAAAAAAAGTACGATCGCGGGAGCGACCAACTACAACACCCAATCTTCTACCAAACACTTGGCACGCAACTCCACATTTTCCTTATAAAAGCGCTGTCCTGAGAACAACAAGGCACTCCTCCCCAGCCAAATAGCCCAAAGGACAGCCAGAGGAAGGATCAACTCCTTCCTAGATCTAGTCCTATTCGCCATCAACGAGCCGCAGAAAGTCTCGATACCCATAACACAATACCAGGCCAACCCCGACCCCTGCCAGATCGGTAGCACCTTGGGGCACTTGAGGAGCAGATGCTCGATGGACTCAACCGCCTCCTCACAGAGCAGGCACCTGTTAGATGTGGTTCCAAGAAGCCTGGTACACTAGTCCCTCGTCATCAGCCTTTGTCTCCGAAGCAGCCATAAGAAGAAACCAATTCGCTCAGGAAGCTTGAGCGACCAGATGAACGCACAATCACGGATCAAAGTCTCCGAGCGGGACGGCAGTGGACTACAAATAGCCCCAAAGGCCCTTTTCACCGTAAACTTACCCTCACGCCAACCTCAGTGGTCTCTCCCCTCCGATGGACGCCCCACCTCCTTGATCGCATCTAGCAGGCCCAAAAAGTCTTCCAATCTTTGGTCGAAGAAAGAGGAGGAGAAAGTCGGGCACCAATTTCCATTCAACCAACACGCTGCAACCATCATCAATTTGTCATCCGCGAGAGCAAATAACCGTGGAAACTGCGAGCACAACCCCCCCGTCCAATTGTCCGTCCAAAAAACGAAAGATTCACCCCTACCAAGGATCGGGCTGAACAAAGATAAGTTCTTGGAGAAAATCTCCACGACCCCCCTCCAGAATGGAGTCGTAGAGTTCAAATGAGCATCCAGTCTCGGAGGCGCCCCCGTAACACTGTAAATCTAGCGCAATACGGTACAAACAAGGTCCTCTCCAGGTCCCCAGAGCCTACTCGCCCACTTAAGCAGCAAGGCCTCGTTCATTTGCTGGAGATACTTTACTCCCAAACCTCCCTGATTCTTCGTGACCGTAATATCCTCCCACCCAACAAGGTGGATGCCCCTCGTCCCCCCCTATGACTTCCCCATAAGAAGCCACACATCCTCTTCTCCAAACGAGCCCTAATACCCTTCGGAATACGCCTGTTAGAGAGGAAATAGATCGGAATGGAGGAGAGGACCGCCTTCAGAAGTACCAACCGCCCCCCCTCGACAAAACCGTCGACTTCCACCCTGCCAACCTCATTTCCACCTTCTCGACGACCCCGAGCCAATCTCTCGTCCTCGTTCTGCCCATAGACAAAGGCATCCCCAGATAATCCAACGGCAAGGAGCTGCAACACGAACCCAACGTCTGAGCACAGGTACCGGCCTCCACCACTGAGAGATCAATAGGGACAACCTTCGACTTATTGGCGTTCTTGAACAACCCGGATAGCTCGCTGAAAATTTACAGAGCCAAAGCCATGCCACTAGCCTCCGCAACCCCCCTCAATGAAGAATATAGTATAGTCAGCGTACTGTAGGAGCGGAACCAGTGAACCCTCCCTCGAGTAGCCACATGAGAGCCCACAGTTGACAACACGAAACGCGATGCTAGCGAGGACATCCGTCGCAAGGACAAACAACATAGGAGCAAGAGGGCACCCTTGGCGCACCCCCCTCCGAGGCTGGAAGAATCCCCCTTCCATGCGACCATTCACCATGATTGTAAAAGAAGACGTTGTAACACAACGCCTCATCCAAGCGATCCAATTCTCTGGGAACCCCTTTCTCCGCAACACCGACCAAAGGAACCTCCAGTCCAGGCTATCGTAATCCTTAGCAAAGTCCACCTTCCACAAAACACTGCTCGTTTCCCGTCTCCGCCAATCCGCAATGATCTCATACACGAGCGTGAGGCAATCCGAGACGTGTCTCCCCGGAATGAAAGCAGACTGCAGCGGGGAGAAAACTGAAGGAAGAACACTACTCAATGTAGCGGCGAAGACCTTCGCAGTAATCAGATATAACGGTCTAGTGAAATCTTTGACATCTTTGTCCACACATATGTACCTTCCCAAAGTATTTGCTATGGACTTTATCACACCTGGATTATGCAAGTGTACATTTAGGCTAGGAAGGCCAATCTAAACTGGGACATTGGTGGCGTGGACATTTGGCCTGAAATAGGGAGATCATCGAATGATAGAAACCCTTGAATTACTGAATTTGAAACCTCCCATTGCATAAATTTGTACAAAATCTGTTTTCTTCTCTAATCTGGCAAGAAAATGTTTAGAAGCAAGAGTTCCAAGGAAGATTTCCCTACAATGTTTACATCTTGCCTTGAGAAAACTTCTAAAGTTAAGCAGATCGGTCCTTGTGTTTTGGAATCTGGCCACAAGGCTAGAAACAAAAGGTCTTTGTAGCTGAATGATTTCCTCTTCAGAGATTTCAGTTACATAGTCCCCCATCCACAAGAACAACTTCTCTGAATGGAACTGGATCTCCAAAAACAGGAGCTTGGTGCACTCCCTTCACAGCTGCAGCAAAAGACTCATTCTTAACAAGTTTTTCTTCTTCATTTCCCCCTATGGAACCAGAGACTATCTTCTCGAATTCTCCCTTTTCCACAAACATAACAGGAGGTAGAATAGGAAAATTGGAGTCATTAATCACAAGCCCACCAATGGAAGGCTTCAAGGATTCAACAAATGGCTTAGACGGCAGTAAAAACCCATTTTCAACATTCAAGATCGGCCCAGAATTAACATCAGGATTGTGGCTCTGAAGCCCGTCAATCATTATCTACGTGTTGGCTTCAAATTCGAGGAGATTCTATTTATCATGCAATAATCAGAAGGATATTTCTGTTCTAGAAATTTTTATCCAATCCCACATGTAAAGATATGATAAGGGAATACAAAGATGGCAGTAGAGAATGTTCCCCTCTAATCAGCTTTTTCCAAAAATATGTCACGTCAGGCCAGATGTCAGCAGCTAGTTTGAAGGAGAAATAACTGCTGGGATAACAAGAGGAGGTGGAATGGCGGACGATCAGCATAGACTACGCATGAGAGAGGCGCAAGAGGAGTTGATCCGATTGTATGGCTTGGATGATCAGCGTGGTCTGGAAGAGGAGGTTGAAGAAAGAGCGAGACTACTAGAAGAGATTTTGCTGGACGGACAAAAACGAGGAGGTGGAATGGTGGCAGAGATTAAGACAGAAGTGGCTGAAAGAAGGAAATGCAAACACTAGATTCTTTCACGCTATGACCTCAGGGCGAAGAAGGAAAAATTTTATACTTGACATTAAAGTCGGGGTGGGGGTGGGGGTGAGATTCTCAGGTGATTCACAGATGGGAAGAGCGTTGTGCGAGCATTTTGTGGAGGCGTCGAGGAGAAAGCAAAGGGAGGGGTGGGATTGGGTGGGAATGCTGACACCAAGGCATGTAGAAGCTCTTATGATGCCTTTTTCCGTTGAGGAAGTGAGGGATGCGATATGGGGATCCGGACCCTGATGGCTTTCTGTAGGTTTTTATCGTGATTTCTGGGACATGTTACGGGGGGAGGTCATGTAGGTGGTCAATGAGTTTAGAGACGGCAACACGGGTTTTGAGAAAATCAATAAGGCACTTTTCTTTCTTCTGCCTAAAGAAAGTGTCGCGTACTAGGGTGGAGGATTACCAACCCATTGCTCTGTCAAATGCGATCTATCCCATTGTTGCAAAGGTGTTGGCAAACATGTTGAGAGTGGTGCTGGTTTACATTATTTCTCAGGAGCAGTCTGCTTTTATACCAGGGCGTCAAATGGCTGATGGTTTGGTGATGGCAACCGAGATGTGCCTTGAGTGACGGAGACGTGAAAAGAAGGGTGTAATGTGGAAGATCGACTTCTCGAAGGCTTATGATTGTGGGATTGGCGGTTTTTGTGGGCTTCTCTTCAGCGGCATGGCTTTCTTGATTTGTGCATCTCCTGGATGAAGAGGTGTGTCACCGCATCATCTTTTTCTATGCTGGTAAATGGTAGATCGGAGGGGGGCTATTTTCAGCCACAAACGGGGGTTAGACAGGGGTGGCCCCTGGCTCCGTTGTCGTTTGTGATTGTGGCTGACGCTTTGGCAGTAATGATCAAGAGGACAGTGGACGCCGACTGGTGCGAGGTCTTTCGATGTGGGAATATCTTCATTCCAATGTTATAGTATGCAGATGACACAATGCTCTTTCTTGGGTGGGGATGAGAAAAAGATCCACCGCGTGATGCAGTTGCTGGACATCTTTAGCTATCTCTCTGACAAGCTGAAATATGTGGTGGTGCTTTCGGGATGTTGGACGTCGCCGAGGGTGAACGTCTTGCGGTGACGCTTGGTTGCCCGATGGAGGAATTGCCGATCTCGTACCTTGGTCTGCCTTTAGTTGGGGGAAAATTGAGAAAGGTGGATTGAGACTTGGTGATTCACCAAATGGAGCAATGGTTGGCTGGGTGGAAGTTGCGACCCTCTCAAGGGGAGGGAAATTGATTCTGTTGAAATATGTTCTTTCTGCTATCCCACTATTTTTCTACTCTATGAGACTGCTACCTGTGGGGGTTAAAAAGAAGATTGAAACCTTGATGAGAAAATTCTTCTGGTCGGATGAGAGACAACATGGGAATGGCTTGCAATTGGTCAATTGGGAATCCATTACTAGACCGCTTACAGATAGTGGTTTGGACATCTGGGATGTCGAATGCATGAATAAGGCCTTACTGGCGAAGTGGGTGGTGCAAATCTGGGGTGAGTCAAATAGATTGACGTGCAGGCTCCTTCATGAGATTTATGGGGTGAAGGGATCTATTGAGGCTAGCAGATCCGTTTTGCGTCACCGTTGTGGGATGGGATTAGAAAGGTACCGCCAGAGGTGTTACCGAGGTTCAGGTCGGTGCTCGGAAATGGGAACACTTTTCAGTTCTAGTTGGATGATTGGAGTGGGGATGTCGCTCTTTCTACCAGATTCCCGAGATTTTTTGCCATGGTTTCAGCACGAAGTTGTTCGGTTTTGCAGGCTGGTACCTTTGGGATCTGGATGCCAGAGTTTGCCGTGGATTTATCTGACCAACGTCTGGAGGAGCTCTTGAGAATGCAGTCCGAGCTTCCGGCTCTCGATGGCTTCACACAGGGCAAGGACCATTTCGTATGGAACGTGGGGAGATTCTCGACGAAGAAGGCCTACATTGAGTTTTAGGGATCTGGGGAGGAACATGATGTTGACTTCTGCCGTGATTTGACGATTATATGGAGCAACAAGGTCCCATGCAGAGTAAAGGTGTTCTTGTGGTGCCTTAGAAGAGGACGGTTGTGCGATAAGGCCCGGAGGGGAATGATCTTTGGTTTACCTGACATACTTTGTGACAGATGCGGTTTGGAGGTCGAGGATTCTGACCACCTCTTCTTCACTTGCTCATCCTCGGCGCATGTGTGGAGGGATGCTGGTATGACGTGGCTACGTGCTAGTGGGATGTCGGATTTCTAGGAGTCGATGAGAACTGTTGGGTGAAACTCTACTGATGACCGCTCTCTACCTTTCGCTGTTCTTTGAGCAATCTGGAGCAGGCGAAATGATGCCACTTTTAGGAACCATAGATTCTATTCCGAGATTGTTGTAGCTCACTGTAAGGCACTCTGTAATTTCTGGTCCTCCAGGTGATGTAAATTTCTTCCTTTTTTATAATATGCATTTGCGGTGAATCCTATCTCGGGATTTCAATCCCCTTTTTCTCATAAAAAAACCGCTGGGGTCACAAACACAAAGAAGAGAACAACTCCAAATTTTGTCGATTAAACATGAGACTACTGCATATCGCAAGAAGCCCTAGGAGCCTCAAGAGCGTCAGTGAAGGTCTCGACAATAGACGATCACTATTAGCTTCAAAAAACCAGATTCAACACATATCAAGTGGGTATATCAAAGCAATGTATGCCTGATATACCTACTGTAGACAATACAGTTCTTCGAGAAGGCACCCAACATGAAGAACATGATATAAAAGATGGAGAAATCCACGAAAATTCCGGTCTAAACGAACTCCAAAGCCAAAAAACCAATAAACTAGATGATCTAACCCATCGATAAGCTCTTAAGATCGAAAGAATTGATTATAAGTGACCTGAAATGGAGATAAGCCCAAATCACTCCAAAATCATCTGGAGGGTTTAGGGTTTTGGTTGGACCCATTATTGCAGATGCCCATGGTAGTAGGATTTGCTACCACAGATGCCTGGGGCAGCAAGGAAGGTCGTATCGATATCGATATCGTTTCGGTCCGCTCGGAAATGGATATATCGGGATATATCGCCGATATATCGACAATATCGGTGGAAATGTTGGAAATGGCTCAAAAAAACCTTTTTTTTATCATTTTTTCAGAAATTAAGACCATCCAAGATAATAAAACAACAAATAACCTACAAATACACATACACACTCATGCCTCACATATTGGTCATTTATAGCCCATATATCGCATATATCGGTCATCATATCGAACATATCGCTGTTAATGTTTATTCCTGACCTTTATATATTAGAAATGAATTCCATTCAAGTTCTTATAAGATTAAACAACTTACAAATATACACTTAGATGACACATATAGATCATTTGTGAAGACTATGATCCTTATATTGTATATATTGGTCATATCGAACGTACCGCTGGTACTTTTAGTTGTTGACCTATATATATTGAAAATGGAGTTCATCCAAGTTCTTAGATTACTAAATAACTTACAAATATACTCTTAGATCACACATATCGATAAAGCTATGAAGCTTATATCGCATATATCGATCATTTTGAGCATATCGATATTAATGTTTTGATTCTTGACTTATAGATATTTTGTTTTGAAGAATTGACTTATAGATATTGGAAACGGACTTCATTCAAATTCTTACAACATGAAATAACTTGTAAACATACACCGAGTTGAAGAACCATTGTATGCACCCTCCTGTCGCACCATACCCTACCAGTACAGGGGTCTCGTTGCTCGGTTAACGAGCATGGGGGGGCTAGGGGGGCCCAGGTTGCCCCCCCTCCTTGCGGGGGTGCGGGGGCAGCGCCCCCAACCCGAAACAATATATATATATAAACCATTGTGTGTTTTAATACAAGGTGTAGCTAGATATGTATTTTAATACTGGGTGTAGCTAGATAAATAGTTGAATCAATCTTGCATGAATAATAGCATGGATATATAGAGATATCGGCGAAATATCGACGATATCGATCGATATTTGGGATTTTTTGTACTGAATCCAGTTATTTTTGATAGATATGAGTCGATATTGTGATATATCGCCGAGCCAATATTCCTGTAAAAAGATATATAGGGTAATATCGAAACCCCTACCTTGTCGAAACCGATATATCGACGATATATCGCCGATATATCACCGACATGGCCTTCTATGTGGGGCAGTCTAGGCTGCTACTATTGATGCTTGTGGTGGTCGAACTGCTACAGTAGCTTCTCTTGGTATTTCGGGTCCAATACCATAGATATGTGGTAGTGGGACTCGCTATTACATATGCTTGTGGTGGTCAAACCCATTATTGAAGATGTTCGTGGAGGTCAGCTCCAAGGGGCCCTACCATGCTGGGCGCTTAAGCATGTTTGTTTAACCGAGTGATGAAGGGGTATGATCCGTCAGCCAAAAGGTGTGATGGTTCAAGGGTGGTTGTGGGCGGGCACTGATGCTGAGATGGTTAACCGCCCACATGCATGAGTGGGTGCCATATGCTTTGTTGGTTGGAATTGCTAGGGGATATTGGTGGACAACCACTGCTGTGAAAAGACGAGTGCTTTTGCGCCAAATGTGAATGGATGTGACTAGTGGCTACAGAACGAAAAACATGTAATGTATATAAATACATAAGATGGAAAACATGTAATGTATATAAATGCATAAGGGAGCTTTGGGCAAAGATAACCATGCACCCAACATCCATACAAAGGAACAAAAAGTTTCTAACAAAAAAAGGAATACATAGTGTTTCTGTGCCTTGATATGCTGTATGCTTGTGTGCTGCACTTGATTATGACGTGCTCAAGTGCTGGGCTTGTGATTTGATTGGTCTTGTGTCTTCCCTAAATGCGTATAGAGATTAAGTAATGTTGTGCAATAGTTTGAGTGCAACCTCAATGCTAAAGAATGGTTGCCTAGCATTGGAAGCTAGGACCACATGGAAAAAAAGATTTGCGTGCCTACATAAGGTACATACCCCATGTCAAGTGGAATTAGAGCCTCTAATATGCGAATGGGAAGCAAGACGGAGCATATAGCTGCCATGAAGAAAATGCTTACTGATCTGGAGACGGTGGTGGATACGCATAACACTACCATCACTCGCCTTGAGGAAAAGCTTGCTACGGAAAGCTCGTCAAATATGGGGATTGACCCTACACTACAACATATAGAGAACCTCGTGGAGAACTCGCCACTACCACAGATGACCTCTAAATGAGTAGTTTTATTGAAACATGTGACTGCTAGTGGAGAGATCATTTGAAAAGTGTAACGTCCCGAAATTCCCGAGCCAAAGCCCTCATTGGTTGAAGGAACATGAAGGAATTCAAGACTTTCTTTGGTATTTGGATTACTATTTCGACACCATGAAGACTCCACCTGTGAAAAAGGTGATGCTTGATGTTATGTTCCTTACAGGTGATGCGAAATAGTGGCAGAGAACTTAAGAGAACATTGGGCATCCTACCATCTCCACTAGGAAGAGCTTGTGAAAGAATTGAAGGATTATTTCCTATCCACCAACTTTGTGTGGGCTCGTGAAGTTCTACGACATCATCGTCAAACAAGAACACTACGACAATATGAGAAGCAATTCTTGTACCTTATGCTGGACCTTAAATGCATGTTTGATGAGGACAAGATTTTCAATTTCTTGGATGGATTAAACCGTGTGCATAAACAACATTTTCAAAGGAGATGTGTAGTGGACCTCTCCGCTAGGATGGCTGCGATAGATGCCCTTGTAGACTGCCAGAATAAGGGGCCTTTGTTGGAGCACCAGGGCGGTGATAAAGGCAAGGTTGAGGCCTTTGTCAAGGGCAATGAATGATGTTTCAAATGAATGACTCCTCGCCATGATGGTGTGGAGCATCAATGAAACTGGAGGCTAGGAGGTAGCGTGGCTGCGTCATTTGTGAAGGACCTCACTAGGCACATGATTGCCTAAAGGAGGAGCTGAACACCTTGACGGCAACAATAAGTGACGATGAAGAGGCACTACCTCGGATGATGCCTCTACATGCCATCCACGAATCGAGGGCAATGTTCGCTGATATACCTTTGTGTGGAAAATGAGAAGAAAAATGTAGTGAGTGCTCTTGATTTTTTATTTATTGATACCACTGTCCATAGGATGTTGCTCCAGGTCATGATAGATATGGGTGCCGCCCATAACTTCATTTTTTTTGAGGCTCAAAGAAAAGGGGGAAGCATTCGTTGGTGCTCGCCCCAATTATGTATTAACTAAAACGAGAAAGGCGAGATATACTTACAGTGGGAAGATGGGAAAGAAAGACGCAGAAGGAGATTAATATACAAGAGAGGAGTACGACCTACAACTGCCGAGACACAATTAAGTACACCAGTCGGATATAAGTCTATTAGCCAAAATGGTAACGTTCTCCCTATAGAAGCGCATGCCCGAGAAGATAGCCTCATTCCTAGCACGCCAGATGGACCAAATCCGCGCAATGGGACCCAAAACATCAGCTCTGTCCCTCGTCCTGTTCGACCAAAGGATGTCGCAGAAGTCCTCAATATTGTCCGCACGAGCCCAAGCAACGTCGTCCCATATCCCCGCAACCAATATGCAACGAAAGAACAGGTGATCGACAGTTTCATCGACATCACCGCATAGCTGGCAAGTGGCGTTAGTGTGGGGAAAGAACCTGGCGCACCGATCTCGGGTCAACAAGCGCCGTTGACGAAGTAACCATAAGAAGAAGGCGATACGCTCCGGTAAACGTAACCCCCAGAAGAAAGCACAGTCGCGCACAAGGGGGGCAGCCAAGGCAGGCGTGGGAGAGAGCAAAGCACTGTAAGCCTTGCGAGTGGAAAAAACCCCATCCTTCCAACGCCAATGGTCCCGCTGCAGAGAGGGGGAGGCCGCAGAGTTAAGAGCCTCCATCATCGAGGCGAACTCAACCACGCGCTGATCAGATAAGATCCCAGAGAACGTAGGGCACCAATAGCCGTGAGTCCAGCAATCCGCGACAGTTGCGAGCCTATTCGAAGCGAGCGCATACAACCTCGAAAAACACACCTGTAAGGGGCCTCCCCCCAACCAGTCGTCCTGCCAAAACTTGAAAGATTCCCCCGTCCCAAGCACCGGTGTGAATAGCGCAAGATTCCTCGACAACGTAGAAGAGACACAACGCCAGAAATGTGAGGAGTGGAGTTGCAAAGCCCCCCGCTGAAGGCCAAACCAGTCGCTGCCCAAGAGCGCTCGAAGGACGTTGCAAAGAAAAGAATCATTCTTGCCCCATATTTTACTCACCCATTTAAGAAGGAGGACGTCGTTGACGCGATCCAAACTCCGGACGCCAAGGCCACCGGACCGCTTAGGCATGGTCACCACCTCCCAAGCGACCAAATGCATCCCCCGACCGCCGCCGCCCGAGCGACCCCATAAGAAGCGGCGCATACACTTCTCCAAGCGTAAGCGAATCCCCACCGGCATTTTACGCACCGATAGGAAATAAATCGGAATAGAAGAAAGGACTGATTTTAGTAGGATAAGACGACCACCCCGAGAAAGCAAGGTGGCCCTCCAACCCGCAAGGCGCGCCTCCATCCGCTCCATGATAGCCCGCCAATCCGCAGAGCGGGCCCGCCCAACCGAGAGAGGAACACCAAGATAAGGGAGAGGAAGCTCCCTAGGCACAGAACCAAGCAGTCGGCCACACGCCTCCGCCTCCGAAGCCGACATGCCGAACGGCACCACGATGCTTTTGGAGGTGTTAATCGACATCCCGGAAAGCTCACAGAAAATATCAAGAGTATAAGCCATACCCGCCACCTCTTCCGGACCCCCTTCAATGAAGCAAATCGTATCGTCCGCGAACTGGATTAAAGGCACGCAAAAATTCCCCTTGCGGAACCCATTAGTAAGGCCCGCATCAATGACACGGTCAACCATACGCGCCAACACATCAGAGGCTAAGACGAAGAGAAGGGGCGCCAGGGGGCAGCCCTGACGCACCCCCCTGCGAGGCTGAAACGAACCACCAGCCGGTCGGCCATTAATTAAAACAGTGAGTGAGACCGTGGAGACACATCTGCGCATCCAAGCAATCCATAGATTAGGGAAACCCCGCCTACGCAAAGCGGACCAGAGGAAGCGCCAATCAATGGAGTCATAGGCCTTGGCAAAATCAATTTTCCACAGGACCCCCTTTCTTTTTTCCTTCTTCCAATCAGCCACCATTTCCGACGCGACGACAATGCAATCCGCGATATGCCTTCCCTTAATGAACGCCCCTTGAACAGGCGAGATAAGGCCATCCAAGATCCGATATAGGCGATTGGCCAAAGTTTTGGCCACAATAAGATAAATACCATTGGATACGACAATAGGCCTAAAATCGTCAAAGCGCAGCGCCAGGCTTTTTTCTGGAATAAGCACAATATTTGCCCGATTGATGCGGTCGAAACCGAGGTTACCAGCACAAAACTCCGAGACGACGTCGAAGACGTCCCCCGATACCGTCTCCCAGAAGTCCCGATAGAAGGCGACAGAAAAACCGTCAGGCCCCGGGGAAGAGTCAATATTTAGACCCCAGACAGCAGCTTTAATCTCGTCCAAAGAAATAGGACGAACAAGGAACGCAGAATCCTCTTCCGAAATAGAGGGAGCATCAATCCCAAGCCAACGCCACCACCGCGTAGGGAGAGCAGAAGAGATACGTCTGAAGTGATCAATGATGGCGCTCCCCATCTCCCTATCCCCCGTGAAGATCGCGTCATTGATAGAGAGGGACCGCATAAAATTACAAGGCCTCCGATTGCTAGCCACCCTGTGAAAGAATGCCATGTTCGCATCGCCTTCTTTAATCCATTTTTCCCGCGAGCGTTGGCGCCACTCAACAGTTCTCTTCTTATCCTCCTCCTGTACCCGAGCAATGACAGAAGTGCGAGCCCGAAGCTCGTCAACAGAAAGTTCACGCTCGTTCTCCGCGGAATCTAAATGCATGATAATGTCCTCCGCCTCGGCGCGAGCCGCACGCCGCGCCTGTCTGGTAGAAATTTTGAATTCAGCGAGGACCCTCCGTAATGAAGCAAGTTTCTGATTAAGTTTAGAAGCCGCCGAGCCCGAGATAGGGACCTGGGTCCAATGATTCTGAACGATAATTTTGAAATTAGGTTCCAACAACCAACATTTTTCATAGCGGAATACCCCCCGAGGGTTAATGCCATCACCAGAGTCCCAAATAATTGGAGAATGATCCGAGAAGGATCGGGGGCGAGAGCCAACAGAGCAAAGTGGGAAGGAGTCCATAGCCAAGCCATTAGCCAAGAAGCGGTCAATCCGAGAGCGAGAGGAAATATTTCTCCAAGTGTAAGAGACATCGTTTGGGACCAAGTTAACAAGCGCCAAATCATCATGCGCGTCCAAAAAATCTTGTGATCCAGGGTCGCGGCCACCCCTCCCGCGAGGCCGATCTGAAGAGTGAATGGTGACATTGAAGTCACCCCCCAGAATCCAAGGAATCCCCGAGAAAACGTTTGCAGCCTCACGCATGTCATCCCATAATTCCCGACATAAAATATGGCACGTAGGCGCGTATATGCATGAGAATACCATCATAGCAGAAGAGTCGACTCTTTCCAACGCAACTGAAATCATGTGACGACCTGCAAGCATGGAGCTAAATGAAAAAGAACGAGATCGCCACGTCACAAGGAAACCCCCGGCGGATCCAACCGCATTAACCACACGGAATTCATCAAAGGGACCGGCACCAAATGATCGCCACGTATAATCGTCAATAGCAGCCAATTTTGTTTCCTGGATAAACGCAACGTCACAACACCATTCTGAGAGACGCGAGCCCAAGGACCGACGTTTGACCAAGTCCCCGAGGCCTCGGACATTCCATGAAAGAACCTTCATTAATAGACACCAGAAAATTTGCCCCCAAAAAACGCGGATGAACCAAGGAGGAGCCACCACTCAGCAACCGCCGGAGTTCGCCCCAGGGGCATCCACCTCCGGGCCTCCCTCGCGACCTCCAAGGCCGCGAACACCCACAGCCTCAGCCACCGCTTCCCGCAGAGTAGCGCAAGATTGAACCACACTAGCCGCATGGATAGAAGGAGTGCGCCTGCTGTACGTAGACCCGAAGCATCTGAAAGAAGAGTCCATCCCTGCACCTGAAAGGAGAGATCCCGTAGGCCGAGGGGAGAAGGCCTCAATAATGATAGGGGAAGTTCGTACCGGAGTTGCAGAGACCAGAGTAGGGTTATCAACCAGGCGTAGAGCCTCAACTTGAATCACAAATGAGTCGGGCAGAGATATCTGAACATTGTTATAAATGGGCCTCGGCCACGAACCGCATTATCCCATAGCATCTCCCCGCGAGATGGGAAGATCCGCCGAACAACCCGAATAGGCAAACCGCATAGCTGGGGCAGATCCGAACCGAGGGAAATGAGAGGGCGAATCGACCTCGGGAACCTCCACGACAGGGAGTTCAGAAGATACAGGCGAAAAATGCGGGACCTGAAAGGGCGTCTCGAAGCATCCCAAAACGTCATGCGTGCATGGCAACTCCTCGGAATAAACCACAGAGCGCTCCACATGGCACCACGGAGACGAAGCGTCACGCTCCACGTGAGGAGGCGGAATCGAAGCGTCGGCCTCCCGCCCCGACCCGACGACGACCGGCGAAGAATGGAGAGTCGGGTCGACGGCAAACTCCGCCGACGCGAGAACCGACGAAGAAGGGGGAATAATAGATAACTCGGGCTTGAACCTCCATCGGCCAATCTTGAGGGACCCAAAGAACGTTCGCCCAGACGCCTCGCTGAGGAAGCCCGAACTGCATTCGAAGAGGACCGAAATAGACTTCCAGTCGGCCTTCGGGGTGAGGCCATCGTCGAAAATGGAAAGAACAGACCCCCAGTGGCGAAGCGCCTTGTTGAGCACAAGAAGAGTTCTAGAGAGGAAGGGAACGCCTGTAATAGAGGCCATGCAAACCTCGGTTGAAGAAGAAGCGCCATCAGCCACCCGAGCGGGCTGCCAAAAAACGTCATCGTTAGAGCCCTTAGCCAGCAAGCAATCCCGAAGCTGTAGGGAAAGACGCGCATGCAGCAGTGTGACTGATCCAGCAAACAGAAGTCCCCAAGGAACAAAGGGCCCAGAGTGTCTTGAACATGCGACTTCACCATCTCCCATTCGACGTCGGGGCGACATGCAACCCCAATAAGCACCGAGCGAGAAGAGCCGAGACCCTCCTCCAAAGCAAACGAAGACGGGCCCAACACATGCAAGCCCTTAGCAAGAGAGATATCCATCGTCGAGGCACCCCCTTGCGCAGAAGTAGTAGCACCAAACACAGAGCCCCCTTGCAGACGTAGAAACATCATGCACAGAGCCTCCCTCCGCGGACTCCCCAGGTTGATGAGAGGGCTGAGGGTAATCCATAGAGACCATAGGCGGGGGTTGAGATCGAGGAGCAACGACCTGTGCGTACGAACGAACCGGGACCTCCCGCCACGCGGAGTGACCGGGACGAGGGCCAGGCACCGAACGCACCGAGAACGATGAGTGAAGCATCCCTGACTGCGTCGAGCGTCGTTGGCGAACCCACCTGCAAGAGGCACGACGGTGCCCCGTAGCCCCGCATGCGAAGCAACGAGGAGGAAGGGGACATCGAGAGGCGAGATGTCCCCTCTCCCCACACCAGAAGCAGCGCCTGCCTGCCTTCTTGTGAGAAATCGCCGTCCATTCTCCCTCCGCAGTAGTCACCTGAGCCTCTGCAGCCTCGTCGAGGAAGACGACTCCCTTTCCTTTCGCAGCCCCACCCACTTGCTTCGAACCATCAGTGAAACCCCCTTTTATCTGCGATGCGCCCCGGAGAATCTCGTCAGAGACCCTCGCATCCTCCTCCCTCGCACTTCCAACGATCGGCCCTGACCTCGCACCGCTCGCACCGCTCACACTCCCTTTCGCTGTCGCCATCTCACACCGCTCACACCGCTCACCTCCCGCCCATAACTTCATAGCGACTGAGGGATGTGCAATAGGGGTACCATTCTCCTCTATAGTTCTCCTATTGAAGTTGCGAATTTTACACAACCTATGGTGGGGAGTAGACCTCCAAGTTAGCGATTGGAAGTGACAGACGCCCTTCATGGTAGTCTTGCTTGATGGTTTCCATACCATTGTTAGCCTAGAATTCATGGAAAAAGTGAAGCCAACCATCTACACCTACATGCATGTAGCAATGATTCATGATAACAAAAGACCATTCTTCATTCATGCAAAAGATGACTCGATGGGCTGTTGGACTATGACGGATATGTTGGTGAAGGATGAACTGTAATAAGGGGAGGAGAGTACCTTGCATGGGTACATGAAGATCAAGACTCCGAATGGATATTCTTGGAGTACACGTGGGACATAGTGGCACCCCTTTGTGAGTTCATGGATATTATGCACGATGAATTACTTGAAGGAACTTCCACCTCAAAAGGACGTGGGCTACACCATTGAGTTGGTTCCTGGTGTACTACCTTTACCCCTCGCTACCTAGAGGCTAGAAGATGCCACCCATCACACTTGGAGGAATTATGTAAGCAATCGAAGGATGTCGTAGACACATGCTTGATGCGGCCCAACAAGGCATATATGGAGCTCTTGTTTTGTTCCAGAAAAAGACGGTCGGTTCCACTTGGATGTCTGTTGATTACCATTCTTTAAATAAAGCTACCGTTAAGAACAAATATCCCATACCCAATATAGATGACTTGTTCGATCGGTTTGGCAAGGCATGCTGTTTCTTTTCGAAGATGGATTTGCGCTCAAGATGTTAGCGTGCTGCGAATCCACAAATGAGACGAGGCAAAAACATCATCTATTACTTGGTATAGATCATTTGAATTCCTTGTAATGCTGTTTGGCCTAACAAACACCCTATTATGCAAATTAATTAATGACATCTTCCGTGAGTACATTGATTCTTTTGTGATAGTGTATCTGAATTACATAATGGTGTATATCTACTCATTGGAAGAACATTTCCAACATCTGCTTATGGTTTTTGAGAAGCTCATACAACACATGCTATACCTGAAGCCTGAAAAATGTGCTTTTGCTTAGCAATAAATTTCTTTGTTGGTTATATCATTGGCAATGGCATGATCAAAATGGATAGACATAAGATATATGTCATTGAAGATTGGCCTGAACCTCAGAAAGTGAAGGAATTGCGATATTTTCTTGATTTGGTGAATACTATCATAAGTTTATAAGGGCTACTCAAGAAAAGCATCACCTTTGACATATATCTTGAAAAAGGACCGCACTTAGAAGTGGACTTCGGATTGCCAAGAGGTATTCCTTTGCTTAAAGAAGGTAGTGGTGGCAGAGCCAATTTTATACCCCTTTTAACTTTGGACGATCATTTGAAATCTAAAGAAATGCATAAGATTTTGCACTTGGAGGTGTCCTAGTGCAAGATGGGCACCCATTTGCATATAAAAGTCGCAAGCTAAGTGACACATAGAAGTAATATTCGCTGCATGAGAAGGAAATGGCAATGGTGGTCCATTGTCCTAGAATGTGGAGATACTACCTTCTTGGAAACAAGTTCGTGGTATAAACGAACAATGTGGGGATGAGTTGCTTTGCCACATAAAAGAAGCTGACACCAAAGCTAGCTCGCTGGCATGACTTCTTGGTGGAATCCGACTTTGAGTTGTGATATAAACTTGGATGGAATCATTGGGTTGCGAAATATCTTTCTTGGAAGAGTCCTCCATACGCAGAGAAGCTGATGGTTGTTAGCTGTACAGTTACACGTGTCTCAGGAGACATGCTAGAATGTATACATGTGGAAATGGAAAAGGATCTTGCTACAATAGTGCTAAAGGTTCAAGGTTTTGGTTGGAGGTCAGAATCCTCTATGCCAAGGGTAAGCAACTTTTATGTTTGACAAGCGGTGGCTTGTGAAGGGCATTGTTGAAAGAGACCCACAATGCATTGTGGGTACAATTGTTAGAATATGCGTCATATACATTGATGGGTAATTGGGCCTTGGAGGGATCCAATTACCACATCCACATATTTAATCTCACATCTACTGTTAATGGGACTCCGATCTGTCTGTGGGGCTCTATAAGAAGCCCCACACCCATTGTATCAGTTGAGAGAGAAAACTTAATGAAAACATCAACCCTTTGAGGCAGTTCTCTCGTGGTTTCATCCCGCTCCTTAGGGAGTAGGGTTCCACATTAAATCCTAGTGTTTTTCCATGTCTATATTTCTTTATCTCTTGACACGCTTCCGCATTATCGTTTTCTAAATGGTATTAGGGCGAGTCGATCCATGAAAATTTTTTATTCGATATTTGTTCATCCTGAGATTTGATCGTGATTCTAATTATTTGTTTAGTGTGTTTGGAGATTTGGAGTTGTTTTTTCCAAATCGTGTGAAATCTGAGCACGCCATCCATGTTCGAGAAAGTAATTAGGGTTCCTGATGGAACCCTACTTTTGCAAGGCAATGGAGTACTCTAGGCAACGGTTCTAAGCAACTAGGGTTCTTGATGGAACCCTAGCTCTACGCGATGGCAATCCTCCCTTCTCAGATTTGATCGCAGTGGATTAACTCTAAAGCAGCCTCCTCTCCCACTTGGCAGTGCTACCTCCAGGTTGCATCTCTGGCTACTCCAAAGTGATGCCCAAGCCCATTTAAAAAATCGGGCCTTGGGTAGAGCCAAGGTCCCACAATTTTTTTGTTCGGCCCAAGCCCAGGCCCGATCCATATGACACAGATGCAATTTAGGCTTATCAAGCAGTGTTCTAAAAGTCGGCCGACTGGCCCGACTAGTAGGTCTGACTAGTCTAGTTGGCGGTGTGGCTGATCGAGGATTGACTAATTCCGACTAAACCAACTAGTCGGCCGATTTTTACTTGGAGATACCATATTTTTTTATTTTTTGCTTTTAAAAGCAAACTTATTCTAATACACTTAATGTTTTTAATTTCAATTGCTTCTTTTCTTTCATTATAATAGTATAAAAATGTTCAAATCTATGAATATATAAGAATATATGTATAAAAATGATTTATATATTTAAAATAATTTAAAAATTCAAAAATGATTAAAGCCCGACTAATTCTGAGTAGTCGTCTGACTGCTGATTAGTCCGTAGTCAGTGACTCGACTGACTGAGTTACTAACTACTGATTTTTGCAACCTTGCTATCAATAATATACACAGAACAATTAATTGCTTATCACGAAAGACTCGTTACAAGAAACAAGAAGAAGAAGAGAACTACCCAGTTGGTTATCCATGACAAGCTGCATCCCAAGCTGGGACCCACCACAGTGCGCGTGTGTGTATACATATACACATACATATATACATACATACATATATATATATCAAAAAGGTATTACATCATTTCACATTTGCCATGCTATACAAAGAGCCCTACAATGCCCCAATATATTCTCGGTACGAAACAACTCCCCCCCAAATGACCTTGTTCCTAGCGCACTATATCGCCCATGCCACCGCAAACAGGGACGAACAATCCTCATGCCAAAAACCGCATACCGATCGAATGCCACGCTAGAAAGTGATGCAATCTCTTCGCGCTAGCCACACGATGTTGGCTCGACTCCATATCTCTGCGGAGAACGAGCAAGAAAAGAATAAATGATCAATATCTTTTCTTACCTCTCCGCATCTATCGCATGTAACATCCTCCAAACCCGACAACTGCCCCTGACGACCCTTGGTAAGGATTCTCCCAAATCTGAAGAGCCACATGAAAACCTTAACCATGTTTGGCACGTGACATTGTCATATCAATACTGAGTCCACACATACCTCTTCATCCACCTCCTCCTCCTACCCTACCAGAAAACGATAGGTCTTCCGCACCAAGAATCGACCTTTACCCCATGTATAATGATCCTCATTCGAAGACGGACTCACACACTATAACAGCTATGCCTGCATCGATAGGAACTCCTCAACCCTTTGATCCGACAATGCAGATATGAATATTGGAGACTAGGCTCCACGATCCCAGACCTGATGCACCCGCACCTCGCCGTCCTCTGTCAACCTCATGAGGCATGTATATCACTCTCCCAACGTTCCATCTCCCGTCCAGTTGTCCATCCAAAAACGGAACCACACGCCATCTCCCAACACCAGCCTCATCATGATAGCAATCTCCGGAATAATCGCAGTAATCCCCTTCCAAAGGGATGGGGGAAGACATCCCAGGACAACCTCTAGTGACATGGTAACACCGTAGATCCTCTTGAGCAAGCAACAGACCAAGTCCTGTGATTTCCCCCATATTCTTAGAACCTACTTTGCCATAAACACTTTATTCATCTCCTCAATGCGCAACACTCCCAGTCCACCCTGCCCTACTCCACCAGGTGAAAACCCTTCTTACCTTGCCTCCCATCTAACCATAAAAATCTCCTCATTAATATCTCAATCTTTGCACGTACCCTAGCAATCCATCCTAGGACATCTGCCTCTTGTCACCCTGCCCTACTCCACCAGGTGAAGACCCTTCTTACCTTGCCTCCCATCTAACCATAAAAATCTCCTCATCAATATCTCAATCTTTGCACGTACCCCAGCAGTCAACGATCTTGTGGAACAAAAGAAGTTCGTAATGGCGGAAAGAACGTGCTTCAACATCACCAACTTCCCCCAGATAACATCATCACCTAGTTCCAACCTACCATCCTCTCCTCCAATCTCTTCAGCAACCCCTTCCAATCAACGAACTTCGGCTTTCTCGCCAGTAATGGTAGCCCAAGTGCGTAATCGGCAGTTCGTAAGGCCGAATGGCACAACAACTGACTTCTCTCGATTGATTTGAAGATCGGAAATGCCCTCAAAAATATATATGATACACGCAACCCTCGAATTTTCTCCTCCTCCGCCCCCAAGAAATGCACCTTGTCATCATTATACTGTAGAAGCGGGATAGATATGTCCTCCCTCCCATATCCATAACACCAATTCCCCCGAACTGCCAGCCTCACCATCACTGCCAGAGCATATGCCACAATCACAAAGAGTAACAGAACCAGCCAAGGTTGCAAAAATCGGTAGTCGGTACTCGGTCGGTTGTTTCACTGACTAAGGACTAATCGGCAGTCGGGCGACTAATCGGATTTAGTCGGGCTTTAATCGGCTTTGAAATTTTTAATTATTTTAAATATATGAATCATTTTTATATGTATATTCTTATATATTTACTTAATTTGTACATCTTTTATATTATCATAATGAAATAAAAAAGAATTGAATCTAGGATTGCCCTAAATTTGTGATAAGGATGTGCTGTACGTAGAATATCTCGTGATCTTTTGTTACTGAAATTTGTAGGCATCAATTTTTTTAATTGTCGTAGCATTTGGTCACCTTTTCCAGTTAGGAAAACTCGCCTGCATCACATCGTATTTCCGTTCGAATTGCATAGCGTTGCATCAAGTTTCCTCAAAGAATATCATGCTGTTCGAGATAACTCATCTTGAATGATACCTCAACAGGCACCGCCGCCAAACATTTGAGTCCATCATACTCTTATTGCCGAGCAAATTTTTAATGGACAAATCGAAGTTCAAAGTGAGAAGAATAGGAGAACCTATTTTCTAGTCAAGTGGAAGGGGCACCCTACGCAAGAGGCAAGTTGGGAGTGTGACACTACACTGTACTAATATGAAGACTTAGTGCAGGCTTTTCTGAAAGGCTTGTGGACGAGGGTGTCTGATCACTTTTGGTAGGGGAGACTTGTCACACCCTTACACTCCAGGCTTAAGGAAAGGACTTGGCTGGAGCCAAGAATAACTGCTGGGTCCGTGGTAAAGAGGACCAAACGAGGAAGTATGTGGTGGTCAGACCTTTCCCAATGGAGTGAACCTCATGCTATAGAAGGTCAGAAAACAATAATATTAGCCCCTCAAGTTATATGACACTACTATATTTCACTCTTGATTAAAGGGAATGTGAATCATAAGACAAAGGTCTAACGACAACCTTTTTTCTTGTTCATCTGTCCTGAGTAGGCCAACTACCTCATCTTGGTGGGATTGGGTTCTTTAACCAATCAACCATGGATGCGCACGAGTAAGCCAAATATTTTTTTGTTCATCATAGTTTTCATCTTGGTTCAACCGTGTACGACCTTGGGACTGGCTCTTAGCCTCCCTTAGATGGAAAGGTAAGTATCTTTATGCCTCAAGGGTGGATGGTCTCTAGTTCGCTCATTCTTGCAGGCGCCTCTGCGATTCACACACTTCTCTGCACTCGACAATCTCAGCTCGCTTACCCTATCAAAGCTGTTGCTGTAGGTCATTGCATATGATATAGCATGCGCAAAACCATTGTTGCAAGTGATTGCATATGATAAAGCACACACGGAGCTGTTGCTACAAGCGGTCACACATGATCAAGCACGAGCCTACCCGCTATCGTGAATGCTTGTAGCGGTCAAATCATTTATCACATATGCTCGTGGTGGTAGGGTTTGTAACACATATGCTGGCAATCAGAGCCACTACCAAGGATTCTCGTGGTGGTCCAGGCCACTACTGTGGATGTTTGTGATGGTTGGACCGGCTACCACCGATACACGTAGGTTAGGGCCGCTACTGTATATTCTCGTGGTAGTTGGACTTGTTACCACAGATATTTGCAACGGTTGGGTCCTTTATCTTAGATACTTGTGCCTGTCGGATATGCTACCGCAGATGCTCTTGGCGATCAACTCCAAGGTAGGAAATGTTGATATCGACACCATATCGATATGGTGTCGATATGATAGTTCGATGATATATCGACGGAATATCGCCGATATCGACACACTTTTGTGAGGGAAGGACAAGAAAAGAAGTATATCGCCATATTGATACCGATATCGGTCCCATGTCGATACCGATATATCCACGTTATATCGTCGATATATCGTGATATTTCGTACCCTGATCAGCTCTAAGGGGCATTACTGTGCGAGGTCGCTCAGGCATGCTCGGGTAGCTAAGTGCTGAAGGGACACGATCCTTCACCCAAAAGGCACGATGGTTCAGGGGATGCTGTCGGCGAAGGCCAGTGCTGAGATGGTTAACCACCCAAGTGCATGAGCGGGTGCCTTGTGTACCGTCGGCTGGAATTGCTTGTGGCTGTCAGTGGACTTCTACTGTTATGAGAAGAAATGTGTGCATTGACACCAAATGTGAATAGATGTAAATGTTGGTTGTAGATTGACCGTGTAATGTGTATACATACACAAGGAGGCTTTGGGGCAAAAACCAAGCACCCCACCATTCATATAAAGCAATAAAGAACGTTATTGTGCCTTGTTTTGTTGAATGGTTATGTTCTGTAATTGAGTATGACGTGCTCAAGTGTTGGGCTTGTGATCAGACGGATCCTGTGCCTTCCCTAAGTGCATATAGAGATCTAATAATGTTGTGAAATAGTGTGTGCGACCTTAGTGCTCACAACAAGGCAAAGGACATTAGCTTAGCTTGGACTTTAGGACTACATGGATGAAAAGGACTTGTGTGCCTACACAAGGTCCAACCTGTGTCAACTACCGCCACGAAACTCTGTGCTTGCACATGTAGAAACAATTACTTGTATACACGCAAATATACCAATGCTAATCGAACATGAGTTCACAAGATTTCAACTACAATAACCAAGACTCAAGAATAAATAATCAACTTGCTCTTGTCTGAGTCGGTTATCTCCTTGGCCCAGCCAATGCCAACCTTCGCTCGGACATGCCTGCTCTATTTGTGGAGATGCTTCAATATCATTGCACTAATTTCATGTTCTCGTTGAACTTGCTCACCCCCAACCATGTTAGAATGGATGAGGTTCCTTCACCATCTCCCACTAGCCATGGAACAAGACAATCTCGTGTTCACGTCCCCATCCTTTAGTTAGGCTTGCCTAGATCATCTCACACTTTTTATCCCCCTCCACCACCATCTTATAATGCAACCTTTGCTCCTCCAGCTCATTCCTATTCATGGATGTATCATTTTCCAGGTGGATTAGTATGGTAATTTCTTCTTGCATGAATGTCCACCTCTGACCCATGAAGCCAACTAGAAGATATATATATATATATATATCAAATCTGTAAATGGGAGGAAGCAGACTATGCATGATTGGCTGCGACATTGAATTTCATTATGTGTACTTGCAATTAGAGCTGATTATAACATCCAACTGGAGCTCATCGACAAGGGTTATGAACTAGATGTTCCGCTGACACAATGGTGACTTTTAAACCCTTCATAATTCGTAGAGCAGAAATCTTAGCTGGACCAAACACAAATTTTCCTAGAGCTCTCGCTGCAAAGCATTTGTTAGACCATAAACATTGGAAATAACTAGGAGCATGATGTCATCATGGTTGCAGAAGTCAATAGTCGATACTCGATCAATCGGGTCATTGACTAAGGATCAATCGGTAGTCGGACGACTAATCAGATTTAGTCGTGCTTTAGTTGGTTTTGAATTTTTAGTTATTTCTAATATATATAAATTATTTTTATACATATATTCTTATATGTTTACAAGAATTTTTCAAACTATAATAAGTATATATCGAAATAAAAGAAGCAATTTAATAAAGTCTAAAACATTCAATTGCATATTCCCGTGTACTCGATAAAAGGTAACATAAAACAAAGAGATTATCAACACACGTCAAAATAATGATATGTGAACATGTTATTCTGATATATATGTTTTTTTGTTTTAGGAACAAATAATAGTGAACAACAAATCAAGATACATGGACACATCACAACTTGGTATTCATGCAAACTCGAGATAAATCATTATTATGCATACACTACTAACATAAAAGCCAAGCTGTGTATTTTCGCATCATGTGCTATCAAGGTTAAAATAAATTGTATAAAATAAAATATAAAAAGCTAATCCTAGCCAGAGTTTCAAATTTCATGAAATATCGACAAAATTTCACCGATATTTAGGTTTCGACATGTGATCAAAATATCGAGTCATGCGATATGAAGACCTTTTTAAGTCATTCCTTCACAAATATTGGTCAATATGGGCGAAACTTAGATGAAATTTGATCGAAATATCGTATCCACATGATGTCGATATGGAAGCTGATATCGATATTTAAACCCTTGACCCTAGTTGACCAGGGGAGAGAAGAAGTGAGTAGGAGAGGAGGGGTAGCTTTTGGTGGTGCTACAACGGAGGCGATGCAGACCTAGCGCGCACACCACAAGGAGGCCGGAGGGGACGAGGCTTGAGAAGCGAGGGAGGCTTGAGCAACGAGGGTTTAGAACGTGTATCGAGGGTTTCAGGAGGGGGGGTGTTTACTGGCATTCATTAAGTCCTAAAACTCGATTATTGGGTTCACGAGCCAACTTTAGATGTAGTCGACCAACTAATGGTTGACAAGGCCTAATCATGTTGCCAACCCCCATAGTCGATTAATCGAGCTGACATTGGTTTGGTTGGTCGATTTTTACAAACTTGGTTGTCATCAATCCTTCTAAGCACTATATATAATGATCTTTTCCTAACCACCTCATCTTACCTTTTACAATCACTCTAGATCTTCCAATCGAGCCCAACACATGGAACTCCGAAAGCCTCGTAGCACTTGGGCATTTCTATACATTATCAGACGAAACTTCATGTTTCATTTCTTGAATAGGCATAACATCGACCACCCACCCTTACCATAGATTACCCACCATTTTCCTCATCTTGGTTTCCCCCAAGTCTTGTATGTTCAAAGTGACAATCTTCATTTGGAAACTTCTTTCAAACTTTTAGATTGAACCGCTCATATACAATCAACTACCAATTTGCGAAATTCCTCCTTGTCTCCAATCTCTTTTTTCTCCAATTGTGGACGAGCCTACTAATATTGCTTGGATCTAGTAACTACCATTGACTTCCCTATCCTCAAACTTTATTTCCACCTCCAACTCCCTCCGTTCTACATCCTACACTACCTCTTTCTTGAAAAAACAACACTCCTTCAACCTTGCTCTCATCGTCAACCACCACACTTTTTGCCACCTTTAAACCACTCTTTTTAGGAAGCTCGATACATGGCTGCTCTTGAACTGGAGAACCATCCCCTTGCAAATGGTTGTCAACAGAACCTCCAACCTGGAAATGAAATTGAGCCTTGATAACAAGCTCTTTAATTCCCCCATGGTTTAGAGTAGATGATTGCCACCACTTGCAACAACATCACCCATTGAAGTCTTTCGGACAACATCCAACACGAACCCCATGGTCACACTTGTCCGAATGGATGTAAATTCAGAATGTCTACTCAACCTAGCATCATCGAGCCACCCATTGCTTAAGGAAATCCCATTAGAGACAGAAGGGGTTGGAGTGGGCCCGTAATCAGATGAACTGCCTAGAGAAATATCTTCCTTGACTTTATTAAGTAATTAAAAGATGTACCTAAAACTCAGTAATCGAGGCATCATGGCTTGTGAATTTATGCAAATCAGAAATCGCTGTTGGGAAAAATAATAGAGATGTTTATTCCAGGAACCCTAGGCTCTTTTATAGAGAGGAGAGACCTATGGGTAAATTACATAAGATAGACATAAAGAAGTAAAATAACCGAAAAGGTACATAGAAACATAGAAATATCTCTACACTCTCCCTCAAGATGGAGCATAGATGTCATCATGCTCAGCTTGGACGAACACTTCTGAAATGCCCCAACGAGTAATGTCTTGGTAAAGATATCTGCTGTTTGCTCTCCTGAACTAACATGAGAGGTAGAAATCAAGCCCTTTTGGATCATATCTCTCGTATAATGGTAGTCTACATCAATATGTTTTGTTCTCTCATGGAATGCGGGGTTGTTTGCAATGAAAAAGACTTGATTATCACATTGTAACTGCATGGGTAAAGGATCATCTACATGCAAATCTGCTAACACTGCTCGAACCCACATCGTTTCTGTACTTGCTTGCGCCATAGCCCTATATTTAGATTTGACACTTGTTCTAGCTACAATAGTTTGTTCATTGCTTTTCCAAGAAACAAGGGAACCACCAACAAATACTCCAAAGTCTGAAGTGGACTTCCTATCCTTAGGACACCCTGCATAGTCAGTGTCACACGTAAATACAGAGAGAGTTGTTCCTTTCTTGAAAAGTATTCTTACACCTGAAGAAGATTTTAGATATCTCAATATCATGCATATCATGTCCATATGTACTTGCCGATGTTGCTCCATGAACTGACTCACTCGACTCATTGCAAAAGAGATATCTGGTTTGGTAATAGTAACATCGTATAATTTCATGCTAGGATCCATAGGAGTAGTAGAGGGTCGACACCCAATCATGCCCGTCCCAACAAGCATGTCTGTAACATATTTTCTTTGGGTCATCACAAGACCATGCGTATTCCTAGTAAATTCCAACCTTAAGAAATACCTTAGAGTGCTTAGATCCTTAGTAACAAATTGACGGCCTAGAAACTCTTTTGCCATCTTTATCCCCTGCATATCATCTCCTGTAACAAGAATATCGTCAACATAGACCATTATGACAACAATACCTCTAGGTGTCCTCTGCACAAAAAGGGAATGGTCTGCATTAGACCTCTTGAACCCCTGCTTCTCAATCAAATTCGAGAGCTTCTGAAACCACGCACTTGGACTTTGCTTAAGGCCATATATTGCCTTATGGAGTCTACAGATCTGCTGACAC
Organism: Ottelia alismoides; assembly: GCA_037367405.1. Taxonomy (NCBI): domain Eukaryota; kingdom Viridiplantae; phylum Streptophyta; class Magnoliopsida; order Alismatales; family Hydrocharitaceae; genus Ottelia; species Ottelia alismoides. Next base: position 732,507 of record JAZKJV010001167.1, on the reverse strand, counting down.
TCCTCCTCAGCAGCAAACCCCAGAGGTTGCTGCATGTAAACTTCTTCCTGTAGATCTCCATACAGAAATGCATTTTTAACATCCAACTGAAATAAAGGCCACTCACGTACCACTGCTACTGAAAGTAGGATAAGTAGTATAGAGTGACGCGTCATTGGAGAAAAAGTGTCGAAGTAATCCATACTGTAGGTCTGAGTAAAACCACGTGCCACTAACCTTACCTTGTAGCGATCAAGGCTACCATCTTCATGATGTTTAACAGTAAACACCCATTTGCAACTGACTACAGACGTCCCAGGGGGAGCAGGCACCAAACTCCATGTACCACAGGACTGCAACGCAACCATCTCTTCCTCCATAACCAAGCGCCAACAACTATCCTTCAACGTCTCCTGATAATTCCATAGAATTTCCACGGCAGATAGAGCCACTGCAAATCTCTGAAAATCCCCTGTTAGACGATGAAAGGAAACCTGAGAAGCAAGGGAGTAAGAAGTACAAGACCACTTCTTGTACTTCTTAGATTCTTAGAGTGCCTAGATCCTTAGTAATAAACTGACAACCTTAGAGTGCCTAGATCCTTAGTAATAAACTGGCGGCCTAGAAACTCTTTTGTCATCTTTATCCCCTGCATATCATCTCCTGTAACAAGAATATCATCAACATAGACCATTATGACAACAATACCTTAGAGTGCCTAGATCCTTAGTAACAAACTGACGGCCTAGAAACTCTTTTGCCATTTTATCGTGCATATCATCTCCTGTAACAAGAATACCATCAACATAGACCATTATGACAATAGTACCTCTAGGTGTCCTCTGCACAAAAAAGCGAATGATCTGCATTAGACCTCATGAACCCCTGCTTCTTAATCAAATTCGAGAGCTTCTGAAACCACCCCCTTGGACTTTGCTTAAGGCCATATATCGCCTTATGGAGTCTACAGAACTGTTGACACTCCTCCTCAGCAGCAAACTCTGGAGGCTGCTGCATGTAAACTTCTTCCTGTAGATCTCCATACAGAAATGCATTTTTAACATCCAACTGAAATAAAGGCCACTCACATACCACTGCTACTGAAGGTAGGATATGTAGTGTAGAGTGACGAGCCATTGGAGAAAAAGTGTCCAAGTAATCCACGCCGTAGGTCTGAGTAAAACCACACACCATTAACCTTGCCTTGTAGTGATCAAGGTGCCATCTGCATGATGTTTAACAGTAAACACCCATTTGCAACTGACTACAGATGCCCCAGGAGGAGCTAGCACCAAACTCCATGCACCACAGGACTGCAACGCAACCATCTCTTCCTCCATAACCAAGCGTCGACATCTATCCTTCAATGCCTCATGATAATTCCGTAAAATTTCCACGACATATAGAGATACTGCAAATCTCTGAAAGTCCCCTGTTAAACGATGAAAGGAAACCTGAGAAGCAAGGGGGTAAGAAGTACAAGACCGCTTATGTTTGCGAACTACAATAGGAATATCCAGGTCATTGAAACCTCCTCCATCTGTTGGCCATTCTCCTGCGAAGATTCTTGTACAGATATATCTCCAGACCCATCATTAGAAATCATGTTATCAAAACAAACCTAGGGCATACTGGATGATGGACGATGACCATGAGCAGAAGCAGTCCGACGAGTATAGATTTTAGGTAATGGTGGAACAATAGGTACATGCGACTTGGTAGTAGGAGGGGGTGGAGGAGGTGGTAGTGGCGGTGGTGGTGGGACCACATACACAGGAGGAGGAGACTGACTCGTAGGAGGAGGTGGCATGTAAACCTCATCATCTGAATCTGATGAAGCCAACCTGTCACCTGTAGGAGAGGAATAAATCACATCCTCAAAAAATGTGACATCCAAACTGATATAATATTTCCTGCGCAATGGATCATAACATCGGTATCCCTTCTGGTTCCTTGAGTACCCAACAAATACACATTTGACAGCTCTAGGAGAGAGCTTGTCAAGACCTGGACTCAACTGGTGGACAAAAGCAATAGAATCAAACACACGAGGAGTGAGTGAGAATAACTCCTCAAGGAAAGCTATAGAGAAAGGAATTTTCTCATCCAAGATAGACGATTGCATGCGATTCACCAAGTAGCATGCTATAAGAACAACATCATCCCAAAACGAATGTGGGGCACGACTAATGACGATACTTTCTCTCTGCAACACCATTCTGTTGAGAAGTGTAAGCACAAGATGTTGATAAATAATTCCTTGGGATGAAAGAATATGAGATAAAGCACGAGTATAGAATTCTAAAGCATTATTAGTATGCACAAATTTCATAGAGGTAGAGAAAACATTCTGCACTTCATTGATAAAAGTTTTGATCACATCCCCTGCTTCAGATTTATTTTTCAAAAGGAACACCCATGACAAACGAGAAAAATAATCCACAACAACAAGATAAAACTGGTGTCCCTGGTGATCAGGAACACGACTCGGACCCCAAATGTCGACATGAAATAACTAAAAAAAGGAGCTACTGCCCCGACTTTGATGACTAGGAAAAGCAGAGCAATGATGCTTTCCCAACTGACATGCCTCGCACTAGAAAGAACCTGGTGAAATCTGCGGCAGCATGTGACTAATCTTCTGAAGAGGTAGGTGACCAAAACGTAGGTGCCGAGTGAACGGAGAGATGATTCAGATGAATGAGAGGACACACCAACATAGGGAGTCTGGACCAGGCGATAAAGGCCGCCCTACTCACGGCCACAACCAATCACTCTGCCCGTAAGAATGTCCTGAAAATGAAGAGACGATGGGTGAAAAATAGCCCGACAGTGCATATCCTTTGTAATCTGACTAATAAATAGCAAATTCATAGAAAAATCAGGAGCATGTAGCACATTCTGCAAACGCATCAAGGGCGTCAAAGCGACTCACCTTGACCTGTGATTGGGGAATGAGTCCCATCAGCTATCACAACTGTTCTCCCCGGAGGAACCTATTTATATGATGCAAGCTGATGTCTGTCTCCACATACATGTGTCGCCTTGGAGTCCATAATCCACTCTGTAATCTCAGATCCATGACATGATGTAAAAGCATAAGTACCACATGAGGTGCTATGTAGCAGAGGTGCTAGCAGAAGCGGAAGCTGCCACATCTGAATGGCCTCCTGGAGATGGTGAAGAGGAAGGAGGCATAATATACCTCAGTCTGACTACGAGGTCATCAAAACTCTGATCTGAGGTAGGTCCTACTGGAGACTCAACTTGTTCTGCTACTCGTGCCGGTGGAGGAAAATCATGCTTGGAATAGCATGTATCCTCTGAATGGCCAGGGCAATGACAAAACATGCAGGGCTGACGGATTCAACCCCCTCTACCACAGGGTCCACGTCCACGAAAGGTAGACGAGCCTCCTCTGCCTCGGGATGCTACCATCGCCGAAGAAATCTGACTACTAGTAGTGGACGAAACAGTAATCCTGCTAAGTTGGCAGAATGCCTCCTCCATGGGAGGAATTGTAGCATCTGCGAGGATCTGGGAGCGAGCAACATCATATTCAGGATCAAGGGCAGCTAGGAATACACCAACCACGGTAGCATTCCTATACGTCTTCCGCTGCTCAGGAGTGGTTGTGAGAAGCATGAAGCTGTGTAGTTTCTCAAACATCCCTCGCAAAAATGTATACAAGGAATGTAGGGGCCTTCCATTCTGCTTGATAGTGAATATATCATGCTGGAGTTGGAGGATCTTCGTCTCATTCTTCGCCTGGGAATATGTTGCTGCAAGGATATCCCACATCGCCTTAGCAGTAGGCTGATGTAACACATCATTGACGATTTCAATCGTCAATGTACCAGAAATCCAAACTTTGGCATATGCATCGTCCACCTCCCACGAGGCATTTACCCCAGTTTTCTCCACCGGCTCCTCCTTGGTAAGAATGTGTTTCCGACCATTTGACTTCATAAGGCTTATAAACTGCATAGCCTAGAGCTTATAATTTGTCCCGTCCATTTTGAAAATTGGCGATGGACCTCTGAAAGCTTCTGTGGAGGGTACATCGACTTTGTTCTCAGATATATTGCTGGATGTAGAAGACTAGGGTTTTGTAGACCAAAGATTGAATGCCTACACAAACATACGTGGATTTGAATGCATATGTAGACTTATGCACCTGAATCCATCAACCAAGTGAAGGGATCGAAGCCGGCGCGTGGAGACGCAGCACATGGAGACGTCGCGTGCGAGGGGACGTCGCGCAGGAAGGGTGATACACACTGGCGGGTGATGTGCAGGCAACGATGCATGAGCGCAGGTGCCGTACGAGCTGGCGGCTCACAGTTGCCGAAGGGAAGGGGGGTGACGTGAGGGCAGCGCGCGGAGGGAGAGGGGCTGAAGGTATGGTTAGGGTTTTGGATACGAGATCTCCGGTCTAGGACCGTCGCTCTGATACCATGTTGGGAAAAATAATAGAGATGTTTATTCTAGGAACCCTAGGCTCTCTTATATAGAGGAGAGACCTATGGGTAAATTGCAGAAGATAGACATAAAGGAATAAAATAATCGAAAATGTAAATATATTGATATATATATATATATAAATAGCTTTACAATCGCAACAACGGAAAATAAAATTTGACGGTGGAAATGTTATTTGGTGGAAGAAATTGGAGGGATGGAGGAGAGAAAGCACACTGGTTGTGCGAGATTCCGGAAAGAATCGTGGAGATCACGCTGAAGGAGAGGGGAGAGAGAGAGAAGAGAGAGATATCAATTTGATTTCAACTTGAAATGTCTTTTAAATAAGCGACTACCACCCCTTTATATAGGAGGGATGGGATTACAAAAATAGAAAGAAAATCAAATTCAAATCTAACTTATCCAAATTGACTTTAACCGACTAATTAATTGATTCGAGATCACATGCGATCTTGTTATTTAAATAAAAATGCAACGAACTCAATTAACCGTAAAATAATTTGACTTTAATTAGCGAATGTAAATTAAACCCTAATTGCTAAATTTCAACGGATGAAAATCTTTAATTGAGCCCCAATTAGCCGTCCCGCTGCATTAACTCTCATCCGCTTGAAAAATTCGTCTCCTGACGAATTGCTTGATCTTCTAGATTGAAGCTTGACGATTTAATTTCAGCGTTCTCGATCACATTTTCGAAGAACTGATGTGGAGCAAACGACAGAATCCAGGTGTACTTGGTGCGGTGGTTGGATCCGTCAATTTCATGGTGGAAGAGCATATGTGGCACAAATGTCGACGCCTACGCGGATTTCACCCCCTCGATGTGATGCTCGAAAAATTGATGGGGGCATCTTCATATCGAGCATCGCGGCCTTTGGAGAACCATAGCAAATGAATGACGCATATTTAGGAGGCGAGGAGATGTTGGTAATAAACTAGATCATAGGATCTTTAAATAGGCGAAACCCACATTCCTATTCCTAATTGGATAAGGTAGCATCCTCCAATTTTTTTAACACTTCTTTTTAAATATTCTCGCACTAGGGGGTGGAGTGCAATTTCCTACCCCTTCACTTAAACAAATTCGTAGGACGAGCTCTTCAATTTGGCATTTAGATAAAAAGTCTTAGGAGGAAGGACCTCCTTGCAAATGCACCAAAACAGCCTTCGATCCCTATTTTTATGGGATTCAAATCTTATTGGAAAGAGGCCCCCAACCTTTGCTAGGGTTTTTCCTCTCTCCCACCAACGGTGACATCAACATCGGTTTGGGAACGGAAGGAGTTAGGCGCAAGGCTGTTCTGCTTAGGAGGTGGTGGTAACGATCACACTTTCGTTATCTTCGAGGTTGGCGGAGGCTACGACATGAACGGGATCCGTATTATAGGCCCTTGCAGCATCGAAGAGGGTGGCGACGAGAGTCATGTGCGCATGGTGGCGGCTGGAGAGGCTCCACCAGAATGCTATGATCGCATGGCGACGACTGACGGCAACTGCTGGGGTTGGTGATGGGAGCAACAATAGCGGGGAATGGCCAAGGAGCGGTTGGGAAGTGATTGGCGGGAGACTATGGTGGTGCTGCGCGGAGCAATGGAGGTTGGGGAAGGAGGGGAAGGAGATGCCGGGGGGGGGGGAGGGGGTTAAGGGAGTAGGCGGTTGTTGTGTCAGCGTGGTTGGGGAGGTGGTTATGTCGCATGTGAGTGGTGGAGGGAACGGTGGATGTTGCTGGAGCAGAGGGTGGGGGAGCGGGCTGTGGGGAGGCCGGTGCCAATGATGACGTTGGGATGATGGGTGTAGGTACATGAACCAGAGAAGGTGATTGTAGGGTTGGAAGGGGTTGTATTGGTGGTATTTTTGTGGGCGGGAAAGGTGGTGGTGTAGGCTGTAGAGGGATTAGAACAATGGGTGTTGGAGCTGGAGTTCAAGAAGATGGTATGGGAGATACCTGGGAGGGCTTAGACGACGGTGACAATAATGTTGGAGAAGTGGGGGGAGGTTCAGGAACCTCCTGGACAACGACTTCAGGTGGCCATAACATATGTTGAAGTCGATTCGATGACGCTTATGGTCCAAAAATCTACAGCTAACTCTCATAGACCCGATTGAAATTCGAGCAATATGAACATCAACTCTTGTTGTGTGCTTTGTTGGCTCGCCATCTACGTTCTGACGGATGATAGTCTTTCATTGCATGCCTGCGCGAACTTCTGTACGGATCCTCAGATCGTGAGGACGATCCGAATGCCATGCATGCTCTGATACCAAATGATGCAAATCAGAAATCGCAATAACGGAAAATAAAAATTGATGGTGGAAATATTATTTGACGAAAAAATTGGATGGATGAAGGAGAGAGCGCACCGGTTGCACGGGATTCCGGAAAGAATCACAAAGATCGCGTCAAGGGAGAGGGGAGAGAGAGAAGAGAGATAAATCTCAATTTGATTTCAACTTGAACTGTCTTTTAAATACAGGACTACTACCCTTTTATACAAGAGTGATGGAATTACAAAAATAGGAAGAAAATCAAATTCAAATCTAACTTATCGTAATTGACTCTAACTGACTAATTATTTTGTTGAGATTCTTATGTCTTGTGGTCTTTATTTGTATTCGTTTATTTTCCAGTTTATCTTATGTAATTTTCCTATAGAGCTTTTCTCCTATATAAGAGAGATTTAGGGCTTTGTGAACTTTAATTCTCATTTTTCCTTTCACATGGTATCAGAGCGACGGTCCTAGACCGGAGCCTGTACCCTAGATCCGTCCCCACCAAAACCCTCGCGCGCCGTCGTCGAGGCCAGTCGCGCCCCGCCGTCGCAGGCGGCCACCCGCGCGCTGCTGTCGCAAGCGGATCCCTCTCGCGCCGCTCGCCTCTCTCTTCACGTCCTCGTGCGCGTCTGCGCACGTACCTCCTTGTGCACCTGCGTGCCCAGCATCTCTTCGAGCACGCGCCTTCGTGTGCGCCTCCTCGCACACTCGCGCCTGCGCTCTCGCACGTCTGTGCGCCTGTGCCCTAGCATGGATAAGTGTCTTCGCGTGACACACCAGTGATGTAGGCGCACCCCTCGCTCAATCGTTCACAGCCACAGGAGTCGTCAAGGAATGGAAGTGGTTGTGGTTTGAGTCTACACCCACAACCATCTTCCTATATGTCTGTGTAGATATTATTTGTCCAGTTTGCAACCTCAGTCTTGAGAGATCGTTATTATCATGTCAGACAACAAAGTAGATATTCCATCCCTGGGTACTTTCAAAGATCCGGCATCAATTGTGAAGATGGATGGAACGAATTATGAACTGTGGGCCATGCAGTTCATGAGTTTAATGCAATGCAATGGCAAGAAGCACATCCTCACGACGGAGGAGCCACGTGACAAAACTAGGACAAATGCCTCATGGGAGGCAGATGAGGCATATGCACGCGTGTGGCTATCTGGGACTTTGTCTGCAGAGATAGCCAATGATATTTTGAGTCAGCCTACTGCAAAGGCTATGCGGGATATTCTCGCTGCTACATACTCACCGACGAAGAATGAATTGAAGATACTGCAGCTTTAGCATGATATCTTCACATCGAAGCAGAACGATCGCCCTCTTCATACCCTCTATACTTCTTTGAGGGGTATGTTTGAGAAGCTACATGGATACATTCCCTTGACTGCTACGCCAGAGCAACTCAAGGCGTACAGAGACTCTGTGGTGACCGGGGTCTTTCTAGCAGCCCTTGACCCTGAGTATGACACAACTCGTGCCCAGATTCTTACTAATGCTACCATACCTCCGATGGAGGAGGCATATCGCAGATTGAGTAGACTGTCAATATCCTCTTGTAGTACTTTACAGTCTCAGACATCTTCAGCTATGGCTGTATTAGGTGGTAGAGGAAGCCCTACGCCATATCGGGGAAGGGGAGGCCCTAACCGGGGCAGAGGAGGAGGTGGTCGATATCCTCAGCCATGCACTTACTGCCACAGGCCAGGCCATTCTGAGGAATCCTGCTATTCTAAGCATGGGTTTCCTGCTTCAGCTCGAGTTGTAGAGCATGCACAACAGACTGGGAGTCCATCACCTGTATCTTTTTTTTTATGAAAAATCGGGTGACTCCCCCTCAAGGGGGTCACCACCAAAGAATTTCATTAAAAAAGGAAAGTTGAGAGTACTTTACCGCGAGGACCAGAGAGCATAGAGGGCATTACAATGGGAAAGTACATTCTCAACATAAAACCTTTGACCCCTGAAATGAGGTCATTCCTTGCCAACTAAATGGTCTAGAGGGTAGCGAAGGACTTGGAGGTGATCTCCGCAGAGCCAATGGGTCCCCCCCGATTGATTCCCAGAACGCGGCCGCCCCGTCGTGACTTGCCCCCTGCAAGTCCACCGCCATCCAGACCCGTGCGGACTCGGGGTACCTGAAGAACAGGTGGTCCAAATCCTCGGTCATCTCACCGTACCTGTCGCAGCTCGTATCGTTGATACTCAACAATCACCCCCTTCGTGCCTTGTCCCAAAGGCGTCCCTTCCTTAATGACCACCGGAATAGTTTGACCCTGCAAGGAATTTTTGCTGCCCAAATTGTTTTCACATCACGACAAAGCTCCGCATCGCTCTCATGTACCGGCCTTCTCAGCTCATCGTATGCCCCTTTGATGGAGAAGCTTACGCCTTCCCAACGAAAGTGATCACTCTCCTGCGAGAAGTCCCCTTGCTCCGGTAACTCCGACACCAGCCTGATGAAATCGTCCGCACGTTGGTCCGAAAGATCCCTAAGAACCTCGATGCCCAGAACTGCGACTCCACGACCTGGAATAGCGTAGCCTCCTTTGATGCCGCAAGAGAGAAAAGGTGAGGGAATCTTCCCTCTAGCACCCCGTTCCCGTCCAATCGTCACGCTAGAATTTGAAAAGATGTCCATTTCCCACCTTAGGCCGAAGCCTATGTGTCACCTGCGACAGCACCTGGCGAATCCCAGCCCATAAGGGCGATTCAAAGCGGCACCTCGAAGCTTCCAAGTCCAGCATCCCTCGCACGTCATATATCTTCCTAATTAGCTTCAACACCAACGAGTTAGAGGGTCCCCAAAAACTCATCACCCACATCGCAATCAACGCCAAATTCATTGTCTTGATGTTACACACTCCAAGGCCGCTGTCATTGCACCCTTTCGTAACATCATCCCAACTGGCCAGGTGCACCCCTGCCCCTTGCTGCCTTCCATCGATCCAGAAGAATCTCCTCATCAAACCACGGAGTCCAAAATCCCTCTAAGCCTATTCGCCAGCACCTTGGCCACCACCAGATAGAGCGCATCGGAAAACGCAATGGGTCTAAAGTCCTCGTCCCTCAAGGGAATATCTTTCTTTGGGGGCATGAAAAGCAACGCCCTGTTGATCTTCTCGAATCCACCATTTTCCTCCCTAAATTCATTCAATACCTCCATAACTTCGTCCTTCAAAAGCTCCCGAAAGCCTGCCCGGCAAACCAGACTCTTCTCCCCCCCAGACCTTCCGAAGTGAAGTTTCGCACCTTGAGAACGAGGTCCAGCGGCTCCCCCGGACGGCAGCCCGAGCTCTCGACCTCAACTACAGGGTCCATCACTTGTATCTGACCAGAGATTTGACGAGCTTGTGGCGCGGCTAAGGGAGATTATGCCTGTTACATCTGGATCTACCAGCTCTCCTTCAGGATCTTCAGATGTAGCTGCCTCAGCATCAACTTCTACGTCAGGTATAGCCTTTGCATTTACGAGTTGTTACAGGGTAGACTTGTCAGAATGGATCATGGATTCTGGAGCATCCCATCATTTCTGTGGTGACTGATGCCAGTTTAGTATTTTTCATTGGACTCAGCCTGGACGGTCTGTTGTGATAGCAGATGGGACACATTCTCCCATTACTGGTAAGGGGGAGGTGCAGTTGACTCAAGGATCGATGCTTCAGAATGTTCTTTATGCTCCTGATTTTTTAATGAATTTACTATCTATTAGTCAAATCACCAAAGATTTACATTGTCGTGCCATATTTGATCCATCTGCTCTTGTGTTTCAAGATATACTCACGGGTAGAGTGATTGAAACTGGCCATGAGCAAGGGGGCCTATACAGACTAGTGCAATCTCCATATGCTGGTGTCTCTTCTCTTCACACTGGATCTGTTTCTCCGTATATGTGGCATCTTCGATTTGGTCATCTTCCTCTGCAGAAGCTGAGTCATGTTCTTCCACAGATTTCTCCCCGCTCTACTTTCCAGTGCGAGGCCTGCCAACTTGGGAAGCATCATCGTTCTACTTTCCAGAAATGTCAGGGTCGAAGTACTCATAGTCTGTTCGAGTTAATCCATTTTGATATTTGGGGTCCCAGTCGTGTCCCAGATCTTCAGGAACACAAGTTTTATCTCGTTGCTGTTGATGGGTTTTCGAGATTGTCTTGGGTCTTTCTTCTTAAGAACAAGTCTGATGTTGGTCCTGTTATTCAGTCCTTTATTAATGAAATAAGGAACATTTTTCCAGCAAAAATCAAGTTTATACGGTCAGATAATGCACTGGAATTTTGCACTACTCAGCTTTCTCAATTCCTTAGGTCTCATGGTATTGTGCATCAGACGACGTCTTGTGCATATACTTCACAACAGAATGGGGTGACTGGACGAAAACATCGTCATCTTTTGGAAGTTACCAGAACCCTTTTGATTCAGAGTCGTACTCCATATTCATACTAGGGAGATGCGGTTCTAACTGCTTGTTATCTGGTTAATTGTATGCCCTCTTCGGTTCTGGGAGAGAAGATCCCGTTCTTGATCGCGTTTCCTGAGACGGATCTTTTCTCGCTTGCGCCTTGTGTTTTCGGTTCAATAGCTTTTTTGTTCATCAAATGTCTCCTAGTCTTGACAAGCTCTATCCCAGAGCTGTCAAATGTCTGTTTGTTGCGTATTCTAAGACCCAAAAGGGATATCGTTGCTTTAACCCTGTTCGGCGAAGGTACTACGTCAGTGCTGATGTCACCTTTTTTGAGTCCATTATGTATTTCTCTCCAACAAGCGACAAGCTTACTCCGTCAGAGGATGGAGAAGAGGTCTATATGCCTCTTCCTCTGATCCCCATTACATGTCCACCACCACTTCCTACACTGCCACCTCCACCACCACCACCACCTCCTATTTTCTTTCCGCAGGTTTACCAGCGACGGTCCCGTGCTCATGTGCCTCCTCCGTCGTCCAGCACGCTCGAGGTATGTACTGAACATTTGAGTTCTTCTAATGGCACTAGTGATTTGCATGTACAGACTGAGGTACAGGATGTCGTCGATACCATATCTTCTACGAGTAATGCGGATCTGGACACACCTATTGCTCTACGGAGGCAGAAGCGGACTTGTGCTATGCATCCTCTCGCTTCACATGTTTCCTTGGATCGTCTTTCCAAGGATTTTCAGAGGTTTGTTGTGGGACTGTCTTCTGTAGACATACCACAGACTTATCAGGAGGCGTTACAAAGTAGCCATTGGCGTCTAGCTATGGAGGAGGAAATGGCAGCCTTACAATCTCGTGGTACATGGAGTGTTGTACAGGCTCCCCAAGGCGCATCTGTGGTTGGCAACGAGTGGGTGTGTACTGTGAAACACCGAGCGGATGACACTGTTGATAGATATAAGGCAAGGTTGGTTGCTCGAGGGCTCACCCAAACTTATGGGGTAGATTACCATGATATGTTTTCTCTTGTTGCACGTCACTCTACACTAAGAATTCTTGTTGCTATTGCTGTGGTACGTGACTGGCCGCTTTTCCAATTAGATGTAAAGCATGCGTTCTTGTATGGTTATCTGCAGGAGGAGGTTTACATGAGCCACCAGGGTTCGCTGTTGAGGGGGAGTTCAGTATGGTGTGCCGTCTTCATAAGGCCATATATGGTCTTAAGCAGAGTCCGAGGGCTTGATTTCCGAAGCTCTTAGAGTTGATTGAACAGAAGGGGTTCCTCCGGTCCACTGGATCATTCTTTTTTTGTTAAGAGAACTCAGAGAGGTATTGTTGTCATTTTGGTTTATGTTGATGACATCATTGTTACTGGTAGTAATGAACAGGGCATTCATGCAGCTAAGGATTTCCTTGGACAACAGTTTGTGACCAAGGATCTTGGTACACTACGTCACTTCCTTGGCTCGGAGTTTGCACGGAATTAATACGGTATGATTATGACGCAAAGGAAGTATGTCACTGATCTTTTATCTGAGATAGGTATGACAGGATGCAGACCTGCTACTATACCAATGGATCCTAATGCTAGGCTCTATGATGATGACTCTGAAGAGGTGGATAAGAGACGATACAAAGAGCTGATAGGAAAGTTGTTATATGTTACTATTACCAGACCTGATATATCATTTGCTGTGAGCAGAGTCAACCGGTTTATGGAGCAACCCGGACAAGTTCACATGGATGCAGTGTGCATGATTTTGAGATACCTAAAATCTTCTCCAGGGGCGGGTCTTCTTTTCAGAAGAGATATATCTCTCATAGTTACTAGATGTGCAGATGCGGACTATGCTGGATGTCCCAAGGATAGGAAGTCCACCTCACACTTCATTGTGTTTGTTGATAGCTCACTGGTCTCATGGCGAAGTAAGAAACAAACAGTTGTTGCTTGATTCAGTGTCGAATCAGAATATGAGGCTATGTCCCAAGGGAACACATAAATGATGTGGGTTAATTCCATTCTGACTGACCTAACTGTTGAGGTACCCCTTCCTATGCACCTCAAATGTGATAATCAAGCAGTACTGTTCATTGCTAGCAATCCAGCCTTTCATGAGAGAACAAAACACATTAAGGTAGACTGTCACTACACTCATGACTTGATCCAAAAGGGATTGATCTCTACTACTCAGGTTGCTTCAGGAGATCAGATTGCAGATATTTTACCAAAGCTCTAGCGAGGGGTCCTTTTCATCGTTGTTGTTCCAAGCTGAGCATGATAGACATATATGCTCCAACTTGAGGGGGGGTGTTGAGATTCTTATGTCTCGTGGTCTTTATTTGTATTTGTTTATTTTTCAGTTTATCTTATGTAATTTTTCCATAGAGCTTTTCTCCTATATAAGAGAGCTCTAGGGCTTCGTGAAATTTAATTCTCATTTTTCCTTTCACATAATTGATTCGAGATCACATGCGATCTCGTCATTTAAATAAAATATGCAACAGACTCAATTAACCGTAAAATAATTCGACTTTAATTAACGAACAGAAATTAAACCCTAATTGCTAAATTTCAACGGACGAAAATTTTTAATTGAGCCCCAATTGACCGTCCCGCGTTGCATCACACTCTCCTTTTCATAATCACTGATTCATTACCTTGTGGCAGTTCTATATCTAGAATCATTTGCTTCGTAAAAAGGTAATTGATGTTGAAATGTAAAATCTTGACTATTGATTTTTTAAAGGCGAACTATGGAATATTTAGATCTTTATTGGTCCATCATGATCATATTTCTTTGAATCTTTATGCAACAAATATGTAGATTGTTAGAAAATAGGAACGCGGAAGTGAAAATGATAAACAGAGCATGAATAAAGAAATATGAAACATGGAAGAACAAGATTTTTACGTGGAACCTTACTCCCTAAGGAGCGGGATGAAACCACGAGAGAAGGTCTCAAAGGGACATATGCTTCATTGCTTTTTCTCAATGGATACATGAGGTCGGGGGCTCCTTATATAGCCTCCACAGAGCCCTTAAGTCCCACCACTGGTAGATATGGGACTAAACACATGGATGTGGTAAATGGATCCTGGAGGTATCCATTTACCCATTTACAATATAAGAGGTACACAACCAAATACTCCAACACTCCCCCTCAAGCTGGAGCATGCAATGCTCAGCTTGGACAAATAGAAAGAAACTCAACTCACGCTACATGACACTATAGACAATATCAACTTAACGCGCACAACTATCGACTGCTGTCGAGGACGTTGCTTCTCATGCCGTGCAGGTGAGGAGGACGAACGGGCTGGAGTATGAGCCAATTGAATCTCTTCGTCGGAGAGCATGTGCTCTATACTGCGCCTGTCAGAGTCACTGCAACTAGAATGAGTCTCCTCGTCGGAGTACTTTGGCCCGCCACAACATGTGGACAACTGCTCCATCTCTAAAAGGGCCGAACTGAAAAGCCGTGGAGTGCAATCCCCGTCGGAGTTCACGATCGCTGGAGAATGGAGTATGAAAGTCTCCTCATCGGAGAACTGTGTCTCTCCCATCTAGCTCAGAGAATGGGATCTCTACTCTGGAGTCCCTATGAAACCACGTAAAAACCCTTGCCCACATGGTATAGGGAATGGTCCTCTACTATGGAGTCCCTATGGCTTACATGAAAACTCTGGTTGAAACAACAAGAATGACGGGGACCACGAAACTGAAGATCGCACGCTTGTGCGTCTTGAACTGCATACTCGGAACCTGAATGTAGAGTCTGAACTTGCGCATCAATTGTAAAATCGGAATCTGGACGTTGAGTCTGGAACTGCGCATGGATAATCTGATAACTTGTAGAGTCCGAAAACTGTATGGTCTGGAATATCTGTATATGGAGAATCTGAATAGACCTGTGACTCTACATATACTCCCCCTTTCCCCCATACTTGTCGGAAAACAATTAATAGCGACCAAGTTGGGAGAAGACAACAAAGATGGGGAGAAAAATACGAACTTGCGGCTTTTTGTCATTTTTTTAAATAATCGCCATGAATTTTTTTATTTAACATAAGCCATTCACATAAGCTTTTCTTCTTTTCTCTCTTTTTTTGTAGTTCTTTTGCATACGGCTTTTTATTGTACACACTCCCTTTTTTTTGAATCAATTCACTCGACCTAAATAAAGCCCAATACTATGTAGCCCCTTGCTTTTCTTTTCTTTCTTTCTCTCTCCTTTTTTTAAAATAACGTGCAACCTCTCTTTGGAAAAACACTGCCGCCCCTAAAGGGGCTTCCAAGGAATGGCACCGCCTTGTGCCTGTAGCCGTGAATGCGATGCACCTCCTACTGGCGGTGCTGGATGAGGAGTGGAGATCTGAATCGCTTACATGCCTTCTCCTGAGATCGATGTGGAGAAGATGCTGCCTGCGCCTGAGATCGAAGAGTATCACATGCGCGCCTTCGCGCAAGATGATGCCGCCGCCTGGAGGTCGATTGCTGCCCGAGGACCAAACTGGGCCCAAACTGGAGATGTTCACGCGCCTGAGGGATAGCCGGGGATCGAGAGGCTACCACCTGCTCATGAAATCACGCGATGTGCTGCAGCGAGAGCCGCGAAATATGACTGCTGCTGCCTGGGCGATGCGGCGTTTGCTGCCTGGAGGGGTTGCGTGCAGGCTTCGGGAGGAGAGCGACATCAGGAGGATGAGATCTTGCGCGCTGGGTTTGCAGGTTACGAGTAAGAAGACTCAAGCGCTTGGGGGTTCGAGCGCGCTGCAGCCTGGAGAACTTTGCTGGGGAATCTCATGCCTAGGGCTCGCCGCTTCCACCTGCAGTCTGGATCTGCGGTGTTTGCTGTCGCCTTGTACATGGAGAGACTTGATCTGGAGAGGATAGGATACCATGGAGATGCGCTCCTAGACTGAGAAGGAAGCCATGTCACCGGAGAAGGGGAGACCTTCGCCTGGATAACCAAACACCGCCAGGATCGCCGAAGTTGAAGCAAACCTTAGGGTTCCAGAAGAACCCGATAAATCTTTAACTAGAGGACAATTCTCTCATAACATGGACAAGTAATCCTTACGAACAGAGAGCAGAATCTTGACAAATCACTAGGGTTTTAACAGAAAGCCCTAGATCTTAATCTCGAATCTCGAACATAAATAAAAAAATCCTCGAGAATCGAATCCGCTCTGCTACCATGTTAGAAAATAGGAACGCGGAAGCGAAAATGATAAATAGAGCATGAATAAAGAAATATGAAACATGAAAGAACAAGATTTTTACTTGAAACCCTACTCCCTAAGGAGCGGGATGAAACCACGGGAGAAGGCCTCAAAGGGCCATATGCTTCATTGCTTTTTCTTAATGGATACATACAAGCTTGCAAAAATCAGCCGACTAGGCCGACTAGTCGGTCCGACTAGTCGAGTCGGGGGGTAGTCAACTCGACTAGGCCTAGTCGACTGACTAATCAATCGACTTGTACATCAAGCTTTTATTTATTTTGTTTTCTGTTTTTTTAAAGAAAACTTATTCTAATATGCTTAATGTTATATTTAAAGTCAATTACTTCTTTTGTTTCATTATATAAGTATAGAAAATATACAAATCTATGTTAATACATAAGTAAACTTATTCTAATATGCAATAATGTTATATTTAAAGTCAATTACTTCTTTTATTTCATTATGGAAGTATAGATGTACAAATCTATATATAAAAATGTATATATATTTAAAATAATTAGAAAAATCAAAACCGACTCATGGTCGACTAAATCCGATTAGTCACCCGACTGCCATTTAATCCTTAGTCAGTGATCTCGTCGACCAAGTACCGACTGCCACTTTCTGCAACCTTGGATACATGAGGTCTGGGGCTCCTTATATAGCCTCCACAGAGTCTCCAAGTCCCACCACTGGTAGATGTGGGACTAAATACATGGATGGGGTAAATGGATCCTGGAGGTATCCGTTTACCCATCTACAACATAAGAGGCGCACAACCAAATACTCCGACATAGATGATACCAAATGATCTTTAATTGGTCCATCATGGTGGAGTGGGTTGCTGAGGGTGGTTTCCTTTTGGATTTTCGTGTTGAAGGGATTTTCCCACACACTTTAATATGCAGACGATACTATATTTTTTTTGTGGAGGGATGTTCAGTAGAGGTGAGGGGAGTGGACGTCGTTCTTGAGCTTTTTGGGTCGGTATCTAGTTTGAAGATCAATCATGCTAAGTCCGATTTATGCCATCTAGGATGGACGAAGAGGAGTGGCATCCTGTGAGATTTTTGCGGACACACAGAGGGGATCTCCCTATCACGTAGTTGGCCTTTGGTGGGCGGGAGGCTACGACAGTCAGAATGGCATACATTTATTGAGAAGATGGAGAAGAAGTTGGCAAACTGGCATGGTGCTTGTCTATCGAGAGGTGGTCACCTTGTGTTGTTAAAGGCAATCCTCTCGACCATCCTGATTTTTATCCTGTCTTCACGCATCTTGCCCGCTGGGGTGAAGGGGAATTTGGAAGCGATTATGAGAATTTTTTGGTCCTTGATTGGAAGGTTGCGGGCGATGCCTCTGGTTGATTGGAAGGTTTTTATGCCGACAAAGGAGGATGGTGGGCTAGGGATTTGCAGCCTGGAGACTATGAATTCGGCCCTGCTGACAAAGTAGGTGACCCGTATTTGGGGAGGACATGATGACTTGCTGTGCAGATCCTTTCGCTCTATCTATGAGACTTCTCTTAATTATTCTGTGCAAGATGCTGGTGTCTTGTTGCCTTACAACTTCGGAAAGGGGATTTTCTCTGTGCTTTCGCATGTGGTGCCGCTTATGAGGCCTATTCTAGGTGATGTCTATGTGTTCAGATTTTAGAGAGATGACTGGACTGGGCATGGCACTTTGAGGGGTCGTTTTCCTCATCTTTACACTGGCAGCTGATACAAAGGCTTCCGTCAGGGACTATTGGAGGAGCGGAAGCTGGATACCTCCATTTTGTATGGAGGTATCATATCAACAGTTTTTGGAGTAATTGTTCCTGCTTGAGGTACTGCCACATGGTGGGGGGATGGGTGGATTCATTGATTGCTGGTCCTGGGCTGATGGACGATTCACTGCGAGGAAAGCTTATAAGGATTTCTATCGGCTGGAGGGGCGGGATCGGGCGTTGGTCTCGGATTGGTTTACGGGTTTATGGGGTTGGAATGTACCATTACGTGTTCGGATTTTCATTTGGCTACTGCGAAGGAAGCGCCTTATGATGGGGGATAGAAGAACGTGATTTTATCCTAGATGTGATGGCATGTGTTTGCGTTGTACATCGGAGGAGAGTGCATAAAATTTATTCTCCGGTTGCCCTATTGCTAGGGAGGTGTGGACTGAGGCGAATGCGGAGAGGGTTGTGACAATGGATTTGGGTGATTTATGGAATTCCGTTGATGCTCTTGGAGGCGAGGATAAATCCAACCAAAGTATGGGCTGCTGCCAAGGACCTAAATGCCGGTTTCGGTCACCATTTCAGTATGACCAAAACAGAATTTCGGTGGAATTTCGACCGGAATTTCGGTCATTTTTTGTACTGGGACCCCCATATTTCGGTCATTTCGATCATTTCGGTCGAATTTCGATTTCGACTGGATATCGATATTCGACAAAAATTCGACCGACTTTCGCTGAAATTTGAGGCCATGGCTTCTGCTATCTTTTGATTTTTATGGCATGCTCGAAATGGTTCTGTCTTCGTTCGAGGGGATCGAATGCTTATGGAAATTGTAATTGACCATGCAAAGAGATTACATACATTTTTGTCCTTGTAAAGATTTATTTTTATTAAATATATAGAAGTTATAGGGTAGACATCTTCTTAACGTTGTACCCTCTTTTTTCTCAAAAAAAATCTTTATGCAACCACTGGTTTTAAGTGTTCCATGATTTAGTTATAAGAGGTACCCAATGTGGGTTGCGATGCAAAAACTATTTTTTAATGTCATTTTCGGCATTAAAATTGATGTTGATAAATTTAATTGATGTTGAAATGTATAATGGACTGTGGATTTGCTCGAAAGACAAATTGTGGAATATTTAGATTTTTATTGTTCCATCATGTTCTCGTTTATTCGAATCTATGTGCAACCGCTGATATTTAATGTGAGGCTTTTATTTCCCACTGATTTAGTTATAAAAAAGTACTCAATTGTGGAACACTGTCGGTTGCAATGCAATTTTGTTGATGTCGATTGGGTATTAAAATTTCTTACATAAGTGAGTCACAGAAATGATCTGGAAAAATATTTGTTGCGATGTGTATGAGAACCCTTTCTGATACATGTTTTTATGCCGCAATTTTGCATTTGACAACTTTTAGTGAAACACATTGCATTTGACATTTTTGTGGATAACGTTCTACTAATTTTACCACTGAAACAATGTGAAAGTGATTTTTATTGGACATGCAGGCACTCGGACCCCCCTGTCTTACAGATGGCATTCCAATACAGTGTTGTCGTCCCTAATGAAGGAAGTGCTGATTCTAATGGTTCTCCTCAGTAAGATTACATTTTTATCGTAGAGCTACTGCTCATTTTTTTCTTTGCCCTAAGCGTTTTTTTTTCAGTTTGTTTCTGAGTTACGGCCAGTATTCACTTCCGCCATATTATACATAACTTGGAATGCCACAGATCCGGGTTTCTGGTGACTTTGATATACTTGGTAGAGATGAAAGTAATGGCTTGATCATATAATCTGAAGTTCTCGTTTTTAGATGTTAGCATTATCTCCCTTGAGAAATCACCGCTACCATTCTTCTATTACACATAACACACTATGATTGCGGATGGTAGAGGTGCACAACTTGTTAGTCTTGATCCCAGAGGGAACACACTATTTTTAATTAATTACACGAAGTTGTGTAACTTAATTCATGTGTTCTGCTTGCTAAATTTCCTTTCCTGCTTAACCCACATTAATTGGACAATGGCAACTCTATATTGAAGAAATTTGATAAGACCAGGGGAAAACATCTAATATACATGATACATCCAAGTTATGAAGGCTTGTCTTTATTCTTTACACCCTGAGAATGCACGCCCTTAGAAAAGTCTAGAAGAGAGCGGTTCATACCTAATTAGGATTTTCTGGCACATTGCTAACAAGAACTTGAAGTTGTAGTGGTAAAACGAAGCTTGCAAGTTGTAACTGGTATATGTGCATGTTGTAGCTAGAGGCCATGGGAAAATCCACTAGATAATTGAATTGTAAGATTGTTGGACAAATACATGCTTGAAATCTTGGCCCAACATTTGCTAGTTGTAAGATTTTTCTGGGAACAATGGCCATGATACATGTTCTCTTCAATAAAAACTATCATGGGAGATTCTTCATGTAAATCTCCAATATATAAATGGCATATAGGGAAAAAGTATTACAAAGATGATCATTTCAGCCTGATGCACACACTAGGCAGTCAGAAATTGGGATGAGAAAATGGAGGTGATTGTTGGACGATAGAAAGTAACATGCCAAGCTTTACAAAATGAGAAAGGAACAGTGATGAGGATGTCAGACCCCGCAAGGAAAGAGAGGGGATGAGATAAATGGAGAATTTTCTGGCATATCGCTAATAGAACTTCAAGATATACTAGTAAAACGAAGCTTGCAAGTTGTAACTGGTATGTGCACACATTAGTGAGAGGGAGGGAATTATCTCTGGATAATAGAACCTTAAGATTCCTGGACAGATAATTGATTGGCCCATGCCAGCTTCTTGCATTTGTATTTGAAGTCTTGAGACTCTTGACCTGACATTTGCCAGATGTATGTTTTTTTGGAACAATGACCAAGGTTCAGAAAGTTGGTATGCGGTATTCGTTCGGTCAGGCGGTCTGGAGTGAGTAATCGAGTAAGCGGAAGTATATACAGAAGTATATGCGGATTATGCAGTTTCTATTATTTTAGTTTAAAAATAAAAAATATAATAATTTCAAACATTGAATATTTATATTTTAAAAAATATAGGGATTTTTACGCCCATAACCTTGAGTCATTTCGTACATAACCCTGCGTAATCGTGAATTATATGAGGAATCCCGAATAATGGTTAACTCTTACACAACATGACCCTGTGTTAACTTTCATCCATTTCGTCGTTAATTTCTGACAGAATCCGTCAATGTCTGACAATTTATCCCTGAAAAAAATAACTTTTTCAAAAAAAAAACATGCACTCTTCCTCCCTCAACTTGAACAATCGAAGCAGCACCTCATCTTCCCCTTCTTCTTCTTATCTCGCGTACGATGGGACTGCGAACCATCCAAGATCCTCTTCCCCGTCACTGTCTCTAGCACCACAATCTCGAAGCTGTACACATACATCTTCTCCGTTATGGTGGATGCTAGCTACCCCGCGTGAGGTAAGCAGGGGTTCCACGCAATGTGGTCACCACCTGGCTCTGCAACCGCTCGATCAGCTTAGACAACCCGAAGTCGGAGATCTTGACGGTGAACATGTCATTGAGTAGGGTGTGGAACCTCGTGGTGCAGTAGTCGGCGAGGCGCACGAGGTTGACGTGGTGGATGCCGGCGATGGTTTCCACCTTCATGAGGAACTCCTTCTTCCCCTGCCCCCTATACCCCAGTAGCTTCTCCGCCACTTCAATCATGCGAGTCTTCCAGTCAAACTGCACGACGTACCTCTTGCAGCACCTCACACACTTCCACCGCTTCTCCCCGTGCTTCCGGCAGAAGTGCTTCTTCACCCCCGTCAGGTCAACCAACACCTTCGCTGGGTCGTGGTGCACGGAGCTCGCCTTCGATCACACGTACACGCGCTTCGCCCACCCCTCTGCCGCCAACCTCGTCCGCAACTTCCATGACAGGAGGGGACGAGGGGAGGAGAAGCATCATCAGCTCCCAACTTCTCAAATCCCCCACGCCTCCACCGTCGGATCGCCGCAATGGCCATGACAACTGGCAGCACGACGTGCTCCTCCTTCCTATCCCTCAACTCCACCCTCCCTCCCTCCGTCGTCTCCTACCTCTGCGATCGCTTCGACCTCATATCCAACTCCCTTTCCGACACTGCCTACGTCGTCGATAAAACCTACGTCCTCTTCGGCGGAGTCAAATTCCTAAGTAGTACCTGGGAATTACTTAAATACCCAGGTGCTACGAAATGTTTTTTTTTACTCAAAAAATATAGAGGTGTCGCATGTTGAACATGCGACACATATAAAGTTTTTTTTTTACCCAAGAACTACATGTATAGTGCATCTTGAACATGCGTTATACATAACGCATATTGGATATGCGATATTGCGGCTAAATAAGCCCCGCGCCTATCGGCCTTGGCATTCCAGGGAATTTGTCACATGTCGCATGTTCGACATGCGACATATGAGAAAATGCCCGGAATATGCAACCCGCGGTCCTGGTCTCTTTCTAGGGAATTTCCCATATGTCGCATGTCCAACATGCGACATATTAGAAGTTCCCTGGAAAATGAGTGGCCACGGTCCTGGGCTCTTTCTAGGGAATTTCCTATATGTCGCATGTCCAACATGCGACATATTAGAAGTTCCCTGGAAAATGAGTGGCCACGGTCCTGGGCTCTTTCCAGGGAATTTCCTATATGTCGCATGTCCAACATGCGATATATTAGAAGTTCCCTGGAAAATGAGTGGCCAGGCCTGGGACATACGAACTTTTGAAGTTGTGGGTTTGACCATTAGTCATCTTGCAACATGTCCGACGGGTGACATGCGACATGTCATAAAAACCCATGAAAAAACACGACCAATTTCATGTCTGTAATATAAATATACATCACATTCACGCATTCAAAGATGTATAGACATTCACCAAAGCAGGCTATGGACACAGACATTCACAACGCAGATAAATAATGTGATCCAGAAAGGAATTCCAAACATTTAATATAAATAGAGTTGTCCACGATTATACATCACATTTTTGTGTCATATAAAAAAGTACAATGATTACAAGTCAACGCTTTTTCCTCCGCTGGTATGTAATCGTGGAATCAGGAGGATGGAACGGTAACAACCGGTTCGCCTCGTCTATCATGTGGATTTGGGAGGGTCCTGGGACATCTTCCTCGAACGTTGGCATCGACGGCGGCGTTAGTGTGCAGTAAGTTGGTTGTGTCTCGGTGGTGCCCAATCCATGCCTCAACAGTGCCTGAGGCGTTGGCAAGTCGTCCTGTGGTCGCTCGGTGGAAGGTGTGAAGAAGTCTCTTTGCGCAAGGTTCTCATCTTCCGTAGCGGCTTCTTCATAGTCCATGGGTTCCGGCACTTGTTCACGCGCCATACCTCGACCTCTTCCTCTTCCCCGTCCTCTTGCCCTTCCTCGCCTTGCCTCCTCCCTAGCCACATCAGCACGCTCTTCATGTAACGTAACCGCATCTGAAAATTGGAACGACAGCCACTCCGTCATTTCCGCCTTCGCTTGTGCCGCAATCTCGCGACATTCCTCGTGTCCAATGTCGTACACACGGCTCCACTTGGCTAGCTGCACACAAGGAAAAAACGTATAGATAAATTAGTAGCATTTTTCTTACTTAATTTACCACAAACTTGTAGTTGGAGCACTTACGTTGCTTGCCATGGTTGCACCTAAACGTCCGACAAATCTTCGAGTTATGGTCCGATACCATTGCTCGTATGCGGGTGTCGCGAATATCCCTCTAGACCGATTGATACCAACAATTCTATCTTCCCGCTCATCCCAGTGGGCAATATGCAACCAGTGTTTTGCCCTCCAATCTACATGCATTTTCCCCCTCAAATCAATTGCATGGAGCTCCTCAAAGGTGAAGCAAGGACGTGGAATATCTTGAAGGCCCCCAATTTGTCTCAAGAAACGGTCTGGCTAGTAGTACTCCACAATGTGGAAGTATATCAACGGTACTTCCGCCATCCAAATCTGTTCGCCTTCAAGAGAGTTGGCCGGGAGACGGGCGCGGATGTCATCGGTATATGGAGCCCACAATACCTGAATGTGAAAATTATTTTTCGATTTGTAATTTTTTTATATAGGAAAAATTTATAAATGTAAAATTACCTGGTCGGGTGATTGCATGTCAAAAGCATTCCTGTAAGGTCTCACCACGTGTGTGGGCTGTCTACGATGGGCAAACGCCGTTGCCCAGCGGACTCCTAACGGGCGTCCGTACCATTCTTTGCCGTCCATCACAACTGGAGCAATGTAGGGAAAATGCTCCCATGCCCATAGCTGAAGGAGTATGACCGAGCCTCCAATCTCCTCGGTCGCCATGTCTGCTGCTAAACATAGGTGCCTGTAAAGATATGCAATAATGCAAGTACTGCTGATCCCCAGCTCAGTGTCCCAGAGGACTCGAAATCATGTAGATGTGGTAGAGCGATAAGTGAAACCAAGGACCCAGACTTGTCCGTGAATAGGACTCCACCAAGCAACTGCAAAATGTAAGCTCGAGCGTGTCTTTGTACTACCAGCTCGTCTGCATCTTCTGGCAACTCTGCAAATTTGGTGGACAACCAGCTTGCTGACACCCTGTTGCCAACTATGTCTGCGGGCAGTGGCCTAACACCCAATAATTCCTCGCATGTATCTGCCCATGTCGCTCCGGGTGTCGTCTCCCCAGTAACCGCAGGCCCATCAACTCGCAGCCCCATGATGAATGCAACATCCTGCTAGGTGATAGTAATCTCCCCACTAGGCATGTGGAAGGTGTGCGTCTCGGGTCTCCACCGTTCAACTAACGCTGTCACCAGATGCCAATCCAGGGTAATGAACTCGAGCTCTGAAATGCATCCAAATCCTGCTTCGGCTACGTAAGGCAGTAGCCGGTCATCCAAAGGGATCCGACGTACATGGGTCTCTCGTCGTCGGCAACGCAACCACGAAGATTCCTACAAGAAAATTGTTAGGAAAAAAAATTGAAGGAAGGAAGAAATTAAAATTACTTACATCGCCAGCCCAAACTCGACGTGAACGATGTCGCTCCTGAAGGTGCAAAACTGAAGGATCAATTGGGCCGGGATCCATCTGAAAATTACAATATTCAATGTTAGACAATACAATGTAAAAAACAACAATATCCGACAAAAGCAACAACTATTTACCACAACTACCACATACGATGAAAATTAATAATATACGAGGGAAGCACACTTACTCGAACTTAGACATTTACGACGGTTGTGACCTATGCCACCACAATTTCCACATTTATTCTTATTCCTGGTCGTCGTCGGTGCATTTGATGTGGATGGTTGAGAGTCCCTAGCGGTTTTGTTGGGACATCCATGGTGTGTGTGCCCCAATATCCCACAAAAGGAACAAGTGTTTTGCCGAATCACATCTCTAGCATCCATTTCATTATGTATTCTTGTTTTATGTGGACGACCTTTACCACGTTTACGCTTTGGATCCGGACGTAACTCGGAATAATCCAAGGGAGCTCATGTTTCACGATCGCCGATGGGATAAAATTGCCCTCCATAAACCTTCAATTGGTTCTGCCATGTGTACCACTCTCTAACATAGGAATCCACCTCAGCCCGACGCTTTGAAATGACTGCAATGGCGTGGGAACATGGGATACGAAATATTTGCCACTTATTACAAGTGCATTTCCTTTTTAGCAAATTTACCGTGTATTGTTGGCGCCTGCGATTACCAGTAGAGGTCCGTCGAGCCCTGGTAGACACCTCGAATAATAATTCCGGTTGTACTTGCACCTGAGTTACTATGTGCCCATTCGCAGCTGCAGTCCAACGGGTAAGCTCTGTGGATGCATAGTGCGTGAGTTTTCTACCAGCAGCAATGGCTGCACTTGCTTCTTCAGCATGTTGAATGAAGTATGAGACACAATTATAGAAAGTCTTCTCGATAAACGCTGATATTGGCAGGCAACGTGCATCTTTAAGAACAGCATTGTAGCTTTCGCTAATATTTGTGGTCATCTGACCAAACCTATAACCACCGTCGTAAGCCAAGGTCCATTGCTCACGATGACAATCATGAGTAGAAAACCACCTACCTGCTGCATTATTCCACTCTTGTAATTTTCTCATGAAGTAAGCGAACTTCCTAGTTGTCGTTTGTAATGCAGCTGCTTGGACCAACGCTTTCATGGAGCCATTTTTAAAGACACTATTGAAGTTGCTCGCGACGTGCCTTGTACAGAACCGCCAATATGCAAAGGGTTCTAATAAGTCCACGTCAGCATCTTTCATAGCGGCTTTTATTCCAGCGTTCCGATCAGAGATGATACATATTGGTCCTGCTCGCATACCAATTACCCTGATGCGCACCAATGATAGAAACCACTTCCATGAAGGAGCGGATTCCTCGTCAACAATTCCGAATGCAAGGGGAACAATATGTTTATCCCCGTCAATCCCGCAAGCAATGAGCAACTTCTGTTTGTACTTCCCATATAGGTGTGTCCCATCAATACTTATGAGAGGGCGACAATATTTGAATGCCTCAATTGAAGGCCCAAATGCCCAAAAGCACCGTTCAAATCTGCGGCAAAGCGGTTTCCGACGATCAAGATGGTCGCTGTATGCAATATCAATTTCAGTCCCAGGAATAGCATCCTTCATTGCATGCAAGAGATAAGGCATTTCAGCGTATGACTTCTTCCAATCACCTAATACAATTCCAATGGCCTTCCTCCGAGCATCCCAGGCCCTTTTCTTTGTAACTCAGTAGTTGTACATCTCGTGGATGTGAGCTCTACAACTTGATACACGAACATTAGGGTCATCCCTAACAAGAGTTAGCAATGATCTGGACATGAATTTGTAATCCAATTGAGGGTGATCCTGATTAACTGTTGGGTTTATACAAGTGTGTGCCCCAACAACCTTGGAGATCACCCACAGTCCATCAAACTTTCTGAAATGTCCTCGTAAGTACCAAACACAGCCAGTCGATCTCTGCGTACAAAAAACCGACCATATGAAGCTGGTGGATTCCTTGACAATGAAGTCAAAATGTGACAAAATGTGGAACTTCTTCACAGCGTAAACCAAATCCTCCCTACATTTGAACGTCCTACCCTTGCGAATTTCGTCAGCGACACCATCAACTCTAGACTTCCGTCGAATGTCGTCTTCATATGTTGAACGAGTATTTGATCCTCTAACCCCAAAAAAGGGTATACGGGGTGTAATAATATTCATGCCTTGTTCATCAGCTGGGATCTCCTCGTCCATCAGATCATCTTCGACATCTTCGCTACCTTCTTCCAGGTCATCATCGGACCCCTAAGGGATGAAATCATCCAAACAATGGTTAACCTCTCGCCACAACGGCTCACTCATGCCCGAATCCTGATCCGTGCATGGCTGCGTTACAGGCGCATCGGTTTCAAAGTAGGGTTCCATGGTTGGGACATTTCTGAGTTGTGTGCTACGGACAACTGCTGGTTGTGTGCTCGGGACTACAGACGGTCCCCTGTTAGCCACATCAGTGGGGACTTCGCTCACAGATGCATCTTCAACATAAATGTCGGTAGGCATTGATTTTCCAATGGTCCGAGCATACACAAGAACTGCCTGCACATCATCATCATCGACAATAGATGAAAATGATGGTTCCTCCCCTGGGCCTCGAGGGATGCGATGTAATAATCGGATTTTTTGACTATCGGCATCCAGGTTGAACTTACGGTAAATCAAGTTCAACATCTCCTCGAACGTCATATTAAGCATTAGCACAAACCCCCTTACGTGGGTCGACGATCCGTACATGAGTGTACCGCTCAAATGACACATACAATATAACTGCTCCATTCTAACCTAATATGTGACACAACGTACAAGCAAACGTCATACATTCAAGAAATGAAAATATTATACATATTATACAAAAATAAGTCAAGAAAAAATTTTACCAAGTCCAAATCTTCACAACAACCGGTTTGCCCTAGTGGGATGCGGGGGCGGCTACGACGGTGGCAATTAATGAAACCACAGAAAAGGAGTGTTCCGCGGGGCAAGGAGTGACCAAAATGAACGTTTTCTAGAGAGGAGGAGATCAAAAATCGCGGGTGGGGCTCTGGGCGTCGAAGGCGGCAGCAGTGGTGGAGGACTGGAACAGTGTGGAAATGCCAAGGCCGATAGGCGCGGGGCTTATTTAGCCGCAATATCGCATATCCAATATGCGTTATGTATAACGCATATTCAAGATGCGCTATACATGTAGTTCTTGGGTAAAAAAAACTTTAGATGTGTCGCATGTTCAACATGCGACACCTCTATATTTTTTGAGTAAAAAAAAAACTTTCTGTAGGACCTGGGTATTTAACTAATTCCCAGGTACTACTTAGGAATTTGACTCCGTGACGGCGTACCTCATTCTCATGATGCAGCTCGACTTTGCCATGCTCTACGCGGGCAACGTCCGCGCCAAGAACTCCTTGAACATCCTCCTCACTGTCGTCCTCGATGTCGCCACCGGTGGCTTCTTTTATTACCTGTTTGGCTATGTCTTCACCTTTGGCAAACAGTCAAATGGGTTCGTAGGGAAGCACTTCTTCGCCTCAAGAAGGTCTCCACTCCAGGATCTGACTATGCCAATTTCCTCTGCCAGTGTGCATTCGCTATTGCCGCCATTGGTATAACCTCCAGCTCCATCGCTGAGCGCACACGCTTCGTCGTGTACCTTATCTACTCTCGTTCCTCACCGGCTTTGTGTACCTGGTCACCTCCCACTGGTTCTGGTCGGTTGACGGCTGGGCCATCCCGCTCTGCACTGACGACGACTTCCTATTCAAGAGAGGGGCTATCGACTTCACCGGCTCCGGTGTGGTCCACATGGTCGGCGACATCGTCGGTTTTTGGGGGGCCTTCATCGAAGGCCCCTGGCTATGCAGACTGAACTCGGAGGGCAAATCCATCCCCATCCGCGTTCACAACGGCACCATGGTCGTGCTGGGGACCTGCGGAGGAGGAGGGGCGTCGAAGTAGGAGGTGGTAGGGGAGGCGGTCGGTGGGGGTGAAGGGGGGAGGTGGTCCGAGGGAGGTGGAGGAAGGAGGAGGGACCTGGAGGAGGAAATATGGGTTCTTTTTTAGTTTTTTTGTTTAATTCTCAGCCTTTGGATTGAAGATGCGTTAGATTAACTCAACAACTTGGTTGAGTCAACGGAGTAGACTAACAGAGGTTTATGGGTGTGAGCCAGAGTGTTATTCAGGGTTCCTCATGTAATTCACGATTACGCATGGTTATGAATGTAATTACAAAATTACTCAGAGTTATGGGTGTAAGTATCCCAAAATTATAACGTGGAAGAAATATGAAGCGGAGACTTTTTTGTACAAATGTGATATCAACCACACCATTTCCAAAAGCCATCCATTTCCAAAAGATAAAGATGTTAAGCTAACGATGGAGAAAGTAAAAAATGCTGTAAATTGATTGAAGATAGAAAAAATGGTAGATATCCTTGTCCAAATTGGAAGGTAACCTTTTTTTGGAAGTGTAACTTGGTTTGTAAACACAATCATGAACCTTCATACTTTAGTAAATTGTGTATTTATCTGCTCAAAGTCAAATGTTAAAAAATTCAACCATTTAAGTTAAATATATTTAATTTGTTCTGTGCAGTTTTAAAATTCCATGCAAATACGACATCTATATTCATTTTATCCTTAAAAAGATCTAAGATAAACACATGTAATTTATTCTATTTTCATGCAGTTATGAGATAATGTAAAAAATAGAGTTGTTGCTGGAGAATCTAAAAAATAGAGTCATTGCTGCCGACTCTAAAAAAACAGAGAGAAGGCTAAATTGAGCAATCAACAAACCTTGGCAGAGGAGAAAAAGATGGCGGAGGAGCAACCCATGTGGAAGTCAAGAAGGTGTCAGAGGAGCAGAGAGTTACCTCTATTACATATGCGGCCGCATATGCGGATTACTCGGTCGAGTATACCCGATAACCTGCATATTGAGCGAGTATAGCATACTCGGTGCGATACAGGGACCGAATCCGCATATGCGGCCACTTGGGCTGACTTTCCGAACACTGACAATGACAATGACACTTGTTTTTCTTTAATAAAAACTATTACAGACGATTCTTCATGACAAATCTCCAACATGTATATGGCATATAGGGAGAAAAGTATTACAAAGATGATCATATCAGTTAAACCCATACACTAATGTAGTCAAAAATATCAACAACAACAACAAAGTCTTTTCCCGCATTAGGTAGACCCGAGCTCCATCCCTCCCCTCCACCTTCGCCCTCCCCAGTCCCGCGCCATCTCCTCGCACGCCAGCAGCCCACCCCTCCCGCCTGCGCCTCCGCTTCCTCCCGGCTCCAACCCACCCCGCCGCCTCCATTCCACCCCCGCCCTCTCTCGCGCATCGCCACCCTTCCCTCTTCCCCGACCCATCTATCCCCAGGCGCCCCCTCTCTTCCACGCGACTGCCGCCAGCCCCGTTCCCCTTCCCATCCCGCGAAACCGCCTCCCCACAGTGCCGCATCAGTCCCGCCCACCGTCGCGAAGCCGCCTCCCCAGCCCGCGCCATATACGCAAGAAACTCGGGCAAACCCTAACTGCGGTCCCGCGGGTTACGGGATTTGAGTCCCACGACCTATGGGGTGGGAGATTATTTGGGAAAATTTATAAAAAGGCCTCCCCTGCAACAGATTTTACTCAAAAGGACAGTTCAAGAGACCCTCTTACAAAAATTGCTCAAATGAAGGGGTACGAAGATTGCGAAGACGCCCTCCAATTGGAAAGAACTACAAATGTAATGTTGAAAAGGATCTAATTGCAGGTTACAATTTCAAAGACGATTTCTCCAACAACGCATCTAGATCAAGTAATTCGTCGGGGGACGAATTCTTAAAAGCGGAGGAGAGTTGATGCAGCGTGGACTCGACATATAGGGCCGTCTATTTATTTAAATTGTGGCCGTTAATTTTATTTACGTTTTTTTAAGTTGTCGTGTCTTTAATTAAATAAACGAGATCGCCTGTGATCTCCAGTAATTAGTTGTGGATTTGATTTTCGAATTAGTCGGTTAATTAGTTAGAGTCCAATTAGGATAATTAGTTGTCAGTTTAAATTAGTTTACTATTTTTGTAATCTCATCCCTCCTATATAAAGGGATGAGGGTCCAATGTTTTTAGGGAGTCCAGTTTGATAATCAGTTGAGAATTATTCTCTATCTCCTCTCTCGTCTCTTTTCCCCTCGCGATCTCCGCGTTCTTCTCCTTCTACCCCGCGCTACAGGCATGTTCTTCTCCTCTCCACCAACTATTTCTACCAAAAAAAATTATTTCCGTTGCCGCACGAAAATCTTATTTGCATCAAAGGGTCCACACCATTACAAGTCTTGGTCATATTTTATTATTTTTGAGATTTAGCATTTCACTTTCACGAGAAATAGATGAGGTGGTAAGGGGCCTTATACCCACCAACAATGAGATGAATGACATTGATTATGCCTTTATGGGAGATGGCAGATGGTTGCAAATAGATATTATGCATATATTATATTTATACATGTAAATATATAAATATATGCTAATGTATTAATGGATTGGATCGGATCGAATTTTGATAATTATGATCTGATCCAATGCATATTTTAACAGATTTTGAGAAAAAATGTCAATCCAACCATCTGTTAAAATGATAAAACCAAGATTGACCCAAGATATATCTGAATGGAGGCGAAGAATCCATGTAGCCGACCCCACTTAATTGTGGGAAAAGGCTTTGTTGTTGTTGTGTCATCTGTTAAAATGATAAAACCAAACCAATCCAAATTAATAACATTGAATTGGATCGGACTACGGATTTTGCCCGATTCGTGTGCATCCCTAGTCACCGTCGATGTTCGGGGTGAGAAGAGAAAACCCTAACATGGTTGGAGATTTATGTATATGGAGATTTGTTTTTTAGTCGAAAAAGGGGGAAATACGCTATGGTGTCCGTCCCAAATATATTAAAAAACGAAGAAGTGTTGCTGGAGGACTTACAGTAGCCAAGACTCAAGAAGAAGTTTGGAATGGAAAATTACATTCTCCTTATAAAAACAATGGGAAGAAAAAAGTGCACAATTTCTTGCTAACCAAATAACCCATATAGTTGCTACAAGTCTTACCTCAAAAAGCAACTCCCAGAAACTATCCAGATTTTCTAAATCCAACCAGCTTGCATCCATCTATGACCAGATTGCCGAAGTCTCTCTTTTTTTGAGAAAAAATATTACCGAAGTCTTTACACGGTGAAAGAAAAGATATTCCACAATTTCAATCTGAGTTTCACAAGGGGATATCTATTACAGACATCCGCAAAAAGTCTTGCACACGGGCCCCTTGTCATAATACGCCTCCTGCATATTAACCACATAAAGAAACCAATTCCATTTAGTAGCTTTATCTCCCATATATAATTGCAGTCACGAACCAGGACATCTGTCCTCGACGGGGGTGGTCTGGTGTTAGCTTTGTATGCCCATTTTACCGTGAAAGAATTATCTTTCCACACCTAGTGATCATGATCGTCTGTTGGTATGTCCAGATGCGTGAGAGATTCTAGGAGGAGAAGGAAGTCCTCCAGGCGTTGATCTAAAAAGTCCATCAGGAACGATGGCATCCAGTAACCGACTAGCCAACAATCAAAGACCCTAGAATCACGGTGGGCGGCCAGAGCAAATAATCCGAGGAATTAGGAGGAAACGGTTCCCTCGCCCATCCAGCTGTCGGTCCAAAAAGCAAAAGATCTACCATCACCAAGGATTGGTCAAAAAAGATCATGAAACGAGGCATCATAGATTAAATCCCTTTCCGAAAAGCCAAATGGTGAAATTGTGGATGTTGGGGCATACCGTCTTGGACACCAATGATATAAATTCGCGGATGAGACGCAACACAAGTCTTCACTTCTACCCCAAATCTTATTCACCCAATTTAATAGTAGAGCCTCGTTCATTGTTTCTGAACTGGAGATCCCAAGGCCGCCAACCACCTTCAGCAAAGTAACAGTATCCCAATCAACTAGATGCATCCTTGAACCATTCTAACTAGACTTACCCCAAAGGAATCTCCTCGTGATCATCTCCCGCTTTCGCTTGATGTTGACGGGCAGCCGACGAGATGACATGAAGAACACAAGGATAACTGAGAGGACTGCCTTTACAAGCACCAAATACCCTCCCACGATTACAAAGCTGCCTCCCAATCAGGGAGTTGTTTCTCCATCTTCTCAATAATAGGTAACCATTCACACATTTTAAGACCATGGCCTCAAATTTCAGCAAAATTCGGTCGAATTTCTGTCGAATATCGATATCCAGTCGAAATAAAAAATTCGATCGAAATGACCGAAATGTGGGGGTCCTAGTACAAAAAATGACCGAAATGACCGAAATTTCGGTCGAAATTCCACCGAAATTCCAGCGAAATGCTGTTTTGGTCGATACCGAAATGGTAACCGAAACTGACATTTAAGACCTTGTTTAAGACTTCCAATTGTCAATGGAAGACTAAGGTAACAGATCAGCAAGGAGCCACATTTCGTACCCAGCTCTTCGCAACATGCATGTGCATCAACCTCTGAATGACCAAAGGGGATAGCCGTAGACTTCTCACACTTTGGGAATTCCTGACAATTCTCCAAAAATTTCTACTGTTGTTGACATTCCTTTGGCCTCCTCCTTGCCTCCATCGATAAAAGAAATAGTGTCATCCACATATTGAAACAATAGAATAAAGATATCCCCAATTGCATAACCAGTTGTGAGATCATTGCGCTCCTTCTCACGCAGCTTGGTGTGCTCCTCTTTATCTCCTCACCTCAATTTCTTCTCTTCTAACCCCTCAACAATTCTTCCCTAAATACCAGTCCACATCAAGTTTTCCTACAATGATCTTGTTAGGAGAACTGAGAAATATGTAATTATGAGATTCCATGGTCCCTTTACATACAAGACGGGCAAATTCGACATTCAGCAACCAAGGACCTCACAGAGAAGAACTTCAACTTTTGGATAACTAGGATAAGTAATGATCACATTCTACATCGAAGGAAAGAAGTGAAGTCCATTGATGGTGAGAGTGGAATGGAGAATCCTGTCTGACTTTGAAAAAAAATAAATGAGCCACATACGCCAAGAAGATCATGGACGAGATGCGAGAAAATGGATCCGAATTTAGTAGATTTGTGACAAACTCGTGAGCAGAATATAGAGAACTTTCTTGATGGGTGCAACAACAATTTAGACTATAAGAAATAGCGGATTCTTCTTGGGATATATAGTAGGCAAAGTCAGTAAGATATGGCTCTGAACCAATAAATGATCATATTACGAGACTTGCATGGTTCTCACTCTGATCAGAGGGCCTCAAATCCAGGCTATCAAGCGGCTAGACGGGACTGTCTTTCTGGCTGTGTCTCAACGATTGTAGGCGGGATTTGGACAGAATTCTGCAAGTAGCACAGGGCCCCAACACATTGAAACAAGGTTTTCGTAGGGAGTTAGGACTAGCAGAATCGAAATAGCGAAATTCTTGGGTCATCTCAATGGGTTCAGAAACCACACGTTTCTCTGATCATCATAGCGTACTTCCACATATCCACTCAGAGGAAAGTCTTTTCGTAATGGATGACCCTCGAAACCATAATCAGTTGATATACGATGTATATCTGGATGATTGATGGAAGAAACACCAAACATATCCCATACTTCTCGCTCCCACCGACCGGCTGATGGAAATGGACTGACTACCGGTGATATTTGTGTTACTTCGTCTCCACTTGTTTGTACATGAATGCATGAGTTATACCGAGTACTTGGTAAATTATGGACCACTTCAAATCTTCGTTTCTGGCGTATAAACCAAGGAAGAGATGATGGACCTCAGACAAGCTTGGGAAGATGGGACCCAAATCAAGCTCTTCTAACAAAGAAGGGGAAAAATTGAACCTCAAGGATTACTTTGAATCAAGGAAGAAGAGGTGGTAAGGGACACGGTCAATCACCTCCCATACAAGATTTATTTTGCATTCGTGGCTTAAGGGAGAGCTGAAGGTGAGGAGATTTTTGAAGTTTTTCCCTTTATTCTTTATTATTGTTTTCTATATTTTTTCTTTGTTCAAGTCCTTATGGCCCTAGCAAAGTTATAACTTTTCATTACATCAATGTCATTGTATCCATAGCATAGTTAAATTTTTATTAGCTCTCCATTACGCTAATGTCATTGTGGCCATGGCATATTCAATTTCTTCTTGGTTCAAGGGCATGTTGGAAATCTTTAGTTATAAAGGCCAAGTACCTCCTTTCTATAAGCCTCATATACACGTCATTTAAAATCAATGAAAGAGCTTGCCCAAAGCGCATAATATAGTGCTTATAAGTAAAAAAGAAAAGAAAGCTAATCCAAATATTAAATTGGTAATTCATAACTTTCGTTCCCCAATTAAGTCGGTGCATATGCATTAATCATGTCCAACTTAATATAAAGAATGGGGTGGCATCAGTCTAATTGTACGCCTTTTTTAAATCCAGAAAAACTCGAAAGAAAAGAATTCCATTTTTTTAAACAAGAGGGGGAAACACGCAAAGGTGTTTGCCCCAAGATTCGAATACTAGTCTTCTCGGCGTTGGGCATACTGCACTACCAATGGATCATTAAGCGGGTTCCAAAAAGAATGTCATTTTTATGAAGGTAGCGTTTGGTTCGCGGGTTACCCGCGAGTTAGGGGAGTTTACCCCCCTTAACCCACATCCCCCTCTCTCCCTGTGGGCCCCACTTTATTCTTTTTTTAAAAAATTAAATAATCAATTTTACATCATCAATCCTATCAAAAAATAATATATTATACCATCATATCATATAAAAATTATAAACTACTCCACTTCTACTCCCTTTTCCAAACTTCAATACAATCACATCACAATAACTAGTCACTTTTTCAAATTCCAATACAATCATATCACCCCAAACCCACTTCTAACCCACCCCCAGTTTAACCCTCTATCCAAACACCAAAACACAAAAACGGGTTACCCTCTACCAGTTTAACCCGTCTTAACCCGCCAACCAAACACACCCGAAGTGTTTTTCTGAAGATGTCGTAAACTAAAGCTCTAAAGTCTCGAAGAGATGTAAAATTGTAATCTTTCCTTGCCATATTACATATCCAATAAAGTGACAATCTGCCTCAATGCGTCTTGTATGCGCACGGAATATCGAATTGGAGGAAATGTACATAGCGAATTTGTCACAATATAAAGGAATAGGAACCCTGGTGGAAAATTCAAGTTCCTCTAGAAAAGACATCAACCAATGAAGCTCACAAGGGGCTTGGACTATGTCCGCTACTATGTCTCCGCACTAGATCTAACCTAGAAGCCTGCTTCGTGTTCTATCACAATATGAGGTTGCATCTACGGAAAATAGCATACATAAAAGTAGATCATGTATCATCACAGAGAAATAGCATAATCCACATAAATATAACCAAATGAATGTGGCATATGTAGAATAGCCAAGACTAAAGAGAACCCTCTATGTAGAGTAGGATAAGCAGCACATCCTACTAGTACCAAGGACTATCCATATGGCAACTTCCTTGCTAACCGTGTCGAAGGTATCTGGATTGCAATGCATGTATCATTAACCAAGAAGATACAAGCTCATAGTTGAAAATATATACATCTTTTTCTAAACAAACGTCAAAAAAATATATAGAAACACATCATGTAATCGAGTATGCACTTCAGACTCGGAATAGACAAGGTTGTAAAAGTCGGTAGTCAGTACTCGGTCGGTCAGGTCACTGACTAAGGATTAATCGACAGTCGGACGACTAATCGGATTTAGTCGGACTTTAATCAGCTTTGAATTTTATGATTATTTTAAATATATAACTCATTTTTATTCATATATTTACATAGATTTTGTACATTTTTATACTATCACAATAAAATACAAAAACTAATAGAATTTAAATAAAACACTAAGTAAATTATAATAAGTTTTAATATAAATAAAGCAAAAATATAAAAATATGGTATCTTCAAGCAAAAATTGGTCGACTAGTGTGTCTAGTCGGAATTAGTCGGTACTCGGTCGGCCACCCTACTGACTAGACTAGTCGGACCTACTAGTCGGGCCAGTCGGGGGACTTTTACAACACTGGGAATAGATACACCTCCCCAGTAATTGTGAATTGTTTAGATACCTTGGGTTATTATTGTTCCAGAACGCTAGAAAACTCATACATTTATTTCATTCTTCTCTTTTTTTTGTAGGGCCCACCAACATCATCATTGCCCAGTTTTCATCTTGTGAAGCTTAGCAAGTTATTGTCCATCGTCCAACTATCACCTCCATTTTCTCATCCCATATTTCTGAGTACTACATTTGATGCAAACAGGATTCGGCATCGACGATAAAATTTGAAATATTTGAACGATGGAATTTCGGTGGAGAAAGAGAGGGGTTGAGAAGAAGAAACTCATCGGGAACGAGGGGTTGAGGGAGAAGAAGCGCGAAGACCGCGAGGGGAAGAGAGAAGAGAGAGGAGATAGAGAATAATTCTCAATTAATTATCAAACTGGACCCCCTAAAAACATTGGACCCTCATCCCTTTATATAGGAGGGTTGAGATTACAAAAATAGTAAACTAATTTAAATTGACAACTAATTATCCTAATTGGACTCTAACTAATTAACCGACTAATTCGAAAATCAAATCCACAACTAATTACTGGAGATCACATGCGATCTCGCTTATTTAATTAAAGACACGACAACTTAAAAAAATG
This sequence comes from Ottelia alismoides, assembly GCA_037367405.1. NCBI lineage: Eukaryota > Viridiplantae > Streptophyta > Magnoliopsida > Alismatales > Hydrocharitaceae > Ottelia > Ottelia alismoides. The sequence goes on along the minus strand of JAZKJV010001167.1, from coordinate 694,548 downwards.
TAAATAAAATTAACGACCATAATTTAAATAAATAGACGGCCCTATATGTCGAGTCCATGCTGCATCAACTCTCCTCCGCTTTAAAAATTCGTCTCCCGACGAATTGCTGGATCTGCCGGCTTGGAGGTCGAATCTGCATGCTCAGTCATCTTCTGCAAGAATTGGTGTGGAGCGAATGGTGGAATCCATACGCGGGCGTGGGTGACGCGGCCTTCGTGGTTGAAGAACATGTGTGGCGCGAACGGCGGCGTCTTCTTGATTGTTGTCTCCTCCTTGTGATGATCGAAGAATTGATGAGGCATGAACAACATGGCCTTTGGAGAATCCATAGCGAAGCAATGACACAAGGAGAGGAGGGGAGGAGATGTGTCCAAGGAATGAAGCCATGGGGTCCTTATATAGGGGAAGCCCAAGGCCCTAGTCCTATTTGGATAAGGAGGGTCCCCAGATTTCTGATTTGCATCCTTCTTTTTTAAATATTTGTGCCGCCGGGGGCTTGGGTGCAATTTTCGCACACCTTTACTTACGTAATCTTCACAAGAGGAGTTCTGAAACCTTCCCTTTGAATAAAAATTTGTTATAAGGGGGGATTTTCTTGTAAAATTTCCCAAGGGATTTCCAATCCCACCTGTCGTGGGACTCAAATCCCGTGACCAGCGGCCCTCTGGTTAGGATCCGCCCGAGCGCCTTGCGCATATCGCGTGGGCAGAGAAGGCGGTTTCGCGAGGGCTGGTGCGGCACTGTGGGGAGGTGGAAGGGAGGAGATTGGTGCGCAGGGGGTGGGGCGATGGGGATCGTGGGCCCGTGATGGCTGGCGGCACGCCGACGTGACGGGGAGGAGTTGGCGGTTCTGGCAGCGCGCCGGTGGGAGGAAGGGGTGGTCGGCGGGAGGTTAGCGGTGATGGGGGGGACTGGGTTGCGCGAGCAACACGCGGGAGAGGGGGAACCCGGGAGGGGCGAGGTGAGGATGGGAATCGGGTGTGGAGGGCGGCGCAGTGGGACGCGCAAAGGTCGTGGCTTGAGGGTGCGCGGGCCGAGGGGAGAAGAGGGGGGGGGTGGAAAGATGGCAGGCGGCGTGGGAAGAGGGGAGGCGGCGATGGGTTTAGGGTCCGGGGAAGGAAGAGAGGCACGGGAGGAAAAGGGGCGGAATCGAGAAGGCGCGGGGGAGGAAGAAGGCGGGGCTGGCGGCGGTATGGGGAGGCGAAGTGCGGGTCTGGGCGGTGGGGCTTGCGGGTCTGGTTGGGTATTGGGTTTCAGGGGGTGGGGATGACGGGGTTGGGGGGGGGGGCAGCGGTGGCCGGGGTTGAGTCGCAGGGGGGGTTGGGGGTCGCGGGAGGGGCTGACGTGGCCATGGGGGTCGCTGGGGGGGGTGGGGTTGCAGCGGGGGTTGGCGGCAGGGCTGCCGATGAGGCGTTTGTCGATTCCGGGAGAGTTTGCAGGTCTGAGATTACCTGGACAGCCACGGTTTCGTCGCCTTTTTCTTCCGAAATGATCTGAACAACGGCCGGATCTTCCTCAACAGCGGGGCTTTCTTCGTCACAACTCGTGTCGACGGCGTCGGGGGTTGGCGACAATGATTGAACAGCGCGTAGGGCCTCGAGGGTAGTCATAAGCTCGCGATGCTGGGCGTGGAATGTGGTTTGGAATTCGCGCAACATGCGCGCGACGTCCAGGGCTCGTCGTTTTTGCTCGGATAAACGATGGTCCTTCGATGTATGTCGGCGCGAATGTCTGAACGGATCGTCAGATCGTGAGGACGATCTGTGGGCCATGCTCTGATACCAAATGATGCAAATAGGATTTTCGCGCGGCAACAGAAATAATTTTTTTGGGTAGAAATAGTTGGTGCAGAGGAGAAGAACACGCTTGTAGCGTGGGGTTAAAGGAGAAGAACGCGAAGATCGCGAGGGGAAGAGAGACGAGAGAGGAGATAGAGAATAATTCTCAATTGATTATCAAACTGGACTCCCTAAAAACATTGGACCCTCATCCCTTTATATAGGAGGGTTGAGATTACAAAAATAGTAAACTAATTTAAATTGACAACTAATTATCCTAATTGGACTCTACTAATTAACCGACTAATTCGAAAATCAAATCCACAACTAATTACTGGAGATCACAGGCGATCTCGTTTATTTAATTAAAGACACGAAAAGTTAAAAAAACGTAAATAAAATTAACGGCCACAATTTAAATAAATAGACGGCCCTATATGTCGAGTCCACGCTGCATCACCCTTGCTGGCTATTCCCCTCCCAATACCCTCATTCTCATTTCACTCTCAACCACCAATATTTAACTACTATTCCATCTCCCTCTCGGTCCATTTCGACACCCCTCCCATGCACAATGTTGTCCTCTTGCAGTACAATGATGTCACCCTCCCTTATCATGTTGCCACCTGTTCTTCATAATGTCATCCCTCTCTGGCATGATGTCATCTACCATGAGCGCGATGCAACTCGTCTGATCTCCGTTCAAAGAAAATAGATTTGGGACAGTTGCTTTGTACATGCATCTTTTATTCTTGGCCATTTTGCTTGTTCCAACTTTCAACCTTACTCATGCATGAAGCTGGATCAACTTTATGTTGAGATGTACCACACTCATCTAAGAACAAATAAGCAACACTTGAATTCATTTCCTTTTAAATTGATATACAAATTTGATTAATATTTTTCAGAACAATAGGTGCTAACCTGACAAATAAATTTCATTTTAAGTCTATTTTAAATGCGAGGCATGATGCCTAAATGGCAGCTATATTTAAATTGGTTGGTCTTGGATACTCGATCGAGTATGGATGTTTTATGATTATTGTACATTAATGATATGTTATAGTGCCTTGAAGGGTGTTCTTGAGTGTAGTTTGATTTTGACATAGCTTAACAGTCTAAATTCAATTGACTTCATCAATATCCTTTCGAAAAGATCACATTTATTTGTTATCTAACTAGTTTTTGCATCCATATTTCGTAACTTGCATTGTTCTTATTTGAATCATATGTCAAAAATCATTTACAAAAAAATACTAATGCACCATTATAAAAAGAAACTTAGATAGCAAATTCAATATAATTTTTTAGTTTGATCATGTGGTCTTCAACTTTTTTTATAATGGATTAATGAAGTCCTTCAACTTTAATTTATTGTGTACTCTTCAAATACTCTTTTCATTATATCTATCCACAATATCAATTTTGGGGACATAATTTAAATGTCGAAGGTTAATATGCTATAAAATACAAACATGAGAGGGTAGTCTACCGAGCATAAATATGTAAGTATAAAAAATCCGATCCAATTCGTAATCCGATGGATTGGATTGGTTTGGATTCAAATATTTGATAGATTGGATTGGACCAAAAAAAGTTAAAATCCGTTAAGGTTAAGGTCGGATTGAACACGGATTAAGCTGAACTTCGATCCATGTGCAACCCTAGCGGTGACGAAACAGTTGGAGGAGCATTCGGTGCTTTCGCACGAGGATCAAGCACCGTTAATGATTCTTGCAAGGAAGCCGTTCGGGGTGGCATTCATGGGGTAGGCGACGACTTCTAGAGCTCCGGCAAGGGCACTCTACATGATGATGGCGACTGGATTCATCCTTGACACATCAGATCAGATGGAGTCGGTCGATACTCACCCTAGATCAAAGAGGATAGATATGTGGTCACCTCCACATGTAGTTGACCTGTGACCCCGTCAATGATGGCCGTAGTCGTGCGAAGTGGCACCACTAGGGTAAGCAAGTGGTGTTGGAGGGAAACTTGCAGTGCCAAAGGCTGGAATTTTCTCCCACGTGCACGGAATTCGTGTGATCGCCATTAATAATTGCTACGGAAGATAGTGACGTTGACTTCGATAACCATGTGGAGGTGTGGGAGAGGAGCAATTGGTGCCTACCCATGAGGATCAAGCACCGTTGATGCTTCTTTTAGCGAAGCTGGTCGCTGTGGCATTCCGGGTTAGATGACGACATCTTTGAGAGCTTCGGCGAGAGCGCCCTACATGGTGATGGCGATTGATCATTCCAAGAGTAATAAAAGAGGACATGTTCTAACACTTCGTCTCACTCTTCTTCATCTTTAAAAAAATAGAGTAATAAAAGATTCTTCTGTTTGAAAAAAATATTTTTAATACATTTTTATATCCTAAGATTTTATAAATTTCTGTATATGTGTGTGCATGTGTGTGCGAATTTTTAACAGACCGAACCCGAGCAAGCCTACCATTTTCAGGTTCGGCTAAATCTTTGTTTAGGTCCGGTTCGTTTATTTCGAACCGAAGTTGAATTGTATTTTAAAAATATCGAATCGAAGCCAATATCGACCTTTAGAATTTTATGACAGTCCTGCTCGATGGTTTTAGGCTGAAACTTCTGCGCATCTAATAATTTTTGGGTTGTGTAGGCCTCATAGAGTGGCGGTTGATATAGCTGAGTCCCGAGTAGTATTTAATATAATTAACAAATTTGGATGACCAACACATTGGGCTTTTCTTTTACCCGAGCCAATTTTGGATTTATTTATTTGAAAATGGGTTTTGGATTATTCTCCGAATCAATCTAATAGTTCTATGCAGATTTTTAAAAAAACGTTCTGTAGATTCCATTTGTAACAAATTTGCATTAGATCCTCGTTGCTAGAATACCATGCTCTCCTGCAGAAATTTTGCAAGGAATGTTGTATGCAGTAAGTTTTGATAGAGATCCATGGAGGAGATTACGTGTTTTTATGAGGGGTCTCATTTTGTGCAGGCCGACACATTCTTTACAGAGAAGGCTAAGAATTCGGACATTGCAGTATTCAGCATCTGTAAATATCAACGAAATATATGAAAGTGTAGATCCAGAGGTTATTCTTTCTATTCTGGTTCACAAGGTATGGCCAACAAATCTAGAATGTGATTTTCATCCAGTAAAATATATTAAGTTGTTTAACTTTAGGGGAATTAGTATATTAAAACGCGTCAATCATTATGATAATTTTTTGTTAGTCCTTTCAACTTTTTTTAACATATCGTGTAATCATCTCTATGGTTTAGTGGTGACCATTTCTTTAAAAACTTCATTAGTGCTCTGTCATATTGAGTTGTTGATGTTACATATCTTGCACTCTAGCAAATTGGTGGTTATTTCTCGTCTGCACTAAATCTTGATGAAAGGGGATCTTGGTGAAGGGGAATCTCAACTCAGCATTTATTGTATTATAGAAAGAGGGACATTCTTCTTTGTTGATTTTCATGGGCTTCCCTCCTTTATCGGCGACCCTTGACAATCATTTTGTAGCAAATCCTCTTGAAACATTCTCAAGGAAGGTGATTTTCTTTTCTCGACCTATTGTGCTCCCAACCCTGCTCTCCAGTTGGCTACACCCATCCTCTACCTTGATTTTCAATTAGCTATTCCCTCTCATTGTCCAATCAACGTTCCTGTCTTTTGTTGACTAGCTAATGTCAGTGTCAAGAGAAAAATTCATGTTTCCGGTATATACAAACATAATTCGCTGTATCCGGTGGCGATTTTTTTTATGTATTGTAGGTAAGCCACCAGTTCAAGGGACGGCTTTGATCTTAGAGTTTCCTTGATGCTGTCATCGTGCTTTGTCAAGAATTCCAAAAGAAGCCACGTTTTCAAGATGCCGCTTTGGCTAATACCAAACCCGTCTCTTGAAGAGGTAGCTTCCATGGCCGCTGTTGTGGCAAAGAATTCCAAAAGAACTTACCTCTTTGAGAGGCAGCCTGGGCTAAAATCAAAATAGCCTATTGAAGAGGTGGCTTACATACGATACATAACAAAAAAAGTTTTCCACTGGATATGGCGAATTATGTTTTACACATACATGACACACGGATTTTCCTCAGTTTCAAACTTGTCTCTTATCTGCCAGTGAGAAGTTGTTCCCCTCCACCGGCGAGAAAGATCATGTTAAAACTATTTAAGGAGGAACAAATACAAAAACTTCCCAAATTAGTAACCTCTCACAAGATGCACAGAGATACTAAAAAAATAAGAAAATGATTAGTAGATAATGGTGAAAAGCACTTTGGGTGGCTTCTAAGATTGATTAGAGATCTTTTTTTAAATAAATGAGCAAATGAATTTAGAGAAATTAGCATGCCGAACATGAAAAAAATATAAATTCTAAATGGGAATTATGAAATACAGCCACATAAAGACCACTTCTAATGAGACATGTCCGTAATAAACAATATGCTTTACTATCTTATGATTTTTCATGGTTATGCCTTATCAAATTTGCAATTAAGCTACAATTCCTACCTTCACACTGACACTTATCAAAGTGCTCTATTTACAGAGGAGAACATTGCCTATTAAGTTCTGTAAGTCAAACCATTTGCTACAAGGGCTTGATCACAAGGGCCTGGAGTAAATATCATATTTGCATGAATGGTTTAGAGTTTTGGGTGTGTATAAAGGGAGCATGGAGGAATTGCACTTAGCTTGGACATTAGAGGTGAACAAGGGCTCATAGAAGGGCACCGTGGCGGAAGAGAACAAGGACCCAAACGCCAAATTCTATGCTCGTCATCAAAACCTCATAACACAGAGGCATATGGGATGCTAACCATTATAGTGATGAAAATGATCTATGTGGCAAAATGAATTACTTGACAACAGTAAGACTTGTAATAATGTCAAAGGACCTCATGGTGATAAGAAGGGTCTCTAATGTCCTCAAAGAGCTGTTGACGTAGGGGATTTGCTTGAGCCTTACTTTCAGCCATGTCATCCCCCTTTAAGCTCGGTTTGCCCCTGTCCAGTAGTTCCCTCCCTTTGACGTTGCAATTATAATTGTTAACATATTTGTGTAATTGGGCCTCTACGTGCGAGGAGTTGTTTAGTCCCGCTAAATGGTGGGAGTTTTAGTTGAATTGGTGGGGCTCACACCCCCTATACTCCTTGGGATATTCTTATGAATATCCATCCCTACGAGGCTTTTCCCCCATGTTTTCATCCCACTCCTTATGAAAAAGGGTTCCATGCAAATATATATTTTCTCCTTGTTTTTTGATTGTACTTTCTCTATTTTCAAAGGAAGTTGGTTTTCGAGTGATCTTCATGATTTATGCACCAAAGACCGCTCAACTTGGTCCGAGTTCTACAAGTTTGAGTTCTACAAGTAGTAATCTTTGGTCCGAGTTCTACAAGTTTGATTATATTATTTTTGTTCTCTTAAGTTTTATGCACCGAAAACTGCTCAACTTCTATTGGAAATGTTGTGAACAATGATGATGGCAAGATTGGGTCCCTCTCTAAAGCCCTAAATATTATAGTCGGAGAAAGAGAAGCCTCTCCAGCGAGGCACATGAGCAATGCGAGAAGGCGATTGATCATTCCAAGAGTGAAACCACCTGTGGCGAGATTGTTGCAAAAAGATGGTGCCACAATGAGATTGATGTAAACAGATAGCAACATGTAAGAGCAATAAAGGAGGGGATCTTGGTTCTCGCTAACAATGCAACGACACATGAAGTGCATGGTGATGGTGCAATTTTTTTGTGATGATGGAAAATTAGGATAGATTGGTTCCCCCAACCCTAATGACAAAGAGGAAGAGGTGATGCCGTGACTCCCTGTAGTGATGGTAGTGCAACAATGGCAATGAAGGCGACACCAAAGAAGGGAGGGAATATCAACATGGTGATCAAGGAGTGAGACGAGGCGATGCGATCTCTACCACTGACAACCCTCCTGCAAGGAGCGAGGGTAGTAGAATAGTTTCTCTCCATCGGGCACCCTATTTTAAACAAAAGAGGAGGATGCCCCTGCAATGCATCTTTATTCCGAAGGTTTGTTGGGCTTGGGTGTAGTTATGTTGCTTTATTATATTTCAGGCATGGTGGACCATCTTTGTTGTTTAAAAAAGAATGTCTGAAGGAAAAAATGATAGAACATAGATAAAAGAAGAGACAAGTTGCAAAAAAATACAGGATGGTGATTGCAAAATAAAAAATGGTGGATGAAAATTGTTAAGAAAACCGATGAGAAGAAAAAAGAGGAGATTTTTCTGATGGAATTTGTATCTCCCACATGAATATAGAGATAGGGGTGTGTCTAAGAACACATGTGTTGTATGAGGCATGCATGTGCGATCATTTGTTGAAGAGGCCCTCACACTAATGATTTGGCTCATAGTCTTAATGTAAACTACATATGCTAGAGGCCCATGGTAGAGTATCGCTACAGAGAGATCCATAGGAACTCTAGAGTAGATCTCATTCTTTGAGCCGGTTTATAAGAGGCCTAATTCGTGGATTATGTTGAGGAACTTATTGCAACTGCTTCTTGATAGAAGTCCTTTGTTGAGATCATCATATTGTGCCAACACTAGTTGAGGTCTCCGTTGGGGAGAGCCTTTTTCAGTCTACCATATCCAGAACATTTAAGATGCCAACATCATCGGTTGCAGATTTCCCAAATTACAAATGTAAGAAGATGCAGTTGGGAGAGATTCTAATATAATATCCAGCCTTTTGAGGCTTTCTTCTGTTGTTTCATCATGCTCTTTGGAGAGCAGGGTTCCACGTAAGTATGTGTTTTCTACTTTTTCTTGATTCTGTTTTCTCTGTTTCTTATTTCCATAGTAACAATGATGACTAAGATGGGTGTCATCAATAATGGGGAAGGAAGAAGCATGTCTTGTAGAAGGAAGTAGTGAGAGGAAAGTAGTGGAAAATAAATAAATGTACTAAGCCTTATCCCACTATAAGTAGGGTCGGCTACATGGATTCTTGCTCAAATCCATGTTGAAAGATTCGACTACTTTTACGCTGGCTGTCGACTACCTAACGCAACCCCTGCAAGAGTGGAAAATGGTCAAAAATAAAAATAATTAAGTTTAAAAGAATAACATATTTGTTAATCTCCTTTTTTTAATTGTGGGATTACGAAGTGAGATAAAAATAAGGGAGGTTTATTGATCTGAATTGTATAAGTGGGATAATAGTAAGTTATTTTCATAATAACAATGATGGCTAAAATGTGTGTCATCAATAATGGAGGAGGAAGCATATCTCGTAGAAGGAAGAAGTAAGAGGAAGGTAGTAGAAAATGGTCAAAAATAAAATAGTTAAGTTTATGAGAACAACATATTTATTAATCTTTTTTTGTTCAATTGTGGGATTACAGATAAAAATAAGGGAGGTTTATTCCAAATTCTTGTTTGCTTGATCTAAATTGTATTGGTGGGATAATATTAAGTTATTCCCTGTCCTTATTTGATAGGATATGTGGGATAAAAAGATAGAATAAGGAATAAAGTTTGTTTGTAATTGTTGGGAGAAAGGAAGAACCTATTTTCTATGGTGTCCTATAGCCCTCTTATATAGAGTTGAAAGGCCATGGGAAAATTACATAAAGAGGACAAACAAAATAAGGAGTGGTGAATAAATACACGAACATAAAACTCTCAACACTCCCCCTCAAGCTGGAGCATAGATATCTATTATGCTCAGTTTGGAACTACATTTCTCAAAAGATCCTCAAGTGAGTGCCTTGGTGAAGATATCAGTTGTCTGGTCACCTGAACTGACATGCGAAGTAGCAGGCAATGCCTTCTGAATCATATCACGAGTAAAATGACAATCTACTTCAATGTGATTTGTTCTCTCATGAAATGCTGGATTATTGGCAATGAATAGGGCTACCTGATTGTTGCATTTCAATTGCATAGGAAGAGTTACACCAATATGGAGGTCAGAAAGAAGACTTTACCCACATCATTTCAGCATTGCTCCAAGCCATGGCTCTATATTCATATTATGTGTTCGATCTAGCCACCACCATTTGCTTCCTGCTTTTCCATGACATAAGTGAAGTTCCAACAAAAATGCAGAAACCTGAGGTAGATTTCTTATATTTAGGGCACCCAGTATAGTCTGCGTCTGCATATCCAGAGATGGACAATGAATTAGTCATATGGAATAATAGGTCCTTTCCTGGTGATGACTTCAAATATCTGAGGATCATGTAGATTGCATCCATGTGCACCTGCCGTGGTTGTTCTATGAACTGACTAACTTTACTTACTGCAAGCGAGATATCAGGTCTGGTAATGGTGACATAAAGTAATTTCCCTACGAGCTCTCTGTATCTTTTCTTGTCCACTTCCTTAGTGACATCTTCATGTAGCTTCATACTTGGATTTGTAGGCGTATATGCTAGTCTGCATCTTGTCATTCCAGCTTCTGAAAGTAGATCCATTACATACTATCTCCGTGTCATTACCAAACCTTGCTTATTTCTGGAAAATTCTTGGCCCAGAAAGTATCTCAACTCTCCTAGATCCTTGGTGACAAATTATTGACGTAGGAATTTCTTGGCCTCAATTACCCCTTGAATATCGTCACCTGTAACAATAATGTCATCAACATACATAAGGATAGCCATTGTGCCTTGTTGTGTCTTTTGTACAAATAGAGAATGATTCAAAGTGGATCATGTGAATCCTCTCTATTCTATTAGATCTGAGAGCTTTTGAAACCAAGCCCTGGGACTGCTTAAGTCCATAAACAGTTTTATGTAGCCTTCATACATACTCCCCCTCAACAACAAACCAAGGTGGCTGTTGCATGTAGACCTCCTCTAGAAGATCACCATATAAGAGCGCATTCTTCACATCGAGCTAGAACACGAGCCCAATTACACACTACAAGACAAGAGAATTCATAGGGTAGAATTCCTTGCTACAGGAGAGAAGGTATCACTATAATCCACAACATAGGTTTGCCTAAATCCTCTGGCAACAAGCATGGCTTTATATCTGTCAATTGTAGCATCTGCCTTGTGCTTCATAGTGAAAACTCATTTGCAGTTGCAACTGACAATAGATGCTCTTTCTGGAGCTGTAACAAGTGTCCATGTCCCACGTGATTGAAAAACAACCATCTCTTCCTCCATCGCCAGCGTCCAGTGACTTTCTTTAAGGGCATCTTGGTATGTTCTTGGGATCTAAATAACAGATAGCCCTAATACAAATTTCCGGTAAGACATGGGCAGTCGATATAGAGACACATGTCCTGCTAGTAGATACTTTGTAAACACTCTTTTCCCTTTGTGTAGTGCAATTGGCTATCCCATATCATCTTCCTGGCTATTGTCATCATGTGGCATATCCTGCACATCATTCAACCTACTAGTGCCATCAGTCGAATCAAGTTCTCAGAATTTACCTGGGACATGTTGGATGTTGGGAAAGACCGAGGAGCATCGAGCATGGAAATAGCATGTGGTGGTGGAAGAAGAACCTCCCCAGACTCAGACAGAGTTAACCTATCCCTTGTAGGATTAAAGTACATGATGAACTCAAAAAAGGCAACATCAACACTAACATAATATTTTCATAGGACGCGATCAAAGCATATGCATCCCTTTTGAGTGCAAGAATAGCCCGCATACATTTGACAGCCCGAGGTGTAAGCTTGTCATGATTTGGAAACAGAAGATGCATAAATGCGTCACATCAAAAAAATCTCGGTATAAGAGAAAACAACTCTTTCTTAGGAAATGCGAGAGAAAAATTGTCACGCCCCGTCCCGCTAACCGGAACGTGCCGCGACAAAGATCTTTCTTCTTCTTTTGTCCTCAAAGTAAACATGTGGCAATCTCATCAAACATAACATCTTTGTATTTCAAGTTTACATTACCAAGAAGTGTCTTACACCAGTTCTATCTATTACAACTTCTTACAAAATAACACAGACAATACTAAAACAACGAAAATCAAAAGCCACCTCCTCCAAGTGTATCAACGGTCCTTTCCCCAGCTATTCGTGATTCTGTTGATCTGTACATAATTATAATATAAAGGGATGAGTCTAAACCCATTTATGAGCTTAGTCCCAGTGAAAGGATCTCAAGTTTTTTTTTACATATAGCTAAAATCTGAAATATGAGCATCATGACAAAAATTTATGCTGAAAACTGTGAAATAGCTTGAAAGAGACTTTATGACAGAATTTACATATAACAACATGTTAGTTTTGCAAATGAATGCTGAAATCACTTTAAAAGCAGATAAACTGAAACATAATCATCACTATCAATATGTTTGTACTAATCACCACTGTGGCTAATTTATTGACTCATGAACGCTGAAACAAAGCTAAGTCATACGCGCAGACGGTCCCAAAGACCAAAAACACCCTCCATACGACCCAAAGCCTATATGTATACAGAATGCGGACCCAAAGTCCTCTTGATACCATATCTAATGGTTTGCCATATCTAATGGCGGTTTCAGGGTCATATCTAATGACATCACCATATCTAATGGCTAGTTCATGATTTGTATAAAAGAGCTACCGTGGTGTTTATCTTCTGATTCTGATCCAATTCTTGCCACTAATAAACCGTACTTTTGCTAATTCAAGCTCATAACAACTAAATCATGAACATAAAACAATCTTGACATAGCATGCATATTCTGACAACTAAAACCATTAAGAACTTGAAATCCGATTCATATTGCATAGTAACTGCACACAACATATTTCTTATATAAAAAGCTTGAATCTATGTAGTGAAACTTACGATTCATATTCCACAAAGAACGAAATGCTTAAAAACGTGCTATCATGATAAAACACCTGAAACGACGTCTGAAATACGTTCTAAAGCTCTGATTTCATATCAACTGTATGATACTTGAAATTCCTTCGTAAAAGCTCTAGAAAACACGATTGCATACTTGTTATCATAAACATGCATAAAAGCTAAAGACTAGTGCTTTAAAATAGCACTTGAGAATCCCTCACCTGAACGCTATCTAACTTGAGTCCGAATCGCCTTCTTTAGTGAATATCCCCTCAATAGCCGTCTTAGATTTGAGTACTACGGCTTGATGCGGACAGAACTTCGTTACGACTTTTAAATGCGCTCTTGGTCACTGACAGAGCTTCGCCGTACTCCTATCGTGCTCCTCCAGCAACCGCGATGGCCTTGTGGCGGCCTTGTGGCTCTAGGGTGGTGAGAGGGGTGTGGAATGAATGAAATGGAATGTGGAGGTCTTGGGTATTTATAGGCCTCTACCCCCTTTACATGTGTGACATATGTCAACATGTAAGGGAGCCTCTAAGCCACATGTTGCCTCTCTTCCATGTATGACGACACATGGCAACACTTGCCAACCATTTAACATGCCACATGTCTTATTCATGAGAAAACTTGTTGCCCAAGTAATAGGTTTGGCTTATCCATGAGATAACTTGTTGCCCAAGCAAGAGGTTTGGCTTATCCACGAGATAACTTGTTGCCCAAGTAAGGTTTGGCTTATCCACGAGATAACTTGTTGCCCAAGCAAGAGGCTACACCATGACACGTGCTAGTCTTAGGATGATGACACATGGCACTATTGAGTTTTTGACACTAATCCTGACTATATAACGACACGTGTCCCATGATTTCTTCCCCATGTGTCCTACTTTTGCTAATGACACTTAATTATTACTAATGACGGGTAATTAGCACTAATCATGCTTAATTAGTCTTAATGATGTGATTATGGCTAATGAGTATAAATCTATAACATTATGGGCACTATGCTAGTAGTGGCTTCTACTACTTATAAGGTACTACCAAAATTCCAGATTACTAGATGTGGTACTATGTTTTGATGTGCTACACAATTCAGAGAACCTTTTGAAGTCCATTTTTTTATACAAGATGGTCTCTGATATAAACACAACAAGTTTCAATGAAATCATTGCATCAAGGCGAATCTATTGACTATGGTATCCGTAAAGTGTGAGTACTATCAATCCAATATTTCCAGGAAATAACACTTGATAACATTCAAAAGCATAGTGTACAAAACGCGTATTACAAAAATGAGCCTTTTCTTCTGGAATAGTAGAAGGCATGCAATTGACCAGATAGCATGCAATCATGACAACATCTCCCCCAAAAGGAGTGAGGAGCTCGACTCTGAATAAGGAGAGTCCTAGTGATATCTAGAAGATGACGACGTTTGCATTCAACAAAACCATTCTATTGTGATGTATAAGGACAGGAAGTCTGATGCACAATCCCACGCGAATTGAAAAATTGAGCTAAAGCAGTCGTACAAAATTCCAACGCATTATCTGACTGAACATATTTTATTGTTGCTGAGAAAATGCTGGATATTTCATGAACAAAATTTTGAATCACAATGCTAGCATCAAACTTTTTCTTAAGTAAAAATACCCATGAAAACCGGGAGAAATCATCAATAGCCACAAGATAGTACATGCGTCCATGGTGATCAAATGAAACAAAGCTTGTAAAAATCGGGTGACTAGGCCGACTAGTCGAGTCGGGGGGGGGGGGGGGTAGCTGACTCGACTAGGCCGAGTTGTATTTTTTTGTATTTTTTTTGTTTTTCTAAAGTAATCTTATTCTAATATGCTTAATGTTATATTTAAAGTCAATTACTTCTTTTTCTTCATTATGTAAGTATAGAAAATATACAAATTTATGTTAAAACATAAGCAAACTTATTCTAATATGCAATAATATTATATTTAAAGTCAATTACTTCTTTTATTTCATTATGAAAATATAGAAAATGTACAAATCTATGTATAAAAAATATTTATATATCTAAAATAATTTAAAAAAATTCAAAACCGACTAATGGACGACTAAATCCGATTAGTCGTCCGACTGTCGATTAATCCTTAGTCAGTGACCCCGCTGACCGAGTACCGACTACCGCTTTCTGCAACCTTGAATGAGACGACATATCTTTGACAACGGAAGGTGACCAAATCGCAGATGCCAGGTATATGGTGATTGTGAACCCCCAGAAAGTGAACCCGCACCAACATATAGAGTTTGGATCAGTCGGTAAAGACCTTCATGCTCACGACCACATCCAATCACCCTGCATGTGAGTATATCCTGAAAAGAAGTGGGATCAAGTATGGCACGACAATGTAAGTCTTTTGTAATTTGACTTATAGATAATAAATTCATAGAGAAGTTAGGAGCACGAAAAACATCCTGTAAGCGCAACGAGGGAGTCAGGAGAACCTCCTCCTGTCTTGTGATGGGAGAATGTGTCCCATCAACAATCACCACATATCGACTATTCTAAACATGGTTGTATCTACTGAACCGGAGCAATCTCCACACAGGTGGTGTAAAGCACTAGAGCCCATTATCCATTCTGAAATATCTGGTTTGGATCGACTAGTATATGCATAAGTAGTACCTATGGCACTCGTGGATGCAGAGGCAACAAAGTCTGATGGACCAGAAGAGGAGCTCTGGGAGATGCATGTATGTGGCATAATCTCCTGAAGGTGCGCAACCAACTCCTCAAAGCGTTGATCTGTAGAGCCTCCTGGGGTAGTAGCTGGTGGTGTCTGCTCAACAACTCGTGCAGATGGTGGAAACCCGTGCTTGGAATAACACGTATCCTTGGAATGGCCTGATCGATGGCAATATGTGCAAGGCTGACGTGACCACTGAAATCCACGCCCACGGGAGCCACCTCTCCCTCTGAATAGCGAAGAACCACATCTCCCACGAGAAGCGATCATAGCAGATGAAATCTCGGCAACAACCGGGCTAAGGAGATGTTGAGTCGACTCAGCCTCCGGTCTCCTCCATGGAAGGTATAGTAGAGTCCGTAAGTATCTGAGCACGAGATGCATCATATTATGGATCTAGAGATGCCAGAAACACCCCAGTCATCACTGAATCACGATACGCCTTTAGTTGCTCAGGTGTGGTTGTCAATGGTATATAGCCATGTAGTCTCTCAAACATACCTGAGGTCGACCATTCTGTTTGGTCGTGAAGATATCGTTCTGAAGATGCAAAATCTTTGACTCATTCCTTGCTTGAGAATATGTAGTAGCGAGGATGCCCCACATAGCTTTCGCAGTCGACTGGCTGAGTAAGTCATTGGCTACCTCCATAGATACAGTTCCAGATAGCCATACTCGAGTATAGGTATCTTCCGCCTCCCATGATGCATAGATTCTCATCTTGTCCCCCGTCTCATTCTGTGTAAGGATGTGTTTCTTTCTATGGCTCCGCATTAAACTCATGAACTGCATCTACCACAACTCATAATTCGTGCCATCCATCTTGACAATGGATGCTGGACCTTTGAAAGCACTCGTGGATGTAACATCACTGTGACTTTCTGACATATTGTCTGACGAGGACATGTCGGAAATGTAGACAGAGGAAGAAAACGATGTCTACACGTACATTAGGGAGATGGTTGTGGGCGTAGACTCAATCCACAACCATTCCCTTGATATTTTCTTCCTACGCGGACGCGAGACTGCAGGAGTATGATTTTACCGTTTCAGAGCAAAATCAGATCGTGAATGGAGTCAAAATCCCACACAAACGGATGCTTTATACCACTGTGAGGCCGTTAGATGGCCTCCACACGCAGCAACCCTCCATTTTACTAATCGACAACAGACTAGAGAGACAAGGGAGGGGCGGCAACGCCGAGAAAGGAGAAAGAGGGGCGGTGGCGGCCTCGCTGGAAAGAGACAAGGAGGGATAACGATCCTTGAGAGAGAAAAAGAGAAGAGAGAGAGAAGTGCATCGGGTGGGGTAGGGTTAGGGTTAGGGCTTCAGTGCTCCGGTCTAGGACTGTCGCTTTGATACCATGTTGGGAGAAAAGAAGAACCAAATTTATATGGTGCCCTATAGCCCTCTTATATAGAGTTGAGAGGCCATGTGAAAATCACATAAAGGGGACAAACAAAATAAGAAGTGATAAATAAATACACGAACATAAAACTCTCAACAATAATTGTAGTTAAGTTCGCTATGAATTTTGCAACTTTGACCCTTGCTTGTTGTCAAAGTAATTTATTAACCTTTTGTTCCCTCTCTCCTTCATGTCTTTGGGCATATTACAAAGTAAAGACTAAATGTTAAGTACATAATCTTAATATGTATCTTATGTCAATATGGATATCCGATCTTAAGGATCGTGAAAATTAACTTTGTTCACTATGGAGTTGTAATCTATGATATGGAGAAGTCAAGTATGCGACTTAATGGAAATTCTTTGTGACGGATTTGCATCATCAACTTTTTCACAAAATTAACGCATTTACTTATTCCTTTTTATTGGAGGTAGTCACTATTGCATTATTAGGAGTGAGTTCGTTTATACCACAACTTAAATATGGAAGTTCTTTATTATATAAGGACATGTTGATCGTTAGGTTATGCATTCATGCATGCATAGGTTAATTAGGACTAAAATTGTCGTTCCCGTAATACCTTGCATGTTAGCTAGCAAAGATCATGATGACAAAAGACATATGATGAAGTCCAAGCTAAAAATGTGACCAATGGAGGTACAAGAAGATGAAGAACAAAGCTACGGAGGAAAGGCATATCATAAGAAGCTAAGGACAAAAAGCTCGTAGAGTTTTGTAATTTATTTTATTGAGAGAGTTGCATTACATATATGCATATAACTCCAATCCCCACCTCAACTTTAATTTTTACAGCCAATCATCCGACTAACTGGGATTCTACTCCTTTGATTTTGCGCCAACCTACCTACAACGTTGATTAGTTAACTAATCTTGTTCAATGGCTAAATCAATAATCCAATGTCAACTATTGGACAACTTACCGGCCTATTGGCCATTCCTTGGTTTCCACCACAACAATAAAGCCTTTTTCCACATTAAGCAGGGTCTGCTACATGAATTCTTTGCCTTCATTCAGATCTATCTTGGGTCATTCTCGGACTTTGATCCGAATAACTAAGATCCCTTCGGATAGTCTCATTCCGACACTTTTCGGGCCTTCCTTGCCCTCTCTTAGTCGGCTAAACATCCCCAATCTCGCATCTTCTAACTGGTGCATCAACTAACCTCCTTTGCAAATGACCAAACCATTTTAAGCGATTTTCTCTCATCTTATCCTCTATCAATGCTACACTAACTTTCCTTCAAATCACATCATTCTAAATCCGATTTTTTCATGAAAAACCCCACATCCACCTTAGCATTTTTATTTCTGCTATTGTCATTATATGCATATGTCTAAGGTTCATAGACCAAAAAATATTCCAGTCGATTAATTTATGCCAGGATGCTCGCTTTGAATGGGAACGACTCGTTAAGTCAGCCATCACGTCTCTTCTTTAAGTAACGTCTATTAACTTACACAAAACAACTATTTTGAAGCCTTTTATAAGGAGATCTAAGGCTTTCATTTCCATTCACTCTTCTATATATTCTAGTCATTCAATTCCATCTTCTAGTGTTTAAAGTAGTCTTTTACGAAGTTTGTTATTCGATTTTCAATTGGGAGGGTCACTGAACAAAGAACAGACAGTATTCGGGTGACTATAAGAATCATTCAGTTATGTATTTTCAATTAATTTAAATATAAAATCTATATCTAATACTGTTGGGAAACGTGAATGAGATACTCTATTCCATGGCCCTAGGCTCTCTTATATAGGAGAGTAGCCTATGGGTAAATTACATAAAGAGACTAACAAGAAAAACAAAATAACGAAAAGATACAAATGTCTTATATGCGTCAACACTCCCCCTCAAGATGGAGCATAGATATCGATCATGCTCAGCTTGGACGCACACTTCTGAAATGGGCCTCTAAGTAATGCCTTGGTGAAAATATCAGCGGTCTGATTCTCTGATGTGACATGAGATGTAGCAATGAACCCTTTCTGAATCATGTCACGTATGTAGTGACAATCCACCTCAATGTGCTTGGTCCTCTCAAGAAAAACTGGATTATTTGCAATGAACAGGGCAGCCTGATTGTCACATTCTAACATCATAGGAAGAGGTATATCAAGACATAGATCTGCAAGTAGGGATTTCACCCACATCATTTCTGTGCTAGCCTGGGCCATAGCTCTGTATTCGGATTCAGCACTGGATCTAGCTACTACTGTCTGCTTCTTGCTCTTCCATGAAACTATAGCATCTCCAACATAGACTGCAAATCATGATGTTGACTTTCTGTCCTTAGGGCATCCTGCATAGTCTGCATCCGCACATGCTGTGATAGAGATCTCCTTTCCTTTCTTAAATAGCAAGCCTGCACCTGGAGATGATTTTAGATATCTCAGAATCATGTGTATTGCATCCATGTGTGTCTGACGAGGTTGCTCCATGAACTGGCTCACACGACTCACTGCAAATGATATATCAGGTCTAGTGATCGTGACATACAGTAGTTTACCTACCAGTTCTCTGTACCTTCTCTTATCCACTTCTGCTGTGTCATCATCATACAACTTCATGCTAGGATCCATTGGTGTCGTAGCAGGTCGACACCCTAGCATACCTGTCTCACTCAGTAGATCTGTGACATACTTCCTCTGTGACATGACTAATCCATATGAGTTTCTGGCAAACTCCAGCCCCAGAAAATATCTAAGGACTCCCAAGTCCTTAGTGACGAATTCGGTCCCTAGCCTTTCTTTTGCCTGCTTAATGCCCTGGTCATCATCACCTGTAATCAAGATATCATCAACATAAACCATGATTACAATGATACCTCTTGCCGTCTTCTGAACAAACAAGGAATGATCAGCATTGGATCGTTTATATCCTTGTTTCTCAAAGAGATCTGAAAGTTTCTGAAACCATGCTCTGGGGCTCTGCTTAAGACCATAGATGGCCTTATGTAATCTGCAAACCTTGGAACACTCCCCCTCAACAGCAAAACCTGGTGGCTGTTGCATATAGACCTCCTCCTGCAAGTCTCCATACAGAAATGCATTCTTCACATCCAGTTGATAGAGTGGCCAGTCTTTAGCAACCGCAACAGATAGCAAGATCCGTAAAGTGGAATGGCGCGCCACAGGGGAGAACGTGTCAAGATAATCTACCCCATATATCTGCGTGAAGCCCCGAGCAACTAGGCGTGCCTTGTACCTGTCAATAGAACCATCTGCATTGTGCTTAACTGTAAACACCCATTTGCAACTCACCGGGCTAACATCTGGAGGTATAGGAACCAAACTCCAGGTTCCTCTCGACTGCAGTGCCTCCATCTCTTCTTCCATTACTAGCCGCCATCTGGCATCATGCATAGCATCCTGATGGTTCCGTGGAATGTCTGTAGCTGAAAATGCCATAGCAAACGTCCTGAAATCTCCAGATAGTCTCTCAAAAGACACTGCTGCTGACAATGGATATTTGGCACAGCTTCGTTTCGGCTTGCGTAGAGCGATTGGAACATCCAGATCATCTGTGTCATCACCATGCTCCTGTAATGCATCCTGCTGAGAAATGTCGTCAGATCCATCAACATTAATATTTTCATTACATACCATAGGCGAGCTAGATGACGGGTCATGACCATGAGCTGGAGGAAGCCTGCGGGTGTAATGAAATGGTAGCGGGGATACTAGTGATGGTGGTGGTGGTGGTGGTGGTGGCTGTTGCGGTGGTGGTGACTGTGGCAATGGTGATGGTGGTTCCATGAATACAGCATCTGGATATATGGGTGGTAGCTGCATGTGGCCGGAATCTGAAAAATACATAACATATTCAAAAAATGTAACATCTGCACTGATCATATACCGCCGACGCACAGGATCAAAACACTTGTACCCCTTTTGAGTTCTGGGGTACCCCACAAAGATACACTTGACAGCCCTAGGAGAGAGCTTGTCAGTACCAGGCGACAACTGGTGAACAAATGCGACTGACCCAAACACACGAGGGGTAAGACTGAACAGATCCTTGTCAGGATAAATGAGTGAAAAAGGAATTTGTTCATTCAAAACAGACGAAGGCATACGATTGATAAGGTAACATGCAGTAAGGACTGCATCACCCCAGTAGGAGTACGGAACATGACTCTGAATAAGAAGAGACCTTGTGACATCAAGTAGGTGACGGTGCTTTCTTTCAGCAACCCCATTCTGTTGAGAGGTATGAGCGCAAGATGTTTGGTGAATAATTCCTTTTGAAGAATAGTAATTGGCTAGAATGTTGGTGCACAACTCTAAGGCATTATCACTTCTCACAATTTTGACAGATGTGGAAAAAACATTTTGAATTTCATTTAGAAAGTGGATAACAATATTTCCTGCTTCAGACTTATTTTTCATTAGAAATACCCATGATGCTCTAGAAAAATCATCCACAAAAACAATATAAAACCTGTGTCCCTGATGATCGGGAACACGACTCGGACCCCAGACATCGACATGAAACAACTCGAACTTGGAGTTACTACTCCGACCTTGACTACTGGGAAAAGACGACCTGTGATGCTTTCCCAACTGACACGCCTCACACTGGATAGGTGTGTGAGAGACACCATAAGGTAGAACTAGACGCAACTTCTGAAGCGGTAAATGACCAAAACGCAAATGCCACAGGAGAGGAGATACTCGTTCAGCGGGAGAAGATGTGATTCCGGCAAACGGGGTCTGGTTCAGACGATAGAGGCCTCCTTGCTCATAGCCATGACCAATCACGTTGCCCGTACGGATGTCCTGAAAAATCAACGAAGATGAATAAAAAATAGCTCGACAGTGGAGATCCTTCGTAATCTGACTAATTGACAACAAATTCATGGAAAAATGCGGTGCATGTAGGACATTCTTGAGCTGCATAGAAGACGTCAGTCTAATCTCCCCCTGACCCGTGATAGGAGAATGCGTGCCATTGGCAATAACTACTGTCCGTCCTGGAGGAATCTGAGTGTATCCTGTAAGTAGACTCTGGTCGCCACATAGATGATGTGTAGCGCCCGAGTCCATGATCCATGGCAATGTATCAGATCTACTACTGTGGAGTGCAAGTGTACTACCTGAAGTACTAGTTGAGGCAGAAGCAGAAGCAGCAGCATCAGTATGACTCTCTGTAGTCGGTGCTGGACCAGATGGTGGGATAATACCCCTGAGGCGGGCAACCAGGTCATCAAATCGTTGATCCAGTGTAGAAGCAGACGGGGGCTCTATCTGCTCAGCGGCTCGTGCAGATGCAGGGAATCCATGCTTCGAGTAGCATGTGTCTTCCGTATGTCCGACCCGGTGACAATATGAGCATGTTGGCCTAGTGCGGCCACCCCTTCCACGAGGGGTACATCCACGACCCTGATGATGAAAACCGTGGCCTCTGTTGGCCGCCATAGCTGAGGGATTCTGATTCGCTGCTGCTGAAGGTACTGTGATCCTGCTCAGTCTGTGAAAAGCTTCCTCCATGGGAGGAATAGTCGAGTCTGCCAGAATCTGTGAACGTGCTGCCTCATACTCTGGGTCAAGTGCAGCGAGAAACACACCCACCATCGTCGCATTCCTGTATGTCTTCTGCTGTTCTGGTGTGGCAGTAAGAGGCATGAAGCTATAGAGCTTCTCGAACATCCCTCTCAATGATGTATAGAGAGAATGTAAAGGACGACCGTTCTGCTTTATCGTGAATATATCATGTTGTAGTTGCAGGATTTTCGTCTCGTTCTTTGCTTGAGAATACGTTGCTGCTAGGATATCCCACATGTCTTTGGCTGTAGGTTGATGTAGAATGTCATTGGCGATTTCAATAGCCAATGTGCCCGATAGACACACCTTGGCATATGCATCATCGTCCTCCCATGAGGCATGAACTCCAGTCTTCTCTGCAGGCTCGGGCTCGGTAAGAATGTGCTTCTTACCTGTAGACTTCATCATACTCATGAACTGCATTGCCCACAGTTCATAGTTCGTACCATCCATCTTGACAATGGGTGCTGGACCACGAAATGCGCCCATAGACGGGATATCTGCCTTGCTTTCTGACATACTAGAGATGGAAGACTGGAGTGACTGAGATATGACAATCTTTGTCTACAATGACATAGACGGGATTAGTTGCGTGTGTAGACGTCAAGCAACTAACCCCATGTATATCAAGATCTGTGCCCTAGGGTTTTGGGGCTTAGGGCACGCAGGCACGTGCAAGACGCACGTGCACACGCAACGGGATGCGCACAATCAGGCTGATGCAGGCGCTACAGAGGTGCGATGCGCACTGTTGCTGGAGGCGCGCTAGGCGCTGGATGCTGGTGCGCTGCGCTGGATGCGCTAGGCGCTGGATGCTGCTGCGCTCTGGATGCGCTGGAGGCGCTACAGTGGTGCGCGCTGGATGCGCCGCGCTAGGCGCTGGATGCGCGCGAGGCGCACAGTAACGCTGCGCGCGAGATTCGCGTGAGATGCGCGCGAGATGCGTTTGCGCGCAAGATGCACTATGCACAGATGCACCGCAGACGATCGAAGAAGTCGGCGATCGGATCGAAGAAGGGGCGGCGCCGAGAAGAGAGAAAGAGAAGAGAAGCCGGCGGGTGGGGCGGGTTAGGGTTAGGGTTTCGAGAACTCCGGTCTAGGACCGTCGCTCTGATACCATGTTGGGAAACGTGAATGGGATACTCTATTCCTTGGCCCTAGGCTCTCTTATATAGGAGAGTAGCCTATGGGTAAATTACATAAAGAGACTAACAAGAAAAACAAAATAACGAAAAGATACAAATGTCTTATATGCGTCAACAAATACATATATGTATTTTTATATATGTATGGTCATTAATTATCAAGATAAAAGTATCAATGGATTTGGGCTTAAATTATAGGCATCTAACTTCTGCTCCAATGAAAAGAATGTAAAGCTAAATCAACAACAATTAAAATATTATTTTATTAGTCAGCTGACTAGTTGGTCGAAGTTATTCTATTCGGTAACTCCACTGAATAGCATAGTTGGACCGACTAATCAAGCTAGTCGGACGATTTTTATATAGTGCTCTCTCATTGAGTTGAGCACTATTCTTGTTAAAGAAGAATAAGGTCTTGCACATTTATGTTTCATCACATCGACCTTGCGCAACTGTAATATGTAAGATCATTTCATCGCATCGACCTTATGTGCATTACATATTATTTGAGGTTTTAATGATTTTATTTTTTGTATCATAGGGGGGATGCACAAGTTGTGAGATCCCCTCTTTTGGTTATCTGAACCAATGATTTTTAATATTGCAAGGGGTTATTGAGGATGACCTTCCCTTGCTTGAAGTAGCTTGTTGGTGGAAAGCATCAAGATATTTATTTGGTTGAAATCCCGAGTCGGGACGATTTCGATCGAGGTTTTTACTAGATCTAAGTTCCTTCGCTACCATATCAGCCATTTTTTCCCTGTCTATTTATATTTGTGATTGTACAAAATTACGCTTGTGTCATTTTTTGTAATTGCTCTCATGATAAATAATTTATCAATTTGATTTCCATAATAAATTTCATTTTGTATCAGAGAGCCTGTACCACACCACGGTGTAACTTAAGGTGCAATTGCCTACCACAACGGATGGAGAGGACAATTCTACTACTCAACCATTATAATTTAATGGCACCAAGCACTTGTAGTGAACAAAGGATGATGGTCTTCTTACAATCAGTTGATTTTGTATGGTATATGGTATTTCATTGAATAGAAAAATGAAAATACACTGATGCGGAGAAGAAGCAAATGACAATACATTCAATAGCGATCAATGCATTATACTGCATATTCACTAAAGCAGAATTTATTGGTGTATCTCATCTCAAGATGTCCCATGAGATTTGCGAAGTTTCCTGATCACCCATTAAGGATAAAGCGAAGCGAAAGAATCTTGGATCTGTATGCCCACACGAGAGTACAAGATGTTCAAGATGAACAAGGGAGGAATTATTAGAAAACATCATATAACTGATATTGCCAATCAACTTCGAAACTTGGGGAGAATATTTCTACATGGAGATATGCTTGCGAAAAGATTGCACTCATTCTCAACTGAATGGAAGCATAATGCTAGAATAATTAAGGAGTCATCCGACTTCAAGACAATGATCATCGACGATTTAGTAGGAAATCTTCTTGTTTATGATACTAAGCTAAATATCAGATGGGAGGCAGAATCAAAGAAGAGAACATTGGCTTTCAAGGCCATGGAGTCTAAGGGTTTAAAGGACGATTCTGATGAGGAGGGATATTAGGATATCTTTATAATCACATAATCATTCAAGTAATTTTTTAAATGTAAATTATTTTTGCAAGCAAGAAAAACGGTGAGGAAGAAGAGTCCAAGTGCTCAAATTGCAAGAAGTTAGGACACTTCAAGAAGAATTATCCTATACTAAAAAGGAGCAAAAAATGGTGAAGCCTTCTCCCACTATAAGTAAGGTCGGCTACATGGATTCTTGCTCTAATCCATGTTGAAAGATTCAACTATTTTTTTACCTTGGCTGTCGATTACCTAATGCAACCCCCACAGGAGGATTAGATAAATTTAAAAAATAATGAAAACTTGGTTAATCAAAATATAAATGAAATATTTTTCAAAAAATATTAGTTAATTGCAAGTTAGCTTAAATGTTTTTAAAAAGAAACCGAATCGGTTAGAAATATCTTTTTAGAAATCAAGATTAGATTTTATTTTTAAGAAGATAAGGTTAAAGAGCTTAAAGTTGAATCTAGTTCTTTATAGAAGCAAAAATTCATTCTAGTGCTACTAGTTCCATTGGAAAGAAAAACAATCCTTTTATATGAGTTCTTAAGTTTAAACTGTAAGATATCCCCAATGACCCAAAATTAGGGATACAAATAGATATGTATATATACGCATCCGTCTGCCATCGTATCTGTTTTAAAGAGGATATGGATATGTATTTTTTTAACGAATATGGATAAAAATATGAGTTTTTTACTTTTTTGTGAAACAAATACGTATATGGTGTCGAGAAGAATGAGGGATCATAATGAGATAATTTTATTCAAGAGGTATAGGGGTTCTTATATAGACCGAAACCCTTGAGCACTTATAAAAGAGTAATTACACAAAAGGACCCCGAGGGGTTATATCTAAATAAAAATAAATCCGTCTCTAACACTCCCGATCTAGTTGGAGCATATCTATTGATCCTGCCCAACTTGAGATTATCCACGAGAGGCGTTTCTTTGGTAGCATCTTCGTGAATATGTCCGCAAGCTGAAAATCAGTGGAGATGTATCAAGTAGTGATATTCCCTTCGTGCAACATCATGAACAAAGTGACATTCAATCTCAATGTGCTTGGTCTGCTCATGAAAAATATGATTAATAGCAATATATGCAGCGAACTTGTTGTCATAATATAGAGGAACAATAGTAGTGACAACAATACCAAGTTCCAGTAGAAAAGAGAGTAACTAGGTAATCTCACAGGTGGCCTGAGCCATCGCCCTGTATTCTGCCTCTGCACTCGATTTGGAAACTGCGGTCTACTTCTTGCTCTGCCAAGTGCCAAGTAACAAGGTTTTCACCAACCATTATAGCATATCATATGATGGATTGACTACCCTCAGGTGAACTAACATAATCTGCATCATCATAGGTGGATACATCAGTGTGGATATTGACCCCAAAAGAGAGGCCTCGCTCTGGTGATTCCTTCAAGCAGCGTAGGATCAAAAGAACATCCTACCAATGATTGTAAAGTGGTTTATCCATGTGTTGGTTGGCTCTGCTTATAACATAAGATAAATCCGACCTAGTGACAGTGAGGGAAATCAGTTTTCCAACTAGGCTTCTGTATCAGTAGCATCTTCAAATGCAGGATCAATTGATGTAGAGTGCTTCCTAGGGTATACAGGGATGTCAGAAATGTCAGAAGGCTTGCATTCAAGTAGTTCAACCTTAGTTAGGATGTCCAAGCAATACTTCCTTTGTAAGAGGTGAAGACCCTCTGTAGTACGTATCACTTTTTTTGCCAAGGAAGTAATGGAGTTTGCTAATGTCCTTCATGACGAAAACCTTATGAAGGAAAGCATTGGTCTCTAATTTGCCTTCGTCACATCACTTGTGACAACCATATCATCAACGTAAACTGCAAGTATAACAGTACCAATGGACCGTCGTCTGATAAAAACAGAGTAATTAGATGTTCTTTGGAAGCCAAGAATGCTGATCTCAATAGTGAGTATATCAAACCATGCCCGAGGACTCTACATTAGGCCATAGATGACTTTACGAAGTCGGCACACACACTCCCCCTTGACTTCATAACATGGAGATTGCATCATGTAAACTCCTTAAGATCTCCATAGAGGAAAATATTCTTCGCATCAAACTGGAATATAGGTCATCCCTTATTGGCAACCACTAAAAGGATAGTACGAATAGAATCCATCCTTTCCGTCGGGGAGAAAGTCTCGAAGTAGTAAACCTCATAGGCCTGTGTAAATCCTTAGGCAACCAACCACGCTTTTAATCCGTCAATGGACTCATCAACCGATTGTTTGGTCTTGAAGACCCATGCAAGTCACATGTTGAATTCCCATGGTTCATGGTACAAGGTCCTATGTTCCCCGGGATGTAAGAGCATTCATTTCCTCATTCATTACTTGTCGCCGACCATAATCCTGTAAAGCACTGTGATGATCTCTGAGAGCATAAATAATCATGAGAACATATGCATATCTCTTGTTAAAGCTTGACAAACTAGCAGTAGAATTGAAATGAGACATAGGGTGGAAACTACATAGCCTCTTTGTCTTGCGGAGAGCTATGATGAGCTCCCGAGGAGCATCCGTGGCAGCAGTGGTGGGAGCATTTGAAGATGGCATTTCATCTTGCAGAAGAGGAACATGCAAAGGTACATAAGCATGCATAGATGTATGCTTGCGCTTATAAACAATTGATAGTGGAGGAAGATCCAAGGGAATATTCGTGACATCCAATGTAACGAAACTAGTCTGTTCAAAGAAAGTAACATCCGTAGAAATATAGTATCGATGACCGCTCAAGTCATAGCACCTGTAACCCTTTTGGGTGCATGAATAGCCAAGGAAAACACACCTGATTACCATAGGTGACAACTAATCAACGGTATGGAAATTATGAACAAATGCGATATACCTAATAATTCTCAGAGGTAGTGGGAAGGGTGATTCATTGGGGTCGAGTAATGCGAAATGAGTGGACCTCTTTAGGATCAAAGATGAGACCCTGTTGATAAGATGGACAACTGTAAGAATGGCATTACCCCAGTAGGTTTTTGGAGCCTTCATCTGGGTGAGTAGGGACCTAGCAATGTCAAGAAGATATCTAAGTTTCCTCTTCTCCATCCCATTTTGTTGAGAGGTATACGGACAAGAAGCTTGGTGTATAGTTCCCTAGGAAGTAAAGAAAGGCATCAAGTCATGTTGGGTGAATTCCAAATCATTATTTATACGAACAATTTGAACAGAAGTAGAGAAGAATGTTTTGATGTGCTGAAAGAAATTCTTGGCAATTTTATTGATATCTAAATATTCCTTTATTAGATAAACCTGAGAGAATTGACTATAATCATCAACAAAAACAATACAATATTGGGTTTTTATCCGTTGTACCCCTACGAGATATTGCAATATCAGTTATACCCCTTCCTTTTTTGGGAATATCAGTTGTGCCCTCGACTTCTTGTCATTCTATCACTTGTGCCCCTCCGTTAGTTTAACCGTCAAGGAGTTGACTTAACCATGATTTTTTCAAACCATGGTGCAGTTAAGAGGGGTATAATTGTCCAAAGTCCAAACTTCTTCTTCATCTTCTTCCTCTTCCATTTGTTCTTCTTTCTTTCTCTTCATAATTTCTCTCTCTTAGTTACACCTTCATGCATCCATCGAATCTCTAAAATTTTTACATTTTCACAGATATATCACTCATTACGGATCAAAGGGTAAATTTTATTGAATTTTTTGGTGAATTATCATGAATCAATTAGTCAAAAGTTTATCTTAACAAAAACTGAAAGCCCTCCAGTTTCAGCCTTGCTCCTTCTTCTCCATCGCACCTCCTCCTTCATCCCCTTCCTCTCCAGGTTATTTACAACTGCAACAGAAGGGAGGAGCTCAGTGGTTTGGGCAGGAGGGGTTGGATTGGGAGGAGGTGGTGGTTGGTGGAGGAAAGGAGGGGCGGGATTGGGAGGACGGGCGGAGGAGGGGGCGACCTTAGGGTGGGGGGAGGAGGCAGGGCGGGTGGAGGTGCAGGGGGAGGGGGAGGCGCGAGGGCGGCGGGGGCAGGAAGCGACTTGGAGCCGGATGGAGGAGGCAGGGAAGGGGAGGCACAGGGGCGGGGGCGGCGGGGGGAGGTGCAGGGGGAGAAAGAGGCGCAGAGCATGGGGAGGTGCAGCGAGAGGTGGAGGCGCTGGGGGCGGGGGCGACAGGGGCAGGGGGAGGCGTAGGGGGAGGGGGAGGCACGAGGCAGGGGGAGGTGCAACAAGAGGGGGAGGTGCAAGGGGCAGGGGCTGCGGCTGCAAGGGGAGGGGGAGGCGCGGGGGCGGCGGGGCAGGGAGTCTACCTGGGGGCGGGGGGAGGAGGCAGGGGCTAGGGATGGAGGAGGAGGCTGCTGGCGGAGGGGTGAGGAGGAGGATGACAGGGACGGAGGAGGAGGCTGCTGGCGGAGGGGTGAGGAGGAGGAGGATGACAGGGATGGAGGAGTTGGAGGAGGCTTGGGACAGCAGAGGGGGAGGAGCAAGTTCGGGCAGAGGAGGACGATGGGGGAAGGAGGGAGAGGGTGAGGAAAAAGACAACTTAATCCATTTTTTTTTTCAATTAATTCCGCTTGTATCCCTAAAGTTAACATCCGTTTGTATTATGGATGGATGGCAACTAACTCGAAGGGCACAAGTGATAGAATGGGAAGAAGTTGGGGGTACAACTGATATTCCTGAAAAGGGAGGGTCATAACTGATATTGCAATATCTCGGAGGGGCACAACTGATAAAAATCTTAAAATATTTGTGTCCACTTAGAGTACTGATTGATCGAGGTCCCCATATAACAAAATGGACAAGATAAAAAGAAACTTCATGACATGGTTCAACACAGAGGAAAGGATACTCGATGATATTTCCCAAATTGATACGTCTCACACTCAAAGGGCTTTAGCATAGAAAGTTCAAGGAATATAATGGAGATAGCCTTGGCAGAAGGATGTCCAAGGCATAACCTCGAATTTCAACGAAATTCCATCGAAATTCTATGAAATTTTCATTTCTTTAGGTCACCGAAATTAAAATGCTCCCTTATTTCTTTTTCCAGGATTTCAACGAAATATCACCGAAATGTCAACGAAATTTCATCGAAATGACATGTCGTTTTGGCGAAACGACAAAAATAAATGAATCTACCCTTCTCTTTCATTGAAATTTGCATACATTAATGACTTTTCACTTATTTATTCGCTAATGTGTTGAGTTGTTAGAGTGATTTACATTGTTTAAAGAAGTTTCTTTAGTTAGTTTCTATATTTTATATCTAAATCCAAATCAAATCAGGTAGACACAAGATTTAAGAGTTAAATTAAAGTTTTAACTAAAGATATTTATATTTTTTTGTTTTTTTATTTTGATATATATATAAATGAGTAGTTATTATATTTGTCACCTCATTCTTATTGAAGAGGTGCTCACATGTCACCATTCTCTGCATGCTCAAGAGGAGAAAGCAATGGCTTCTAATTGCGATTCCAAATCTGATTCTGGTTCTTAGCAACATATTACTTTTTTTACTGTTGGGACGATTGGATGGAAATTTAATGTAACATATGATATTAATATCTTACTATTAGCAAAAAACTATATTTCTATCTCATTTATTGAGTTAAAGAATATTATATATTTTTATTTTAAAAAAATGAGTTTTCAAGTAATTTCCTAAATTTTCGACTATTTCACCGAAATTCCATCGAAATTCCACGGAATTTCTCTTTCCAGGCTTTACTGAAATGAAAACGAAATCCAACATTTAAGGTCTTAGTTCAAGACGAAGATGCCAAAGTAAAGGATCGTCGAAACTAGACGCAGATGGAATGTCAAGATAGTAGAGGTCATTGTTCTCATATCCCCCACAAAAATCTACGTCGTCTAGATATCTTGAAAATAACATCAGAACTCACAAAATAACCCAACAATTAAGCTTAGCATATAACTTTTGAACATATAATAAGCTAAGAAGAAATGCATGGACACAATGGACTTCAGTCAGTCAGAGCTTGGGGAACTCCACAGTTCCAATGTCGGTGATGGGGGAATGGGCCACGTTAGCAACTCAAACCGTCTTCATAGAAGTAGAGGGTTGAGAAAAGGTAAGTAGACTACCTTCTCCCGTCAAATATGTGGATGCCCTTGAGTTAATAATTCACGCAAGGACAAAAGCAGATATGAAGTTGGCTACTGTACCTGAAGGTGTAGCTAGACTAGCCATAGTAGCAATGGTAGTACTTTTACTGGTACAACCGTAGAGGTGCTGGAGTTTTGTAGAAGTTGCCTCTAACTGATTATTCTGAAGCACTAAACAGTGTGTTGGCACTCCAACAGAATGTTGATTATGCAAGTCCTCTGCAGTATCATAAGATGTCTCATAGGAGGTTCTCCCATATGCACTGTTGGCATTGAACTGTATGCCAAACTTTGCCCAACCAACACTCTGACGGGTGGTTCCATTGCCCACAATGAATGCACACTGGATACTGAGGAGAAGTAAAATCAGGTGCATGGCCACGATCAAAATCTCGTCCACGCCCTAAGCTACGACCACGACCAAAGTCACGGCCTCAACCTCCTCGGAAGCTCTGCCATCGTTTGTTTTCAGATGATGCATTGTGAGCAGAATTCTCTGCAGATGGAAGAGCAGACGGACGCTCAACAGATGTCTCGATTTCCTGTTGATGATCAAAGATTGTCTCAATCAATGGCAGTGTATCAACAATATATAAGATTGAGCCGCATGCCTGAAGTGCTTAGACTTCCTCAAAGGTCTAGCCATTCTTTCTCCCGTGAAAGAATATATATTTGATTTCCAGAAAGCATAGATAACGCTCACCCTTGAAAGAAGAAAGAGCGTTGACAAGCCTCCTTTCCGCTTCTAACCTCATTTGGAAGCCTTTCGGGCTGTAGAGATAGATATTATTATGATATGTACCTGTTTGTTATTTCTTTGTTTTCTCTGGACTACTTTGTACTTTACCCTTAAGGTCTCTCCCTATATAAGAGAGCCTATGATTTCTCTGAATAATTAATCTTGGTTTTCTCCCAACATGATATTAGAGCCGCCCTAGGGCTCTCTCCCTCTCCCCACCCGCCGCCCTCTCTCCCCTTGCTCGTCCCACCCGCGCCGCCGGCTCGGATCCCCGCCGCAAAGCCCCCCAGCGGCCCCCACCAGTCCCGCCGCCACCTCCCCGACAGCACCCTTGTCCCGCCGCCATCCCCCAGGCGGCACCCTTGCCCCGCCGGCACCCCCCAGGCGGCACTCCAGTCCCGTCGCCGGCCCTCTAGGCGGCCCCCAGTCCCGTCGCCAGCCCTCTTGGCGGCCCTCAAGTCCCGTCGCCATCATCCCCGGCTTGCCCTAGCGACTCCTCGGCGATCTCCGGCGTACACGTACTCGTCTCTTCCACCGGATAGATGGATTTGAGTGCGTAACGTCTACATACACACTCGAATCCAATGCAGTTTGTAGACATCTATCACTTTGTCTACAAACCCTAGTTCTTCTCCAGCGGCAATATGTCAGAATCGAAGGTTGATATGCCCTCCATAGGCGCATTTAAAGGTTCAACGCCAATAGTCAAGATGGACGGGTCGAATTATGAGCTCTGGGCGATGCAGTTCATGAGCCTCATGAAGTCGAATGGTAAGAAGCACATTCTTACCGAGGATGAGCCAGCAGAGAAGACAGGGATATATGCCTCGTGGGAGGCTGATGACTCCTATGCAAAGGTCTGGTTGTCAGGTACATTGACGATGGAGATTGCCAACGATGTCCTCCATCAGCTCACTGCCAAGGCGATGTGGGATATCCTAGCTGCTACCTATTCACAGGTGCGAAATGAGACCAAGATGTTACAGCTTCAGCATGACATATTCACGATGAAGCAGAGCGACAAACCTCTTCACTCCTTGTGCACATCCCTGAGGGGGATGTTTGAGAAGTTATACAGTACTATCCCACTCACAGCGACTCCTGAACAGCAGAAGACATTTAGGAATGCCACCATGGTGGGCGTCCTACTTGTGGCCCTTGATCCTGAATATGACGCCGCCCGTTCTCAGATCTTAGCCGATGCAGTTATTCCTCCAGTGGAGGATGTTTACAGGAGACTCAGTCGCATTACAGTTTCTTCCAGTTATTCTACTCCACCCCCATCGGTGATGGCAGTTTCGCATGGGAGAGGTGGCCCGTTTTCAGGTCGTGGACGTGGACCCCAAGGAAGGGGTGGTCGCTTTAGTCAGCCATGTTCCTTTTGTCACCGCACAGGACACTCGGAGGAGACATGCTATTCTAAGCATGGGTTCCCAGCATCGGCACGTGTTGCAGAGCACTCTCAGTCCCAGTTGGCATCTACTGCAGACAACCGTTTTGAGGAACTTGTGGCACGTCTCCGCGATATTATGCCACAGTCATCTGGTGATTCGTCTGGTGGACCTTCAGATGTTGCTGCTACAGCCTCCGCCAGTTCATCTGCTGCTGCTAGTACCTCAGGTAGATCTACTGCATTTTCACCGTCTCATGATATCTCTGATTGGATTATAGATTCGGGTGCCACACATCATCTCTGCCGAGATCGAGATAGACTTGAGCCCTACAGGGACATTCCTCACGGTCGCTCAGTGCAGATCGCAGACGGTACTCATTCCCCCCTTGTTGGACAGGGGGAGGTCTTCCTATCCTCTACTATGCATCTACAGAATGTCCTACATGCTCCTGAGTTCTCGATGAATCCGTTATCTATTAGTCAGATTACAAAGGATTTGCATTGTCGTGCTATATTTGACCCGTCTTCTCTCATTTTTCAGGACATACTAACGGGCAGGGTGATTGGTTGTGGCTCTGAGCAGAATGGTCTATATCGGCTGGTTCGGAATTCCTATGCTGGTGTCTCCTCTTATACTGCCGGACCAGTTTCCTCGTACATCTGGCATCTACGTTTTGTTCACCTCCCGCTCCAGAAAATACGCCATCTTCTACCTTAGATCTCTCCTAGTTCGTCCTTTCGTTGTGACGCATGTCAGTTGGGAAAGCATCATCGGTCGAGCTTTCCTAGTCGTCAGAGTCGGAGCAGTAGCTCCCCATTCGAGTTGTTTCATATAGATATATGGGGTCCAAGTCGTGTACCCGATCATCAGGGGCACATATTTTATCTAGTGGTAGTGGTTGATTTCTCTCGTTTATCTTGGGTCTTTCTTTTAAAGAATAAATCTGAAGCAGGAGATGTGATCAAGAATTTAATTAATGAAGTGCAAAATATTTTCTCTTCTACTGTCAAATATGTTCGTACAGATAATGCCCTAGATTTTTGCACACGGTCCCTTTCTCAATTTCTTTCATCAAAGGGCATTATTCACCAAACCACTTGTGCGTATACATCTCAGCAGAATGGTGTGGCGGAAAGAAAGCATCGCCATCTCCTTGATATTACTCGAACCCTGTTGATTCAGAGTTGTGCTCCTATTTCTTTCTGGGGGGATGCCGTTCTTACCGCGTGTTATCTGGTCAATCGTATGCCATCCTCTGTCCTTGGTGAGAAAATACCTCTTTCTATCATTTTTCCTGACAAGGAATTATTCTCACTGACTCCACGTGTCTTTGGTACTGTGGCATTTGTTCATCTTCTGTCTCCTGGACTTGACAAACTCTCTCCTAGAGCAGTCAAGTGTGTCTTTGTTGGTTATTCTCGGACTCAAAAGGGCTATCGGTGTTATGATCCTATAAACAAGAAATACTTCGTTAGTGCTAATGTCACATTCTTTGAGTCTGTTATGTATTTTTCTCCTGCAGGTGACAGAATGGTACCATCCACTACCAATGATGATGTCTATATTCCTCCACCACCTACTTGGAGTTCACCTGAGTCTCCTCCTGTTCCTGCCCCTACATCACCTTCACCACCTCCACCTCCACCTCCACCTCCACCTCTTCCACGACCTCCCATTTCACCTCTACCAAAATTCTATACGCGTCGGTCAGGTCCTGCTCAGGCTACACGTCAGCCACCCATCACGCCTCAGGTATGTTCAGATGGCATTACTACTGACGGGTCAGATATGGTACATGTGCAGGATTCTTCATTGCAGGAGGAAACTAGACCATCCAGTACAACAGAAGATGATCTTGATATTCCTATTGCTATCCGGAAGCAGAAGCGGATGTGTGCCTCTTATCCATTTGCTTCACAAGTGTCGTTTCACCGCCTCACTGGTGACTTTCAGAGATTTACTGCGGCCTCGTCTTCCGTGGATATACCACGGACCTACCAGGAGGCTATGGAGATTGATTGCTGGAGATTAGCTATGGAAGATGAGATACGTGCATTGCAGTCTCGTGGCACATGGTCTTTGGTACCTGCTCCTCCTGATGCATCTATTGTGAGCTGTAAGTGGGTCTTCACAGTTAAATATCATGCAGATGGCAGCTTGGATCGGTACAAAGCACGTTTGGTCGCGCGTGGTTTTACACAATCCTATGGCGTGGACTATATGGATACTTTCTCTCCAGTGGCTCGACATTCTACACTTCGCATTCTCTTATCTGTGGCCGTGGTCCGTGACTGGAGTATAACTCAATTGGATGTCAAGAATGCATTCTTGTATGGGGACCTACAGGAGGAAGTCTACATACAGCAGCCACCTGGGTTTACTGCTGAGGAGGAGAAGCATATGGTGTGTAGACTTCACAAGGCAATTTATGGCCTCAAACAGAGTCCAAGAGCGTGGTTTCAGAAGCTTTCCAATCTTATTGAGCAACATGGATTCAAGAGGTCAAATACAGACCACTCATTGTTTGTTCAGAAGTCATCGGCAGGTACGGTTGTTATCATGGTCTATGTTGATGATATTCTGGTTACAGGAGATGATATTCAGGGCATAGAAAGGGCGAAGGCGTTCCTAGGCCGTCAGTTCGTTACGAAGGATCTTGGAACCCTAAGATATTTTCTGGGGTTGGAATTTGCCAGGAATGCACAGAGTTTGGTGATGACCCGACGGAAGTACATTACAGACTTCTTGATTGAAACAGACATGGCTGGATGCAAACCATCAAGTATTCCCATGGATCCAAGCATGAAGTTGTATGATGGTGATACTGCTGAAGTGGATAAAAAAAGATATAGAGAAATGGTGGGTAAACTCCTTTACATTACCATAACTCGACCTGATATTGCCTTTGCAGTAAGCAGGGTAAGTCAATTTATGGAGCAGTCAAGACAAGTTCATATGGATGCTATACACATGATACTAAGGTATCTGAAGTCTTCTCCAGGTGTTTCGGATACAAGCACAGATTTGTCTATGCCTCAGCATGTGCAGACGCCGATTATGCAGGATGCCCTAAGGATCGAAAATCAACCTCAGGATTCACAGTGTTTGTTGGAAGCTCTCTGGTTTCTTGGAAAAGCAAAGAAACAAACTGTTGTGGCAAGATCAAGTGCTGAATCCGAATATAGGGCTATGGCGCAAGCAAGCACGAGATGATGTGGGTTCGATCTGTACTAAAGGATCTACATGTAGCCGTACCTCTACCCATGCAGCTTCAGTGTGACAATCAGTCAGCCTTGTTCATTGCCAATAATCCAACTTTTCATGAAAGAACCAAGCATATAGAAGTTGACTGTCATTACACTAGAGACTTAATCCAGAGAGGATTGATATCTACAACTCATGTGAGCTCAGGGGATCAGACTGCAAATGTATTCACCAAGCCGTTGCTCAGAGGACCTTTTCAGAGATGTTCATCCAAGCTGAGCATGATAGACATCTATGCTCCACCTTGAGGGGGAGTGTAGAGATAGATATTATTATGATATGTACCTGTTTGTTATTTCTTTGTTTTCTCTGGACTACTTTGTACTTTACCCTTAAGGTCTCTCCCTATATAAGAGAGCCTAGGGTTTCTCTGAATAATTAATCTCGGTTTTCTCCCAACACGGGCAATCGAGGAACTGATGAGCCCTCAAATCTACTTTTGATATCTAATGGAACCGAGCCTTATTAGAGACTAGTTCAAAAAAAAAACTTCAATACATGTGAAAAACTACATTTCCCGAATTCTATACTCGATTTTAGCAAATGAAGAGAGTAAGGAGAAGAGCTAAGGCCAGATCAGCAGCACAAAGGGGTGGCTGAAAAATCAGAAGCTCCTTAAAAGACTGGTTAGAAGCCTGTGGTACTTGATGAGACTATACCGCCCAAGTCGTAGACCAGATCCTTGTATAGATGTTTGAGAGGCGAGACATGGTTGTCTTCTGGGTGTATGTTCATTCCAAATTCTCCTACATCTCCTTTTCATAGTATTTGTAGAGAAGATTCACCGCAATATTTGGATTGATGCTATTTGTCATCTAAGTGATGACCTGGTAATTATTTAATACCATGTATCATACTTCTTATCTATCTCCTTGAGCGGATCTTTGGCGAGGATATGATTTTTTGCGCTGATCACTGATGAACACCTTGAATGATCGAGACTAGATCACATAGTTTTCTATGCCCTTCAGTTTGATAGAAGTGCCCTGTACCATCACAGAAGAGGTCGAGTACAAAGGCTCGGTCTCAAAGGGATGTCATCGTGGTCACGAAGGTCGAGAAAAATGACCTAGAAAATATGTTTTAATCAAACATATGGGTGACCTAAATCATCATTTTAGCCCCCCTTTGGGCTTTTGGAGCAGCAAAAATGTGGTTGTGACGTCGCAAATCAGAGTTATACGGAGTTGTCGAGTCCCACAGATGTTGCTGGGCACCAGTAGTAGGTGTCAGGGACCCAAGTGGAGATGCAAGCGGGCGCTGGGGGGTATTGGACACCCTTTAATGGCTCCTGGAACATGCACACTGTAGTAGAGAGGTGGAGGTCAGATCCAGGTGGAGGCTCGGCTGCAACGGCTACAAGGAAGGCGTCGCAGATCCACGTGAAGGCTCGGAACCAGGAGGAGGTTCAGCTGCAACAACTACATCATCTCCAGGTGGAGTTTCGACTGCAGGCTACAACGACTACAACTGTTGCATGGAGGCTGCACAGAGCCCCAGTTGCTCGGATCCAGGAGGAGATATAACTGCAATGGCTATATGCTCTCGGAGAGACCCTGCACAGGGCCCTAGTTGCCGGAAGGGGTACACGCAAGGGTTAGACGAATGCGGGGCTGGCGGGTGGCAGCATGATCTAGGTCAGAACACCAGTCTAAGACTGCTGTTCTGATACCATGTGGTGAAGAATGAGTGAACACAATGGGATAATTTTAGTCAAGATGGATTCTTATATAGATCGCAACCCTAGAGCACTCATAAAATAGAAATTACATAAAAGGACTCCGAGGGTCTACAATTAAATGTATTAAAAATAAAGTCGTCTCTAACACGGATATTGTTTCATTTTTCGGAGGATATGATTACATATTTATTTTCCAAATACAAATATGATATATATATTATTCAATCTATATGTTGTACATACTTATATCATTGTATGTATAGATATATGTTTGAATATGTTGCATGGTTACACGTAATATATTGCATTTTGAAGTCATTTTAAATGTGGAAAAGATAAAATATAGAAATTAATAAATATATATCTTTATGCTTTTTTAATTTTTTGTTATACAAATAAATTTAATATTTATTATAAGGAAGAATGAAGTAAAAAGGTTGTAACTGAAGATAAGACAAAAGCCTATGAAGTTTTGTAGAAAAAGCTTGACTCTAAGGAGGGCCAGAGGGATATTTTCAGATTGGCCAAAGCAAGAGAATGAAAGATCGAAGATCTTACTCAGGTGAGATTTATTAAGGATGAGGAAAGACACATGCGTGCTACTTAGAAGGATATAGAGATTAGATGGAAGCACACTACAAATGAAACTGGGACAATTAGTTATAGATATAGTGGTCCACACGATTGAGACAAGCATGATGCTAAATAACTTGCCACCCGATCAGAAATGGAATCCGCAACACTAAATGAAGCATTTGATACTTGGAAGAAGATGGATGCAACTGTAAAAGGAATTACAATGATTAAAGATGTCTACCTTTGCTAAGACCATAGGTTGCTTCTTATCATCTGTTTTTGGATAGTTGATGCATAACACTGGCTATGATCTCTCGATCCTTGTCTTCCGAGGAAGCCTTAAGTAAAAATTATGAGGGAGCTCTAAGGTAAAATAAAACAGGGGAAAACGAAAGATAAAAGAAAAAAGTTTTTGTTTAGTATTAATATATTAATAGTCAAATCTTTCAACATGGATTTGAACAAGAATCCATGTAGCTGACCCTACTTATAGTGGGAGAAGGCTTCGTCATTTTAGCCGACGCTACTTAATTGTGGGAAAAGACTTTGTTGTATTAATATATCATTTAGTATCTTGAGTTATTTTCACAAGATTTAGGGGTGGGGTATACAAAAGAAATGTTTTCCAAAATTTAAGATTTTTCAGGGAAGATATGTTTTCAAAAAAGCTTCTAGCACAAACACCACACTTGTATTTTTTTGCTAAACAACCAGCTAACTGACCATTTTTTGGGTTCAATCGGACCAACCTTATCCATTAGCTCATGCATCTGTCAAGAAGTCTTGGAGGCTTGGGCTATTTTGAATGGCTGTTCATGGAAAAGTGCCGGCATACACAATACCTCTACCATGCCCGATTGATCACAATGGAAGCGGACAGCATACAAAGTTGGACCTACAAACTATGGAGGAGGTGACCACCACACAAAAAGATGGAGCTACAAACTATGGGAGGGAAGATGACATTGTGGGCTTGCAACTTTAACATGAAGTTGTGAAAAGAGGATGGGAAACAT
This sequence comes from Ottelia alismoides, assembly GCA_037367405.1. Classification (NCBI taxonomy): domain Eukaryota; kingdom Viridiplantae; phylum Streptophyta; class Magnoliopsida; order Alismatales; family Hydrocharitaceae; genus Ottelia; species Ottelia alismoides. Next base: position 654,728 of record JAZKJV010001167.1, on the reverse strand, counting down.
ATGAAAAACCAACTGTAGAAGGAAGGAAGAAGGAAAGAAAGGGAGGCTTCTAGCATAGCCTTTCTTCCGAGGCTACGATTGTCAGCTTCATTGGGAAGATTGCTGCAATATTGGGGAATAGGGGATTAGTGCACAGGGGATTGGATAGGGGATCTAATTCGAAAGATTTGCAGCCCCAGTAAAGTCCTTATTTGGACGAGAAATCCCAGGGATCTGAAGCCAATCCCATGGGTCAATGGGGCTCTGAAGCCAATCCCATGTGTCAATGGGACATCAGGGTCACAAACATGTAAATATGGAAGTTGGAGATGTATTGTAATTACAAAGTTAGTGACAAAAATCTAAATATGGAAGTATGATATGAATTGTAATTGCAAAGTTTTGAAGAGGCATGACTGGAAAATCCTTTAAAAAGACTAGCTATTGAGTGCATATTGTGGTTCAAATTTTTTAGGGAATGTTGTGGTTGAAGTTATTGTGTAATTTGAGCAAATCCTTGTTGTACACAGATTTCTTATGATTAACGTCATTCTGCATTGTGGGTTGTTTATCTGGGGAGAAAATCGTTATGTTAGAAAGGAACATGGGATCTTTCTTTGACAAATCCCCTTGCCTTCCTCAATCCCATCAGCCATCATTTCCTTTTTTTTGAGAACTAAGCGGAGGAATCTCCATAAGGCCACCCGAAGTTCACATATTCATTAAGAATTATAAACACAAATTTACAAGCACCACGATGCATAGCGTTGGTGTGTTCAATTACATTCTCATGGTATAATCTCTCATTCTTGAAGATTAGTCCATTCCTCGCCAGCTAGATGGCCTAGATGTGAGCAATCATTCTACTCCTGCATTCAATTGAACCCCTCCAATCACTGCCGACTGTGCTCCAGAAAGAGCCCTCACTTTCCCGTTGAATTCCAGGTAATTCAGTTGCTTCTCAGGTCACCCTTGACGAATGGCATCTGAATAAAAGATGATCGATGTCTGCCGAAGCCTCCCCGCGCCACTTGTATATGCCATCACACCCAGGAAAGATCTTGGCTTTCCTATTTCCTGCCATAGTTAGACCTCTTCATGAGAAGCAACGTCCTCGACAACAACAATTGTGCGCGTTGGGTTGATATTGTCCGTAGTGTCCTGTAGCGTGGGTTGAGTTTCTTTCTGTTTGTCCAAGTTGAGCATTGTATGCTCCAGCTTGAGGGGGAGTGTTGGAGTATTTGATGTATGCGTCAGTTATGAGGAAGATGGGCAAATGGATCCCTCCAGGATCCATTTACCCCATCCAACAGTTTAGTCCCACATCTACCAATGGTGGGACTTGGAGGCTCTGTGCCCTGTGGAGGCTATATAAGGAGTCCCAGACCTCCTGTATCAGATGAGAAAGTGCAATGCATAATATGCCCCTTTGAGGGCTTCTCCCGTGGTTTCATCCCGCTCCTTAGGGAGTAGGGTTCGACGTAAAATATCTTGTGTTCTTCAAGTTCTTTATCTTTATTTCTGATTCTGCTTCCGCTTCCTATTTTCTAACATGGTATCAGAGCGGGTTCGTTTCTCGAGGATTTTATGTTGATTTTTTTCCCGAGTTTCGATTCAATTGTCATTCATGAAGACCGTTTTTGAGAATGCAAGATCTAGAGAGCAAGGTTATGCAAACTAGGGATCCTGTTCTGGAACCCTAATAATCTTGGTTCTTTTGAGGTTCTAGTTCTTCACGTCCGGCGCCACACCGTGCATCCCAGTCTTCATCACCTCCTCCCACCAGAAGAGGAGGGTTCTGGCATAGCCCTTCGTCAGCGACATCAACACTCAGGCACTGCGCTCCTCCCATGGCGATTCTGCACCTTTCTGAAGGCGCCCACTCCTCCCAGGCGTGCTCCACGCATACATCAAATACTCCAACAATTACAAGATACCTCATCATTATCCAGTAGCAACGGGGTTGACACTACATTGTAGGCCTTCCTCACAGTATACGACCCATCTCTCCATCGTCAAGAGTCTCAGCCCTCTGGTGGCTCTTCCATTCTAGCCAACTTGCTCGATAGGTACAAGAACTCAACTCTCTGATATGACAACTCTGCAGCAAAAATCGGTGTCCAAGTCCCCTCTGACCACACATCTGCCACATGCGCCTCTTTGTCCGCTGCCAAAGCATAAAGTCTAAGATAATATCACATAGGCCCCTTTCCTTAGTCTAATCATCTATCCAAAACAAGAAGTCGCTCCCATCGCCCATAATCAAACGGAGTGAGGAACTGCATCTAGCCAGACGGAGCAGATTCCCCTCCAAAAAGTAGAGGGTGAGACCACAACATCGACATCCGCACAAAGACTGGGTGAGATAGTAAATAAACCGTATCATCCTGAAGAGCAAATCAGAAACATATCCCCAAATTCTGATCACTTTTCGAGAGCAGCACCTTGTTCATGTCTCCGAGTCACAACATCCCCAGTCCACCTGCTTTGGTAGGTTGCGTCACCACGTCCCACTCTACCATGGCGATTTCCCTTTTATCACCTGATGACAACATGAAAAATCGTCTAATCAGTGCTTCCGGCTGCTTATGACTACCAAATGGTAACACCCACGACGAAAGGAAGAACACATGTATTTTGATGCTCAGTTTCTTTGTCATGTTGGTTCTTTCACTTCGATAGTGAAGTATTCACAGGGATTGTAGACATAGAAAATCAAAACAAAGAAAGGACAATAATTTTATATAACTCTTCATGGTCAGGAAGCTTTAGAAGGTGAAATAGAAGGAATACCTTTCTTCAGGCTTGTTTCATGAATTTTACACAAGACAAGTTGCCATCTCAGTTTTCTGTTTAATGTATGGATATGGTTGTGTCAAATGAATTCATGAGGAGGTTGACATGCAGATGATAAAGATTTTAGAGCCATTTCCCCCTGTTCTCCGCTTTGCCTTAACCTAAGATGCATATTGGTGATGCTATCTTACTACTACAAACGCAACTACGATGTTACTATTTTTGTTTTGCTAGCTCATTTAAAGCCTTTCCATAGTATGCATGTGTTTGTCCTTTGCTTTCATTTTGATCTTTCCAATTTAAGTCCTTCCCAATAACTCATATGCCGCATCAATAATGCTTTTAAATGTATATGAAAAAACCCAGCATAATTTTTTTGCAACCCATTGATATAGAAATCTCCTAGTTTGCTAGATTTATGCATATTTTGCATTTTTTTGCTTTTGTTCAGAACAAGTAATTGCATCAGTACCAGATGATATCAACACTGCTGACCAAATAAATTCTATTCTACAGGTTATTTCGGCTTCCTTGGAGCAAGGGGTTAGAGAAGGAAGAACTTTACTTCATGACTGGCTAGTCATCCTAACATCTCAGTATAATGAGGCTTACAGACTTGTCCAACGCGAAAGTGGAAGTTTAATATCTGGAATTGATGTGTCATTCTCTCAGTGTAATCAGTTGCAGCCTCTGCCTCGGCTTGTATTTGCTCTTCTTAGAAACCCTCTTCTCCGATTTCACGAAGAGGGAATTCACCCCGACTACCGCATATATTTACAATGCCTCTTCAGGTTAGTTTCTTGTTTTCACTTGACAAGCACAATTGCTATGTATTTAGGAGCCCATCCTTTTCCGGTATTGTATCAATTTGATAAGCACCTTCTATTTAATTACATATTTCCCAGGAGTCCGAAACTTTGAGTGCACCTGAGTGGGTGCAGATTCATTTTGTAAACTTCTTATGGTTCCTGACACCATCATCAATCTGCAATTATTGAGTTATTTTTACGAAACCAAAAATGTGACAATGCATACTTCTACAAACTCTATTTTGTAGATGTACTTGTGTAAAAGTCAGTATTTCTACTGTCCTTATATATACATTGGGTATTCAGTATTTGCGGATTTACTTTTTTTTTTGAATTGATACTGTAAACCATACTTCAACCTTTTATGGTTAATGTTGGGCGAAAACCATGCATCTAAAAACTTCATCAACGTGCCAAGCATTTATAAATAGATGCAATGCTTTCCTTGTAACCTATACTCCCACTGATAAAGACAAATTTGCGTATGAGTTTTCTACCTGTCAGCGATGATATATGCCCCCCCCCCATATCTCATGGAAGTTATGCTTTCAGATCAGCACTGAGATTACTGTGAATTTTACATCTGTGCGTTTCTCAAATCTAACCTCTTTTTATGTTGATTTCACTTGAATGGAGGCTCATACCACATAAATATATAAGAGAGCGACCTTCAAGGTGTTCTGATGTGAAATTCTTGGAATCTTTAACAATTTATTGAAATCCCTCTATATAAATAATGTCCATTGCTTATTATGGTTGTATCTTCGACTTGTGGAGTAGGTTTTGGATTCTTTTTCATCTTCTTGCATGAAATTGGTTTTTTCTTTGCAGTGCTCTTGATCCATCATCCCTTCAGCGAGCTATATATCCAGTCCTTTCTTCTTATGCCACACCTGACAAGCAAGCATATCCTCGTCACTCATTGAGCCGTGCTGCTCTCGTAACCAGTGGAAGTCCAATATTCCTCCTGGATGCGTTCACTAACCTTGTTGTATATTATTCTCCAACTACTGAAGTTTCACTCCCGTTCCCTCCTCCACATGATTGTAAGGAGACGAATCCCCCTTCTGCACATTAATAATCTGTAGGAGAATCTTCTCTCAAAACAGTTCTTTATTTTCCGACTTCAACTGATAGCATATTTCCTCCGATGGTTGGTTGCCTGGTGCAGGCTTATTAAGAACAACTGTAAACAAGCTAAAGAGTGAAAGGAGCATCACACCAAAGCTTACATTTATTCGAGGCGGGCAGGATGACACGACACTATTTGAGAGCTATCTCCTTGAGGAACAGTATGTTGAAGGTGGCGGATTCACTGCAACAACAGGGTTCGTATCGTTTCTAGAAGAGATCTCCAATGATGTAGCAGCATATCTCAAACAGGAGGCGTAGAATCATCTTGCTAATTTGCTTAAGGTATTGATTCAACCAGTTTTTATTACTACATCAACATCTTCTGATTTTGGTAGCATGAATTCCGACATGAGATGCATTCGCCTTCCCGGTTTGGTGTCTGCTTTGTTAGCTATCTTTTGACTGTTTTGTGGGTGAAGAGCATTCATAGGAATATTAACATAAGGGGGTGGGTTAGCAATGGCGCACTGCTTATAATGAATTTCTGTTTTCTTTTTTTTCCGGAATAATCGTGCAATTGCTGCCATCTGTGGTATAATTGTTATAGGAGTACAAGAGATTCTTTGACATTTGTACAATTCTCTTCATTTTGCACTTCCATCTGTGGCAGAGCTGTAATTATGGTGTTAAATTACAAATTAAATTAGGTCAACTTTTCTCGGAGATGGGAGTTTGGGAGAAAAACATTACTTGGACAGCATATAGAGCCAATGATTTATCCTGAACTACAAAATTTCTCAAATCTTGGTCACTTCTCCGATCCAATCCCCAAAAAAGTAAGGCAGACAGGGAGTGATTGGGAGAGTGAACCCTAAACCCTAAAATCTTATCCATCTTGTGGAGACTTGTAACCCATTACTTCACACTTGCCCCTATGTCTTGCTGTCTGGACCATTTGGATGTGATCTAATGGTGGCATATTAACATTACCGATGTTTACTTTCTATAATGAATACAGTTTAGATTTATATTTAAGTTTCATTTTGTCATTGCTACTTTAGATTTATATTTTGTTAATAAAGTTTGCTGAAGATCAAACTCCCTACAGTTGTTGCTTAAGTTGGGGGAATCGGCACACATTTAATTCATTGTTTGACAGAGACACATCCATACCCTGCAAAACTGGACAATTTGTCTCTCATTCACTGCATCTCCATTCCGATCGGACCTTCGATGCCTCTTTGGCACCTTGAGTGATGCTGTTCGCGACCATCAGTTGCTTCACCATTCTTGTCGATTGCAAGATATGCTGTTAGCATTGAACCGAGGTTGCTTGAACTTGGAAGGAGTAGGATGTTGGTCATGAATATATGATCAACAGCTTACATTATAAATCGATCAAACAAGAAATCATGCACAATTACACAACACATGGATTTATAGTGGTCAAATAATACGCTTTCCCCACTTGCTCACACCAAACCCTCTTTGTATTCTCTTAAATATGTTCTTGCATTACCTACGGGCATATTTATATTTATATCATGAGGCTGGATGTGCTTGTGAAATTATGAAATACATTTGCTATGTAGAAACAATTGTTGTGAACCTAACATCCGATTAAATCTTATTGGGTTGAGATGTTTGAGTGAATGATTCGGATCGGTTGGATTAAGTCAAGTTAGGTTGGTGAAAATGAGGTTGTCCATTGTTGGGTGACTTTGTTGCGAAGTAGGGTCGGGTCGTTGATGTAGGATATATGATGCAAAAGCAAGCATGAGTCAAGGTCGAGAGGGATGATGCTAGTTGGGGGATGTTGGAGTGATGGCGAGGCCATCGAATTGGGGTTTTTTATTGGTAATTTGGGGGGGGTGGGGGGGGGGGGGGGGTGTTAGGATTCGAACCATGTTCCTTTTGAAGTGGGAGCCACTGCTTCTACCACCAGACCATTAGAGGGCTTCTTCGAATCAGGGTTTGGGGGGTCAACATGATGAATTCATGATGCTTGTAGTGTGTCAATTGGAGCTCAGTTGCGGAACAATGAGGCTGTTGTCAAGGCAAGGCGTGAGGTCAGGGTTATCGGAGCAAAACTAGGGGGAATAAAAAAAGAGAGGAAAATGACTGAAATGAGGGTTGATGAGCCAGGCTAGTTAATGCGAGCGTGGATGTGAGAATGAGAAACGAAAACTAGAGATATATCATGGTTTAGAATTCTAATATGACATAGAAATATATATTAGTTGGGCTGGGTGAGCTCGAATTACGACTCATCCAAAGTGGTAGTGGGTTGAAGATTTTAAATAGCCGACGGACTCGATATTTTACACGAGGAATATAGTATAGGCCCGATCGAACCCAAGATACAAATAATTCAATTCATTTAACCTATTTTCAATAAGTTTGGTTGGAGCTCATGTAATGTCCAACTAGGTGTGAGTTAAACGTATATTTTCTTGTACAAGACAATTTGCCGTATCCTTAAGTAATGAAATTACCCTAAAGATAAATATGAAATGGTTAAATAGAGTAAGACCGTTTGCTATACCTATAAATAAACGTTCAAATGGTACGCAATCTAATTGAATACCCTACAACGAAGTAATTTTGTAATTTGGTCTAATTTTTTAAGGTGTACCAATTTGAAGCTATTCGATTGAGTTCTATTAGTTGAGAAATGGATAGGTTTGCATTAACTATAGACCACGATCTATTATGATTATATAGACAAAAAAGTACATGAACTAACAAGCATCCTACTTGTAGCAATGCCTCCTCCATAGTGATGAAAATGGTTTAATAAAGAAACGAACACATGTTTGTCATGTCTTTATCAGTTTTTAGTTTGAATTCGATATACATCGTTTTAAGATAAATATCCACAGTGAAAATGATGCCTTCAATATATGGATATTGGTATAATACGAATATTCATGACTCGAATACAGATAAGATATTTGATAAATAGATTTATATTATTCAAGAAATTTGATATTACTAACTTGTTTATCACCTACGATATCTGATATGATAACAAACTTTATATATTTAATAGTACATAAACATTCTGATAACGGTAGATTATAACTATCAACTGATTCAATCCTGTTTATTTGGAGAATAAGCACTGGAATAAAGGGTCAAATCCCCACACAATGCAATTCTCAAGAGTATGGCTATTCTCATCCACATTCCATTATTTCACCTTATTACACCCTTATTTCTAACTTTATTCCTCCTTACCTACCCTTATTCTACCTTATTCTTCTTATTCCTATCTTTCTGGCCGAACGGAGAATAGACCCTTATTCTCCTTATTAGCCATCCTTATTCCTGCTTATTGTCGAACACAACGCACCATCAATGTTGGATCTTGGCGAAGGAAGCAATAGTGGATAGTTGTTGTACCATATGGTGGACTTGTTATCCTCGAACACCTAAGGATGATCCTAGTCCGAATCAAAAGAAATTGAATTTATGGTTAACCACCAATTACATCGAAATAAGAGACAAGTGGGCAACAAGTTGCACCGCTAGCCCTTGATGGTGGACTTGGAAGATTGAACTTCTTGATAAAGTTCAGTTTTCTAATACTATTAACTTAATTGATGTTTATTTATCATTTGAAGAACTAAAACGGTATCCTAGAAATTAATACAAAATTTCAGAGTCGAAACAACCTTATTCCATCAAGTGACAACACCACTCCTTCAATTTTCAAGTCCACTTATATATGCAGATCAACTGCATATGAATTTCCTCTTCATCATATCTCATCCACTCATTTGTCTTGAGTGTTGAAAATGTGTATGCTCAAAGGAACTCCTTGCACTCAATCATCCCAAGAAGCAATCAATGGTGGATGGAGGTTATAAACACACAATTTACTGCAGCTCAGCAACATATTCTTTCTTTTTTCATATAGGAGGAATAGAGATGGAATATATACCAATTTTCCTTTACTAAACTTCCCATATTCTACATATTATAACTTTACAAAATATAGAAATGTAACCTTATGGATCGAATGATTACAATGCAAATAACGGTCGCTAAAAAGATGATGTCAAACAAAAAGGCTATGGATTATGCTAGCTAGCTATTTCTTTTCCAATGTGCAATAGACATTTGGTCAAAATGCTTTTCATATTAGCAATTAATCACCATATAAAAGTTTGACCCTTAAACTTAAATTTTCAAAATTCATCATCTAATAATAATTGATTTAGTTATCATATTCAATACATCATATTCTGCAATTGCTAAATATGCAAAACGATTATCACCTACCTCAATATTTTTTTTAATATGGTGATGCAATATATATTTTATAGAAATTATTTTTTATGTATGAATTTATCATTGTACAAATATTTTATTTTGGATATATGAATATACTTGGAAAATGTCAAGCACATCCATATGTTACCATTGTAATTAAGTTGGAAGATTCAAACGATTCTTTTATATTTATTGTAGCTGATTTAATTTTCAATTTCATAAATATTAGATTTTTTGAATTCAAAGATAAGAACAAAAATTATAATGATTTTTTATTAGGGATACTGCAAAATAACTTTGAAAAAAAAGGTTAGTTTTTAACTTTTTACATTATACTTCAAATGATTAAATAATTGATTCTACTTATAGCATATCAAAATTTCATTGCAAAACAGTAGTCTTGTAATCTGTTAGTCTTCATGAATACTAAAAAGCTAAACACAAAACTAAATGTAGAAATAGTTTGGAACATTTTCACTCTAAATAGTTAATAATATACATTTCACAGTTATGGTTTAAGCGATTTTTCGTATTTACTGAAAAAATATAAGAAAGGTCATACAGATGGAGAATAACCACCCAAAGGGCTTATTTCTACATAAATATTAAGCAAAAGTTAAATAGCATTAATAAATATTTCTTATATTATGTTTGCATTCGATCCTTCCTTGGTGAAATACTTAATTCGAATATCAACAAAATTTATTTGCTTTTCAACATTCACATTATTATTCATATACCCATCTGATACAAATTTTGAATGTCGATATATACGTCATGTTTGATCCGTACAGATACTCATATCATTTTTTTAAAACATAAATAGTCACAACATTTTCTAACCGAATACAAATACGACCAAAGTACAACCAAATGACCTATATTGAATGAATTCGAAAAAGATCATATTGGTCATAAAAATTTCAATTCGTTAATATTTTGATCAACCTATAATATAGGAAAAAGCTATTTTTATTATTTGAATGAGTTGGGCTCTCCTAAATATATCTAACTAGTAGGGAGCTCATGCGCTGCAGGAGACATACTGTTTTAAACTATAGAATGTCTCCTGGGTAAATTTCCGAAAACACAAATGTAATGAGATATTAGATCTAATTTCAATTATATAAAGCCTACATTATAACTTATAAAATCTATAGATGATAAACCAACTACAACCGTATCCAAGCTCGAGTGAAGGTCGTGATCGTACACCAATTAACAATAACTTATAGGTATTTTTACTCGGCAGACCCTATAATCTTTGTCAATTACCTCTACGACCTTTAAAACAACCTAATTCTCCTCTCGACCCCGTAACCTTGCTAAGCCTTACCCCACGAACCCTGCAGTTAACTCCCATCAATTGCCCCGTTAAATTTAACTAGATTCCGTGGAAAAGAGGTGCAAGTTACTCTCTTTGTTTGATAAATTTACAAAAATGCCATCTTCCTCCACCTCCTCTTTCTCCTACCTCTCCTTGTTCCTCTGCCTCTGCCCCCAGCCGCCCCCTCTCCTTGTTCCTCTGCCTCCGCCCCCAGCCGTCCCCTCTCCTTATTCCTCTGCCTCCGCCCCCAGCCGCCCCCTCTCCTTCCTTTGCCTCCGCCCCTAGCCTCCTCCCCCCTTAATCCGCCCCCAACCGCCCCTCTCCTTCCTCTTCCTCCGCCCCCAGACTCCTCCTCCCTTGATCCGCCCCCAACCTCTGCTTCCAAGATGGTGGAACTCCACCATCTTCCTCCCATTGGCAGCGGAAGCTGGGGCTGTACATTCGAGATTAAAAGTATTGTATAATTTGCATGATGTTGGGTTAAAAATTGATGCTTGAAATCCAACTGCGGATTTTTTTCGTTGTTTGTCCACCAGGTTGTTTCCACGAATTCCAGAAATCATATATATGATTCCGTAGGGCGATGCTCAAAATCCAAAGATTATTATCATTTGTCCACCAGGATGTTTTCGTTTCGTGCCAAGTTCGAGGACCTTAACATGAATATTTTCAACAAGTGCATATCCGTTCTCGAGGAATGCTTGATAGATCTTAGCATAAGAGCCAGATTGAGGAAGCCATGCTCGTGGGAGGGTTGACCAGAAACCTAATTCCTCGTTAACGGTGTGGGCAGCTAAACTGTGGACGTTAGAATTGGCTCAGAGCAAGATCCTTGTAATAGTGGAGGATGCAAGCATAAGAGTGTAATTACCACTACTACTAGAAATAAGTGATCGATCACGATACAATGAGGACGTTGTGATTATAAGCGTGGGATATTCTAAGACCCCCTCTAAAACTCACAAGCCCGAGAGTGACTAATAAGAGTGGTGGATTACTACTATATAACTTGATCTTAAGCATTTTGGGTGGTTGTAAATGTGTTCATTTCGGCATGAGCCCAACAATTAAGTTGTCTAAGTTAGTTTTCCTCGATAAGGTTCGAGAACTTAAGCTTGAGACATTACAATGACTGAGATATGACCAGTGGCGACGAAGATGATGAGAACGAGAGAAGATAATCCTTCTCATGTTTTTCTTCTTTCCGACGGTGAAGATTCTCTTATATGGCGAAAAGTTGAAAAGTTGCTCTCTCTTTCTTAATCCGATACTTCACATGACAGTTGTCACCATGTCTCTTTTATAGGGGCAAGCTTGGCGGGTTTAAAAAATATAACAAACCTAGCATAACCGACTTATATGACCCGCTAACCATCAATATGAGTCACTTACGATTCAATTAGGTTGATCCGGTGACTCAGTCAAACTCACATTTAGCATCTGGCACGTGTATCATGTAAACAAATACGAGATTTATTCTCAGAGAATGCATACCCAACACAAACAATTAAGAGTGATCTTAAACTTTTGAATATCATTAAATCATATGGATCAGACCGAGCCAACCCAAGTCATGCAAGTGACCTGAATGGATTTTCGTTATGATCCATGGATACACAAACGGTTCAAAATGAAAGTCTCATGAGACGGGTTATTCAAAATTATGTGAATCTTTAGATTTACTCACTGAACTATCTTACATCTCAAATCGACAGGCTAATTAACCTCATTTTTTGGGTTCATTCAAATCAGTCCATCTCATGGGATACATCACCAATTCATCATCTTTAATATAATACTCCTTCGTTTCCTTGATGTTAACTAACATGGTCTTAGACCATTGTCTGACAACAATGAAGACATTGATCACCTTCTCAACTCGAAGACACTCTTCTCTCTTCCCACGCTTTGCTGCCCCAGTGTGCTCGGGACGACGATGATGTGTCTGAGTGAGGTTGGCATGCAGTCTCAAGAATCCCTCGTGCTTTCTCTCAAGAAGACTTAGTTGAAGAACGATCCAAACACACAAACAATCCACAAGAAATTTCACGGAGTAAACGGTGTAGAGGGGAAATCCACAGGAAATAAGAAATCTCAGTAAGTAGAAAACTGGAGTATATGATACAGACCCTAGGAGCGGTGTCCTCCTGAAACTGGACTCTCATGTAATCTACATCTTACCTTAGAATATGTATATATAAAGTAACACAATAAACCGATCCTAAAAATCCGTAATCGAGGGAGGCCAGCACTGGAAGAAGAGGGAGAGAGCGGCAGCAGCGAGAGGTCTCTCCCCGATGATCGACATTGGTGCCGCCATCGAGGAGTTCTCGGATGTCGAGGACGGGAACCTCATCATCACAAGAGAGGTCGCTAATGAGATCACGGACGCGGAGCATTGGATCTTCGACGCCCTTCATGTCATTGTTGGAAACACACAATAAGGTCAAGGTGCCGAGGCCGAGCTTAAGTCTGATTCCAACTATTAAAATAAAATCACAATGAAATTCAAACATGCAGGAAGAACGTCGTACCTGTACGTATTGCTAGCATCGGTGAAATTCAGAGCACTGATTATGGCACGGATATATAAAATCGTACTCATATTGTATGTGTTTTCATAATTAAATCATCCGTGCAGATTTTATGCATCGTACGTATCGATGAAGTTCGGAGCATGGATTCACAATACATTCCACACAATGCATATGCGATCTGGTGTGATGGTTTGGGGTTGGGTTCACATAAAAATTGGATAGGTTCTAGCTCCTGCGGCGAGGAGTGTTGTATCCCTATATTTATTTTTTTGGAAGATTTTGGTTTAAAAATCCAATTGTATAGATTGAACTATTAATATTGTTTTAAATATCATTTTAACTCGATATTTGTAGCTGTTTTATCTTTATAGTCAAAGGTCTGGGCTTTTTCTAAATAAATTTTAAGTTCCTTAAATATTGATTTTTTCATTGACCGTCGAGATAAAATAGGTACGGACATCGGATTTACGCAGAGGAACTTGTCCCAACGGAATGTTGCTCTCGTGTAGATGAGGCATTGCCAATGGGAGAGGGTTGCTCCTAGAAATGGGATGTGGGAGGCATAATTGGGTGAGATGTATCAATGGTTCCGATTGAGGCGTCATTGGATGGTTGTGTTTGAGGCATAGTTAGATGTCTAGGATAGTCACACCGCAACCTAGTTGCCTTTTCCTAGACCAGTGATTTACCTCTCTTAAAAGGATTACATGTATCTGAAGTTCAATCATATAATTAAGTGCAAAATTGGGCACTCGTGATAAACCTGGTGAAAATCCACTTGTTGATAAGCCTCAAATCCTAACCATCTGACCCATGTTGAAGAACTGTCGTATGAACTCCCTCCTATCGTACCCTATCTCAATGCTCCTAGCAAAATTTTTTTATTAATGGTTCTATTTCTATTCGGGTATATGGATCTGTTTGTATCAATGATCCATTTGTATGAGAGTGGTATATAAACTCCCATATGTTTAGGACTCTCTACATCCTCCGTATTTTCTTCTTTTTCACATAGTGAAAACTGATTGCCACCGTCCAAGTATACGTAGCCCAATTATGGACGAAACTTGTAATCTGCGTGTCTTCATGCTTGAATGATTGAGCATGTTTGTACGTGTTCTACTTCCGCAAAACACCTCTTGTGTACTTGTACTAATGGATTTATTGCAATCCCATTGTTGAGTCAGAAGGACATCGAGGAGGCAGTCATGAGGTTACACAAGGCAGGCCTCAGTTGCTGAAGTGACCGATCGCAAGAGCCGACAAACTCAAACAATAATCAACCTACACAAATAATCAAACAATGAAAACAAGTGGAGATCAAAATTTATTATAAACCCTACAAACAAATATGTATAGTGGACAAGCATGATAGGGTAAAAAAGTACTAAGCCTTATCCCATTATAAGTAGGGTCGGCTACATAGATTCTTGCTCAAATCCATGTTGAAAGATTCGACTATTTTTACGCTGGCCGTCGACTACCTAACGCAACCACTGCAAGAGTGGGATTTGAACCCTGATCTTTTGTGTGGTAGACACACTGTACTACCACTAGACCATTAAGTGGGCTACAAGCATGATAGGGTATCGAACTAAAAGAACAAGGGACATAACATGTATATTATTTATCTCTAAATAATATATTAGTGTATGTATGTATATATGCACAATATTTACTCAATGGTTTGTGAGTTTTAAATATTTTTTTATTTTTTAAAATTTTTAATTTTCTGATTTTTAATTTCTTATTTTTTTAATATATAATAAAAATATATAATTATATATATGTAATATAATGTAATATGTATACAATAAGGGATATATATTATATGTAATAAATACATAGCAATCAGAAAATATAAATAAAAATAGACCTTTTTATTTTTTTAAAGGATATAAAATATTTATAAAGTATTTATAATAATTAAGAATAATAATAATTATATATAATAATATATATAGGTTATATAGGGTACTATAATTATAAATATAGCTATATATAGTCAAAAATTACAAAATAAAATATTTTTGTAGTTTTCAAATGTTCTTATAATTTTATGAATTTTGGAATTTTTATACTATTTTTTGCATTTTTAAATTCAAAAATATTTAAAAATAGGGAATATTAAATATGCCAAATTGTTTTGAGAATTAAATATTGCAAATAGATTCGAAATTTCTCAAAACTAATTTTAATATATATAGTTTTATGTACATATAAAAATATGGGATCAGAACTAATTTTTTGAGATTTTTGAAAACATTTTGTAATTTTGTAGGGTTAGAACGGGTATGCAATTTTTAAGTTTCTTTTGATTTTTTTTGTGATTTTTGGTCTTGATGATAAATAAGATAATAAATAATAGGTAATGTTTTTGGAATTTTTAGTAAAGACTTTACATTTTTATATTTTTAAGTCAAAAAAGGAGTAAAAGGTACTCTTTTGATTTTTAATAAATAAAAAATGCAACAAAAATACTAAATAAATAATATGGCATGAATAAGCATCCCATCATGCATTTACTACTATTTTTGCAGTTTTTTGAGCACAAGAGCTATTTTTAGAAAATAGAGAAACAAAAATAAAAATCCAATGAATTGACAGGGGCATATTTACAATAAGAAATGTACGAGGAGAAATATGAAAAATACCCAAAATTTTAACACTAATATTTGATTTTCTAGCACTAAATCGAAATAAGAGAAACCGCGAGGGTTGGACTACAAAATTCCCACCCACGTGGACCACCTCGTGAGAAGACACGGATTAAAATGCAAAAAGCAAAAACTTTGGAGGACTTGAGTGCAAATATTATAAATTGTTTACATAGTAGAGGAAAGTTTTAAATACTAAAAATTCAATACAAAAAGGCAGGGGTCTTTTATGCAATTTTACCCTTAAAGCATGTTGACCAATGACCCGATGATGTTTACTTATCCACATGTCGACATGCAGACAATCGGTACCACTTCTCTAGCGGACACACGAGATTAGAACTATGCAGAGGATCCAACGGTTGAGGGTGAGATCATCCAACGATTGTGGTTGCAACAGGGGGTTGTTCTTCTTCCAACAGCACATGAGTGGTTTAGAAGAATTGATGAATAACAACCCCCTGGCGAGCTTTGATCTGTCTATTCTCGACTCTCCGATGTCCTAAGGAGTTACTGAGGTGCTCCTCTCCTAGTTGTAGTCACTCCGCAACTCCTAGAGGTATCAGGTAGGTCCAAGACCCAATGATGGGGACTTAGGGGTCTTGGATGAAATCAAGCACCTCGAGGTGCTTCTTGGCAATGATCAACCCCTAGATGGGATCTTTGGTCTTCGTTTTCTACACAGGAAGCAAGGGGGTCCAAGAGTGAAGGCTCTCAACCCCAAAGTGGTGGAAGAAAAGGGACAGGTCGAGGAGCTCCGGTCGATGATGGTGGAGATGGAGCTCAGGCCCTTAATTTGTGCAGAATGAAGGGGTGTTAGATGCGAGAGAAGAGGGAGAACACATCGAGGAAGTAAGTGGAATGATAAACATGGTGGATATATGGTCAGATATGGTTGATTTGGCCCAGATCTCGAGCTCAAGGTCAATTGGGGCTTTTCTAATTTACGCCAAATCTAATGACTAATGGTGAAATTAAAAGCATGAATTAAAACAATACACTAAATATTACCTAAGAACAACAAAGAAAGGCCTCAATTCGGCCACTGGCCGAAGAAGTGAAACCAGTTGGCGAAGGCATTCGTCAGTGGATTGGATCACCTCCTATAGCCGCTCCTCCTCGCTACAGGACCAATCAGCTTCTTACTGTCACCAAGGAGATGATATGAGGAGGACCTGAGGGGTTAAGAATGATCGAAGGGGGATCAAATTTGGATCGATGGCAGAGGAGCTTATTTTATAGGCTAGTGGAGGAGGTGACTTTGATCGAGAGTTTTGGTTTGTTCAAGAAAGATCGGATCGAACTAAGGCATGAGTGATTCTTAGGGCATCGGATCAACATGTTTTGTTTAGATCAGAGGGCCAAAAATGAGTGGATTGGGCAGGAAAAATGGATGAAAACTCAAGTCTGACACTTAAAGGCTCAAGGAAGAGAGAGGGGGGGTCAGTTGACTCGAGTCAACAAGGGGATGAATCTAGTTGGTCCACGTGGATCAACCAGAAATTTTCAATTCAGAAATACTTGTAAAATGAATAAAAATTAATAAATAAATTAATTAAACTTTTGTACATAAAAAATATATGTAATTTCATGTAGTATTTTACGTATATTTTTATTTATTTTTTGAGGCTTTTTATTATGGGTTAATATTTACATTTATAAATATAGATAAATTTACTTATATTTTGAAGTTTATATTTTTATTTGTATTATTTATTTTATTCTTATATTCATGCACTTTACATGTTTTTAATTTATTTAAATACATATTTAGATATTTTTGTTGTATTTTTTTGAATTTGTTTGTATGCTTAATTCATTATATACATATATATTATAGGTATATATATGTTTAATTTATCTACGTATTGAAATACTTTATTTATTTTATTTTTAATGGTTTTATTTTATTTTAATTATGTAAAAATGTTTTGAATAATAAATATAAAAATAAAAGAAAGTGAAAAATATAAATAATAAATATAATGAATATAATATACATGTATAGTGCATAATGGGGGCCCAAAACCTAACTTTTGTATCTTAACTCCAAATTGAATGAAATTACTTCATTAAATAAATTATTACTTTTTATATACAATTAAAGGCGAGTTTGGTCAATTTTGATACAATATAGAGAAGATATAGGTCTGCAAAGTTTTTATTTTAGTTTTTTATTTTGTGCGTCCCGAGCATACTTGCATTATTTTTAATGAACTTAATTTTATATTTTTCTGTCTATTTTTATCTACAATATTCATGTTGAGGGTTTTGTTATTTGAGGTATAAAAATTATAAAATAAAATATGTCCTGAAAAGAAGTTATTAATAAATTAAAAATTAGGGCTTTTGTATTTTCTGTACAATTCTTCTGCCATGTCTCTCCCTACTTTATTCCTTGTCGACCAAGTCATCATGATGACTGGGTCTAGGGTCATTCAATACCTTTGGTATCTCATTTCTTTTTCTTTTCTTCCTTTATTCTCTAATTTTGGAATTAAATACATAAGTTATACATTATTTTATACATTATTTTGTACAATTTACATGGTATTTATTTTGACAAATTAATGGAATATACATGCATATAGCTAAGGATTTAAGGCCAAAATGAAAGAATAAAGGTGATGAAATGGAGATTCATCGCCTCTCTATGTGTGACTTTGGCTAGCAAACACTTATGTCTATAATGCAGAAAAGAAAAATAAAAGAACTTGGATTGATTTTAACTTTTAAACATGTCCTCACAAAATCAAAGTTTAGAGCTCAATCGAACTTTTCAATTTTTAGTTTGGTTAGAGCCTTACTGGGAACCATACTTGAAACACAACAACCTTTGAGAATCAGAAAACTCTGCCCAAGTCTCCTCAAAATCCAGGTCAGAACAAGTCGATGTCATACCTAGTCATGTATGACTATGAGTCTATCTTGTATGGTGTCAGTGATATATTGCTCCTCTCGGCTGAAGTGGTAAAACTCAAGCTTCTCCAACATGGTTACCCTAATTCCCCAATCCAATAACTCTTTCATCTAGATGTGGGGTATTCCCTTATAAGTTCAAGTGCAACCAGCTCAAGAAGAGGAGGTGGAGAAGAGAATGGACGATAGCTAGTGTAGCTTCCTATACTGGGATGCTTGACCAGTGTAGCTAAGTAAATCAGCTGCAAGCTCGCATGAATCTTTGACTTTGAAGCTCAAGCTTGCTTATTGAATACATATATGCTCCGACGGGAATCGATTTTTCTTTGATTTTTGTCCATCTATTTTTTTGGAGTATTTAATTTTGTATTTTTTAATATTATTTACAGTAGCATTTACATAAGGACTTTTTCTTCTTGAGTCAGTAGATTGTACATCTTTTGAAGAATTATTGCAACCCATAACATCTTGTCATTAGACCTCATAGCTACTGGATCGGGTTGGGGTATAATGGCCAGGAAATCGTGACTTCGTATGTTTCCATTCCCTTTTGTCTCATGCCGGCAAATCCAGCTCTCTACGACTTCAACAAAGTTGAGCATGGTGTAAGGTGCATGTCTGTAACTTAGGTTACTGTCGACAAGAGTCATGCGTGTATTCTAAAATATTCTACTTAGGCAGTTAAGGCGACGCTGAACCTAGTCTCGTTGTCTCAAAGAATTAAGTCTATTAGACCTTAAGTGCTTCAATTCTAGTTCATATAAGGTTCTTGTGATTAAGTAGAATAAGGTCCAACCAATCTCCAATCTTCGGATTTTATTTAGTAGACTTATTCGATTGTAATTATCAATCTGAAAAATGAAAATGTAGTGCAATGTAGATATAAATCTTTTTGTGAAGCAATTTTCTGATTTTGAACTTTTTATGGAATTTTTGAAAAAGTTTTGTAAATTGTTAAGCAATTTTTGAGGTTTGTTGGTTTTACAAATATTTAGGGATTTTTTTCAAAAATAAAAGAGTTAGTAAAATAATTATGTGAAAATATTTACATAGAAGTGCATCTTGTTATTTACAAGAGTTGGGTGAAAGAATTTACACTAGGTTTGTACATGAATTAAGTTAGTTATCATTTACAGGTTTTATACAGAGCTTGTAGAGAATTTTTACTTTCTTTACAAATAATTTGACAAATTATATTCACAAGCATTTGCAAAATTTGAAAATCATTTTGCAAATATTTTTCAAACAGTATGTATAGATTTTTCAAAGTATTTTTGCAACAATTTTCCAAACCATATGCAAATAGATTTTCAAAACGCTTTGTCCAAACAAATGAAAAAAGTTTTTACGAACAAACTATTTTTGCAAATGTTTGAAAATATTTTACAAATGGTTTTACAAAAGTTTTTTCAAAGAAATTTTCCAATTATTTTTCAAACATTTTGCAAACCATTTTTAACATGTTTATTTACCATAATTACAAAAAATTTAATGTGTGTTTTTATTTTTTATTAATTTCCATATTATTGAAAATACGAAAGTATGAGTTATGTCTAAAGTATATACAATGTATATATGACCCCCTCTACTTAGCATGTGATGTGTCCTCATAGATCAGAGGGAAAAAGAGAATACATAACTCGTACTGCGTATAGAAGAGTCTATACTGCAACATCTAGAGAATAACGAAAGAATGAATGAGAATTCGACCATCCCCCTATACTCAATATCAATTAATCCTAAGTATAACAGACTATATACAAAGCAGGGAGGGTCAAAGGTGGGAATAAATAAATCATCGACTCAGCATGTCTCTCCCTATAATTAGGGTAAAATATCCCTAAGTATAGACATAATACCAAGAGTTGAGGAGACATGTGAATGATAAAAGAATGAACACCCGTATACACTCATCCTCCCTACATATAGCAATGATGAATGGGATGAGTGAAGGTTTTCGGTAGAATGAAAGAATGAAAATCAAAAAGAAGAAAAGAAGAAAAGAAGAAAGAGATTTACTAATCAAAAACGTTTTTGATGCCTTGTTTTAATCTGTTGATGTTGCTACTTGAAGTTCTTCATCGTACACCATCTGTATAGAATCAACCATAGACAGGAAATTCTCATGCTCGAGATATCACTTCAGTAGCTATCTATTGATGACAAAAGGCTGTGCATTGTGGACAAATCAGACATCACAATACTACCATTGTCACACACATGCTTCGCTACAAATGGCCCGGTTCACTTGCTCTTCAACTTCCTTAGGAATAGATTCAACTTTGCATCGACCAACCAAACCTTCTGACCCGGTTCGAAAGTCTTTCAGCAGATACGTTTGTCATGCCACTTCTTGACCTTCTCCTTGTACATTAAGCTATTATCATATGAAAAGACTCTAAATTCAAGAAATCTATTCAGATCGAGCTTTCTGTTCTTCCATATCTTCTTGGAATCCAAATTACATATTTACTGCCCATAAAGATTTGTTAATCAGTTCCACTAGCAAATAACATGGCTTGTCGTAGACTAGGCGGTATGGATAGATTCCCAAAGGTGACTTATACACGGTCCGATAGGCCCAAATAACTGAATCGAGAAGTTAAGACCAGTTCTTCCTGTCAGGATGTACAAGCTTCTACAGAATTGTCTTGATCTCCCTATTTGAACATTCTGCCAGGACATTGGATTGTGTGTGGTACAGAGTAGTGACATGTTGTTCAATGCAATATTCATGAGCAACTTCTTCACTTCTGTATTGATAAAATGGCTTCCACCATCGGATACCAGAATCTTTGGAATCCGTAACCTTACAATGATGTGTTTTTTCAGAAACCGACAGATGGTGCGACTATCAGCGGCTCGGGTTGGGAGAGCCTTCACCCAACGACTTTACATAATTGTTAATTACCAGAATATACTCATCTTCCTGACTGTTGGGAAACATGCCCATGAAGTCAATGCCCCACGCATCAAATACGTTTAAAATATGAACGTGTTTCAAGGGAATTATGTATCTCATTCCAATAGTGTCACCCATTTTCTGATAGTCAGTACATTGTTTCACAAAGTCTTCTGCATCTTTGAATAGAGTTGGGCACTAGAGACCGCATTGTAGCACTTTCTCTATAGTCCTTTTCCTAGAGTAGTGTCCTCCTGATTCTCGAGCATGATAATGTCCGAGGACACTATGAACTTCCTCCTGAGGAATGCACTTTCTCCATATACAATTTGCCCCCTCACGAAAGGGATAAGAATTCTTCCACTGACAGAAATGAATATCTGACAAAAACTTATCAACTTTCAGCTTCGACCAATCTTGCAGAGTTCTCTTAGAAACAAGATAGTTCACAATATCAGTGAACCACATGAGTGATGTGACTGACAGAATGGCTTCATCTGGAAAAGTCTTTGTAATCAGCTTCTGGCTCTACTCAAGAGTGTCTAGTTTTGGTAGTCTCGATAGATGATCTGCCACCACATTTTTTATTCCAAGCTTTTCATGGATTTCAAGATCAAATTCTTGGAGTTAAAGGATCCATCTGACTAGCATTGGTTTGGCATCATTCTTGGATTGTAAGTACTTGATGGAAGAATGTTCTGTGTATACAATGACTTTGGATCCCAACAAATACGATCTGAACTTCTCCATGGTGAAGACGACTGCTAGCATCTCTTTTCAGTGACTGTGTAGTTCTTTTGAGTGTCATCAAGAGTTCTGTTAGCAAAGTAAGTTGCAAATGGTAAACCATCCCATATCTGTCATAGAACCGCTTCAATGGCATAATTTGAAGCATCTTGTCATGATCTCAAAGGAGAGAGACCGGTTTGGTAGTTGAAGGACATGGGTCTGAGTGATCACATCTTTCAACTGATTAAAGGCTTGGAGGACTCTGACATCTACAATGAAATATGCCTCTTTTCCTAGAAGCTCAATTAGCGATTGAGCAATCTTGTTGAAATCTTTGATGAATCTTCGATAGAATCCCACATACCCAAGGAATGATCAGACTTGCTTCAAGTTTGTAGGTGGCTCGAGTTTCAAAATGACTTCCACCTTTGTAGGGTCTACCTCTATGCCACTCTTTGAGATGACATAGTCTAGCACAATCCCTTCAATCACCAAGAAGTGACTCTTTTCCCACGAAAGCACCAAGTTCACTTTGCAGCATCTTTTCCGCACTCGGTCTAGATAAGGTGGCACTGATTGAAGTTATCTCCATGAAAACCTTGAGAAAATCTCACTGGAATGTCGCTAAAGCATTACACAAACCGAACGACATTCTGCGGAAGGCATATGTCCCAAATGGACAGGTAAAGGTGGTTTCTTCTTGATCTTCATGTGCGATTGCAACTTGATTGTAACCAGAATATCCATACAAGAAGCATAAAAACTCCTTCACAGCTAGTCTTTCAACTATTTTGTCGATGAATGGGAGCGGAAAATGATTATTCTTGGTCGATAAGATCAGGCGTCTGTAATCCACACAGACACGCTAAGAAATTGGAACTCTAGTTGCGATCTTCTCTCCTTTGTTGTTCTTCACGATTGTGATCCATGATTTCTTTGGCACGACATGTAGGAGACTTGCCCATTTTGATTCAAAAATGAGATATATGAATCCCACATCACACCATTTCATAATTTCATTCATAACAACCTCCCTGAGGTTAGGATTCAATCTTCACTGAAATTCACGAGACGGCTTGCTATCTTTCTCAAGGTAGATGTGATGAGAACACAGTGACAGATTAATCCCACGGAGATATGAAATTTTCTAGCCCATGGCCTTACAGTTTCTTTCTAGAACCTTGAGCAGATGAGATTCTTGTTCATTGATTAATTGGGAATTTATGATCATCGGGAACATATTCCGCGCACCCGCAAGGAAGGCGTATTTCATGTTCACTAGAAGTGGTTTGATCTCAGGTGGGGTTTGAGTTATTTTAGTCGCTACTTCTACAACTATGCATGGAAATGGTGTCAAGTCTTTCAATCTTTGAATTCAGTGTTGCATAAAAATTCTCAATAATGTCATCTTGTTCAAAGAAATCTTCAATAATCTCCTCTTCCTCTGCTAAGGACATGTGGTAATAAATTAGTTCTTTTGGCAACTCAGCAAAAATCTCTTCTCCTAAGATAGAGGGAAATTCGACTGTGATATCCACATCCTCTGTGGAGAGGAATTTGTGGGTCTCAATGTCATCCTTAAATTGGTATCTCTGACCTCAGCCAAAAAATCACAATTTTATGTTTTCTATTCCGTAGGCTCACTTGCATCTGATGCAGATTTTGACGGTTTAGGCATTTGGATCGTCTGAATGGGCACCTTGTAGGTCCTAGAATGGAGGGTGATCTGTCCGGTGCCATAGTCCACCACTTCTTTGCTTGTTCGAAGGAATGGACATTCAAGTATAGTTAGTGTATGCAGAAGATGAGCTGAGGTATCCATGTCCAAGATGAAGTCTACATGTAATTGCTTCCCTTGAATGGTGACGATGACATCCTACAAAATTCTTTGGGACCGCTTTATTGATGTATCCATAAACTGCAAAATCATTATTGTGGAATTGAGCGGTTCCAACCCAAATTCTTTCAATAGTGGAGTAGGCATCAAATTGATGGATGATCCGTTGTCAAGAAGTGTTATGTCGAACTCTTGGTCGAACATATGACATATGATGAGAGGGGATCTTATGTATTTCTTCTTGCTTGGAAGATTGCTGATTTCGTTTACTGTCGTCGCAGTCAGAATGTTATTCACATTTCTCTATACAGCTTGACGTGACTGTCTTTTTGAATGGCATGCCTCCTTCTGTCCTTTCTTATTGTTAGGCATGTATTTGATGGCCTTAAGCAGAGGCATCTCTAGAACAATATTCTGAACAACTTCCACAACATCTGGATCAGACAAGTTTTTTTAAATTTCTATTTTTTTTGAATTTTTGCATAGCTGCAGGAAATGGAATATTTACATAATAAAAAGTATTGTTCTTATTTACAACAAAATCAATTCCACATCATTCTGTACAAACTGATGGCAAAAAGGAGTGTCTTCATCCATATGAGTTTGGCATCCCATAGATGCGGGCAGGGCTCTAACGAGTGGCTCTAGATCGGTTGCAAGTGATGCCCCCTCCATTTCTTACGGGTTATCGCTTCGACTAATGTTGTGTTTTTGGTATTTTTTCTCATTTTTTGTTTTTTTCTTCTGGTGCTTCTCCTTCGCCTTCTTCTTCCTCACCCGGCCCGGCTGCTGATTCGACTGATGCAGAAGAAGATGATTCGCCAATGGAAGCTTTATTTTTCACCTTCATGGTTGCAGAAGGCCGCAAGGTCCTAACGCTCTTGAGAGTTGCAATATTAGATAAAAGCATATCTTAAACACTTGACTCTATGGGATTGGACAGGACATCACAAACTACCTGCTCTCTCTTTCGAAAATCGTTGGGGTTGGCCTCCACCTGTGCCGGAATGGGAGTCTTGGTAGTGGTGAGGTCATCTAGCTTTTGGCTCATTTATGCAAGGATCTTTACCAACTGAGCCAAGCAGTCTAGAGCAAGGTTCACAGGAGCAACCTCGGATGGTTCAACGTGTTGACCACACTGATACTAGGAATGGTGTGAAGGTTGCTTGTAAGAGTGCTGAGAATGGTACTGAGGAGAAGACTGATATTGCTGGTGCGGAGGAGGGTGTTGTTGATAAGGAGCAACTGAGTACTGTTGATAAGGCTGGTGTTGACGTACTATGGTTGTTGGTACTGACTCTATATCGGCTGGTACGTGATGAATCTCGTATTCATCACTCTAAATCTCATTTATTAAGCTCAAAGCCCTCAAAATCAACAGCATCCTTGCATCTATTCTGCATAATTAGCATTAGTGCATGATTTCATAAGAATTACATTTTAGCACAAAAATCTACACAAAATAAGAAGCCAAAAATCCATGCCTAACTTCCCGGATTTTTAACCCATTCATGCTAACTCCGAATGACTCAAAACCACTTCCACTGTGTACATATCACTAACAAGAATAAAAGAAAAATACCAAAAAAAACTAACCAAAATAAGTGGACCAAAAACCCAAACCCTAATTTCAGGATTTTCGAACTAAAATCCTCATATCTCCCTCATCCAGTGTCCGTTTAAAATCCTACTCACTTTTGAACTAATGTACATTCAATTACCTTCAAAACAAGACCAAGTTCAAGTGAATCGGAGCTCATATGTGAAAGTTGGGTTTTGGGCCTCTTTTGTAATTTGTGTATTTTAGCGGTTTTTGACCTAATATTTTATGTACATATTTTATCAATTAATAAAAATCCAAAAAAAATAGATTAAGGTGTCTTTATTTACTCTTGATTGTACCATATTTTTTCCAGATTTTTATCTATTTTAAAAATGACAAAAAATTACAAAACCCCAAAATCAAGGTGTTCTATGTACATGGGATACCCCAAAAATACCAGTTTGTGCAAATGATCAATTTTGATTTTGATGTCTTCATGAAACTTATAGATCTCATCGAGACGAGCAATTTTCGTGAAGAAATTTTTTTGATCCGAGGTCATTTACTAATTATTTTCGATTTTACAAACTATTTATTTTCTGAATTATCTAGTGCTGACACGTGGCAGCATCTGGTGCCGC
This sequence comes from Ottelia alismoides, assembly GCA_037367405.1. Taxonomy (NCBI): domain Eukaryota; kingdom Viridiplantae; phylum Streptophyta; class Magnoliopsida; order Alismatales; family Hydrocharitaceae; genus Ottelia; species Ottelia alismoides. Next base: position 628,700 of record JAZKJV010001167.1, on the reverse strand, counting down.
CATGTGTCAGCTATTTTTGAGGTTTTAAATATTCAGTGTTATTTAAAAAAAAGGGGGCGCACGTACGTCTCACGTTCCTCCTAGGCACGTGCTCCGCACGTGCCCTCCCATCCCCCCTTATCACTCTGCCACGTATCGCTCGCTGGGCCATCCGATCTCGGCCGATCGGACGGCCCAGCACTCGTCTTCTTCCTACCCCTGTTTGGAAATGCCGTCGTCTTCCCATCTTTTGCGCCACCTGCCCCCGTGAATCCCTCGGCCGATCCCCCAAATCTCGTGCCGCCCCGCAATCACCCCCTCGTCGATTTCACCCATCGCCACCTTCCATCTCCGCACCCTCGTCGAATCCATCTCTGATCCCCCAAATCGTATCCCCTAAATTTCTCCATCGCCGATCACCACCAAATCACCCCTGATCTCCTTCCATCGCCGCCAGCCTCCAAACCCTATAAAAACAATGCCGCCCTCCAGAGACCTTCATCCGCCGTTAGCCCCCTCCGGTAGTGACAGACCGTACATCATCGGCGTGATCCGGGGTCTTCATCCTCGTCGCAGCAACACCTCCAGGCCGCTGCTCTTGCTCCGGTGATCGGCCGTCGAGCCTATCCTCCAGGTATACTCCCTCTCCTTTTCTCTCTCTCCCTCTCTATCTCTCTCGTTCTGTCTATCATCACCGCCCCTGCCACCGCTTCGCCTCCGCCTCCGACACTTCATCGCTGGTCGACTCTCACTGACTTCGCCTCCGCCTCCGATGCATCGACACCGGTCCACCACTTCTCCAAAGACCCACGGCCGTGTGTTGACCACGCCATCTGCGCCATCTTCGTCGGCTACGACCACAGTCTTCGACCTCCGCCTTCTCCTTCGCCGGCCACGCTTCGTCGACAACTCCACCTCGACCCGCCTCCGCCTTGACCAGTCGCACCTTCACCGGTGCTCCGCCCTCGCGCCAACCATCGCCAGCCACTCCGCCGCCTCGCTGCCGGGCGTCACGCCCGAGACCCCCACGCACGTGAGGAGCACGTGCGTTGGGGGAACGATTGCATAAATGCCCCTAGGCCTCCTCTGTATTACACCTCAGCCCAAGGTCACGTGTCAGGCACGTAACCGTTGGAACAATTACAAGAAGCCCCCCCGACGGATCCACTTTTAGCAGATCAGCCCCCACCTCCAGAGGTCGCGTGCCTAGCACGTGACCGTCTGGAAATTTTGTGAACACTCCCCCCAGCATTTGGTAATTACATTACAGTCCTTTCTTTATTTATTTTATATTTATTTATTGCAAGTATACCCCTGTGTTCCCCGTATTTGTGGACCTTCTCTTTACATTATTTTATTAATCCAAAAATAGCATGATATTTGTTAATTGATTCTCTACACTTTGACATATTGTGGGTAATTTTGTGATTGATGGTTAATTGATAATTAATTGTTCTGTGGAAATTTGTGTATTTTACCCATTTCTTGCTCTGAAATTCATAGTTGATTATCCATTGCTCTAAAAAACCCCGAAAAATCACATAGTGTAGAGATAATTATTCTTAACATTGTGCCCAAAAAGATTCGCATTTGCATGCATACTTTGCCCTGTAAAAAATCATTTTGCATATTTTAGTATTTAACTTTTAATAGGTATTAAACCCTACATTTTCAAGGTTTAGGATTTTTCTGAGATCCGTCACCTAGTGATAGATCTTAGATAGTTTTATTTCTTGAAAATAAGTAAGTTTAATATTTATTATAATTAAATATTAAAAATCATTCTATTTGCATTTAAAAATCCAAAAAAAAACATATTGCATCCAAAAATTCCAAAAAAATTATAGTGCATTCATTTCATCGTATTTCACATAGTGGCCAAATTTCATCTTTTTCGAACATCGTTTGAATGTATTTTACATTTTAGTCCCTAAAATAGGCCAAATTTGCCTTTTGCACCCTCTTAATACATTGAAAATTCCAAAAAAAAACGCCTCGAAAACCGAACACGAACTTTGATAGACATCTTTTTGGGTTGTTCCTTTGCCTCCTTGTGATCGACCTTGGGACTTGCCCAAGTAAAATAAACATAAAACCACGAGATTAAAAAATGAATAAATTATTTGTGGTATTTTCTTGATCGATTCCGATTGCCGCTTACAACGAACAACTAATCATCTTTACGCCGAACGATAAAAACACATTCCTAACGCTGCAATTCCGGATTCGTCAGATGGCGCCGTTGGCGGGGAGGTAAACGGCTTAGATTTTTGTCTTAAAAATTTTTCATTCGATTTTCCGCATTCGGGTAGTCTGACCCCCGAATTTTTCATTGTAAATCCCATTTATTTTCAGCATTTATTTTTTCTTTTCTATTTTATCATTTTCTTTTTTTTAGTCACTCTCTTACATTATCTCTCTTATTTTTCTTGCGAGGTACATGGCATATGTGGAGCAATTTTTCAAGAAACCGAGGCATCTTCACCGACCTCCTAAAATCTGCAATTAATTTAAGATCGAGTCGAGTCGTGAGAGAGTGTAGAGTCTAGGTTTTTAATTCCTGCAATTTTTATTTTTTTATTTTTTTTGTAATTTATTGCTTATTTACAACGGTGTCCGTTTGGACTCTCGCATATGTAACAAGACCTCTAACTTTCCTCTGTGGTGTGTCGTGGCCTGTTTCACTCTCCGGTAAGGGTGGGGCCCGACTTGAGTGGCGAATAGGATAGACCTGCACATACGACTCTCAGAGCAATTTAATTTTTGATTATGCTCGTAGGATTAAGCCACACTGCATTATTAATTGAGACGCACATAGATCGTTCAACTTAGCCAAATTTAACTCAATTCTTTCCCGCTAATAGAACTTTCTGCTTAGGTGCGGTTTTTCATCGGCTTGCATTCCATATAAAATAATTTTAAATTTCTGTCTAGCATCCCACATGAAGATTGCGAGGATTCACTGTAAGTCTTCTAATTGAGCATTCATCATAGTTTTCCGCGTGCATCGGCTTTTCCCGACTTTCTTTCTCTTGTTTTATCACATAATTCTTAAGGAAATTGGGACTGGATGGTAGACGTATTATTATGCTCACTTATCTCTTCAGTGATCACCTAATTAAAATTGAGACTGCTAAAGATAGCCGATCTTAAGTACCTATAAAATCAAGAATTCTTGCGGGAGAACAACCCCGACATTGTTTAATTCTATCTTGCAGCGAGGAGAGAGACGCATACTAGGATAGAGCCAAAGCCAGGATTTTCATACTGACTACTGATTCTACCAAAAGCGATTAGCTACTTCTCAGTGAGGATCTACGGGTAGCCGATAAACGATCCGGATTTCCTTAGCAGAGTGGGTGGTTTAGAGGACACTGCGTAAGGCTCCGTCCTCAAGTAAAGGGTAGCCGTTCTACGATCCTTACTTACTCCCATACTGGCTGAAAGTAGGTGCAACTAGTCGTAAGAATTCGGGACAGTCGGCCGGGAAATACAGGCACCTAACAGCTCGTTTAAACGGCTTGCAAGATTTGAATTCTCACCAATTAAAACTGACAAGATAATTGGCCGAACTCTCACGGCCTTCACTGAGTGAGTTGGTGAAACAAACCCTTGAATTGTGTTTGATTTGTGTGTAAAACTTAGTTGATCATCGAATACCGCACACTTGTGCCTAGATCATGAATCGTACACCTCTTGATAATCTTTTGGATTCGAGAATGGAAGATTGTGGTAATTTCTGTTCGGACTCAGCGAACCCTTTTTTGACCACCACAAACTTTCCAGTCTCAAACGTTTTGAGCCATTCTTACTCAGAACCACCTTGGATTCAGGGACACCTTCCCCTTGAAACCTCCTCTTATAATCCTTTTCAAAATATTGACTCCAATTTTTCACAATCTGAAGGTGAAAAGATGTACTCACGAAAGATGCCTCCAAATAAGCAATCAGGAAGATGAACTCAATGAAGACCCAATGCAGATGGTTCTAGCAAGACTAGCCGCGTCTGAGCAACAACAAAATTTGATGAGGGAACAGCTAGAACGGTTGAATACAGAGGAAGAACCATCAATGGAAGCTGCATACAATCCCGGACAATATAGAGTCAGAAATTACTTGATGCCACCTCAGCCTGAGGTTCACCATGAACTGAAGCCACACTTCCTGAGTCAATTACCACACTTTCATGGTAATGCAGATGAAGAACCATATGAATTTTTACGTGATTTAGAGCTAGTATGTTCCAATCAGAGGCACCCACAAGTCAGCCAGGACTACATTCGTCTCACTGCATTACCTTTCGCCTTGAAAGGTAAGGCATATTACTGGGTGAAAATTTGGGAGTGACGGTGACCACTTATGATAGGTTCAAGAACCTATTCTTGAAGAAATTCTACCCTCTGAGTTGAACCAATCAAATGAGGACTCGCATCACTAGCTTCTCTCAGATGCCTAATGAACCACTTTGTGATGCATGGGATAGATTTAAAGATCTGCTGCAGAAATGTCCCTACCATGACCTAGATAATAACATCCTGGTCCAATCTCTCTATTCTGGCCTTAACCACGGGACTCAGGGTTTAGTCAGCGCTGCCTGTAGAGGAAATTACACATCCCGAGGAGCTGATACCGTCTGGAAAATACTGGAGCAAATGGCGGAGACTAGCCGTTCACAAATTGCTAGTAGAGCTTACACTGATTCACTGAACACCTATCAAGCCAAAGGAGGGAAACAAACTGTCGCAGAAATAGCAGAGGACTTGATTCCCAACATGAACATCATCACAAATAAATTAACAGTTGTGGATCACATTAATAAAAGGGTGAACGGCATAGACAACCGGCTCTCCCAGTTTCCAAAGCAAATGGAGGAACTTACTGAGAAGGTATCCAAGATAGGGATACCTACTGCATCTACAGTCCCGATTTATCATGTGCATCATGTCCAAGAGCAGCCAGGGTCAGGACAACTGCAACCGTGGACTCAAGATTAATCCTATGCCCAACCTTCCCAACAGTCACCTCCACCAGCCGAGACAGTCGTAGAAGCCCCGCCTCTGACATTCGAGATAAACGACATCTGGTACACACAGGATAATACCTGACAGGGTAATACGGGGGACCGTCAGCAATATCAACGTCCACCCACCTTCTACAATGTCGCTTTTCCCACAGCTCCACAACACAATCAGCACTCGAGGCAGCAGCAAACACACGACCGTCAGGACCAACCTCAACAACATCGTCAGCAGTATCAAGCTCCAAATCAAGTATCTCGATCATCCAAGCCTCCAGAAGACCCAGTGGATATCCAAAAACAAATGCTGGAGGAAATTCGCAGCTTCCGGAATGAACTGTACGATCTACGGGTAGATGTTAATTGTCTATCCCGTTGGAAGGATGAATAGACAGCCCCAGCCACAGCCATTCCCGCCCAAGTTCAAGCTAACCCCAATAGCTTGAACAAATCTCAGTCATCTCAATACAATAATCAGGTATACTATTCAGATTTTTCCACATCTGAACACGAGATCCTTTCGTTTGACAATATCAATGCCATGTCACTCAGGAGCGGAAGGACCGTGGTTGTACTTGACCGGGCAAGGGAAGCTGACCATCAAGACTCGAAAGATCAACCGGAGGATGCTTCTGAGGATGAAGACGAAGGACGCCTGAGGATTTCAGCTCAAAATAAAGGAAAAGCATATATGGAGACTACAGAGGGCCTTGAACCTCAAGTTGCTGCAAAAATACCTTTGTCACCATTTCAGCAACATGATTATGATTGTAATAAGAACTCCAAATCCAATAAAAATGCTCTTATTTATGATTCTGGATCTCTTTCTCCTGTCTCAAATGCTTCCATTCCTTTCCCCCATGCTCTTAAGAAAGGAAAATAAAAGAAAATTATCCAGAGTGACCCAGTGATGGAAAAGTTCTGTCAGCAGAATATCACAGTGAAAGTACCCTTTGATCAATATGTGTCCAGTAATCCATCATTTCAGAAATATTTGAAAATGAAATGTACCCCCACCCGGACTCGTACAAAGAAAACAAATCAGTTTGTGGAGACCCATATTCTGACAGTGGCCACTACCAAATGCGTCAGAAACCAGCATTTACCGAGGAAGAAAAGAGATCTTGGTGCTCATTATGTAGAAAGCTACATTGGCGGCGTTGCGTTCGCACGCACACTTCTCGACAATGGTTCTTCCATCAATCTTCTTCCTTTGGCCTTATATTACCGATTGGAGTTAGGTCCTCTTCAGAAATCACTATCTTTACTCCAATTCGCTGACAAATCTACTAAAAGACCTAAGGGAGAAGTGAAAAATGTTATCATTATGGTCGAGGGTACGGAATACAAAGTGGACTTCACTGTACTTGATATGGAGACCCCGAACCATTGGAAAGAATCGCAAATCATTCTAGGAAGACCATTCTTAAGAACCGCCAAGGCTGTATTCGATTACGGCACCGGAATGATAAAATTTTGTTCCCGAGATGGAGAAGTAGATCTGGAAATGAAACAAACAAAGTGGCAAAGACCAGATTCCAAATCCACCACTGAAGATGCCGAATCATCCGAGTGTAATCTCATCAGCACTACTGGACCATGGGACCAACTACCAGATCTTCAAATTAATACCATCATAGCAGAGGAAGAAACAATGCGCCATACAGTATGTGAGCTATTTCCAAACAAATCTAAACACCCGGATGTTTATAATCATGATGACACAGAAATCCTTTCGGATTTGTCAATCCCATCTTCTTCGGGAAAATCAAGAAAAATCAATGACGAGTTGGACGCGGCTTTGGCCGAATTACCGCACTACTTTTGCGATCCGACTCACATTCCTTCAGGATTAGTGGCTAGCATATTACAGAATGATTCACCGTCAGCCAACACAGAGCCAGACTTAAAAGATATTCAGCCAGACTTGATTGATGATTCAGATTTGCCAGAGCTGAAACCTCTCCCACCCACACTGAAGTATGCATTTCTCAATGGACCCAAAGATAAATTACCTATGATCATTAGCTCATCATTAACCATGGACCAAGAATCCAGACTTCTAGAAGTCCTTGAGCGAAATCGAAAAGCCATCGGTTGGACTATGTCGGATCTCGTAGGAATCAACCCTGCTGATGAGCGAAAATTCCTTATCAATCCAGATCAGGTCAATATAAATCACTTTCGGGTCGTTGCGACCCGGATCGATAGAGATCTCAGCTCAACAAGAAAAATGAAGGACAGACCACCAAACAAAGACAAAAATCAATAAAAACAAATAGTGGCCCTGTCTATGAGATTAGCCTGGTATAGCACCCAGGGTCGGACTCAGGGAGCGTGGGTTGGCCGTGCGGCCTACGAAGTAGTCAAAAATAAATAAAAATATAAACAAATGATTTTTGGTGGATTTTTAATATTTTTATATTTTTTTGGATTTTTTAATTATAAAGGAAACAATAAAACAAAGAAAACATGCAAATTTAAGCAATTATTTAATTACTCTAAAAAGGTCCAAAAATTCAAACAAAAATATTTTTATGATTTTTATATTTTTTACTGTTTTTAGTGAATTTTTGAGGATTTTCTAGCTTTTAGGGAATTTTATAAAAATGAAAGAAAGAAGAAAATCAGTGTTGCTGTCCAGCCAAGCTTCAAAGACCAATTAAAAATACTAAATGGTCTTTTCAAAGCCTGAAGGTATTTTTCCTAGAAAATATAAACAAAAAGAAAAAGTTAGAAGAAAAGTTTATTATTTTTGGAATTTTCTATAAATTATTAGAATTTTTATAAGTTTTTCAGTGTTTTTCATTTAATATTTTATATGAATCCAAAAATGATCAAAATTGGCCAGAAAATCAAGCACACCAAAATACACAAAATCTGAAGTTTTGGTAATTTTTAAAAAGGTTTTTATATTTTTTGTGAATTTTAAAACTGGACAGACAGAAAAATAATGGTTTTTGAATTTTTAAAATAATAAAAATGCTAAAAAATGTACCAAATTTTTAGTGAAAATTTTACAGAGTGGCAGGAGCCACGTGTCCAATTTTCACGAAATTTGGACTTGATTTGATATTTTATTAAAATCAAATAACAAGGCACAGTGCATAGGGACCCAAATGCAAGGAAAATAAGTTCCAGGGACTGAAACGTAACAAATACAAGAAACTGGGGGTCCCTCGTGCAAAATTTCCAAAATCGCACGTGTAAAGCACGTGTCCTGGGCACGGAGGGACCTATGTGCAATAAAAAATAATTCCTAGGACTTAATAGCAACATGTGCTAAAAGTCCAGGAAAGTTATTGCAATTTCTCCAATTAACTCAGCACATGTCTCAATAAACTACGCACAGGGGTATGGATGCAAATAATGAAAACTATATTTCATTCCATAACACCTTAAAACATTAGCCCAAATGTTGCAAATGCACCACAAAAATCACATGACGATGCACGTGTTCCACGTAAACAGGGGTACAGATGCAAATAAAATAAGCACGAGGTCCTAAGTGAAAAATATCCAGAATAAAAACAACTTAACTAAATATTTACAGGACTAGAACGTAAATGACAAAGCAGGAGGGGCCTAAGTGAAATTACCCCTTATTATGATCTGAGGGCCAGCGGCGCGCCACGTAGCTGATCGGACGGTGGAGGATCGATGGCACCCCTTCGATAAACCATGACCGAGATCAGACGGATGGAGGTGTGCCACGTGGAGAATCGGACGACTAAGGAGTGTTGTGGCTAAGCCTCGCTGAATCGACGGTCACGATCGAACCTCCAAAGATCTGACGGTGATGGCTGCTCCTCACGTGGATGGATCTGATCTAATCTGGAGCATCAAGGAAGATCGGACGTCTACTGGAGGTCATGGAAGAACACAGCTCCGGTGAACTTCGTCGGAGCGCCACGGACGCGCTGATCCTCCGTTGTTGCAGCTGAGATGTGAAATAGGTGCGCCTCGATACTCCGCAGCTGGTGGTCCTCTCCGATGAGGCCAGGAACGTCAGAAACGCTCCGGCGACGAAGGCAGAGCTGGAGCTCTTGTGCTGAACGTGAAGTCCTCCAGATGAGGCCCTTATGACCTGAAAAACGGCACAAAGAGCATGCTGGGTCGAGGGCAAAGTGCCTCGACCCTGTAAGGAGCGGAGTGAGTGCGTGGGTGAAGTGGGGCGAAGACCTCCGACGAAGCGTCGGTGAGGGAGGCTGGAACACCTGCTCCGGGGCGAGACATGGGGTGCGAGTGGGTGTAGAACGTGAAGAGAAGTCTCGCGGAGATGTGGGTGTCGTCCGATGATGGAAATGGTGACTGATATGGTCGGAATCGACGGTCGACGACGGACGGGTGAATTGGGGGTAATCGGAAATTCGCGAAAGATAGAAGGAACTAGGATTACCGAATGGTCGAGGTCGACTGTGGAAGAGCTCCTGAAGCTCTGGGTCCTTGCCTCGAGGGTTGTCGATGCCCGAGGCTCGAGCGCTGCTCCTGGGCGGTGCACGGCGGCGCTAGGCTGCCGGATCAGTGACGCGAGCTCCCTCATCCTCTCTACAACACGTCGGGCGCTAGCTGTCAGTCTAGGCAATTGGGTGGAGGTCCTGGGTGGAAGGGATGACGCCAAAGATAGGAAGAAATGTGCGGCGGAGCAGCAGCTTTATACTCCTAGGGGTCCGGCTAAATGGGTGTCGGACGAGGAAATCGGAGCACGGACCCCGAGAACCCACCCCGGGCGAAGGTCTCGGATGTGTGATGATCAATCGGAGCCCGGGGTTTGAGGTTTTTGTGATCAGATCATGACACAGTAATTGGGAGAAATCGGGTCGGGCGTGCAGATCCGTGGGTTGTGGTCCAGGGGGGAGTTGACCGGGGGGTCAACATCCCCCGTGGACCAATGGGAAGCGGCCACGCCAGAAATAATTGGAAATAAAATTTAAAATAGTAAATGGCTAAATTATGCAAAACTCAAAAAATAAAAAATGTTTCTTTTATTTTAAACTATTTTTTGTGATTTTTATTTATTTTTTAGAAATAAAAATAAGGTATGTACAATATAGTATAATATATAGGTATATATACAATATTGTATTTTTTATTTTTGATTTTTAATTACTTATTTTTGTACCTTTTTATTCCAATTTTATATTTTATTTATTTATAGAATAAAATTTGGAATATTTTGGTATTTTTATTTTATTTTTATTATTTATTTACAAGGGTTAAATAGATAGTTATATACACATATATACATGGTCTATATACAATGTTTATTTTGATTTTTATTTTTGTACTTTTTATTTTATTTTTGTTTTTATGATTTTTATTTTATTTATTTACACCATGAATATAGAATATATACAATTTTATGGGATTTTTATTTATTTATAGGGATAAATAAATATATATGTGGTTTTATAAACATGGGGAATATAGACAATAGGGGATGAATTTTATTTCTTTTTATTTTTCTCATTTTTATTTTTATTTAGAGGAAAATATTTTTATTTATTTATTTACAGATATATATACATGTGAGCTTCCTTATCTCTATCTACTTTGGTTTTTATGCGGTCAGGCCCATGCTGAGCCCTCCCTTGGGATTAGGTCGCTCAATATTTATTCTAAATATCTCCCTCGTTTTCTTTTAATTCTTTATTCTTTTATTTATGCACAAAAACATGCTAATTATGCATATTTACAAAATGCCTGCTGATTGACAATTATTTGTATTTATAGGAATATACATGTGTTTAGGAAAGGTTTTGTAGCTAAAATAAAAGAATAAAGAGTGATGAATGGGTATTCATCACCTGCTCTCTGCTCGCACCAAATTTATGTTGAGGATAATGCTAGGCCTTCCCGTGAATTTCAGAGAAGATTAAACCCAATCTTCGGGAAGTAGTTAAGAAAGAGATAGAAAAATGGTGCAAAGCAGGTTTTATATACCCCATTTCTGACTCCAAGTGAGTGGCCCCCCTTCATGTCGTCCTGAAGAAGTCGAGAATCCAGATGGTCACTAACGAGGAGGAGGTAGAGATCGCGACCCGAGTACCCACATCGTGGCGTGTCTGTGTCGATTACAGGCGCCTGAATGCTGCGACCAAGAAAGATTACTTTCCACTGCCATTTATTGATCAAATCTTGGAGAGACTTACAGGGAAGGCATTCTTCTGTTTTCTTGATGGGTACTCTGGCTACAATTAAGTAGCTATCTCTCCTGAGGATCAGGAAAAAACCACATTTACATGTCCCTTCGGTACCTACGCATTCAAGTGCATGCCATTCGGGCTTTGTAATGCCCCAGGCACATTTCAGCGGTGCATGATTGCCGTATTTCCCGAAATGGTGGGTGATTTTCTGGAAGTCTTTATGGATGACTTCTCGGTCCATGGTGATTCATTTGATAAATGTTTAGCGCACTTGGACCGAGTCCTCAAGAGATGCAGGGAGGTTAATTTGGTACTCTCCTGGGAGAAGAGTCACTTTATGGTGACTGAGGGTATCGTGTTGGGGCATGTCATCTCCAGAAAGGGAATGAAGGTCGACCCTGCCAAGGTGGATGTGATCAAGAAACTTGAGCCACCAACCAACGTCAAGTCAGTGCGGTCTTTTCTAGGGCATGTTGGATTTTATCGAAGGTTTATCCCTGATTTTTCAAAGATCGCCTGCCCACTGACTGAGCTCTTAGGAAAAGACATCGAGTTTATTGTAAATCACAAGTGTCTTGAGGCCTTCGAGCTCCTGAAAAAGAAAATATGTGAATCGCCAATATTACAAGCTCCCGACTGGTCTCTTCCCTTTGAGATCATGACTGATGCATCGGATTTCGCTGTCGGAGCTGTGCTTGGACAAAGACGGGATGGAATCCCTTATGCGATTCACTACGCAAGCAAAGTATTGGATCCTGCACAGAAAAATTATACAGTGACTGAAAAGGAAATGCTCGCGGTCGTTTGGGCCCTTGAAAAATTCAGATCATATATATTGGGCTCCACGGTGACAATTTTCACTGATCATACGGCAATTAGATACCTCATGGATAAGAAAGATGCCAAGGCACGACTTTTGAGATGGATCTTGTTAATCCAGGAATTTAATTTGGAGATCAAATATAAACCTGGAATAAAGAATGTTGTTGCTGATCACCTTTCCTGAATTGAGAAAAATGATTATCCTAACACTGGACCTATTAAGGAGACTTTTCCAGACGAATCTGTTTGCGTTATTGATTCAGCCCCATGGTATTCCAACATCGTGAACTATCTTGTCTCTAAGAAGGTTCCCTTTGGTTGGACCGAGAGAATGATTGATAAACTGAAGTCGGATTCAAGAAAATACCATTGGGACGATCCTTTCCTTTTTTATGAAGGAGCGGATTGTGTCTGGAGAAGATGTATTCCTCAGGAAGAATACCAGAGTGTCCTCACACATTGTCATACTCTCGAGGCTGGAGGGCACCATTCGGGAAAGAGAACCGCACACAAGGTACTCCAATGTGGATTTTACTGGCAGACCTTGTTTTGTGATACTAATGAATTTGTACGGTCTTGCCCGATTTGTCAAAGGATGGGAGGGACTGTGGGTTATAGAGATGAAATGCCCATGCAACCAATGATTTTCTGTGATGTTTTCAATGCATGGGGGATTGATTTTATGGGTCCCTTTCCCAATAGCAATGGATTTGAGTACATCTTGTTAGCGGTTGATTATTTGTCTAGATGGGTAGAGGCTATTCCAACCCGAATCGTAGATAGCAAAACCGTCTGTAAGTTTATCAAGGATAATATCATTGCAAGGTTCGGGATACCCAAAGTTTTGATTTCTGATGGAGGAAGCCACTTCGTGAATACGGAAATGAGATCTTTGGCTAAAGAGTATAAATTTGAGCATAGAATAGCCAACCCATATCATCCACAATCTAATGGCATGGCAAAGGTTTCTAATAGAGAGGTGAAGGGTATTCTTCAAAAGTTGGTTCATCCAGATAGGAAGGGCTGGTCAAAACTATTGGACCACGTTCTGTGGGCCTATAGGACAGGTACAACCTATAAGACTCCATTCGGTACTTCACCTTTTAGGATGATCTATGGCAAGCCATGCCATCTACCAGCAGAATTGATTCACAAATCGAAATGGGCGATCAAAAAGTTGAATTGGAGTTGTCACCTTGGGAAATTATGTCGAGACTTGAATTTAAATGAGCTAATTGAAATCTGAAACCGAGCATATAGCAACAGTATAATCTATAAGGACAAGGTCAAGAGATGGCATGATAGACACAATCGAGATAAAACCTTTGTCCCAGGGTAGAAAGTGTGGTTGTTTAATGCTCGGTTAAAGATTTTTCATGGGAAACTGAAATCAAAATGGACGGGTCCCTATGTTGTCATCGATGTGCATACCAATGGAAGTGTGGATATTGTCGAACTCAAAGATAATGCACAACCTTTCTCAGTGAATGGACAATTACTGAAGCCATGTATAGAATCACCCAATGAGCAGACAGTTCAAGTTGAGGCCATCTACTTTACACAGAGCAAAGACAGTGAAGATTTATCAGATCAATCCCACCCTCCCTCCCGACCACATCGATCTCCTTGTACAGCTTCTTCTTCTACTTAGGCCAAGGCCTAAGTATAGGGGGGAACCGATGCCATCTGTATATTCCATTTCCCCCATCACACTCCTCCCGATCACCTCACTTCCACCCTTCTTCTATACTTAGGCTAACCAGAGCCTAAGTATAGGGGGGGACCGACGCCCACCTGTATATACTCTCCTCATTCACATATCTTGACCACCTCTTTTTGCGCTTTTCTTCTATACTTAGACTATTTACAGTCTAAGTATAGGGGGGCGAACCATTGTATAACATTTTTCCACTCTCTTACGCTTAGCCCGAGCTATGTCTTCTATACGCTTATTGTGCTGTGAGGACATAACACTCGCTAAGTATATGGGGTCTGTATATATACTGTGTATATATTTTATCCATATCTCGTACTTGCGCGTAAGTCTATATGTATTTACGGGGTGGGTAATAAAAAAACATTTTGCCACTAATATTAACTGTACCCAAAAATTTTGAAAAAAATGGCTTCTTATTCATTTTTTTAAAAAAAACAACAAACAAACAACAAAAATCCTTTGCATAAAAAAATTCAAAAAAAAAAGTGTCTGCATTTCACACACCTGCACTTCATCCAGCATCGCATTCATTTGCATCTGTGAAAATTCATTGGGTTCTGAACCGAGTTATGAGCCGAAACCGAGAGTGGTCTGGACTTGACCTTAATCCATCTAATTTTCAGAGGAACTTCACCGAGAAATATGATTTTAGAGTCTTCAGGTCTTTGACTTAATTCTTTGAGTTCCACATGACAATGTGCAGCATTTGACTCTTAGTGTCTAACCTGGTCTCTTCATTCTGGGTACAACTCTGGAATAAGGAATTAATTTGTACTCTCGCACTATGCACTTAGCTCAACTCAGACAGGATGTTGGAAGACTGTGTGAGTTTCTTTTCTGGTAGCGTGGAAATCTAAAGACCGGAGTACGGGTTGAAATAAAGCTTCGGAAAAGAGATGGACGGCTGGGCACAATTTTTTCTAAGACCCCAAAAAAATATACGGAACAAAAAGATTCTATAACCGTAGGGGCACAACAAGATCCACGCAGAACCACCAAAATTTCCAAATACAAAGAAGCAACTACCAAATAAAATCTGACCAAAAAGGTCCAAACTTCAAGAAACTTGCAGATCTTGATGGAGACTCGGCTACACTGGCCATCTTCACAAGGAGAGTTGACTACACTGGCCACCCTCCAGTTCTTTTCTCATTCTTCTAACTTCTCCCCCAATTCGATTGTGAACACAGCACGACAGACCTTAGAAGGAAATACCTGACTCCCCGAGGATGAGTTACTGGAGAGGAGGTTTGCGCGGTAGTCTGGCATTCTGGGTGGGAAGAGCTAAAACCTTTCACACACATGAGTCGATTGTTCAATGTTCATAGAGTATACTTTGGGAAGAAAATTGATGTAAGATGACTTCTGAGTCGAAACTGTATCAATGATGTGTAGAACTTGAAGGCTGTTGATTTTAAAATTCTAAGTCTCACAGAAGTTCCGACACACAAATAATCCAAAGGTTGAGTTTAGGTTCACTTTCACCTTTAGCTCATGGTCTTGTTATGGAACCCAATCTCATTTCACCTCATGGCATTTCTTTTTGATGCTCAAGGACAAGCATGGTTTAAGTATAGGGGGATGATGAATCTCGTATTCATCACTCTAAATCTCATTTATTAAGCTCAAAACCCTCAAAATCAACAGCATCCTTGCATCTATTCTGCATAATTAGCATTAGTGCATGATTTCATAAGAATTACATTTTAGCACAAAATCTGCACAAAATAAGAAGCCAAAAATCCATGCCTAACTTCCCGGATTTTTAACCCATTCATGCTAACTCCGAATGACTCAGAACCACTTCCACTGTGTACATATCACTAACAAGAATAAAAGAAAAATACCAAAAAAAATAACTAACCAAAATAAGTGGACCAAAAACCCAAACCCTAATTTCAGGATTTTCGGACTAAAACCCTCATATCTCCCTCATCCAATGTCCATTTTAAATCCTACTCACTTTTGAACTAATGTACATTCAATTACCTTCAAAACAAGACCAAGTTCAAGTGAATCGGAGCTCATATGTGAAAGTTGGGTTTTGGGCCTCTTTTGTAATTTGTGTATTTTAGCGGTTTTTGACCTAATATTTTATGTACATATTTTATCAATTAATAAAAATCCAAAAAAATAGATTAAGGTGTCTTTATTTACTCTTGATTGTACCATTTTTTTGCCGGATTTTTATCTGTTTTAAAAATGACAAAAAAATACAAAATCCCAAAATCAAGGTGTTCTATGTACATGGGATAACCCAAAAATACCACGTTGTGCAAATGATCGATTTTGGTTTTTATATCTTCATGAAAGTTATAGATCTCATCGAGACGAGCAATTTTTGTGAAGAAACTTTTTTGATCCGAGGTCATTTACTATTTATTTTAGATTTTACAAACTATTTATTTTCTGAATTATCTAGTGTCGACACGTGGCGGCATCTGGTGCCGCCACGTGTCAGGTATTTTTGAGGTTTTAAATATTTGGTGTTATTTAAAAAAAAGGGGGACGCACGTGCGTCGCACGTGCCTCCTAGGCACGTGCTCCGCACGTGCCCTCCCATCCTTCCTTATCACTCCGCCTGTGTCGCTCGCTGGGCCATCCAATCTCGGCCGATCGGACGGACCAGCACTCGTCTTCTTCCTACCCCTGTTTGGAAATGCCCCCGTCTTCCCATCTTTTGCACCGCCTGCCGCCGCGAATCCCTCGGCCGATCCCCCAAATCACGCTCCGCCCCGCGATCACCCCCTCGTCGATTTCACCCATCGCCACCTTCCATCTCCGCACCCTCGTCGAATCCATCTCTGATCCCCCAAATCGTATCCCCTAAATTTCTCCATCGCCGATCACCACCCAAATCGCCCCCGATCTCCTTCCATCGCCGGCAGCCTCCAAACCCTATAAAAACCATGCCGCCCTCTAGAGACCTTCATCCGTCGTTAGCCCCCTCCGGTAGTGACAGACCGTACATCATCGGCGTGATCCGGGGTCTTCATCCTTGTCGCAGCAACACCTCCAGGCCGCTGCTCTTGCTCCGGTGATCGACCGTCGAGCCTATCCTCCAGGTATACTCCCTCTCCTTTTCTCTCTCTCTCCATTTCTATCTCTCTCGTTCTGTCTATCATCACCGCCCTTGCCACCGCTTCGCCTCCGCCTCCGACACTTCATCGTTGGTCGACTCTCACCGACTTCGCCTCCACCTCCAATGCATCGACACCGGTCCACCACTTCTCCAAAGACCCACGGCCGTGTGTCGGCCACGCCATCTACGCCATCTTTGTCGGCTATGACCACAATCTTCGACTTCTGCCTTCTCCTTCGCCGGCCACACTTCGTCGACAACTCCACCTCGACCCGCCTCCGCCTTGACCAGCCGCACCTTCACCTGTGCTCCGCCCTCGCGCCAACCATCGCCAGCCACTCCACCGCCTCGCTGCCGGGCGTCACGCCCGAGACCCCCACGCACGTGAGGAACACGTGCGTCGGGGGAACAATTGCATAAATGCCCCTGGGCCTCCTCTGTATTACACCTCAGCCCAAGGTCACGTGTCAGGCACTTTACCGTTAGAACAATTGCAAGAAGCCCCCCCGACGGATCCACTTTTAGCAGATCAGCCCCCGCCTCCAGAGGTCACGTGCCTAGCACGTGACCGTCTGGAAATTTTGCGAACACTCCCCCCAGCATTTGGTAATTACATTACAGTCCTTTCTTTATTTATTTTATATTTATTTATTGCAAGTATACCCCTGTGTTCCCCCATATTTGTGGACCTTCTCTTTACATTATTTTATTAATCCAAAAATAGCATGATGTTTGTTAATTGATTCTCTACACTTTGACATATTGTGGGCAATTTTGTGATTGATGATTAATTAATAATTAATTGTTCTATGGAAATTTGTGTATTTTACCCATTTCTTGCTCTGAAATTCATAGTTGATTATCCATTGCTCTAAAAATCCCCGAAAAATCATATATTGTAGAGATAATTATTCTTAACATTGTGCCCAAAAAGATTTCATTTGCATGCATACTTTGTCCTGTAAAAATCATTTTGCATATTTTAGTATTTAATTTTTAATAGGTATTAAACCCCACATTTTCGAGGTTTAGGATTTTTCTGAGATCCGTCACCTAGTGATAGATCTTAGATAATTTTATTTCTTGAAAATAATTAGGTTTAATATTTATTATATATAAAATCAAAAAACACTTTATTTTCTGCACTTTATTTATTTATACTAGTATTTATAATTAGATTACTCTATATGACATATATAACCTTATATAGTGTATTATATATTAAAAAGAAAAGGAAAACATAAAAACATAAAATTAAAATAAAAAAATAAATATATATAACATATGTATATATTATATATAAATAAAAACTATATATATAATTTAAAAACCACAAAAAATATATAATGAAGGACATGTTTGTACATAATACGCTTTGATTAGCAATAATCGTAGGCTACCAATTTTGCTCTCTATGGTTCGACCTCTACATGATTTCTTGCTACATACTTAGTTTTGTATAGAATAATAATTTTTAGCCGCACTTTTTACTATTTATTGCTTGACTTATATTGTGGGTTAATTGTTGACTAACCGGGGTTTCATTTGAGGTTTCTTCGACAACGATCGATCCGCCTTGTGGATTGACATGACTTTGGCAAAAACTCAATTATCAATGATCCAAGCGGTGAATCTCCTGATCTCATCTCACGAGTTCCGACGTCTTCTTCACGAGCGAGGCGTATCGAAGGAGAAAGAGATACACAAGCAAATGATCTGGTAGCATAATGACGATGCGACGGTGGTGGGGACTCTCTCTCGGGCTCCATTTTGAAAAACCACAATGAGAGCGAGAGAGAGAGAGAGAGAGCATATGTTGTTCTCTTGTTGTTGTTGTTACTTGAAGAGCAAGGGGTGTCTCTTCTTATATAAAGTTTTGGGAGTCCATGGATCTCAATCCATGGATAACATAAAATCAATGGATGAGATTGATTTGTGTTTCTTTCAATGGACATGATTTCATTGTAAAAACACAACAACAATTAATTTAATTTAATTTAGATATATATTGATAAGCCAATATAAATTAATTCCAAATTAAATCAACTGATCTTGGAGATAACAAAGAAGGAGATTGCACTCATCCAAGGGGAGATGACCGCCCAATCCCTTTAGGACTTATTGGTCGTCCACCTCCTTGAATTGGAAGGAGGCAATCTTCGTCCAATTCATGAGATTATATTATCTCATGAAATATTCAAGATTTACAGCAACACTTGTTGTAAATTATCTCACAAAAGCAATTCATAATTATCTTGTGAATATTGTAATCATGCTGTTGGAAATATGTGAATCACATTTACAACCTAAAAGAAACTGTAAATTATATTTTCAATTAATTATTCAATGTGAATATAATTCACATCAATAATTAATCAACAAATATAAATCACAATTGGCTCTCTCTCTCTCTAATAAATTATAAATTAGATTTATAATATATATGATTAATATGGATGACGCTATCCACATTATTCATAACTATGATAACTAAATCATATTTAATCATCTTGGATCTCTATTCTCATGTGCCCAAATAATATGAATCGCATTCACATCATTTACATCTTTTATAATTAAATCACATTTAATTATCACAGATAACTCTCCTTATAATATAACTCAAATTCATATTATTCATGATAATTAAATCACATTTAATTATCAATTTTCTCAATGCTCAAATATATATATATATATATATATATATCAACAATGAAATTATCCTTGAACTCTTTCAAGGATAATACACTTTCTCTGTGGATACTTGGAGATAAGGACATGGTGATTGTATTGTTCCACGTATAGTGACTTGGATATTAAGATCGCATCTCAAATCCAGATCTTGTGGACCTCCCATAGATGTTTGATTAAATCAAAATCATAAATCTAATATTTTTAGTGCATCTAAATCACATTCAGATCACTGTCTAACATTTGGACCAAGATCAGATTACTTCTCTATTGAGAGCAGTCACTAAATCTAAACATGTTTCATCACTCCCAAGGAATGGAAGCATCATGGTTATACAATCATTTATGATCACATCACCCTCAGGTATTCCTAATACATGTACATCTTGCATACTGGAAGACTAAGAATAATCATGACATTTTATATCTCATTTAGACTATCTCCTTTAGGATTTTATCATTAAGTTTCTCATTTGATCGTTAGGAGTTGACATCGATCATATACTTTCCAAAAGAACATATCATACTTAGGTGTTGAACATATATTTTCCAAAAGCATATATCAAACCTTACAAATTCTATCAAGCTTCCAAAGCGAGACGACCATGCACGGAATCGATCCTTTCCAATATCTCTGAGTGAGATCATGTCTTCTGGTTTAGTAATGAACATGTATGATCCCTTTGAGAGATCGTATTACTCATATGCCCTTGCATGCACACCAGCACGCCGGTGTATAGACCTTGGTTAGGTCATCAACCTATTGGTATGTCAAATGTACATACTCAGACATATGGTAACATATCTGTCTCCGGTCAGAGGATGTGTACCTATATCGTGATAGTATACGACACAGGTCTTTGATTATCTCAATCTCGTTAAGTCAACTCTTTGACCTAAATAATCTGACACCTCTGAATCGATATTCCTATGTAAAGGACCAGCATCAAGAGATCGGTCGGATATCAACCTTTAGAGAAAGGATTGCCATCTCCTTCTCAGGTTGGAGATCCTCTCTTAATAATCATTTGACGGTGATTTATGAGTCCTCAATCTAACTCTTTAGATATTCATCCAAGCATCATCCTTTATGATTCAACATTTGAATCAACAGTTGTATGATCATTAAGATGACAATGGTACATAACCCTAATTGTACTAAGGGGCCTATTATGTAAATTAGTTATTCTTCATTTCAGATAAGAGAATGATATTTGCAATAACAATTATTGCATAATGGCTCTCCATGGGTTCGCATGTCCAACACAACAACAAAGAGCCACCGGAGCTCCGCCCACGTGCCACCGTGTGAGGAGGAAGGGGAGGAATGTAAGCAACAATTGTAGTCGGATTAGATCTATTTGATCTAATTTAATGGCTTAGATCCCTCAGCAGCTCCGGCCTGAAGCATCGCTTCCCCCCTTAGGCTCGGGTGCCTGAACCAATGCTAAAGCGCCTCAGCACACGTCGCCCGAGGCTCGCCGCCTGTCCGAGCATGTTCGCATGTGTGAGGCACATGGTTTCTTGACATTTTGTAGTAGCTCCCTGACACCTTCACATATATGCACTCTGGTCCAGCGCATGTTGTGCACCTGTCCATTAGGATTTTTACAAAATAAGCCCCATCGACTTATCATTATTTTATCCTACCCATACGCGAGCAATTTTGCATTATATACCCAGACATATTTTGTATTTTGCATTTCAATCCATTTAAGACCTTTTCATAATATTTTGTTATGTTTTTATCAGAAATATTCTCATTTCTTAAATGGATGATATCTTTTGCATCCTTTATCTAAAGTAAATGATATTGGTGGCATTTTAAAGGTCTGTTCACGCTTTGTGACGTTATGTATTCACATCCCTGATATGCTTCGTTGAATTTGAATGAAAATTCAAAGAAATATATTACCATATACCTTCATTTATTATCTTTAATACGCATGCTAAGTTAATTAAATGTGTCCTTAAGCCACACATGATTTACCTCAATTATTTAATGAATAATCAAGAACTTTGCATGATTCATGTTGTCTGTTAATTCCTGAATTTGTATGATTTTAGGGATCTAGATGAGTTGAGTGATTAAGAGCCCAATTTAGTGATACTTGATTTAACATTAAAATATTTGACTTGGTGAATGAGGTACTAGTGAATAATTGGATTTTTGAATAACTAAATTGGATCAATCATTAAATCAGGAGATTCGTTGTGAACATTGTATATTTTTGTGTCTTGTTCTGTACTTGCATTTGTAATCATTTTGTAGTATAAAATAATCTGCATTGAAAAACCCTTAAAAGATCATGCGCTCATATGTGTTGTATTTTGCATAGCTTAATTTAAGTAGCTTCTTAGAGTAGTCAATCACCCATATTAGGATCCTGATTATATACTTGAATCAGTTGTGTCCATGTGTTCAACCCTGAACTTATCCTGGAGAAATTAGACCGAACCACTTATCGCGGAGATTCTCGCTCGATTTCTGATAGATCTGTATTTAGATGTATTACAATGAGCCTATTAGAATAGCTGATTATGGATCTATCTATTGTTTTGGGAAGATGGTGGTCTTCCATTTACCTAGAGTGCTGCAATTTTAGTTTGGCGGGCATACTTCTGATGGTGGGATCGAGTACATCTATGTCTTGAGGACACATCAATTTCTCAGTTAGGGTTATGTAGGCTACTTTACCTACATGGTAGACTCAGATGTGCAGGATCGGATGTTCAAGGATATTAGAGTCGTGCGCGAGTTTTCTAACATGTTTCCAATAACTTGCCTAGGATACCACCAGTGAGGGAGATAGAGTTCGAGATCATACTATTGTTAGACACACAATCGATCTCTATCCCTCCATATAACTTGGCACATGCTGAGCTCAAGGAGCTCAAAGTACAGTTACATGAGCTATTAAAGAAAGGATTCATCCACCCCAGTACATCATCATGGGGAGCATTAGTCCTCTTCTTGCAAAAGAATGATCGATCCTTAAGGCCATGCATAGATTACATGCAGCTGAACAAGCTAACGATCAAGAACTATTATCCCCTTCCACAGATTGATGATCTTTTTCATCAGCAACATGGAGCAACGATGTTCTCCAAGATCGAACTACGATCTGGATACCACCAGTTGAGGATCAAGTATGCATATGTGATGAAGTATGTATTTTGCACTAGATATGGTCACTACGAGTTTATGGTGATAACTTTGGAACTAACAAATGCACATGCCACATCTATGGAGTTGATGAACCGAGTCTTCCATACTTGCTTGGACAGGTTTGTGATAGTGTTCATTAATGATATTCTAGTCTACTCCCATGATGAGCACGCGCACGGGTCACATCTTTGCACTATGGTAGACACTCTGAGAGCATCAGTTGTATGTCAAATACAACAAATACAAGTTCTAGCTTTTTGAGGTTGCATTCTTAGGCCACATGATTTGAGGGGTAAGAGTGTCAACTCCGCCAAAATAGAGGCAATTGTTTTTTGGGAGCATCCCAAGATAGTTATAGAGTTCCATAGTTTCCTAGGCCTTGCTAGGTACTACACAAGATTCATCAAATGGTTCTCTAAGTTGGCCCTACCCCTCATGCGGTAATGCAAAAGGATGCAAGAGTGACAAATATGAGTTGAGCTTCCGTACGCTCAAGGAGCAGTTGATTTTTGTGTCCATTATCATCCTTCCTTCTAGTACCTTGGGCTTCACGGTTTACACTGATGCTTCCAAGGGAGTTTTGGGCGTTATTTTGATGCAATGGGGACATGTTGTGTCTTACCTGACACGACAACTGAAGAGCCATGAGCATAATTACCCCACTTACGACTTGGAGTTGGCAACCATAGTCTTCGCACTGAAGATATGGTTCCACTATTTGTATGGGGTAACATTTGATATCTTCACCAACATAAGAGACTCAGGTATATTTTTGATTGAAAGGAGTTGAATATGAGGTAGAGGTGGTGGATGGAGCTGTTGAAGGGCTATGACTTCACTATCTCCTATCAACTTGGTAAGTTGAATGTAGTGACATATGCCTTGAGCAAGTGACCACATATAGAGGGTTCAATAGCCTAGTTGCAGAATTGGGATGTGCTCACAACACTTGACGAGTGGCATCCATTTGATGGTACACGTGATGTAGTCACTGTACCAATGAAGTACAATCCATGGGCAACAAAAAGATCAGAGGATGTAAGACTTATAC
The DNA here is from genome assembly GCA_037367405.1 of Ottelia alismoides. Taxonomy (NCBI): domain Eukaryota; kingdom Viridiplantae; phylum Streptophyta; class Magnoliopsida; order Alismatales; family Hydrocharitaceae; genus Ottelia; species Ottelia alismoides. The sequence continues at coordinate 605,023 of JAZKJV010001167.1, read as the reverse complement.
CAGAGAAGCATGAATGATGAGTACGATAGATTTCGAGTCTGTGAATCCATCCTATGAAGGGGGATTGTGTATGTGTGTCCCAAATGACGAGGAGAAGAGGAGAGATATCTTGGATGAAACGTACAATGTGAGACTTTCTATCCATCTAGGTGGCACTAAGATGTATTGAGATCTCCTCCAACACTTTTGATGGGAGGGTATGAAGAGGGACATAGTCGAGCATGTCAGATGATCCCTCACCTGTCGGATGGTGAAGGCAGAGCACCAGAGATCCCATGGTTTGCTACAACCTCTTTCCATTTTGATGTGGAAGTGGGAAATCATATCCATGAATTTTGTCACATCATTGCCACACACCTAAGGTGGGCATGATGCGATATGGGTGGTCATTGATCGGTCGACCAAGTCAGCCCATTTATTTTATCAATATGACATGTACTTGAGTTGAGCTAGCCAGATTATACATCCAACATGTCATTCGACTACACGAGATACCCAAGGACGTAGTATTGAACAAAGATTCACACTTTACTTCACAGTACTGGGGAGAGAGCCTTGAGGACCGCACTACCATCCATAGACAGACTAACAATCTGAGAGGACCACTTAGACTTTGGAGGATTTGCTACAGACATGTGATGTTGAGTGGAAATGATCCTAGGTAGTATCGAATAAAGATTCACACTTTACTTCACACTATTGGGGAGAGAGCCTTGAGGACCGCACTACCATCCATAGAAAGACTAACAATCCGAGAGGACCATTCGGACTTTGGAGGATTTTCTACAGGCATGCGCTGACGAGTGGAAAGGATCCTGGAAGGATCATCTTCCACTTGTAGAGTCCACCCACAACAATGGCTTTCACACCAGCATAGGCTTGGCACCTTTCTATTTCTTGTATGGGAGGAGATGCACCACTCCTTTATGTTGACAGCGGGTGGGTAACAACCCCTTGTTCACCCCGTAAGTCATAAAAGAGACTTTGATCAATCTCAATAAAAAAATGAAAATGAAAATCATTTGCTCCGATCTCTTGTTTAAAACTACTCTATTTCTTTGTTTCTAACGCTCTTTGATTTTGAGGAATTGACCCCATTGATGTACCCATAGAAAATACAATATTATATGAATGTTTATATATTAGATATTCTGCAAAGTATTTTTGTAATAATTGAATGGAACTTTACCTTATAAAATTTCAACTGTGATGAGATAATAAATAAAGATTTTAGTATGCATAAAAATACAATCTTCTTTTCAATCGAAACATTCAAATAAAAGTAAAGCCATCAGAAGATCTACATTGACCAGCAACACAGAGACCTCGAACTTCAAGTATTGTATCTTACATCCGTACCTTAAAGATAAAATTCTTAACCAGCCTTGTGGGTCAAAGTATTCTTTAAATCACAGGTTGTGGACTTCATGTTCTTACAAGTATCCCCAATGAGGGCGTTCAACGGTTCAGTGTTAAAGGAAAATTTCCACCGCGCTTTGTGGAACCGTTTGAGATTTTGGTCCGAGTTGGGAAGGTGGCTTATAGAGTGGACCTTCCCCCACACCTTGAGGGAATTCATGATGTGTTCCATGTGTCAAATATCCAGAAGTACATTTGATATCCTAGGCATATGATCAGCTACGAAGACTTAGCGGTGAAGCCCAACCTCTTATTCCATAAGGAGCATGTTCATGTACTAGACCATGCGATGAAGAGGCTGAGGCAGAATAAGATTCCTTTACTCAAGGTCCTGTGGCAGAGTTAAGATGTCGAGGAGGTGTGGGAGCCTGAGGAGGATATGAGGGAGAAGTATCCTCATCTATTTGTAGGTATGAAATTGAACCCTTGGTTAAATTCAATTTGAGTTTTTTTATGGATTTCGCTCTCTTTAAAATTTATACGGGTTCCTTCCTTTTTGAGATTTTTATGCATTAAGGTCTGGATTGGGATCTGTTTTAAGATCACACCAAGTCTCGAGGATGAAACTTCTTTTGAGATGTTTATGATGTGAAATACCATATAATAGGACCAAACCTTTTCCACAACTTATATTATGATCTAGTAACAAGTCATAGAAATAATCATCATCTTATAGTGCCCATTGAGACCTTTCGAACGAGATCAAGAACACCAAAATCAGAATCTGTATGCAAGAGTTACGCGTAAAATATGATCAGGTTGTAGTTAATGGATCCAGATCCAAACCCGTATCTGTATTCGGACTGAACCTACATAAGAGGGGGCTAAGCCAAGTAGGTTGGCTTAGGCCACTCAACCCCTCGCCTGAGCACCACCACCAGAGCGATTTTTTGACCACCAATTAGACGTCCGAGTATACCATTTTGAAGAGCTCGATGTGAGGATCGTCATGGACATGTCTGTGTTCATGAAACATTGTGGAACTCTCATTCCGGGCGAAGGAAGCTCGCGGGAGAACATTCTTGTAGGTTTGTCAAATCCGCATATCTTTCACTCAATGGGTGTTCCATAGTGTAGTCTAGCTGTGTATGGCGTCGAAATCAAGTTCGAGCTTACGCCAAAATTAACTTGTATCGCTCCATGTTCTTGCGATTTCTCACTGATATATTATGTGCATGTTGATGGAAAATGTATGTACAAGACGTGGATTATAACAAGAACCTGTAGGTCAAATCAGATCGACAATCGGAGAGTTTTCCTGACCAAAATGATCGATCATATCAATATGAATGATCGATCAATTTGGAAAATAATTGATTAAAAAAAGTTTCATGATCGATCACTAAATGATCATTCATACAAATTGCAATGATCGATCAACTAATGATCGACCACACAATTAGCCATGATCGATCAACTGTAACCAAAATGCATGATCATACTCCAATGATGGTCGATCAATCTCGATCAATCAACAAAGTGAAATGATCGATCATTCCGGAACAATAGACCATTTGGATCTTAAAAATGATATAAAATGGCTGGAAAAGACATAGACTGATGTAGAATGTTACTAATATATGATAAATGCATGAATAGATTAAAATGGGCTTCTAAGTGATTGAAATGGGTCCAACTAAGATAAATTGAATTCAAAATGGATGTGGCGAAACTCGGTGAGTGAGAGCATCTTGAGCATCATTTGAAAATCAATGGGAATTTCCAAATATGAAATACATATATCATTGTGGATAGCGGACGTCTTTCCCACTTTGTCCTTTGTTTCATGTTGCAATAATTGTTTTTTAAGTAGCATGTGGGTAGTGGAGTAGTTGCTGCCAAGGGAGGGACATGCACCCTTGGAACCTCGGGTAGAAAATTAGGCGACCGTGAACCCAACTGCTACTTAGTAGTTGTGACGGTTGGAGGTCATGTTGCTTGGCACACCGAGGATTTAGCAAGAGGTGTTCAGCCTCAGTATTTGAGTTCCTTTAGCCTAGTGCTTCGAGTGTGGGCCAAGTAATCACAGCAGGTAGCCTATCGTTTCGCTTTTTCACTTAGGATTAACACTCGTGTACTAGCTGGTGTAGGTCACATTGGTTGGTATTCCAGGTGAGAGCACTAAGAGGGGTGTTATGAGAAATGATGGTAATTGAAGTTGGAAAATGAATCAAGTCTCTTGTGTAATAGGAGGATTGGGATAGTCGTGGGGATTCCAACTATGATTTGAATGATATTAGTGTTTGGTACCCTGAATCGTGCCCTATCCACAGCGGACTCTTACACTTGACTAGTGGACTTGGATGGTTCGCGGTGTTTCGTAGGTTAGAAATTGATTAAGGAATCAGGGTTACGGTGAATCAAGTGGAATACTTGGGGGTTTAAGATGGAGTCACAGTTTGGTAAGGAAGCTAAGTTAACATGTTGGGAACTTACTTAGGATGCATTGTACCCCATCACATGCTTACAGAGGCACCCCAATGCTAAGGTTTTCTTAGTTCCTTAGAGTCATAATGTGAGGTCCCATGTGGACCAAGACCACAGACTATCCACGAAGCCTGAGTTCTTCTGGCTAATGAGAATGATAGAGTGTTGTCTTCTTGGTGAGGATGGTTTACCTAGTTGTTTTCTTTTGCATACTTTCTTTAGCACCTCATTTGTTGTAATTTTAGCACCGTATTGGTTAACTTTGCTCGTAATGTACCTTTGTGTTGGATCTGCAAGTTCTCCGTAGCAGCCGCAACAGTGAACGGCTCGTACTTGGAGTCACTACTTTTTGTGCAGTTACACTTTTATGGTACAATACTTGCAGATTTTACTGCTTTTCTTTAATTGTAGTTCTGTGAGAGACATGTGATGTACTATATATGTATGGCTAACTTTTTGATACATACATTTTATTTTTTGTGAACATGGATTGTAATGAATGATGTACATGATGTGAATGAAAATTAATGGAAAAAAATTTTAAGTTCTATAGTTTGTGATATTTTCTACTATTTATATTTATTATGTTTTTCAAATGTGGAAATGCATGTGCATGGAATCGATTTGTTGAGTACCCAGGATCCTCGGAAGACGATCGTCACATATAGAAAGTCCACTACATGTTTATGCACTTATATGGCAGGAAATCATGTTACTTGGAGAAGCACGAAATAAGCTATGATCTCTCGCTCAAGTGCTGAGAGTGGATACAGAGCCATAGCTCAAGCTACAACAGAACTAATATGGATTCAATCTGTACTCATAGATCTTCATATCACCCCCACCAATGTCATAGAGCTCATATGCGACAACCGCGCAGCAAGTGCACATAACCAACAACCCCATGTTCCACAAACACACCAAACACGTGGAAGTTGACTGCCACTACACTAGATATCTAATACAGAGAGGACTACTTCGAACTCACAATGTACCATCCATAGATTAGCCTGCAAACATGTTCACCAAGCCACGAGCATGCACACAATTCAAAAAATGTTGTAACAAGCTGAACATGATTTATATATATGCTCCAGCTTGAAGAGGAGTGTTGAGAGCTTAATATGTAACTCTAATCCTAGGGGTATTCAGGCATCTCTTCTATTAGAAACAACCTCTATTGTAACCCTAACCCTAAATCTTTAAGTACATAATTAGCCCTAGAGTTCTATTCATGACCAAGGAATTTCATCTGCATAATTCAACTAACGGAAACAATGAGCTAGAAAAACAGTTATGGAAAAAGAAGGATATTTCAGAATCATTGAATATGATTACAAATCTTATCTAGTCAGCATTTGGCACAGGATATCTTAACATTGGCAACTCTCAACATGCATAATAGAATTGAGTCGGCGATCAAGAATCGAGACTTGCAGGCAATAACTGGTTGACAACAATTTCAAGCAAGATCCCATGGAATATACAAATACATGCTTCAAACTTCAAGCAAGGAATAAAAGGTTTCCGCAAACTGATAAAGAATTGTTAGGACGAGACGGCAATTTCAGATGATCCAAAACATTATAAGACTTAAACCCCCTCAAGCCGCAGACCGCAACATACAAAGAGCATACCCACTTCGCACCAGATCTAACATAAGGTTACTGGTCAGCTTGCCAATGAGGTGAACATATCACCTCCAAGCTTCCACTCGTTCTGCTGACGAACTAATCCGGGTTAAGATTCCCTTGGCTTTTTCAACAGGTGATGGAGCTCGAAGAACAGGTGGCGGTGCATTTGCCTTCTTCTGTGGTTCCTTGGCGTTGGATTCGCTTGGCAGTCCAACTTTCTTCCTGTTCACATCACTAGCAACCACTTTCAGTTCATATACGAAAGCGTCCGTCTCCAGTGAAGCATCACGGGATGAATCACCAGTCGTGAACATGCTCCCTCCAGATGAAAATGTATCTGTAGATATATGTGATGCTTTATCTGCATCCGAGTTGTCTTCAGAAATTTCGGAAGGATTGTCTACAAGCATCTCATTGGCAGCATAGTTTTTCTCAGTTTCCTCTTCAGATGGAGCCTCTATAGGAAGCTCCAAGGAACCACCAGGATCGTTCTGGTCAGAAGGGTCTGATTGTGACACAGAAGCACCATCTACCACAGCATCCTGTCTTTCCCTGAGGGTTTTCATTATCAATGTCTTGAGAAAATTCATGACTTGCACAGCATGCATCAGTGCATGTAAAGGATCGCCCATCTGCACCGCAATTAGAAATATGCTTAATCTCCGGAGCACATCCATCGTATTAGCGATATCTTCGATATTTAAGTTCATACAAGCAGTGAAAAGATGATTCTTTCGATTACCTGAGTCATATTTGGCGCGAAAACAGTGGCAACGTTATGTGCATTCATCTTATTGCAATTCTCGAGCTGGACAACATCGGCCATCAAGTTGACAGCCCAGTTTAGAAGAGCAGATTCAGCAGGTGGTAGAAGGCTCAGGAGGTGTATATAATCCTCCTCATTTTCACATTGCATAACTTGCTCTGGGGTCAATACATCCAGGACGCCATTTGGAAGTTCTCTAAACCAAGCCTGCACAAGGTACATGGTTAAAAATATACTCGCGCTTCATTAAGCTATACAATACTTGGTTACATGTAAAGCAGTCAGGAATAACTCCTGAACAGCATGGGCCTCACTTGAAATTACTATTTTCTGATTGAACAATAATAACCATATACCTACAAGAGTAACAAACGGCAAAAGAAGCCAACTTTTTCCCAGTTTTGTATGATACCCACTGTTGTAAAAATCCCCCGACTAGCCCGACTAATAGGTCCGACTAGTCTAGTCAGTGGGGTGGCCGACCGAGCACTGACTAATTCCGACTAAGGTCAATTAGTCGATCGATTTTTACTTGGAGATACCATTTATTTTTAATTTTTTAAAGTAAACTTATTCTAATATGCTTAATGTTTTATTTAAATTTAATTTCTTCGGTTGTTTCATTATAATAATATAAAAATGTACAAATCTATGTAAATATATAAGAATATACATACAAAAATGATTTCTATATTTAAAATAATTAAAAAATTCAAAACCGACTAAAGCCCGACTAAATCCGATTAATCGTCCGACTGTCGATTAATCCTTAGTCAGTGACCCAACCGACCGAGTATCGACTACCGATTTTTGCAACCTTGATGATACCTTGATCAAACCTGCTAGACAATGTACATCGATGTTCTCTGGCACAATCCCATGATTTAACTGATCTCTGACATGCTCCTCTTGTGTATTATCTGCAGTGATTCTGAATATACCTTCTGCCTACAGTTTTTGTAAAAAGCTTAATTAAAATCTAACAAGACCATTAAAAATGCATGTCACGGAAATAAGCTTATGATTAGTGACCTGCAGGCCTCCCTGTGCATACAGGCGTCGTTGCATCATTAACAGTATAGTTGGTACACTATTTCCTCTGGGGTCATATGAGCATTGCATAGATTCAGTAGAGACTCCAAACACAGTTGTACTGCAACAAAGAGAACATAAGAAGTTATTTCAGTTACAAGAACACCCAGATAATTTTAAGAACAAGGGCGATGGTGTACTTGTATATTATGGCAAAACTCTATTCATGTGCGCACCCCGTAAATATTATATTTGAATATGTTTTATCTATTAGTAGACATCTATCAGCAAAAATCAACCTAACAATTGAATTGAATAATTAACATAAGAGAATTTTACAGCAAAAAGTGATGCACTATATTTGAGATCCACAACACGACCAAGCCCCTTAACCAACTTTAAGCGAGGTCAGGAACATAGTCCATGCCTCCAGATAGATCTAACCGTTGTCCCACCAGGACCTAGATTTCAATATGCATGTAAAGAATGATTCAAGCACGCAATCAAACCACAAACTATCCAGGGAGAACAAGCGTTTTGTGGAAAAAAAACCCAATGGTGTAGTATGGAAACAACCACGGGCAAAGAGAGGTTCAACTATGATGAAAACTGGAGTACATGATATAGAAATTCTAGGATGTGGTGCTCTCCAGGAATGAGACTTTCAGATAACTCGCGCCTTACTCTAAAAAACAAATATATAGAGATGCACGGAAAATGGGTCCTAATCGAATCATAAAAATCCGTAACGGGTTGAATCTTCAAGGCATATCTCAACAATGCTTGTTCAGAGTCCTAGTCCCTAATCCCTAGGAACAATCTTGTCTTTTTATAATTCTATTATAACCCTCAAACCCTAGGCCTCCAATTATATAAGGAGCCCTAGGGTCCTCCTTTATTGAAGAAACATAGAGTAAATTTACAACATGGTATCAGAGCCCTAGGTTCTAACCTACGGAACTGTGCTGCCCCCTTCTCGATTTGAGCACCGCCTTCCCCTCCCCCCTCCTGATCCCGCTCCCTCCCTCCCGATCCTGCACCAGCCCACCGCCCTTCACGGCAGCCCTCCGCCCCAGCTCCCCCCCCATAGCCCTCCCGCCATCGCCCCAGGCGCCAACCCTCTGCCCAAGGCGGCCCCCCGTCTCCACCCCAGGCGCACAATCCCTCCGCCCCAGCCCCAGGCGCACAGGCCTCCGCCCCACCCCATCCCCAGGCGTCCCTGCCCCAGGCGCACCAGCCTTCTGTCCCAGCCCCCCGACCTAGGCGCACAAGCCCTCCGCCCCAGCCCTCCACCTAATCGTCCAATCAACTTCCGCCCTTGCATCTCGCATATTCAACCTCGTATCTATATTCACCAACCAAAATATAACTCACCAGCAAGCATCTTATTTGTTTGAAATGATATAGCAAGATTACCATTATTCTTAGTTGAATTCTTCATTTCAGCAGGTACCGCTCCCTTATTTTGATGATGTCGTAATCGGAAGTGACATCTGCGGGATATGATGTAGGAAGCAACTGCCTTCCCTCGTTTGACTCAATCCCTAAGTTAGACGAGACCATTTATCCCAAGTTATCCTGCATGTTCCTCATGATTGTACGAGGCTACGACAAGGAACACGTTCTCTTGGAGTCAGAACCTGCTGAAAAGACAGGAAAATACACGTGGGCAAAAGATGACAGCATGGTCAGCTCTTGGATCATGGTCAGTGTTATCGACAGGAATACAGATGAGCTTGTTTATAACAATACTGCTTTTGACATGTGGACTTCTATTCAAGCAACATATGATCAAGACAAAAATTCCAGCCGCATGTATCAGACATACTTTGATATGCTCAATATGAAACAAGCCGAATGCACTCTATCAGAGTATTTCTCTCTCTTGAAATCGCTTTTTGAGTGATATAATGCTTGCATTATAGGATGTACATGCCCTAGTAAAAAGTTGCATCGCCACCAAATGGTTGTCCTAGTTTTCTTGGCTGGACTCAATCCGAGTTACTCAGCAGCTCGCGATCAGATAATTACAACCGCCACTCTGCCTAGAATTGAAGAAGCCTATAGCACATTAAGCCGCCTTGCTCTTCCTACAACGAACATTAAAAGCAACGATCAGGGTTAACTTTCTGCATTGGCTGCCCCATTTGGGCAAGGAGGTCGTGGATCCTTCAGGAACCGTGGCCACGGATGTTTTACTCCGGGACGAGGTCACGGTACAATACGATGCACCTATTGTCACAAGTTTGGTCACACTTAGGCAGTATGTTACAGCAAACATGGCCACCCGATTCCCAGTGCGAGAGCCGCCAATGAAGGTGATGACCTCACTGTAGCAATTCCCAGAAGAGATTTCAACGACCTGTTACAACGTCTCAACAGGGTACAACCCGACGAATCAGGGAGCTCATACCCACCTGTTCCTACGGACATTGCAGTGGTAGCTCGCTCCGGTATCTTTACTGCATCCGTAAATAGATTACAAAGTCTGATTGGTTGATTGATACAGGTGCATCCACTCACCTTTGTGGTGATCGAGACTCACTACATCAATTAAGCAGTATACCTCTTAACCGGTTTGTACAAGTCGCGGATGGTCATTTTTCTCCGATAAAAGGAAAAGGCAATGTTCATTTAACTTCTAACATTAGACTCAAAAATATTTTATTCGTCCCAAACTTTCCAATCAGTCTTCTTTCAGTTAGTCAGATTTGCAAAGAACTCAATTGCAGAGCTACTTTTGACGTAATTTCATGTGTTTTCAGGACATATTGACTAGGAGGATGATTGGTGCGGGTGGTGAAGAAGGGGATGTCTACCATCTTGTCCGATCATCTGAGACTGATGCCCACTCAGGGACCTCTTTCTCTACGTCTTCTGGTGCTTTCTGGCATCAACGTTTGGGTCATCCTTCCCTTCCCAAGCTTCGACGGATTATTCCCCAGCTCCCTCCCACTACCAGTCTGACATGTCAGGTCTGCCAACTGGGGAAGCAACACAGGAGTTCGCTTCCTTCCGATACAATTCATTTTACTAGCCTATTTGAACTCATTCATCTTGATGTATGGGGACCCAGTCGCTATCCTGATCGACTTGGGAATAGATATTATTTAGTTCTTATTGATGATTTTTCTCGAGTATCTTGGTCCTTCTAGATGAAAAATAAATCTAATGCTTATCACATTCTTGTTCAATTTATACAAGTCAAGAACCAATTCAATACCACCATCAAAAAACTCAGAACTGATAATTCAAAAGAATTAGTCTCACATGACATACAGTACTTCCTTACATCACAAGGGATTTTGCATCAAACCTCTTGCTCTCATACGTCCCAACAAAACGGTGTGGCGGAATGGAAGCATTGACATATTCTTGATATTGCACGAACCATACTAATAGATTATAACGCATTGTCTACATATTGGGGAGATGCAATATTGATGGCTACATTCTTAATAAATCGTATGCCTTCACGCCCCATTGATGAACAAATACCTATCGAGGTCCTTTTTTGGGGAAAAGCCTTATTTCACGTACCTCCCAAAGTTTTTGGTTGTGTAGCGTTCATCCACCTTCTTGGACCTGGCAGGGATAAGCTCTCTGTCAGGGCAGTCAAGTGCATCTTCTTGGGTTACTCTCGAAATCAGAAAGGCTATCAATGCCACAACCCACGATCCAAGAGACACTACATAAGTGTTGAGGTTACTTTCTTCGAGTCTCTGCCCTACTACGTAAGGTCTGGTTCAAACGTCTCTCCTCCACCAAATACTACTGCCCCTCTACCTATTCCCCTTCCACAAGTGGAACAACCCCCATCTGTGCATGCACCATCTCCTCAGGTATGTCCTTCGACTGAGTTTTTACAATCTGACGACACTCGCCCATCATCGGATATAGATACAGGTACTTCTGAAAAAGGTTCACTTGACATACCAATAGCTCTGCGGAAGGGGAGCCGACAATACCCATCTTGATATGGTACCAAGCATCCAGTCCCCGTCGGTGTCTCCTTCTCCAATCTTGGTCCTACAATACAAGCAGTTTGTTCAAGCAGTTTCAGATACAATCAACCCTCTTAATCATATTACAGCAATGAGTGACTCCAGATGGCATTTAGCAACGGAAGAAGAAATGTCAGCAGTAATCTCTCGGGACACATGGACGTTAGTTGATCCTCCAAGCAATCACAAAATTGTAGAATCTGAGTGGGTTTTCACTGTCAAATACAATGCAGATGGATCCATCTCTCGCTACAAAGCACGACCTGTGGCAAAAGGTTTCACACAAACCTACGGTGTTGACTTCTTTGACACATTTTCGCCAGTTGCTTGCTTACCCACTATACGGATTCTTATGGCATTAGCAGTACAACTTGAATGGCCTTTGCATCAGCTGATGTGAAGAATGCCTTTCTTTATGGCGATCTTCAAGAAATTGTGTACATGCAACAACCACCCGGTTTCAAGGCTAAAGGGGAGTGTCAAAAGGTGTGTCTATTACGAAAAGCAATATATGGTCTCAAACAGAGCCCTCGTGCATGGTTTCAAAAATTATCACATGTACTTGCGAATCTGAACTTCAGAAGATCTTCAACAGATCATTCCCTATTTATACGGAAGAATGGCAAAGGGAATGTGGCTATCTTGGTTTATGTAGATGACATCATCCTTATAGCAGATGACCAAGGTGGAATTGAAGAAGTAAAGAAACAACTAGCAAAGCAATTTGTAATCAAGCACTTGGGGCCTACGATACTTTCTAGGGATTGAAATAGCAAGATCCAAGCGATGAGTAGTTATGTCTCAACAAAGTATGAAAGTGACCTACTTCAGGAAACTGGGATGCTAGGATCCAAACCAGCCAAGATACCCATGGAACCTAAGGGACACATCTACGAGACAGGCGATGAGGATAGTGGTCGATACAGATGTCTGGTGGAAAATTACTATATCTTACCATCACTCGACCAGATATCTCTCTAGTTGTTGGAAAGTTAAGCCAGTTTATGGATTCCCCTACATCAGCACACTTCGATGCATGCACGATGGTTCTAAGGTATATCAAATCATCACCAGGAGAATGCCTTTTATTCACCAAAGGCAACAACTTTGACCTCATGGCATACTCAGATGCGGATTATGGAGGATGCATGTTAGATAGAAAGTCCACGACTTGTTTTTGCACTTATATAGTAGGAAACCCGGCTACATGGAGAAGCAAGAAACAAGCATATGTTTCCCACTCAAGCACTGAAAGTGAATACAGGGCCATGGCTCATGCCATAACAGAACTAGTATGGATTTGATCCGTACTTACAGATCTTCACATTACTCCTAGCAATACTATGGAGCTTAGGTGTGATAATCAAGCAGCAATGCACATAATAAATAACCCTATGTTTCATGAACGCATCAAACATGTGGAAATTGATTGATAATACACCAGAGATCTGATACAGAGAGGATTACTACGTACTCGTAGTATACCTTTTTCTGAGCAGACTGCAGACATGTTTACCAAATCACTCGCAAGCGCAATTTGAAAAATGTTGTAACAAGCCGAGCATGATCGATATATATATGCTCCAGCTTGAAGGGGAGTGTTGAGAGTCGTAGTATACCTTTTTCTGAGCAGACTGCAGACATGTTTACCAAATCACTCGCAAGCGCAATTTGAAAAATGTTGTAACAAGCCGAGCATGATCGATATATATATGCTCCAGCTTGAAGGGGAGTGTTGAGAGTCGTAGTCCCTAATCCCTAGGGACAATATTGTATTTTCATAATTCTATTGTAACCCTCAAACCCTAGGCCTCCAATTATATAAGGAGCCCTAGGGTCCCCCTTCTTTATTCAAGAAATAGAGAATAATTTTACAACAATGCCATTATCGAAAGACCATTGGATTGTGCTTTAAATATCATTCTCAACGCATACTAGCTTGCCATTTAGCATGATAGCTACAATAATCAAACTAGAAGCCTTGCATGAACATGTGATAGTTGAGTAAACTTTGACTTGCAGGGACAAATTCTATTAATTTTTTTGCAAGGGCATATATGTAAATAAAAACTTTTGTAGAATATATATGTATAAGAAAACCAAAGTACTGACCATATAAGATACTCTAATTTCATTTGAAGAGTTTAAATACTAATAATAATGAACTACAACATGCATTTTATGTAAGCATCATAGAAGGGGCACAAAAAAAGACATTTGTATCACAATTTGATCTCCAGTTAGAGAAACTCATAACTTTTGATTAGATAAAATTCTCCAATTCTTCCAGAGGCCTTTTAATATGAACAAATGAGATGACCCTCTTCATCTAGAGGTCCAACATATGAGCTTGTACATATCTTATCATAATACCCTAAGAACGATAATAACAACATCAACCAACCAAAACTAAAATCAGGCCTTTACCCACATTGAGTGGGGCTAGCAGCTCGTCATTTCCAAGCATATCTAACCAAGGTCATATACAAACTTAGATTCAAATAGAGCAGATAATTTAGTAGTTTCATTCTAGGATTTTTTACTCTATCCCAACCCCTTCTGTGATACTCATCATTTAATTATCTCACCTTGGAAATTGGCCATTCATCGATATTCTCTATGGGTGCGTTTGGTTGGGGGGTTACCCCCACTTTGGCTGGGTTACCCCCCAAAACCCATATTCCCAACCCACTAGTGGGGTCCACTCTCTTTCCAACCAAAAAAATATATAATATACCATCATATCATCTAAAAATCATAAAATACTCAACTTCTACTCACTATTCCAAACTTCAATACAATCACATCACAACAACCACCAACTTTTTCAAATTTCAATACAATCATATCATAATAACTACCTACTTTTTCAAATTCCAATACAATCACATCACACAAACCCTCCCAACCCTTAACCCACCAACCAAACACACAAACACAAAACTGGGTTATCCACCCCTGGATAACCCACGAACCAAACGCACCCTATAGGTGCTAACCACCTTACATGTGTTACGAATTTGTCTTTTATTAGTGTGACATATTTTCTCTTATAATCATGATCGGAATTCAGACACCGTTGTTAATATATGACCGTACAACTTCGATGTTGGATTCATGTCAAAATCGGGGTAGTTATATCTTCAGTCCAATTGCTAACAATGAAATGATAATTTCATCAATTGAGATATCACACACAGTCACACACTCTACCAACTAGCTAGATTCACCATCCATTACTATACTGGCATTGAGTGTCACATCTCAATATAGCTTTCACCAAAACCATGCATGCTTCACCCCTCAGTTTTTAATAAGAACTCCTCCAGAGAAGCCACTAAAGACACTGCTTCAATTCACTCATTTTATCATAAACTTTGGCATCTCATAAAATATCCATAATTAAAAACTCTTGGCCAATATATATGAATGCCCTATCCTCATGATCTCTTCAGCAAATTCCTGTTATAAGTTTCATACTTCTTTACCACTCGTATTGTTTGAAAAGCTATTGCGCGTTGACACTATATTTATCAAAGATCATTGCTCATATATGATTCAAATTTAAGTGCTCAACCTATTAAGCTCTCTTTTTTTCAACCTAGCTCCAGCTCGGCAATTACCTACCATCATGCCCAGAGAACTTACCAAGACTAAAGAAACTTGACTCGAGCTTAGCTTGACTAAGCTCGAGTTTGACCATAGACAAGTTAAAGGGACTCCGTTATCTTCAGATATTTAGTTTATTTTGCAACAAAAGAGGCATACCCATTTTTGTGTAAAATGTAAGCCAAGCCATATATATTAATTAATATTTGAAAACAGATCATCGTTAGCCGATGTCTGACTATTTTTCCTGCAGCCGATAAAGGACCACTTGCAATGTAGGATACACGACTTTATTCTGTGGTTAAAGTTAGAAGGGAGCCTGGCATATATTTATTTTATTGTAAACACTTACCAAATCTAGCCAGGACTGAGCTTGGGCTCTGGCCAGTAGCCTTATTAAGCAAAAAATTTAGCTCGAGCTTGAATAATCAGTGAATCATTAGCTCATTGAGCTGGCCTTGTAGGACATATGCCGAACAAAGCTGTGTCGAACTCAACAAGCCCAAAGTTCCTTCGGCATCTCTAGTCCACCTATCGAAAAAATTTCAACTACACTCGTAATATTTCAGATAAGGCCCACCCACTAGGCAATGTCATTTTACCATTTGCAATCCTATAGGAGCTTGTTTCATTCTTGCTAGTTTTTGTGTATACAATGGAATCGCATGTGTTGGTTGTCCTTCATATAGCCATGCCAAGTAAGACGGAAAGTCCAAGTTCAATGTAATGCTGGTTGTCTTGGATGTGAGCTATTAAAATGGAGACCAACATGTGCATGAGGCCTTGTCTCTACATGCTATTGCCTTGTTAGAATTTAAATTTGTATGTTTCTAGTTTTGTATATTAATAATAATGATTAAAAGTTGCGAAATAAGCACAGCTCAAACACAGATTATAGTTATAATTAGACAAAACACCTATTCGACTTGTACTATTAGGAAGGCTGCAGAAGTTCATACTTGGTCTTATGTATGGGGGTCATTAACTTGAACATAAATTATGTATATGAATATTGGAAGAATGGTTGGATTTGTACTTTTACCATTCAAATATAAAAGCTAGGGATATATACACACGTATGTGTGTGCACTCACTAAAATAGAGATCAATCAATGAAAGATCCAAGTCATTATAAAATTATCTCATCAATATAGAATTTGCAATACCAAGCATCATGCATTAGGTAAACATAATTCATGCAACCTCGGATAATGACATGATCACGGCATCTAGTCACTAAACATTTTCCCCAAAAAAGGATAAATAACATCGCAGTCCCAAATTTTGGGGCCTATGTCAAAAAGGATTCTAAACAAAATTGGGACATTTCGATGCATGGCATTTCAATGCTATGAGTCTACGACACTTAGTCAATACAGTATTTTTTTTATTAAAATGGCAAAACTAACCTTATGATATGTCATAACATCTCCAATGTTTTGATAAAAAGAACCTGTTTAACTAGATTCCGCCGTGCATTAGCATCTTCATTTCAGATGCCTCGATCTTAGTAGAGAGAAAAGGCAATGATTGGTGTTCAAAAGAGTAAAAAATTAATCAATGGAAATATTTCGTCACACCGAACTTAAAGGAATTATGCATAACTAAAAGTGCTGATAAAATAGAAGATTAACTAAGAAATTTCAGGGACCAAAATGTCTCAATCTTATATCCGGGTCCTTTTTATATAAACCACAAAATTGGGACCTTGAAGTAATTTACTCAAACAAAATGATACCAAGTACAATATGTAGAGCATACTAAATATTTTAAACATGAGACATGTAGTTGAATAGACAATGCATTTGTAAGGTGCCAAATTTTAATGAATCAGCCTGAATATTATTATAGTCGAATATCAGAAGACAAACTCTGATGCACAGACACGGTTTTACCTCTCATTCTGTCGGATAATTCAGAAGTCAATCAACTTACTATTTAGTTAATTTACATGGTGAAACTAGGCACTCCGTGCATATATCGAGTCATCTAAAATGAATACCATCATGAGATTTTCATCATCCCCTTATGCCAGATTGACAACATTTTCCAAACAACTCCTACCCAATTTGTCAGAGTCTGCACTTCTTCACCTAATCTGCCCGGTCTACGTAATAACACTAGTTTTGACCCTGTTGTCAATATATAAGTATCACAATACTTACAAGCAAACTCTTGGATAACCTTAATTTGAAAAGGTAAAAGAAATGGAAGCTTACACTCACATCTTCAAAACTTCCCTTCTTGTTGAGGACTCTAAAAGCAAGAAGTAACGACATTGTCACAATTCTTGCCAACAATGGATAAGCATTGTTCAACGACAAATCGATAGCCAGATACAGCCATCATTTCTCTGTGATTTTCCCCCACTTCTAGGACACATCTCTATTACATGTTCATTTCAGCCATGTGTTCTTGTGTGATTGTGTGCCATGCTAAGTCCTATTCAATATTTACCAACACGGCTGCAGGCCTGCACGATGGAGATTCGCCATCCTTATTACTATTGATCTCTACACAATCACTCCCTAGTAAGGAAACAAATTATAGACTATATATAGAAATGCATGTATAACTATGTAAAATCTTTCAACATCTGTATATGAATACATATACTAACATTCATGGATTAAAAAGGTGAAATACAGCATCCTTAAATAACAGTTACAAAAGAATTAGATACAGATATTGGTATAAATGCATTGGATGGCTTATATAAGGTGCAAATAATAAAATGTCCTTGTGCATTATCAATCAATTATCAAATATGATCTGTTCCAAAAATGCTTGTTATACGTAATAGCATATGTATATTAGTATATACAACTATGCATATACTAAAAAAGAAACACTCTGGTATTCATCGCATGTGTAAATCATATAAGGCAACAGATTGAATGTGAATATATTAAACTTAGTGGCATCCCTACTCCCTAAATGACTCCAGCACAATATCCATCAATTACAACCAACTGAATTGTTTGCTAAGCCATAATTAACTCGTCCATGGTGGATTTGAGGCAATGATTGCTAGCAACTAAAGCCGCACAATCACTACCTTGTCCCATCATAAAAATTCATAACTTAAAGCATGTGACGATGGTCTATGCCCCAACGCATCAAATCAAGCACAACTCATGACAGGGAATTCATTGATGATTCAAATATTGCAATAATTCTTATGCATAAAATATGTGCCTTGCACTTAGATAATAGCTTTAACTCACATGATGCAACACATAACAACAACAACAAAGCCTTTTCCCACAATTAAGTAGGGTCGGCTACATAGATTCTTCGCCTCCATTCAGATCTACCTTGGGTCAATCCCGGGCTTATATCCAAAAAACTAAGATCCCTTCGCATAGTCTCTTTCCAACATTTCTTAGACCGTCCTCGCCCTCTCTTAGCCGGCTCAACATCCCAACACTCGCATCTCCTAACTGGTGCATCCGTTGATCATCTTTGCAAATGACTAAACCATCTTAAACGGTTTTCTCGCATCTTATCCTCGATCGAAGCTACACCAACTTTCTTTCTGATTGCATCATTCCGAATCCGATCTTTACGTGTGTCCACACATCCACCTTTGCATTTTCATTTCTGCTACAGCCATTCTATGCACATGTCTATGGTTCACAGGCCAACATTCAAATCCATAGAGCATAGCAGGTCTCACAGCTGCTTTGTAAAACTTTCCTTTAATTTTTAAAGGAATTTTCTGATCACAGAGAACAACAGAGGCTCCTCTCCACTTTAGCCAGCCTGCATTTATTCTATTGATAACATCTCCATCAATTTCCCCATCCTGTTGCAAAATAGATCCCAGATATCTAAAAGAATCTCTCTTCCGAATGTTATTGTCACCAATCTTCACCTCAATTCCTTCACCATTGCTTCCATCAAATGTGCACTCCATATATTCCGTCTTAGCCCTATTTATACGAAATCCTTTAGTCTCCAATGCATGTCTCCAAACCTCAAGCTTCTCATTTACTCCATCTCTAGTCTCGTCAATCAACACAATATCATCAGCAAATAACATACACCAAGGTAACTCATCCTGAATGTGACTTGTCAACTCGTCCATAATCAAAGTAAAAAGAAATGGACTCACTGATGCAACATGATGCAACAGATGAACAAAAAATTCCAATCTTAGATTTGTGGTACTCACTTCCTAGGAACGAACTTGCTCACATAAAGGAGAAGGTGGGCATAAATTATCCAATTATAGATAGTTAGCACTCACTTCCTAGGAATGAAGCTCACTCCCACCTTATAACATTGTCTCATACTTATATATATATATATATTTGTTATAAAAATCCTAAGCCAGATCCCTCTCTAAAAAAGCTTCAAAGAACTTCAAGATTAATAAAAGTATCCACATATATTCATTGGATTGCTTGATGATTCATTTTCCATCTAGCATACCCGATTTCGTATTTAATCGAGATTTGTTTGAGCCTTCAAACCAGAGAAATTAGAAAATTGTCACCAAATATACTTGGTATTTTTGGCCTGAGCAACTCCATCATTTTTTTGTTATGATAAAGATCGGATTCGGAATAATGCAATCATAAGGAAAGTTGGTGTAACTCCGATTGATGATAAGATGAGAGAAAATCTCTTAAGGTGGTTTGTGCATTTGCAAAGGAGGTCGGATGATGCACCAATTAGGAGATGCGAGTTTTGGAATGTTAAGCCAGTTAAGAGGGGGCGAGGAAGGCCCAAGAAGTGTTGGAATGAGACTATCTAAATGAATCTTAGTTTTTTTCATTTAAGCCCGAGAATGACTCAAGATAGATCTGAATGGAGGCAAAGAATCCATGTATCGGACCCTACTTAATGTGGGAAAAGGCTTTGTTGTTGTCGTATGAAAAATTTTATATTCTAGCTTCCACTTGTTAATTGGCCAGCCAATTTATTTTAACATTCGCAAAAATCATCCATTTTTCTATTTTCAGTTTGTTGTTCATCATATTCCAGATATGCTGAACATGCATTCTCTGCAATATAATCCGAGCTTCGGAGCTAAGACCAATTTCAAATTTAAATTCTCATCAAAACCCTTGAACATTTTTGCCAAGAACTCAGTGACTTTAGTGCTTTTAAAAGTGAGAGGCGTTTCAATGCACCAAGGGTCCATAAATGCCCAAGGTGTTGGGGCCGACAATGATTATCTGTGTACACAGTGACTGTGACTCAAATATTGCACTAATATAAGAGAAACTAATAAATTATTTAACTAATAACCTTAAAAGGAACGAAAAACTTATTGGTAACCAAACTATTATTCAGAAACTAAAAATTGCAGAACAAGACTAGAAAACTGATAAACTTTAAAAAATACTCCAAGCAGAAAATTGGTGAACCAGATAACAACAAATACTCTAATAAAACTAGCAAATAAACAAGCATATTACCCCAGTTTACCCAGAAATCTGAACCCAATAAATCTGAATAAATATACTAACAATACAATCACTTAAAAAAACCCAGAGAAGTTGCAAAGTTTCGGTAGAGCGCCTTGGTGTAGTTAGAAATAAAGAAGGAAAAAAGCATTGTTAAAATGAGAAGCATCATGAGCAGTGGTGGTGGTAGGTTGAATAGTGAATCATGGATAAAAATACAGCAACATATCATCAATATATTGTTCAATAAATCGTACTGATGGGATATCAGATATCGATACGGCATATATTCTTTTTTCCAGATATTGGTCAAATATATAGGCAACATACAATTATTAGTCCATGACAATGTAATCAGAAAAATACAAGAGATGATGAAGCACATGTTTTCTTCCATATCAACCAATATCGTCGATGTGAGGTCTTTTATCTTCCATTCCGGTTGGTGCTACTATATTGCGTTGTAGAAGGCCTTGAATACTTTTGGAAGGTTTTATATTTTTCGAATTTTTAGAAGTTGATTTCTTATAGTGTTGAAAATTTAATTCTATGGAAGTTTGAAGTGGTTATGATATAGTATCTTTTAATGTTTTGAGCTTTCGGGATGTGTTTTATAGGGTTTTAGACACATTTGCTCTCAATACAATTCGTTTTCTCTTAGACATATTGCATGTTAGATTCTGAACTTTGTGTTCTAAGATCTGAGCTTTATGTACAAATCTAAATCTTCTCCAAACGTTCATATAAGATGTATGACTGGACATGGTTCAAATCCCCCTTGAGGGTTGTGTTAGGTAAATGACAACCAACGTAAAAAACATTGGATCTTTTAACATGGATTCGATAAGAATCCATGTAACTGGTCCTACTTATAGTAGGAGAAGGCTTTGCCATTTTGTTTTGTTTGCAAGTTTCCTTCTATAAATAGTACATTTGCAACCAGGATGTGAGTTATTTTAATTAAAATCCAAGCTTGGGGCGGACACCTCCGGAGTTTTCCCCCCTTTTTTTATTCAAAAAATCCAAGGTTAATTAATAATGTAAATTAGTAACCACTAATTACCAAGTTCTTACTTTACTAGTTAATTAACCGTTTTTACATAGTTGAAGTACGTACTACTTATAGCAGCATAGGAATGTGGGGTAGTAAACTATGATGATAAGAAAAATCTCACTTTTGGCCATGATATGTATGACAAAGACTACTATCAGGCTAACTCCGATATCTATCAGGATATAACGCCACAATCTATGCTAATAGCCTAATACTATTGACCTACATAAATTTTTATGTGCCTAAAATACCTTATTTATTGACCTAAGAACTATGGAAACCTTGGTTTAAGAGAATCATTTTTTGAGCTAATTCCATGATTTCGGTTTATATTCATGATATCCTTTTCGATAATCACTGAGATGCATTGGATCATGACCCGTTATTTTGACCAGATACATGAGAGAATCCGATGTTGTGACCTCCCCCCACATCATTGGCAAGGAAAGCACGTTATCTCAAAATGAATATCTCAATGCTCAATCAGCAAGCCTAGAGGGGTCCATGACCCCCCCCCGGGGGGGGGGCGCTCGGGGGCAACAATATCTAAACAAAAATTAATATCTCGATTAGTATTCGAATAGATATGGATCCATCCATTTAGCGGATCTGCATGTATGGAAGTGTTATATGAAAACCCCTTAGGATTAGGTCTTTTCGTTGTCCTCTTTACCATTGTATTTCATCGCCAAAGAGTACAAGATCTGTCGCTACCATGGAGATGTAGCCCGACTAAGACTTGAGGGCAGACCTCATACGTATGTGTATTCTAGTAATTTTTCTTTATTTTTCTTTGTTTGGTATGGGCTTTATATCCTCTGCATGCAACACTTGTAAATACGAGTATTGATACTAAAGATTTTAGGGTGAATGTAATAGTGAGGAGAGCAACATAGTAGGGGATAAGTGGAGAACTTAAAGATATTGGCATTCTAGCTTATCCCAGAGGATTATATGAAGACCAATAGTGCTTATTCTTACTTCTCGAAGGAACACCAAATATATGGGACTTTTGCAATTTATATTGTTTAGAAACATGGTTTGCATAATCATTCGGACTAGCCATCACATAGAAACTAGGTTAGATGCCATGTGTGAGGGAGTAAGTGAGAAATATGAAAGTTTGAACAGGTTTGAATTTTTTTTAATTTTTGAAGTAAATGGTAATTCATTATTGTTTTTTTTAAATTAAATACTAATTTTCCAAGATTAAATAATAAAGCATTTAACATTTTTACATACTTTTTTATGATAAAACCATGTAAACATGAGTCATATGTAAGTATTAATCTCCTCAATACAAGTCATAAAACCATTAATAAATATAGGTTTTTATAATAATTAAATGGCACAGTCTAAGTTAAGTATCAACTCTTCCTATAACGTTACTAAGCAAGCAAACAGTGTTTGCGACCTAATATGCAGTTATGCAAAACCTGAGATATAGCATAGACTATGTAATGCACTGTATAGAGAATGAGGTTCGGCCAATCTACCATGTAGGCATGTGGGAGGATATACATGGTTCATGCGACCACATTTCTTAACACTAACAAAAATTGTGTTGGGAAAGTTCTAATATTGTACAATCAGTAATTTCCTTCAAGGCTTCAACCATTTCCAAAATACGAATGCATACAAACCATAAATAAGAAAGATTTGATAAGATAGAGATAAATTAAATTATTAAACCTGCATACGTACCTAGTTATGTCCTAAATGGCCCTGTTGACCATTAACTATAAAAAGACCAAAATATTAAAGAGACCAAAATACCACATGAAATTTTCCATAAGAGGGATACTAAAAAAGGAAATTATATAAAACACACCCAACTCCTTTTTTATTGAATAACAGGATAACAAAGGCAATATCAAGTAGCCAATATATACAAGTACAGATAGATTGTACATAACCGTTGCACGTTCTAAGGCATTTATTGACAATAAAGTTCAATACTTGAAAAGACAATGTGAACTTCGACAGGAAAGACAAGATATGAATGCATCACAAAATCTAAGTCATCCGCAGCCAAAAAAACTAAAAATAATGTTCACGGACCTTGTTATTAAAGAAGTTTCTTTTTCCTCAATCATTCATGCACATGCTCTTAGAAGATCACAATACAATCATAAATTGGAACTAAGAACAATTCAAATTTCTCATTCGAACCTAGTAAAAATTCTTAGACATTTTTTTTCTACTAGAGAATAAGCTAAGGACCAGATTTATATCGTGATCACTTTCAACCATGACCTTGGAGTGACATTGCATGTAGACGCTCAACATCCAGGTCAATTTGACTGCATGATGGAAACTAATGTGTAGACAGATTTCGTATTATTTTAAGGACCAAAAGGAGAATGAGAAGAAACCCTTGTCTTCAGTTTTACAGTAGAAATGGACCTAAGAAACAAAGGGGCTATGCATTACCCACACCCAAAACAATCATCTTTCCCTATCATCCTTCAGAGTTCTGGTTTCCTGAGACTGTCTTATATTACTACATGGAGAGTGTATTTGCCATTTTAGGATGCATTTACATCTTAACATGTCCGAAGAAAATCACAACGTCGATAAAAATGGCATCAACTCTAGTTTTGCAAACATCAAGAAGTATGAAGAGGTATGTAAGGAAAAGCACGTCCAAAACTGCAAAGAATGATACTGGAGAAGACTAGTACTTGCGGCAGAGAAAGGCATGCTACATATACTCCATTTTAAGGAAATTCACATGACATGACAGCTAATCCACACTCATTTATGATAGTCTAAGATGTTGGTATTCTAGTTTCTCCCGGCCAAAATGGGCATTTCTTTCTCAGCCTGCAATCACACCCTGAAGCCTGAAACATACAAGTTCATACTATAGGAGAAATTTCTTACTGTATTCCAAAACAAGTTCAGATAAAGGGACTCAACATGACAACATATATTAGTGAATTCATTGATAAAAATCAAACTAATTCCTCATAAGAAGTCATAAAAAGCTACTGAAGTATTTACTAACTCCTTGTTGCAGTCTGCCGGATTTTTTTCGCCAGATCAACAGACTCCAATAAAAATGAAATTACGGAAAACACCCTCAGATTTCTTAGTAATTGAAAAAAAAAGATAAGAACACAGATAAAATGCATAGAAGTGCAGAGACGCCATTTATCAACTGTAAATTCCTTAAACCACCAAATCTATTCTTGGTTTTGATGAGACCACCAAAATAATCGTGAGATCTACTACACAGGCAATAGGAATATTAAGAAAGCACACCTAGCAATTATTATAGTATTCACCAGAGAAGAGAAAATAAAAAACAAAAGAGAAATAGAGAGAGAGAGAGAGAGAGAGAGAGAGAGACAGTTGGCAACCTGGCGCTGGGGGCTCTGGTTGGCACGTCGGTCTGGAACTCCGACGGCAGCCCAAGGAAGCCATGGAACCTATCGAAGGTCACGTGCGCGACGTGCCGCACCTCCGTCGGCCACCCGATTTCCATCGAGCGGCTATCCTCCTCCGACTCCGTGTTGCAGGTGAGGAGCGACCTCCTGAGGATGGTGATGAACAAGGCGAAGAGCGAGAGCTGCTGCTGCTGCTCCTCCTCCTCCTCTCTCCTCCGCTCCCGCCCTTTCCTCTGCCCCTCCACGTTGGACGCTTGTCTCCTCACGCCTGCCTCCTCCTCTCCCCCTTCCACTTCTGGTACCGGTTGGCTTAAAAGGGTCAGCTGCGTATCTCGCGGCGTCTGGAGCAGAGCTGTCATGGCTACGAAGAGAGAGAAACAGAGACAGAGAAGGAGATATGGATTTAAGAAATACTAGAGTTTGTGGGTTGTGGGTAATATTAGGTGGGGTGGTGGAGTTGGATTGAAGGAAGGGCTCTCCTGGTGGTGGGGTGGGTGAGACGTGGGGGTCATGACTTGGTCTCAGCTGCTGCTCGCATTGTTGGTTTTGAGCAGAGGGAAGGGGATGGGGATGGGGAGGGGGAGGAAGAAGACGGGGCTCCTCTCCCCTGCTTTTGCTTGTTTGTTTCGAAAACGAAAGGAAAGCTTTTTAATGTGATATTAATGGATGCCCTCTGTTACTTTTGTTCGGGGTGCATTTAATTAATATCAATATCTGTGCGCCTTTGCAGCTGTGCCTTATTGGAGGGGGGCCGTTTCGTTTTTTGATGGTGTTGCCTAATCTCCTTTGGATCGTTTGGTTCTTTGCTCTTTTACCTTGTTCTTGGATAAGAAGATGGGTGATTTACCCAGCTGTTCTTGCTGATTTTGTCTCCATTTCAATGCGGTCCGTTATTTATGACAAGGCTTGTTTGTGAATGGGGTTTATATGGTCCTTGTTTTCATTTCTTTTGGAGATTGATCGTGTATTTATTATTGTGAGGTTGCTTCTTGTTATTGGAGGGTTGAAGTCGCGTGGTCAAGGTGGACACGGACGGTTGGACGATTGTCATAGGTAACTGTTCCTTTAATAGTGGGCATTCATGTTTTTGGTGGATGTCTACGAGGGAGTCTCTTGAAGATGACCTTCGGAAGTGGTTGAAAGATAGCTCATAGGAGTTTACATTGGTGATTAGGTAGCTAATACATGGTTGACCTCATGGTAGAAGACTAAAGACCATATACATTGTTTCTTGACTGAGCCTAGAGCACAAGTCTTATGTTAGACGTTATGCTAGTCCTTTTTTTGATGGATATAAGTGCATTGAGATTATCTATGTTAATAGACTAAGCACCTTATGGGAGTGCATTGTATATGAACCTCTCTTACGGTTCCTTAATACATCCCAAGCAAATGTTGTAATGATAACACACAATTATCAATAGACACCCGCATTTATTTATCGTTGTAGCTTGTATGAATGATTAAAATAGTTATTTCAAAACTCAAAAGATGAGGTCAAGTTTTGATCATAGCCTCAAGTTCTATCGTGATTTCATTTGTATTATTATTAGTAAAAGTCAAATATATATAGGCATGCATACATATCCATAAGTGTTAGAGTTAACTTTATTTTATTCTATTGATTTGTAACCCTTCGAGGTCCTTTTATGTAATTTCTCTTTTGTGAGTGTCTAGAGTTTCAGCCTGTATAAGACCCCCTAAACCTCCTGGATAAATCATCTCATTGCTTTTCTTCCTTCTTTTTCGCATGATATCAGAGCAACGATCCGAGACTGGTGTTCTGACCTAGATCTCACCGCCACCACTAGCCCCCCTGTCTCTCTTCTCCTCCAATGCCCTTGCACGTGACCCATCCAACAACTAGGGCCCCGTGCAAGGACCTTAGGGTTGCTCCTCATGTGCGCAGGCATTGTTGGGTAGAGCCACATCGCCCGAGCAGCAACCTGCAACCCTCCATCAGCGTTGCTCTCTCTACCAAGGCCCGGCCCTCTGCATGTGGCCTGATTCGTTGGGAGTAGTGCTGCCCAACCATGCTACAGCAGCCCAATCAGGGCTCTGCCTAGTATTATCAGCCTGCCATCTGTAGCCTTCTAATGTGTGTGCACCATTACAAGTTGTCAAGCACCCTCTAGACCTCTCTTCTTACACTGCCAAGGGATTTGCCACCCAAGAAGCCCAAGGACCCTACAATGATGACGCAAGTCACCAGCACGCTTGAGTAAAACAATAACATCTTCTTCTAGGTCACTTTTTCTTGACCTTCTTGGCCATGATGGCATCTCTCCCTCTTGATATCAAGCCCTTGTACCAGACTTATTCTCTGATGGTGCATGGCACATATATCAAACTAAAGGGCATGGAAAACTATGTGATTTGGTCTCATTCATCCAAGGTGCTCATTGGTGGTCAGTGAAAGAATCATATTCTAACTAAAGATCCAATGAGGAAACATACAAGGATTCTGACACGTGGTATGCAGACAATTGTCAGGCCAACACTTGGATGACAAATAACGCCGAACCAACTATTACAGTGAATCTCCTCTATAAAGACTCTGCAAAGGATGTGTAAAAGAATCTAGAACAAACTTACTCCCAAAAGATAACCAACTCGCCTTGCAAATATTTATATGAGGATCTGATATGTGACTCAAGGGGATTCTAGTCTCATCAAGTACTATAAGCATCTAACCAGACTATTTTAGGAGCTTTTGATTTTTCAACCTGCCTGTTGCGATAAACATGTGGGAGAGCAATCTGAGTGGCAGGTTTATCGCTTCATTTCTGGACTACATCCACGTTACCAAGCCGTGAAGGAGCAGTTTCTGATGGTTGATATCTTTTCACCAATTTAGACCATATTTGGTCTTCTTTAAGAATTAGATGCATCTATTTGATGTACTTTTGCTCTGCCCTCTGTAAAGAATTTTGCTCATTATGCATCGTCTAAGAAAAAAGGACGTCATAGTTTCTGTGGAGGTAGAGGTCGCAACTTTGGTTGTGGTCGTGGACATGACTCGAGACATGGATGAGATTTTAGTCATGGTCATAAGTTTACTCCTCCTCAGTATCCAACGTGCATTCATTGCGGGCACTGGAAGCACCCAACAGAGCGATGCTAGGCAAAGTTTGACATACAATTCAATGCCATAAGTGCCTATGAGACAAACTCCTTCAAGACATCTTATGATACAGTAGAGGATTTGCCCGATCAACATTCTGGTGGAACACTGATGGGGGCAAAAATCGGTTCGAGTTAAGTTGATTAATTAAGTGTAGTTGTAACTCAAATCAGATTCGCTCTCAACGAGAAAATTATTTAAACTACTAATAAATCAAGTAATGAAAATGAGTGGTTTTGCTACTTTTATTAACCTGGTATAGCAACCAGGGGCAAACTCAAGAAGCACAATTAAAACTTAAGTAGATGATTCGAAAATCAAAGGATGTTTATTATCTTTTTAGTGTTTTTTAATTTTGCAAATTTTTAATTTCTCGATAAGACAAAACAAGAACAAAAGCTACAAATATGCACAAGCACTCTTTTTGGATTTCTCGAATATGTCATGCTCATAAAATCAAGTAAAAATGTTTTTAGGTTTTCCAAAATTTATACTTTTTACACAGATTTTCGGGATATTTTTCAAGTTTCTTTTGTAATTTTTAAAAATCAAACATTGATAAAACAAACATAAAGTGCACAACCAGAAGTGTTTTTCAAATTAAAAATAGAAAAATATCCAAAACTCCTGTAAATGATTTTTTATGGAAAACTATACAGAAATATCTATAAATAGGAACTGAAAATGAATTTTTTGTTGATTTTATATTATTTTTATAAGTTTTTTAGTCTTTTGCAAATTTTTAGATTTTTATAAGGTATTTTCAAATAAAATTTATATAGAAACTAAAAGATGATAAAAGACAACTACTTAAATTTCTATGGAAATTTTGAAAGATTTTTCAAATTTTTATGAATTTTTAAGGCAAATAGGAACTTTTTATACTAATTTTGAATTTTTATTAATAGAAATTGAAAGAAAATTAAGAAATAAAAATTACCCTAAAGAAAATAGGTAAGCAATAGTCAAAGGTAATTTTTAGGCAATTTTTTAAAATTAATTAACTAATTATTGCAATTAATAAAATGCAATAATTAAAAACTATCAAGTAGGAACCTATGTGTAATTATTTTAAGTTTTAGGGACCAAATAATAACAAACAATGAAATCTCAAAGGCATATAATGCAAAAGCCCAGCAAACACGTGCATGCTTACATGACCAGATGCACAGGGGCATGCATGTAATTAATCAAAACCTTTTATTCATTTAACAACCAGTTCAAAACACGAGGTAAAATATGCAAATACATCAGGAAAAACGTGTAAAGCTACACACGACTAAGACTCGGCTGGACTAAAGTGCAAATAAAGAAAACACAGGGTCCTCAATGCGCAAAAGTTTTTAACTACATATTACATTTATTATAACGAATCAAAATAACATAAAGTTCAGGGTAAAAAGGAAATTTAACCTTGAGGACACGTGCACAGCATGTGACGTAACTAACAGCTTTGATGTTACATTGAAAAGGATCTGACGGTTGATGTACGTAGCACAGGTGTACAGTCTGGATCAACCGTTGCTGATTTGATAGGACAGCTCTGAAAAGTGGAATAAACTTGTGCTGCAGATCTGACGAGGGATCGATCATACCATCTGCTTTTGGGCTTGGATCGATGGTCTGGATCGAGTCTGGAGGTGGTGCTCATCATACAACGGTGGAGAGGGTGCTCGGAAGAACTAGGAAGAGAGCACCAGCCGACGAGTTTCGATCGAGTATTTCGGGCGCTCCAAGGGATGGATCGACTCACTGATGGGTCCAATACGCTCTTGGGAGTAATCCGCGTCAGACTAATGGCTCCGATGAGACTGGGGACGGACGGATGAGTGTGGCGATGGTTGTGCTCCTGAAGCAGCTCCGCCTGACTAACTGGAGGTACAATTTGAGTATGCTCACGCTCGTGTGCCTGCAAAGGTTACTTTGACTCGAAGGCGTAACTCCGATCTTGTTATTGCATGTAAAAGTAGAGGGAACTGGCGGGGGAGTGAAACTCGACGTCCGACGTATATGAGGGATGAATGGCTGGTCTGACATCGCTCCGTTGAGCGAGATTCTGTAGGTCATGTAGTGAGAGAAGGATGATAGTGATGTTAGGTGTCAATCGACGCGGTTGGAGTGAAGGTTGGATCTCTGACCATGGTAGTGGGAGCCAAAGAGATGGACGGTGGTTGAATGACTAAATCGAAGTGGAGAGTGAAAATGGAGGGGTTTGGAGGTTACCTGAGTAGCCTATAGTGAATGTCAGAGTGCAGCAGCGGTGGAGGCAAGGGTGATGGCCTTGATCCTGCTGCGATAGGCGGGAGAGGCTACTCGCGGCGGAGCAAATCCGGCCATAACAGAGCATCGTCTAGTCTAGCACCAAATCGTGCTCCAAGGGCTGCAGAGGAACTCTCTCATGATTCTAAAACTACTAAGGGAGGAAAGAGGCACGAGGGACGAGCTACCCCACAATGGAGGCGGAGGCGATGGATTTTTAAGGTGTCTCCAAGGTCTAGAAGGATCGAAGATGTGTGCGAAACCCTAGGAGGATCTGACTCTACTTAGGGATCCGTAAGGATCATGGATCCTAGGAGAAGAATCGGGGACAAAATAGAGGGAAAAGACAGTTGGACTTGAGCTAGAGAATGGCCAGAAATCCGGTACGGCGACGGACTACCCGGGTCAGGTCTAGAGGAGGGGAGCTTGACCCAGATTAACGAACCCGGGTTGACCAATCAGAAAAATCCACTTATTAATTCAAACAATAATGAATAAAAAATAGTAAATGATTTTAAAATGAAAACATGATAAAAATAAAAAATGTTTATTATTTTTCAAGCATTTTTTTGTGATTTTTTTATTATTTTTATGAAATAATATATACAGTATATGCAATATAGGGTATTATATACAAGTATAATGTTCCTATATATTTTATTCTTTTATTTTTATTTTATTTTTTTACACAAATATACTTTGTTTTATATTTTATATATTTACAACATAATTTAAGGAGTATAAAAGATTTTTTTGGTTTTTACAAATTAAATAAAGGTATTAAAAAATAGGTATTTTGTACAATATATACAAGCGTGGCTAGTATACAATAAAATTTTGATTTTATTTTAATTCATTTTATGTTTTATAATTTTAATTTTAATTTTAATTTATTGTTAGAGTATGTACAAGTGTTTGAAAATAAAATACACGCAAATTGTGTGTTAAATAATTAAATATATATACAAGTATATGTACTATCTAGCTGTACAATACACTCAAAAAACCAACTTTCCCACCATAACCCCCAAATTTATGTCTAATAAAAGTGATTTTGGAAGCATTGGAGTTCATATGGAGCCATAATTGATCTTTTAAGTTCTTGTTTGCGGCTTTTTATGAGTGGCGTTATTTGTATTATGTACATAAAATCATGTTACAACTATTTTTGTTATTTAGAAAATATATTTATTTACAAGTCTTATAGAGAAAATAATCTATTTTTAAGTCTTTTCATTTATGAGTAAAATAGAGGAAAGATATGTGCATAGATTGCATAGTGATGAATATACAAAGACCCTATCTCCCTCTACTTTATTCCTTGTCGATCAGGTCAATAATTGACCTTCTCTCAGGGTTTGGGTCAGTATGTACATAATTACATCCTTCTTCTCCTTTTCTTTTCTCTTTATTCTTTTATTTTTAGACAAAGGTGTTAATTATACAATATTAACAAGAGTCTATACAATGGTAATTTGTTGGATTTACACATATGCATTCGTGTTTTTGCTAAAAGATATGGCTGAAATAAAAGAATAAAAAATGAGAATCATAGATTCATCATCCCCCTATACTTTACCTTTGCTAGTCCCTTAGCAAACACTAATTTGAAAAAGAAGTGAAACAAAAAGAAAAGAAAAAGGGAGAATCAAAGTTGATTATTAAACTTATATTCATAAAATTAGAGTATGGAGCTAGGTCAGACCTTTGGATAATAATTTGGCGGAACCTTATTGGGAAACAGGTTTAAGACCTAATAGCCTTCAAGTTCCACAATTCTATGGTCACGTCTCCTTAACAACTAGGTTAGAACAAGACTACATATGCAAACTCTAATGAGTATGAATATTTTATTGTACTGTGTAACTGATATGTAGCTCCACATCTCAAAAATGGCAAAGAAACAACCTCCCTCAACTAGGTAACTCTAATCCCCCGATCTAGAAACTTTTTCCTCAAGGAGCAGGGTTTCCCTTCTAAGTTCAAGTACAATCAGCCCAGGAAAAAGGAGAAAATGGATCGTGGCTAGTGTAGCCACATATCACTTGAAGCTTAACCAGTGTAGCTAAGTCTCCAGCTGCAAGCTTCCATTAGATAAGAAGCTGGAATACATAAGCTTTGCTTATTCAACTATATACACTCCGGTAGGCATTTTATTTTCAATCATGCATGTCCCCTTTTTTGAAGTTTTTGTACTTTTGCACTTTTTAATTTTATTTTTTGTGTCATATATATATAGGGTGCAACATGTACATGGGGAGTTTTTCTTCTTGAGCCAGTAGACTATCCCTCTTTTGAAGCTTTATTGCAACCTACAACTTCCTATCTTTAGACTTCAATGCTACTGGATCAGGTTGAGGTACACATCCCTCCCGCGAGGAGGACGGGTGGTTCCTGCTAGCTGTACTATACCCGTATGCTACTCCAAGCCAAAGGATTTTGCTTCCTCGCCACCTCATCCACGTTGAGCTACGTGTAAGGTGCATGTCCAAGTCAATTCATTGTCTGTGAGAGTCATTCATGCATTGTTAAGTGTTCTACTTAAGCCAGTCAAGATGACAAGTGAACATAGTCTAGTGGACTCGAAGAATTAATTCGTTATGGACCTTAAAAAGTCATAAACCCTAATCCTATAAGGTTCTTCTGAAGTTAAGTGGATTAAGGTCTTAACCAAGCTCCATTATTCAATTTCCTTCCATACTAGTTTAAATGTCAACCATGATTTTGAAAAATGCACATGCATGTATTTACAAAAACTCTTTTTTTATGGGAATTTTTCAAACTATGCAAATTTTATGGAGTTTTTAATTTTTCCAATTTTTAGGCATTTTTAAAAAAAGGAAAAGAAAAAGAAAGAAGGATTTTCACAAAGATGTATGCATATTTATAACAGTGTTTGTGTTACTTGTTTTATATACAAATGGATTTTAATTACAGGATCTCAAACCGGCTTTATTTAGGGGTATTTATGTACAAAGAATTGGGGTTACATTATATATATACACTTAATTTTTATACCCCGTAAGTTATTTTCATGTGACAACATAATTTTGCAAATATTTTCAAAAGATTTTCCAACTACTTTTACAAACATTTATAAACTATTTTACAAATTGTTTTTGCAAACATTTTAATTTCATGTAATTTTCAAAAAATTTATACAGTATACCTAATTTTGATACATAAAATAATTTACAAATCTTTTGCAAATAAAATATTTTTACAAATATTTTTACAAAATTTGTACAAAAAAATTCCAAAGATTTTTACAAACAATTTTCACAAAGCATTTTTGAAAATATTTGTGAAAACATTTTTATTCCTATAGCCATGTTATTAGCACACACAGATTACGAGTTATGGATAAAGTGTATATACAATATATACGACACCTCCCTATACTTAGCTCGAACGATGTCCTCAAAGTGATCAGAAAGCGATGAAGGAAGACATAACTCATGTTGAGTATAGACAAGTGAAAAGAATACTACAACGAATCAAAAGAAATAAAAAAATAAAATCAATAGAAGTCAGTGATCCCCCCTATACTTAGGATCAAATAACCCTAAGTGTAGTAGACTGTACACAAAGGAAAAATCGATGAATAGAATGTATAGATATTACCTATCTAATCCTTAGGGTAAGATATCCCTAAAATAGGTAGCAAAAATAGAGGTAATAGAAAAATGAATAATCAGATGTTTAATACCCCCTATACTTAGGATAAAGTGTATCCTAAGTATAGCAAAATCATAATATGGATCTGGGGTATTAAACAAATGAATGAATGATATAGACAATATGGATCTATACAGAGGCGGAGTGAAAAGCAAGTATGAGATGTAGATGATGCAAGTCAAGGAACATATCTCATACAAAATGAATAGGGGCAACATCAATGGTCACTAGATCATAATCAAGCTTCAGGCATTGACCGTTGACTCGAAAGATGAACTCATAAGACAACTCAAATATTTCAATGCTATCGTTATCGTGCACCTTTCTGATCAGGTATGGTCCCTTCTATTTACTCTGTAATTTCCCTGGAAATAATATTAACCTACATCAAATATCAATACTCTCTGGTTCGATTCAAACTAATTATGGCTGATGTGAGAATCATGGCATATCTTAACTTTGTCCTTATACTGTAGGCTACTTGACAAGGTTGTATCTCTTGGCTCCTCCAAGGCTGCCAATTCCGCTCTCCTTTGATCTCCTACACTCTCAGGATCCAATAATATTTCAGTGACTGCCCAAAATGACTTATGCTTGATCTCCACAGGTAAGTGGCATGGCTTGTCATAAACGAGTTGGAAAGGAGATGTTCCCAAAGGCGTCTTGAAGGAAGTCCTATAGGCTCACAAGATTGAGTCCTAAAGCTGTGATCAATCCTTTTGGTATGGGCGAACAACATTATGCAAAATAATCTCAATCTCCCTATTTGAAACCTCAACAAGACCATTCGTTTGTGGATGATATGGCGTGGCAACTCTATGGTTAATGCTGAACTCGATAGCAAGGGCCCTTACCTTGTTGATAAAATAAGTCCCCCGTCAGAAATCAAGACTCTAGGGCCCTTACCTTGTCGTTGATAATTTACTCATTTTATTTTATTTATTTTTTATTTGTGTTCTTTGATGAAAGTTTTATCAAATGGTACAAAAATCTAAATCCAAATCGAGACTGAAATCAAAGAATCTGACTGTCGGAATGACCTTTATGCATATGTATAAAAATCTCTTATTTCATACTTCTATTTTATTTCCCTATTTTCTTATTTATTAGAAATAAAAAAATAGATTAATTTGTAATTAAGTATCTTTTATTTTATCATATTTTTCTAGATTTTTATCCTCTTCTAGAAAAACAAAAAATTACAAAATCCTAAAAGTCGGTTTTCTATACACATGGAGAGCACCAAAAATACCACTTTGTACAGATGACCTCTTTTGCTCCTGATCCCTTCATGAAAGTTGTAGATCTCATCAAGACGAACAACTTTCTTGAAGGAAATTTTTCAATCCAAGGTCTCTTCTATTTATTTTCTATTTTTCTTCCTCTTTATACTTTTAGTTTTTTTTTGGGTGACACGTGGCAGCCCCTGGGCATGCCACGTGTCACCCCTCATTCTCTCTCCTATCGCCCCCTGGTCACGTGCCAAGCATGTGACCATCTTCCCCTTCCAACCGTTCCCCCTCTGCAATGCACCCCCTCCGTTCCCAGCCGTTGCGACCACCAACCGCCCCTCTCATAATCACCGCCCCCCGACCATCACTCCTCCCCTCACAGCCGTTGCGCCCCTCCTCGCAACCTCAGACCACTACCCAAAGCTCCCACCACCTCTATAAAGCCACCCCTCTATCGGTCCTCTCCCCCATCCGCCATTCCATGCCAATTTCTCCCAAGTTGAGATCTAAGGGTAGGTGACAGCTCCCTGGAGCTTCGTTGAGAAGGAAGGAAGATCTTCAGTTGGCGAGATCCGAGGTGTGTCGAACACCTCATTGTAGCTGAATCACACGGCTGCAGAGCTCGGGCTCTCCTTGTCGGAAGCTCTTGAGCAACAACCCACCTGGAGCCTTGAGCTCCTCCTCCCCAAGCGAACTCCTACGCCCCTTGAACCTCCAGGTATTCCCTCACTCACCTTCATCTCTCTCCATCATCATACTCCTCCTCGCTCGCCTGTACCCCTCCATGCCCGGTTCTCGATTGCTCATCCACGATCCAATGCCTCAAACCATACTTCAACCTCTCGCGCAATACCAACCCCTTGTAACTTTGACACTCGTCACACCTCCCGCCACACTTACCTTCTCCGCATCAACCACGATCTGGCTTCGTCTTCGATAGTCACAGGAGCCCACCACCTCTCTCCCGACCTCCCTCAGGTCGATGATCAAGCCTCATCCCTCTTCCTTGCTTGGTATGTGTTTGGCTAACACCTGCAGATAGTCGCTGACACACAACTAAGTCGCCACACGCCTCTCCCACGCCGCTGCACTTGCTTTGGCCTGCACCATCGCCTGTCAGCCCGCCTTGTGGGCTGCGACCGCAGCAGCTACCTCTGCCTGACGCCCTCAGGTTGTTATTTGCCAGTAGCTCAATGGCTCGCCCTTCGCCACCTCACCGTAGGCCCTTTCCGCAGTTCGACTACCACTGTTAGATCGGGGTCCAAACCCCTGATCTAATGGCCCACTTCACACCACACGTCCCTTCCCTGAGCCTCAGCTCCAACATCGAGACTTGGGTAGATCGAGCCTCCATCGCGTGCCCTCCATATGCCACTTTGGCTCAGGTCACCAAGCCTCTACCTCGGGTCGACCAAGCCTCAGCCCCACCACCCAAGTCTCCTTAGGCACGTGCAAGGCACGCGCTGGAGGGGCAAATTGCATACACATCCTCGAAAGTCTAAAAAATTGCAATCCAGCCTCTTATCAGCCAAAGCATGTGCCTGACACGTGCTATAGGGGAATTTTGCATTCACGCCCACTCATTTCCAAAAAATAGCAGAGACATCCTCCGCCAGCTCAAACACGTACCCCACACGTGCGCGCAGGCAAATTTGCATTGGGACCCCTCTGACTTTGCGAGTTTTGCAGATAAGATTCTAGGGACCTTTTTAAGAAGAAAACTCATATTTTATTACATTTTAGTCCCTAAATCTTTATTATCATATCTTTTGCATACGAACTCGGCTTTTAACATATAATATGTCGATTTGAAGCTTGTGTCATGCTCATCAATATTGCATAAATCGTGAACAGATCTAAAGATGTTTACAGATGAGAATTATTTTCTAAATCTCTTGATATACTTGCTCAATTTTGTCATTTGTGCATTAATTTATCGAGAGGATTAATGATTTATTTTGCAGGGTATGCTATGAAGAATGTTCGATTTGCTAAGAATTTTTATTTATTATCTTTGAGGATCTAATCCTTGTAGGGGGCTCGATTGGGAGGTTTATTTGATAAATTCTCTTGTGACAATATGTGTTTTTAAATTAAAGATCTATTTTCTACAAGAGTTATTTGAGGCGAGATTAATTATTTTCCCTAATTTTTCATGTGATAAAAAAGGGATTTGATTTATTTGAGAAGTTTGAGGATAATTCTTCTCACTTGATCTGAATATTTGCAGGATTATTAATTGTGTGATTAACCTTTTAGCCTGTAGTCTAGATTTTATTGATAAATATTTCTCAAAATTATCATTTTTGATCTGTGATTGAATTTTGAGGACATTGATTATTATTGTTGGATTAAAAATCGTAATCACAGATCCTGTGTTGATTTATTCTATCTATTTATTTGCATATTCATCAGCTTAGTTTCTCTTTATTCTCTGACAAAGAAATTAACTTCGCAATTAGTTAATTATTTAATTAATTTAAGATCACCGAACTAAAAATCACCGTTCCCTGTGTTTGACCTTGGTAGACTTGCAAAGTATAAATTTTCCACAATATTCAAAGATTGTGGTTTTTGCTGAATCGAAGATTACCTCCTATACTACTATTCTCGACTATTAAAGATGCGATTTGAAGTTGATTAATGATCAAGGTTGAAGAACTATCGTATACACCTCCTCTTATCGTACCATACCCCAACAAGATGAGGGTTTTGTTGTATGAATTTTTTTTATGAGTGACTCTATTTCTACTCGGGTATATGGATCCATTTGTATCAGGGATTCGTCCATACAGGAATAGTATATAAACTCCCCTATGGTTAGGGCTCTCAATACCCTATGTACTTTCTTCTATATCTATATAATGAAAATCGATCACTACCGCCCAAGGATGTAGCCTAGTTATTGGTGAACCTTGTAAATTTATGTCTTCGTGCTTGTGTGATCAATTATTTACACATGTTCCACTTCATGATTTGCAACAAACTAACATCAGAGCTTCATGTTCTATCAATATCATCAAGTAAAGTAACATCACATAATATGAAGATCAAGAAGTTCACAGGAAGGAATGGATTCAGTCTATGACAGATCAAGATGCATGCCCTACAGAAGCAACATGCATATGGTCATAGTTGGACTGAAAGCGAGTGAAGGAATTCAAACCCTCTGAGTTTATGGTACAAAAAGAAAAGGCACACTCGATGATCATGTTGTATTTGGTGGATGAGATTATCGTGGTGGTTGCTGAAGAGGATTTTATGGTCAGTATATGGTTGAGACTCCAAAATCTGTACATGATGAAGTCTCATACCAATGAGTTGTTGTTGAAGCAATGTATATTCTCTCTCTTAGAAGGTATATCTCTTAAATAAGATCTGGACTGCTTAAATACATTATTAATGGATTTAAGAAACATATTTTTGAGATTGAAAATGAGGATGCTTTGTTTTTGTTGGTTTCTCTTCTGCCACCATATGAGAATTTGGTTCAATCGTTTATTTTAGGAAGAGAATCTATATCCCTAGAGGAAGTCCATGTAAGTCTGCGTATACATAAAGTTCAACATATGGCTATCGAGAAGCACTAACGCTGCATATTTGGTTATGACTCATGAAAAGAGTCATGTCGGTTCTGGATATGCAAAGAAGGGAAAGCAGAAGTGCAAGTCAAAGAAACACAATTTTAAGTAAGGTATATCTCTTCAAGAACATTTAGACCACTTAAATAAATTTTATTGCATTTAAGAAAAGTAGATGCTGAGATTGAAGATGGGGGCATTACTTCAATTTCGTTGGTTTCTCTTTTGCCAACATATGAGAATTTTTTCAATCGTTTATTGTAGGAAGATAATCGATATCCCTATAGGAAGTTAATATGAATATGCATATGTATGAACTTCAGTATATGGCTACCGAGAAGCAATAATCTAACATTTAAGGTTTAATTATGACTCATGAAAAGAGTTACGTCAGTTCTGGATACGCTAAGAAGGGGAAGTAGAATCCAAGCCAAAGAATCATAATTCTAAGGACATTTACAATTACTGCAAGGAACATGAACATTGGAAGAAGACCTACATGAAGAAGAAAGAGAAAGCCATGGTTGGTGTCGTGGCTCAAGGAGGCACAAAATCTGAAGATGATCTAGTTCCCACCATCATAGATCAAAAGATGACGAATAACACATGGATTCTATTCAGGTTGTTCTTATCCTATGACTCCTAATGAAGATTGGTTTTGTACCCATGATAAAATATATGATGGAAACATCATGGTGGGCAATGATGTAGTGTGCAAGATTATAGGGATTGACTCTGTGAAGATCATGCATGATGGAATCGTGAGGACGATAACTAAAGTACGCCATGTTCTTGATCTGAGAAAGAACCTAATATCCATTAGAGTCTTGGAATCTAAAGGATATATGTGCATCGCTGAAGGTGGAGTTATGCATGTTGCCAAAATCAAGATAGTTTTCATCAAGGGAAACAAGAAGAAGATCCTATATATTATGCAAGGGTCTATAGTTTCAGTTTCTGTTGCAATGACATCTCAAGCCATGAAATCAGATTCAGAATTGTGGCATATGCGGTCATGATAAATGACTCAGATGAGGATTAATATCCTCAGTCAGAAGGGTCTCATTAGGGATCTCAAGAGATCCAAATTGGAGTTCTATGAGCATTAAGTGTTCGGAAACAACATAGGAAGTAATTCAGTAAAGCTATTCATAGGATGAAGAAGACACTTAACTACATCCATGATGATTGTTGGGGACCTTCTTGTGTCACATCCTTGGGAGGTGCTAAGTATTCTCCGTCTATTATTGACGATTACTTCGTGATGGTTTATGTGTACATGATGAAGCACAAGCACGAGGCATTTCAGACCTTCAGAGAGTGGAAGATCTTGATGGAGAATCATACTTCTAAGAAGTTAAAGTGTCCACGTATTGATAATGGGATGAAGTTCTACTTATTAGAGTTCAATGAGTTCTGCAAGGAGGAGTATGTTATGAGACACCACACCATCAAAGATATTCCACAATAGAACGGAATAGCATAATGAACGAATATGGTGCTTATGGAGAGAGCAGGGTGCATGATCTCAAATAGCAGACTTG
This sequence comes from Ottelia alismoides, assembly GCA_037367405.1. NCBI lineage: Eukaryota > Viridiplantae > Streptophyta > Magnoliopsida > Alismatales > Hydrocharitaceae > Ottelia > Ottelia alismoides. The sequence continues at coordinate 564,851 of JAZKJV010001167.1, read as the reverse complement.
ATAGATCATTCTGGGATGAGAACTATGAATACAAAGTATTGGTGAACTAGAGTCCTACATTTCCTTTCAACTGCAAAACACCCATGGAGATACGGTTGGTACTCATGTTGATTATTTTATTTTACATGTCTTTGGTTATCATGCATATTACCTTGCTAGTGAAGGGAAGTTGGAACCAAGGGCAAAGAAATGGATGTTTACAGGATATGGCACATGAGTGAAGGGGTACAAAATATGGTCCCCTTCTTAGCATAGACTTATTGTTAGCATGAATGTTACATTTGTTGAGAATTCCATGCCTCACAGTATGTTGATGCATGGATAGGTGATGATGTGCATGAACAAGTTGAGTTTGAACTGATATTAAGTAGCAATCACACGGTTGATCGCACCGTAGAGAGTACATCCATCACAGAGATATGGGTTTGAATACATGGTTTCATTTGCACTACAAGTTGTTGAGAAGTCCACATATATGGAGGCTATATCAGGTGTAGAATCTGGGAAGTGTATTGTTGCTATGGGTGAGGAAATGGAGTCTCTTAACAGTAATGAGACATATGATATTGTCAAGTTGCCAAAGGGGAGGAATGTAATTGGTTGCAAATGGGTCTTCAAGAAAAAAACAAGAATCTTTGGAAGTGAAGGCATCATATACAAGGCATGCCTAGTCGCAAAGTGTTATATCAGAATCAACGTATGGATTACAATGATATATTATCTCCCATTGTAAGACATGCATCATCAGGGTGATACTAGCTCTTGTAGCACATCAAACCTTGGAGCTGGAGTAGTTAGATGTGATGGCAGCTTCCATACATAGTGACTCAAAGAGGACATTCTCATGAGCCAACCAGAGGGATTCACATTTCAGGGCAAGGAAAACCATGTATGCAGATTGAATAAGTACTTGTATGGGCTTAAGAAGTCTCCCAGGAAGTGGTAAAAGAAGTTTGATTGCTTCATGATTGATCATGGGTTCAACATTATCCCATAAAACTGTTGTGTTTACCACAACAAAGTGGAGGATGGGTCCGTCATCTGTTTGTTATTGTATGTCGACAACATGCTAATTGCTGCCAAGAAGAAAGGTACCATAGAATTATTTAAAGAAGACTCTTATTCAGAGTTTGATATGAAGACCTTAGTGCAACAAAGAGGATTCTTGGTATGGAGATCATTAGGAATCATGCAAAAGAAATCTTTTCTTATCTCAGAAAAGCTACATTAAGAAAGTTTTAATGAAATTCAATGTCTAAAGCCAAGCACGTAGGTACTCCATCTACTATGAATATTCATATCTTAGGTTCTTCCACACCTCAATCGGATGCAGAGAAGGAACACATGTCACATATTCCTTATGAAAGTGCAGTTGGGAGTCTTGTGTGCGCCATGGTATGCAAAAGACCTAATATCTCTCATGTCGTGAGCATTGTTAGTAGACTCATGAGCAATCCAGGGAAGGAGCACTAGCAGACAGTCTAACAGATTTTTTGCCATTTGAGAGGAACATGAGTCGTTGACCTCATCTACAAAACTGATTTAGAGTATTTTTTATATTTAGAATCACATTATGTTGCATATATTGATGAGAGGAGATCAATGATAGGCTACTTATTCACTTTGGGGAGTTCTGTCATTAGTTGGAAGGCTACCTTACAACGATCAACTACTTTGTATACCACAAAGATAGCATATATGTCTTTGACGGAAGTTGCAAAGGAAGATATATGGTTGAAAGCTTAATTGGGGATCTTAGTCTACAACATGATCATGCAATAATATATTGTGGCAGTCTCAGTACAATATGCTTAGCCAAGGATCAAGTGCATCATGAGAGGACCAAGCACATAGATTTTAGATATGACTTCATTCGTTCTGAGAAACGTATCATGGTGAAGAAGGTCAACATAACAGATATTCCAGCTGATATGTTCACAAAGGCAGTTCTATGGAGTAAATTTAAACATTGTTTGGTCTTTCTCAATGTTGACAGTTGGCAGTGCCCCAAAGAGCAGTTTGCGGCATCACTACGAAGCTTGGCAAAGCTTCTCAGAGGATTCGATTCTAGGTGGAGATTTTTTATATGCCTTGAATCCTAATCATCTGACTTAGAAAGAAGAACCATCGTATGCACCCCCTCTTTTGGTACCATACCCAAACAATATAGGGATCTCATTGTAGAATATATATATATATGTATACTATAGATGTTGAAGTTCAATGCAACTGCTGGATTGAAATTTATAAAAAAAATCTATTATGAATTACGGAAGTGGAATACAAACATTCAATCGATCATGAAAGCATGGAGACAAACGAATTTACAAGGTTCACCCGTAACCGAGCTACATCCTTAGGCGACAATGATCGTTTTTCAGCTATGTGGAGAAATAAGTACATATGATACTGAGAGCCCTAACCCTATGTAAGTTTATATACTACTCTCGTATATATGGATTCCTAATACAACAAATCCATATACCTGAATAAAAATAACACTCCTTGATTATATTTCACATGATATCGGCATGTGTCAGAATCAACAGTTATGATCTAGAGAAGCATCAATCTAGCTCGTTTATTTCGATCAATGTATGAGCATGCCCCTAAAGGTTTCCCATTTGCTGAAGAGTTTGTCACCTTATTGAGAAACTGCCACATCGACAAAATTTTTAATTTAAATATTTTGCATGTGCCTAGTCGATTGCAAGATTTTGAATATATTTCCTTTTGAGGGCCTACAAGTAATACTAACAATTTCTCCATTTCTGTAATTAGTATTTGAACATTTTCTAGGCTTCATCTTTGGACAATATTTTTTGGAGTCATTGTTCTCAATCCCATCTTTATTTTGAGATCTATATTCTTGAAGTTTCTTTAAGTTTCCAATTAGTCGTGATATTCACTATTCTTATTGCTTTATCTAGAACAAATTCCATATTAAATCATAATTTTATAAATTTCTCCCCAAACATGCACTTATGCATGTTATATAGGGCCTTACCAATAAAAAGTTTTAGGGATTTTTACCCGGCAGACCCTATAAACTTTGCCAATTACCTCTACGACTTTTTACACAATGTAATTATCCCATCGACCCTATAAATTACCCCAAGGATCCTCACGATCTTCAAACAGATTACCTGGAGGGTTCATGGGGTAAGAGTTGGCAAGTTTACGAGGTCGAGGGGGAATTAGGTTGTTTCAAAGGTCGTGGAGGTAATTGGCAAAGTTTATAGGATCAGTCGGGTAAAAATCCCAAAGTTTTAATTACCTAAATACATAAATTTTTATCTCATATTAATTTTATTTTAATATCAATATAAATAAAAATTTTGCATATTAATAAAATTTCAAAAATAAGAATACACATAAATGCATACTAGTATATTTATTTATTTAAAAATGGCAATGTTTTGTGCTTTTCAAAAAAAATCAAAACCCATAATAGCATAAAAATAATAAAATCATTTTATTTAAATACAAAAATTAGAGAATCATATTATTAATATAAAATAATACCAGATAAAGTTTCAGCCATATATATGTGTATTTGGAATTTTAAAAATTAACACCCCATAAAAGTTGAATAATACACTAAAATACATAAAAATTCCTGAAGAGAAAAAATAAAATATCATTTTATTTAATTCATGTTATATTTTCCATTAAAAATACTATAATTAATCTACTACATTAATATTTTCTAGTATTATAATACTCCTTTCTTACTTTAAGGAGTTTAAAATATAAATCTTCTTTCACTTATACCTAGGAGCTATTATATCTATCCTTGGATTTGACACTCCTCCTCTTAACACTATGCACATATTTTAAGGATTATAAAGTACAAATCTTGTTTGAAAATTTGCCTAAGATTTATTTACATGATAAATGCCAATTAGTTCTTAAAATTCACTTTTTAGTTGATTTTTTACTTTTCAATTATGATGCATCACTATGGTAATTTTTTAAGAATGGATATGCATACAATGTATGCATAGCTAAGACTTGTTATTTTTATTTTTCTCTCTCATATATATACATAGGGAATTTATCCAATGGGCCCTATGCCCATTTGAGTTTTGGTTATCCTCTAATTTCAACCGTAGGATTTCAATCTCTCAATCGCTAAAAAATAGGAACCGTAATTAGAATGGAAATAATTCTAAAATGGTAATGTAAAGCAATTCTTAAATTAGAATACGTTTATGGAAACGTGTATTGCAACGAAATGCGATCAATTTTTGATCTAGCGATCGATTTTGGTGAGATGGGATATCATGATCTTGAAAACTGAGGAAATCGATTTTGTTGAATGCAAGGTATTGTAGTTGAAGAATAGACGTTTACTGCACGTTACTGGTAGAATCTGATCATTTGTTTTTTAGTTTTCGATTTCAGTTTTGAACGAGATGAATGATTTTACGATTGGATTAGATCGTGTATCTCAGAAACAACGATGAACGACGATTCTTGGTTGGACTTGGATCGTGAGAGCATCATATCAGAATGAACGACGATGAATGACCTACAATTGGATTTGGATCATGAGACATATGTGTATTTTTACTGTGACAAACGTGAAAGTTCCTGAGACAAATGTGAGAGTTATTTGCATACATGTATTTTTATTTATACCAAGTTACTGATGCCATTTGCCTATGTTACATGCATTTGTTAAGTGTTACTTGTCTTTCTATCATTCTTACGGAATCAATTATATTCAGAGTGTTGTCTTCAAATCAGATTAAGTAAGAATGATATAAAGTTAAGTAACAACAAACAAACAAATAGAATCTGTCATTTATATACAATAGTCCAGTAAATGGTTGTTGTGAGATTAGTAATACCCAAACAACGATCAATAATTTACATTCATTTTATTATATAGTTCAAAATTCAGTAATATATACACTAAAAAGTAAGTAGTTGTTATGAAATTAGTAAAACTATAACAAATGATCAGTAATTTTCATATGTATTATAAGTAATTAAAAAGATTATACATGTAAATAAGAGGTGCGTCAGTAACAGTCAAAGCATTTAGTAACTATAATATTAGTAATAATCAAAATGAGTTCAGTAAAATTGACATTTGTAATAACTTATTGTATGGACATTAGTAATTTACATACTTATTACTGATCTCATAACAATAATTACTTGAGAACTGAATATGTATTACTTGAGTAACATGAATGAATTACTGATCTCTGTACAATGTAATATTACAGATGTAAAATACTGACAACTATTTCAGTATTACTGATTTCGCAACACATAATTAGTTGAGTACAATATGTACATTATTGATCAAATGTACAATGACTATTTCTTTGGTACGAAATTAATAATTTGAATTTATCTTTCCAAGATCATCTCCCTTTTTTAAGGACTCAATATAATTGGAAAAATAAAAGGTTCAAATATATTAACATCCTTCCAAAACTGTGCTCCTTCAAAATAGGCAACCATTCAAATAGAAATACATATGGCGAGCCCATGTTTGGTGCTCACCACAACTCAAATGGGCAAGGGCTCACTGGATAAGCCCTCTATAGATATGACATATTTAATTCTACGATCAAAATTACCATGCACTCCATGTAGAGGATTAAAGATCATTCGCAGCTCCATACCTCAAGTATGATTAATGTTACATGTCATGATAATCGGAGAACATTCTACGAAATGATCAAGACTTGTAGGGCAAAATACATATCAAATATTAGTCCAATTTATCTTATTTGTAAACTATATAAATTAGCAAGATTATTTTATAACAATTTTGTTTATATGAAATATGGGAAAAATATAAGAAAAGCAAGGTAAAGGACCACCCTTCGATAGGACACCACAAATGACATTATAATAAACACGTACACCTATCATGGGTCAATTGTTGAATGCTAGGCGGGCATAACATCTAAAGATACACAACTTAGGCAAATTCTCAATATTTATAATAAAAAGAATAGCAAGACAATTACACAAGAAATTATATATTTGTATATATGATTATGATTTGAAAGGTAACAAGCAATTTTTTTACTATTTAGGAGCATATATCATATTATCTACATACAATGTCATTATATATGAGTACCACATTAGGAGGAATATGGATGAAACTATTACTGCATTGGTTAGTTGGAGAATATAAGGAATTAAGTATTTATTTAATATTTCTAAATTTTATTTTAAATTGGTAGAGGAGAAGAGCGAGTCATCTAGCTGTAATTTGGAGAAGGCATACAAAAGGTTGATGCATCCGAGTCGCCTTGAGTTTATCCATAGTGTCGAGCTTGTGCTACCATGAGATAATGGCATGGAGGTAAGGGCTCGTCATCGTGAATTGAGTGTAAGGATCTCAAAAGAGAGATATTAGTATTTCGTGAAGTTGATGAAGGAGACGAGGGCTACGGAAATTGAGAGCCAAAAAAGCCGATAGTTGAATTTTGAACAACTTTTGTAGAAGTGCAAGCTCTCCTCTTGCATTTTGCACACCTACGATCATTTACAACATCATGATGAGAACGACGATCCAATTGATGATGTCAAAGCAGGACTTGAGGTTGTGATGTGAGTCTCTCTATTTGTACATCTGCATACATTTTAAGTGTCTTTTTTATTAGGATTTTTATCATGTGTCTTTCTTAACTTCTACGATATCAGTTATGCCCCTATCCTTTCGATAGTATTAGTTGTTCCCCTATATTCTTAGAAAATTCACATTTCTACCCTTTCGTAATATCAATCATGCCCCTACTTTAACTCAACAGAAGGACGGAATTGTGAATTTTCTTAGATGGTAGGGGAATGACAGATATTACCAAATATGGAGGGGCATAATTGATATTACTGAAGTCAAGAAGGACACAAGTGATAAAAATCCCTTTTATTATATATAGCATATATATCTATATTATAAATTAAAAGAAAATATAAAAATATAAATAGAAAATATGAAATAGAAAATTAAAAATCAAAATATAAAAATATAAAACATAAAATAAAATAAAATAAAAATCTAAAACCCACAAAAATTGCACCTTGGCTAAGTAGTTGAGTGAAATTTGTACTTTGATTTCACATCTTGCTGGCTCTATTCCCTTGCTTCCTATGTTCGACCCCTACTTGCTTGCTGATAACCAGCCCTGACCACTCGGGTATAAGGTGCTAAATGGTCGTTGCGACCCAAGCGATCAGGATCGATCAATCAAGAAAAATAGACCACCAATAAAGATAAAATCAAATCGAAAATCAATAGCGGTCTTGCTATTAGTTTAACCTGGTATAGCGACCAGGGTCGAACACAAGGAGCATGAATTGGCCTCGCGGCCTACGAAGTAGTCAAAAAGAAAGAAAAATGAAATAAAAAGGTATTTTTGGTGGTTTTTAATTCTTTTTATATTTTTTTGGATTTTTAAGATATTAAGAAAATAAGAAAAGCAACCAAATAAGACAATTCAACTATTTATTAAATGCGCTAAAAATCAACCAAAAATTCAAATAAAAATAATTTTGTGTGTTTTATAATTTTTTACTATTTTTAGTGAATTTTTGGGATTTTTCTGATGTTTATTTAATTTTCTAAAAATAAAACAAGGTCACAAACTGTAGGTACTGTCCAGCCGAGCTTAAGGGACTTAGATAAAATATCTAAGAGTCCCCAATAAGCTGGGAGGTATTTTTCCTGTATAGAGAAGAAAACAAGGAAAATTTGAGCACCTAAATTATTATTTTTGGGTTTTTAGTTTATTTATTAGAATTTTTATAAGATTTTAAGTGTTTTTCAATTTTTAGGGGTTTTAGGTAATGAAAAATAGCCAAAAGTGGCTAGAAAATCAAGCACAGCAAGACAAATAGTAGATAAATTTTTTGTGAATTTTAGATGGATTTTAATATTTTTTTGTGATTTTTCAAATCAGGCAGTAAGAAAATACACGTTTTTGAATTTTTAAAAAAATCAAATCAAAATAAAAATGTCTCCAAAAATCCCAGAAAACTTTACACAATGGCAGGAGCCATATGTCCAATTTTCATTGGATTTAGAGTATGTTTGCTATTTTATTCGAAAATAGAAAGAAGGTACTGTGCATAGGTGATGAATCCACGTTTCATCATCTTTATTCTATCATTTTGGCCTTAAAAACCCTAGTAAATGCGTGTAAATAGGCGTAATTCATGCATTTTAGCATTCATGTATATGTATGTAAATATTGTATAAAATGCGGTTTTTAGTGCCAAAATTATAGAATAAAGAAAAGAAAAGAAAAAGAATAAAATATTGTAAATATTTTATGACCCGAAACCCCGAGACCTAGGCATCTTGATGAATAGGTCGACAAGGAATAAAGTAGGGGGAGATAAGGTCAAAAATACAGATAAAATACCTATGCATTCTATTGATTCTTTATTCATTTTGGGACCTATTTTTGGTTCCACTTTTTATACATCAAATAAAGAAACTTTGTACATGAAAGTTGTAGATAATTTAATAAAGAAAAATACAAAATTTATTTCACAGAAAAATAATGCACAGATAAAAAGTTATGGTCTGAATAAAAATCCAGAATGCCAACTTCCCAGACCCGTATCTCACAAATAAAAACTCCAAATGCATCAAACCCACCTTTAATTGTATATAGAAGAAAATAATCTAATTAATGGCGGTGGTTTCGCATTTGGCGGAGCTACGATTTAAAAGTTGACTTTTGGACTCACATTGTATACTTGTACATATTGAAATATTCAATTTATTATTTATTTATTATTTTTATAATTTTATATTTTTATCATGTTGTAAATAATACTTATAATAATTATGTATATTAAAATCAGGATAAAAACATCATTAAAACTCAAATAAAAATACTTGTATATTTGATACATAGGTATTATACATACACTTATACCTATATAAAATACACTTCCATTTTATTAAATATACAAAATATATCAATAAAATAAAATAAAAATATATTTATGTACATAAAAGTATTTTATAATTTTATAAAATAAGAAACAAAAATAATAAAATTAAAATATACAAAATAAAAATAAAAGAATACAATACATAGATATAGATACCTATAAGGGTATAAATGCAAAATTGTAAAAATAAATCTCATAAAAATAAATAAAAATCACTATAAAATACTTTATAAAATAATAAACATTTTTTATTTTATAATTAAAAATCAATAAAATCATCTTCTATTTTTAATTGATTTTATAAGCATTCTTTCCAGGGATTTTCCTGGTTGGTCCACGTGGACCAACCAGGTGGCTAGGAAAGTTGACCCGCTGGTCAACTCTCCTGCCTCCTCCCTGCTGTGTGTCAGAATGATTTTTGACCCATTTTCTCGGTTTTTTCGAGGCTCGTACGCTCCTCGTTTCACTCCAATGTCTTCTTGACTTTTCTTCATCGTGCATCGAGGATGCTCGCCCATATCTTCTCTTGGGCGTTGGACCTCTGACGCGCATCTGGCACCTCGATCAAGGAGCCTCGACGGCCATGTTTTCAAAAACCTCCCAACTCCTCCATTCGAGCTTGAACCCCATTTGACTCCTGTTTGGTTTTGGTTGGCGAGCTCCGGATCGATCCCTGTGACAGGGGGATCTCCAGCTCGGTCGCGCGAGGCCAGGCAAGGCGTCGGAGGGCCGGTTCCGCCCATCGCCGGAGCTTCGCTCCCGACGGTTCCATCTCGTGGTTCAAAGCCACTTGAGGTCGTCTTTCTTACTTGTTTTTCCTTGCTTAGGTAGCTGTTAGTTCTAGGAATAGTTGTGTGTTTTTAATTTTTGATTAATCGATTCCGTCGCCCCGCATTCCGCAACCGATTGGGTCGCCGGAGCTCTTGAGCTCCGTTGATCACCACCAACCACCGTACACTCCACAGCCGCATCCCTTCATCAAAAGAGCTTGGGACCTGCAAGTTCTTGTTGCTGCTGCGTTTTCTTTCCATTTGCAGGTCCCAAGGGAGGAAACGAGGGCAAGTTGCGTGACGACCATTGGGCACCTGGGCGCGGCTGCTCCTCCGCCCTCGCGGGCGATCTGCGGTGCCCCTCCGCCCGTCTTTGCGCCCTCGGACGAATGAGAACACTGCCAGGAGCCGCGCGGCCCCTTTTGCGACCTCCAGCGACAACGGAGAAGAGGGAGAGGGGTTGGCGAATCCCAGCGCCGCCGGCCCTCCTCCTGTTCTTCGTGATCATCCTCGGGCCGTCGGATTCCTCCTGTTCCTCCAGGCCCCCTATCTGCCGTTGGATGCGGGGCGTCCTCCAGCCGTAGATCGAGCCCCCCCGGATATAATCCGGGCCGTTATAACCGAAGGGGCATCTTGCGCCTGCAGCGCGCCACGTGGCTTAGTGGAGCCACGCCGTCCGTCAGATTTTGCGCCCCTTCCAGCCGTCGATCGCCCTCACCCGATTTAATCCAGGCCCTTTAGGCCAACCGTCATCAAGCTACGTGGGACCGCCACGTGGCGTAAGTGGGAACCGTCACGCCGTCCGATCGCGCGCCCGTGGGTAATTTTGCTCCTATACCCCCGCGGCTTTAAATATTTGTAATAGGTCTTATAAAGTTGCTATCCAGTTGTTTATTTTGTGGACAATTTGCACCTTAGCCCCGCAGTTCCTTTATTATTGCTTGTATACCCCTTCCAGTTGCGCGTGCACGTCACGCGCACCTTGGGATTTTTACACAAGTAACCTTGCAGCTTGAGCATTTCATTTTAGTCCAGAAAGTAGTTTATGAAGTTATAATATTTTTGGAAAATTGCATCTTGGCCCTGGACTCTTCTATAATTGCAAATACACCCCTGGCCAGTGTGTAGTTTCTTTTTGCTTATAGTAATTTTTGCATGCATCTACAAAACACCAAAAAATCTCCAAAAAACAAAGTAGTGTCCTGCTGTAATGTAGTTTAACGCCCTATTTTTATTTTTCATAATTATTGCATTTTTATATTTATTAAAAATCAAAAATAGCCTCTTTCAGCACTGTCTAGCTCATAAAATCCCTAAAAAATATAAAAACACTCCAGAAAATTCCTAAAAAAATATATTTTGTGTATTTTAGTGTGTTTTAATTTCAAACCAAAAATCATTAAAAAGTATAAAACCAAACTCCTAAAAATTGTAAAACTCTAAAAACCTTCATAAAAATTTATAAAATTCATAAAAAATCCAAAAATAGTGTTTTCTTTTCCTGAATTTTCTTTGTTTTATTATCTTTAAGTGAAAATTAATTTGGAGAATTTTTATTACTGTTTGCTATTTTATTTCTCCATTTTAGTTTCAGCCTTGCATTTTATTCACTGTTTTCTCTATTTTGCTAATTAAAAATACCAAAAACATTCTAAAAATTACCCAAAAATCACAAAAATAGTAAGAAAGTATAAAAAGACCAAAAAGACTTTATTTGCTTATTTTTGAGTATTTTTATCTATTTTTATAAATACTTTAGCTTGCCTTTTATTACATTACTTTTATATTCCAATATTGAAAAAGAAAATAAAAAAAATATAAAATATAAAAAGAAAATATAAAAATCAGTAAATTAAAAATCAAAATACAAAAATATAAAATCAAAAATTAAATAAAAAAATATAAAATTAAAAAAACCACAAAAAAATAGCATAATAGGCTTTTGATCACTCTCACACATTTTTGAGCACTTGTGCCCCGATCTACCTGTCTGCTCCCTGTGTTCGACCTCTACACATACTTGCACTATACACATCTTGTTGTAGAGTTATAATAAATTTTAACTCCGCACATTTATTTTCATTGCTTGATTTATCTGTTGTGGGTTAATTGTTGATTAATTCGGGTTTCGTGAGCGGTCGCTCAGCGACACTGTAGTCCCGCCTTGTGTGGACTATTTTGACCCTCGCAAAATCCGAGTTATCAATAGGGACCAAAGTGCAAATACCAAGAGTCCCGGGGGGTCTGGTGCAAAATACCTAGGAGGTCACGCGCGTCGCGCGTGCCTGGGGCACTCAGGGACCCAAATGTGATAAAAACTAAGTCCTAGGACCTTTTGGTAACAGGTACCAAATGTCCGAGGGCTAGTATGCAAATAACCCAAAAATTAACGCACATGCACTATTAAATTACGCACAGGGGTATAAATGCAATAATCCAAAACTTTTCATTCAACTTAGAACATCACAGAACTACAAGGTATAAAATGCAAATATCCCAGAAACCCACGTGTCGAAGCACGTGCTACACCATACACAGGGGCATATCAGCAAAGAAAGTAAAGTGCGGGGTCCACAATGCAATTGTACCAAAACTAAATAACTACACTATATATTTACAGGACTAATTGCTAAATAAAATAAAAGGAGGGCCTAAGGGTAAATTACCCTTTATTAAGTCGAGCCGCTGGATGGATGCCACGTGGTAGATGAACGGTCCGGATGCGGGTGGCTCTCCAAGGCTGGACTTCTCGCGGTAATCGGACGGCTGGGGCTTCGCCACGTGCTGGATCGAACGGGTGAGGTATCGGTGGCTAAGCCTTGCGCATCGGGCGGTCCAGATCGTCTCTCCAAAGATCGGGCGGTCGCTGTTGCTCCTGGGATGGATGGCTCAGAAGAAAACTGGAGCGGGAGGCCGATCGAATGGTGGATGAAGGTCGAGGAAGAACTGTCTGCCGGCGAAGTTCGCCGGCCCAAGGCGCGCGCTCCTGACCTCCTCGCGGGGCTCTGGTGATCGGGGAAGAATCGTCGGGAGCCTCCGCGTCAAATGGGCTCCTCCGATGACCCTCCCGAGCCCTGGAGGGCTCCGTCAAGGTCGGCGGAGAAACGTCTCCTGGCTCGAGTAGGAGGACCTCAGATGGTCCTCGTGAGACCTGCAAAATAAGTCCAGAAGACTCGCGGGTCGAGGGCAAAGTGCCTCGACCCGGTTAGGCGAGGTGAAGGTGGTCGGTGGTTCGATATGGGCGAGCTCCGGCGAGGGTGTGGACGGAGGAGCTCGAACCCTAGCTCTTGTGCGAGCTGGGTTGGATGGAGGGGTGCAGAACGTGCGTGGGAAGAAGGAGAAGGCTATGGCGGAGCCCGATGGTCGAGGGGATGGCTGACGTGGTCGGAATCGAAAGTGAACGGCGACAGTGATATTTGGGGGAAATCGGAAATTAAGGAAAAAGAAAGGGAGATGGGTCTACCTGGGTGGACGAAGAGACTGTGGACAAGCTGGCGATGCTCTGGGTCGTGGCCTCGAGGAGCGTCTACCTCCGAGGCTCGAGCTCCTGCTGTGGGCGGAGCACGGCGGCGCTTGCTCGCCGGATCAGTGGTCTCGCACTCCCTCCTCGCTGCAACACCACGGGGGACGAGCTGTCACTCTCGCCGATGCGATGGAGGTCACTGGGGGTGGAACGAATGAGCCAAAGATAGGAATGGAGGTGGTGGAGATGGGACTATATACGGTGGAGGGTCCGGGAAGAAGAGCGTGGGTAGGGCAGCAGAGTACGCGGATCCCGAGACGGTGGCTCCGGCGAGGGTGGCGGATATGACGTGATCAATTCGGACCCGGGGTTTAGGCGAGGCATGATCGGGTTTAGGTGCGAAAAATACGAGAAATCGGGTCGGGCACCCGTTACCCGTGGGAAGTGGTCATGGGGGGGGAGTTGACCGGGCGGTCAACATCCCCCAGGACCAATGGGTGAAGGCCACGTGGCAGATATTTGAAAGTTAAATTAAAGGTAGCTAATGGCCGAATTATTAAAAAGTCAAAACATGAAATATTTTTATTTTAATTTTTTTCTATTTTTTAGTGATTTTTAATTAATTTTTCAAAGTAAAAATAGTGTATTTACATAGTAGGGCTATATATAGGTATATATACAATATATGGGATTTTAATTTTTGATTTTTAATTTGTTATTTTTATACAATTTTATTCCCATTTTATATTTTATTTATTTATATCATAAAATAAGGAATAAAAAGATATTTTTATTTTATTTTTATTATTTATATACATAGGTGAAATAAATACATATGTACATTTATATACATGGTATATTTACAATAGTATTTTTGATTTTTAGTTTTGTTCTTTTTATTTTGTTTTTGTCTTAATTTATTTTATTTGTTTGCACCATAACATATAGAATTTTTATAGAATTTTTGGAAATTAATTTTATTTATTTATAAGGCTAAATAAATAGGGATGAGTGGACTATATACAAGGTGACTATATACATGAGTGATGTTTTTATCTTCTTTTTAATTTTTCTATTTTTATCTTGTTTTTATCTTTATAAATATATACAAGTATTTACAAGCCTATTTTAGTCTCTTTTTGGGAGGAAAATATTTTTATTTTATTTACATAAATATTTACACACATGAGCCCCTATCTCCCTCTACTTTGGCTTTTATGCGGTCAGGCCCATGCTGAGCCCTCCCTTGGGTTAGGTTGCTCAATATTTATTCTAAATATTTCCCTCTTTTTCTTTTTAATCTTTATTCTTTTATTTTTGCACAAAAACATGCTAATTATAGGTTTTTACACAATGCATGCTTTTGGTAATTATTTCTATTTACAACTATATACATGCATTTGCAAAGGTTTTTGTAGCTAAAATATAAGAATAAAGAGTGATGAATGAGTATTCATCATCCCCCTATACTTAACTTTGCTAGTCCCTTAGCAAACACTTATTTGAAAAAGAAGTGAAAAAGAAATAAAGAAAAAGAAAAAGAGAATGTACATGGATCAAGGTTGATTTATTAAACTTGCCTTCATTAAATTAAGGTATGGAGCTCGATCAGATCTTTGGATTATTAATGTGTCGGAACCTTATTTGGACTTAAGCCTAAAACTCAACAGCCTCAAAGTTCCACTAATCTATAACCAAGACTCCTCAATGCTCCAGGTCAGAACAAGTCATCAATCACAAACCCTGAAGACCATGAATCTTTTCTTGTCCTGTGAATGTGAGGTCTAAGCTCTCCACCTCAGAAATGGTAACTTGACAACCCTCCCCATCAAGGTAACTCTATGACCTCAGTCTGGCCACTCTTTCCTCGAGGAGCGGGGTATTCCCTTCTAAGTTCAAGTTCAACCGGCTCAAGAAGAGGAGGAAGAAGAGAATGGATCAATGCCAATGTAGCCATGTACCCTTGGGAGCTTGACCAGTGTAGCCAAGTCTCCCTGCTGCAAGCTACATAAGGCGAATCATGAACTCAAGCTTTGCTTATTGCACTCTATATACATACTCCGGTGGGATTATCATTTTCTATCAGACCCACCACTTTTTTGGAGTTATTTTCTTTTTGCATTTTTTTTCAAGTGCATTTATACAACATATACATGTGCAACATATATACAAGGAGTTTTTCCTCTTGATACAGTAGACTATCCCTCTTTTGAAGCTTTATTGCAACCCACAACTCCCGTCGTTAGACCTCATGGCAACCAGACCAAGTTGAGACGCACTTCCTTCACTAAAAGAAGAAGAGAGGTTCCACCTAGAAGTACTACCCTCATATGCTACCCCAAGTCAAGGAAGACTGCCTCCTCACCACCTCATCCGTAGAGAGCTCGGTGCAAAGTGCTGGTGTCCAAGTAAAGCCATTGACTATATGAGTCATGTGTTGTTGTTAAGTGCTCTACTTAGGCTCATTGAGATGACATGTGATCATAGCCTAGTGGACTCAAAGAATTAAGTCACCATGGACCTGAAAAGCCTTAAACCTAATCCCTATAAGGTTCCTCTTAGAAGTTAGGTGGATTAAGATCTTAATCAAGCTCCATTTCTCAATTTGATTCCAGGCTAGTTTAAATGTCAACTATCATCCAGAAAAACTATATACATATGTACAAAAGATGCTATTTACACAAAGTTTACAAACATGCAAAATTTTTGAAAAATGTTTTGAAATCATGAATGGATGATGCATGAGGTGCAAGTTTTGCAAAAAGATATTTACACACATTTACACAAGATTTTTGCAAACTTTTGATTTTCAAAATATTTTGGAAAAATTTTGTACTATATACATAATTTTGATAAGAAAATATTTACAAAAACTTTACACAAAAGATTTTTGAAATCATTTTTACAAAAATAATTTGTACACTAGCTATTTATGTGCAAATAAAAGAAGGTTTATGTACATGAAAAATTTTTAATTTTTGTGATTTTTAGGGTTTTTAGCCATTTTATTTATTGACACACTCACACAAAGTACGAGTTATGACTAAAGTATATATGAAATATATACACACCCCTCTATACTTAGCTCAAACGATGTCCTCAGAGTCAAGAGCGATGAAGAAGACATAACTCGTGCTAGGTATAGGGAAGTGAAAAGGAAGGCTATATACAAAGACGAATAGATAAAATAGAAAATCAAGAGGATCTCGGGGCTTCCCCCTATACTTAGGATCAAGTAATCCTAAGTATAGCAGGCTGTACACTAAGGGAGAACCGAGAGGAGAATGTACAGGGTCTACCCCCGTATACTTAGGGTAAAATATCCCTAAGTATAGGCAGCAGAAACAGGGGTAGACAGAAACAAAAGAATTACCCGAAGGTCCTATATCCCCCCTATACTTAGGGTAAAGTACACCCTAAGTATAGCATAATCAAAAGATGAAGAAAGGGATGTTGGACTAAAGAATGTAGTGATATAGACATCTGGATCTATACAAGGCGGAAGATCAGTGAAACTCAGGCGTGAGATGCATTAGATGTGAGTCAAAGACCACATCTCACGCAAAATGAATAGGGGCAAGATCAACGACCCGTGGCTCATGATCTAGAAATGGCTTGAGCCGCTGGCCGTTCACTCGAAAGGTACTCTCAGAAGACAACTCGGATATATCAATGCTACCGTTGTCGTGTACCTTTCTCACCAAGTAGGGTCCCTTCCACTTGCTCTGTAGCTTCCCTGGAAATAAACGAAGCCTCGCATCAAACAACCATACTCTCTGTCCAATCTCAAAATGCTTGTGGCTGATATGAGAATCATGCCACTCCTTCACTCTCTCCTTATACTGTAGGCTGTTTGAGAAGGCGGTATCTCTCAACTCCTCCAGGGCTGCTAACTCTGCCCTCCTCTGGTCTCCTACACCATCTGGATCCATAAGTATGTCTGTAACTGCCCAAAGTGACCTGTGCCTCAGCTCAACAGGTAAATGGCACGGCTTGCCATATACGAGGCGAAAGGGAGATGTTCCCAATGGTGTCTTGAAAGACGTCCTATATGCCCACAAGAACGAGTCCAAAAGCTGTGACCAATCCTTTCGGTCAGGGCAGACGACTTTCTGCAATATAGTCTTAATCTCCCTATTCGACACCTCGGCTAGACCATTCGTCTGTGGATGATAAGGTGTAGCAACACGATGGTCTATACCGAACTCGCTAGCAAGGGCCTTCACATGGTCGTTGATGAAATGAGACCCCCCATCTGAAATCAGAACTCTAGGAACCCCGAACCGCGTGATGATATGCTTCCTCAAAAATCTGCAAACTGTCCTCGCATCAGCGGCTCGGGCGGGGATAGCCTCAACCCAACGACTAACATAGTCCACGACCAACAGAATGTACTCGAATCCCTGACTCTTAGGGAATGGACCCATGAAATCGATGCCCCATGCGTCAAAAACCTCACAGAAGTGAATGGGCTGCATCGACATCATATCACGCTGTCCACAAGTGCCTATCCTCTGACAGTCAGTACACCTCTTCACGAACTCATCAGAGTCCTTGAAGAGGGTAGGCCATCACAAGCCGAATTGGAGCACTTTCTGTGCCGTTCTCCTCCCAGAATGATGTCCTCCTGCCTCAAGCTTGTGGCAGTAAGTGAGGACGCTACGGTGCTCCTCCTGAGGAATGCACCGACGCCAGACGCTATCCCCTCCTTCGTGGTAAAGGATGGGATCCTCCCAGTGGTAGGACTTGGCCTTCGCAAGGAAGGTCTTAAGCCTCTGTCTGGGCCAATCTTGTGGGACTTTCCCAGCAACGAGAAAGTTCACAATATCGGCATACCACGGGAGTGAGGCGATAGCAAGGATCGCCTCATCTGGGAAGGTCTCACAAATGGGATGAATCTGCTCAGAATCCTCAGGCTGCTCTATACGGGAGAGGTGATCCGCCACCACATTCTTGACTCCAGGCTTATCCTTGATCTCAATATCGAACTCCTGGAGTAGTAGGATCCATCTAGTCAATCTGGCCTTGGCATCCTTCTTTGCCATGAGGTATCGGATGGCGGTGTGATCGGTGTACAAGGTCACTCTAGATCCAATGATATAAGATCGAAACTTATCTAGGGAGAACACTACGGCTAGCATCTCCTTCTCTGTGACGGTATAATTCCGCTGCACGGAATCCAATGTGCGGCTAGCGTAGTGAATAGCAAAGGGGATTCCATCCCTCCTCTGTCCCAGCACGGCCCCTACGGCAAAATCAGAGGCATCCGTCATGATCTCGAATGGGAGAGACCAATCAGGCGGCTGGAGAACAGGAGCCTCAATCACACACAGTTGCAGAGTCGCAAAGGACGAAAGACACTTGTCATCGACAAGGAACTCGGTGTTGGTCAAGAGGTCAGTCAACGGCCGGGCAATCTTGCTGAAATCATGAATAAATCTCCGATAGAAACCAACATGCCCCAGGAATGACCGTAGCTGCCTCAAATTGGACGGCGGTGCGAGTTTTCTAATGACATCAACCTTGGCCGGATCCACCTCCATGCCCCTGTTGGAGATGATATGGCCAAGCACCGTCCCTTGAGTCACCATGAAGTGACTTTTCTCCCAAGAAAGCACCAAATGGACCTCTATACATCGCTGGAGTACTCGGCCTAGGCAGTCAAGACAGGAGTCGAATCCGTCGCCGTAGACCGAGAAATCGTCCATGAAGACCTCCAAACACTCCCCTACCATGTCCGAAAAGATCGACAGCATGCATCTCTGAAAAGTCGCAGGGGCATTGCATAGCCCAAATGGCATGCGTCGGAAGTCGTATGTGCCGAAGGGGCAGGTAAAGGTGGTCTTCTCCTGATCCTCAGAAGCGATGGCCACCTGGTTGTAGCCCGAGTACCCATCCAGGAAACAGTAATGGCTCTTCCCTACCAGTTTCTCAATGATCTGGTCAATAAAAGGCAGGGGGAAATGGTCCTTCTTGGTGGCCTGGTTGAGTCTCCTGTAGTCAACACAGACCCACCAAGAGGTGGGTACTCGTGTAGCAATCTACTCTCCAGACTCACTGATCACAGTCGTGATGCCCGTCTTTTTGGGCACCACATGCAAGGGGCTAACCCACTTGGAGTCGGAAATGGGATAAATAAAATCTGCGCTCCACCATTTTGATATTTCCTTCATGACGACCTCTCTCAGGTTGGGGTTCAGCCGCCGCTGGAACTCACGCGACGGCTTCGCCCCCTCCTCGAGATAAATATGGTGGGAGCACAACGATGGACTAATCCCATGGAGATCTGCTACGCTCCATCCGATTTCCTTGCGGTTCTTTTCAAGAACCCCCATCAAACGGGATTCTTGCTCTCCAGTCAGATCGGCGGAGATGATGACTGGGTACATCTCAGGCTCGCCCGCAAGGAACCGATACTTCAGCGAAGTAGGGAGCGGCTTCAGCTCTGGACAGCTGGGTGCTGGCAAATCTGGCTTCGGAAGAAGATGCGTGTATGCTGCCAAGTCTGCCTCGGAGAATGAAAACGAACTCTCGCAAACTGGATCTGGAGAAGGCTGCTCAACTGAACTGTCTCTTATCTGCTCTGCATCTACCTCCTCCTCAGCTGTAAGCTCTGAGGGACTCAGGTCTGGCATGTGATCCTCGCAATCTTCCCAATCAGACTCTGAATCCGAGGGATCTGCATCAAACAAGGTGGCATCAGTACCACCATCACACAAGGTGGCCTCAGTACCACCATCACTAGAAATCGTGTCGCGGTCAAGAACCGGCTCTGCTGCCACTGAAGTATCCTGGACCAGGGCTGTGCTCTCCAAGCTCTCCTCTGCTATCAACTCTGCATCAGCTGTGTCTGGAAATGAGAGGATGGTCTGTGCTGTAGGGTCTGCCCATGCTGCCTCATCATCTGTGATCACAAAATCACAGTCCTGGTGGATGTCTAACCCGGCATCTGTCAGCTGCTCTGTATCTGTGTTGGTCTCTGAGCATGCTCTATCTCTAGCTCTGTAGTCCTCGACCGTCTCTATTTGTACACTCTCGCCCTCGACGCGAAAGTATACCTTCCCGCTGTCATGATCAGTCACCGCCTTGGCTGTGGCCAAGAACGGACGATCGAGGATGATGGGGGTATCGGCCACTGAATCAGGGATCTCCATGTCCAACACTACGAAGTCCACAGGGAATTGCAGGCCCTGAATAGTGGCGATAACGTCTCGCAACAACCCCTTCGGCCTCTTGACAGATCGATCAGCAAACTGAAGGACTGTCCTGCTCTGCCTAAGAGTGCCCAACTCGAAGCGGTCGAGAAGGGCTGCCGGAAGGAGGTTGATAGACGATCCACTATCCAATAGAGTACGGTCGAACCTCTGCTCTCTAATGTGACACCTGACATATGGGGCTCCTGAATCTGGCCTCTTGGCCGGCAGACGGTTTTGGATCGCGAAGCACGTGGCTTTCGTCAGCACATGAATCTCTGAATGGTGGTTCCTCCTCTTCTTCCTGACTGTAGTCCTATCTCTCAAAGACGCTGAAGAAGGGGGATGTGCTGCAAAGCCTCCTGAAGGGTCAGGTGGATATGGAAACGATCAATCATGCTCTGGCTGAACTCCTCCTGCTCTCTCTTTTTTGGATATTTTTCTTTTTTCTTCCCCTTCCCCATCTGAAGGGCTCTAGGGAAGGGGATCACAGGGTCCCTCTCAGATGAAGGACTAGGAATAGGTCTAGACGGCTCGACGGCCGGATCCGCACATACATCAAGTACCACAGTGGGACCAGAGTAAACTAAACCTTTTCCTTTATTCAAAACATGGTTCCGAGCTACATCAGTGGAAGGAAAAACAACAGCTCTCTCTACATGAACACCGGTGGCCTCAGTACCACCACGGGCTGGCTCTGCTGGACGTCTCGCGGCCTCAGTACCGCGTGCTGGCTCGGCAACTCGGGTGGCGTCAGTACCACCTCCTCGAACTGGTGAAGTGGCGGCCTCAGCACCGCCGGTGGGATCAGCATCCTTGGTGGCATCAGTACCACCGTCATCAACATGAGCAGCCTCAGTACCGCTCTCCTCCTCCTCCTCATCTGGCACCCTAGGTGTATCCTCATACCGTCGCTCAGACGAGGTGCCGCCGCCGGCTGGTGTCCTACCGCTCCTAAGTGTGACAAAATCAACATCAAATAGATCTGAAGACATATCATCAAATGGATCACTAGGAGTGCCATGCTCAGTGTATGCTACCTGCTCAGATTTCCGCTTCAGGCTGTTGGGATTCGGCTCTATCTGAGCAGGAATGGCGGCCTTCCCTCTCACAATGTCCTGCATCTCCTGGCGGAACTCGTCCATCTCCCGTCTGAAAGTAGCCTGCTGGTCCGTGAGGAGGCGGGCTATGTCGTCCAAGGCGGGGCTCTCGTATAGTGAACCATGAGAGCCCGACGGGTAGCCTCTCTGGTGATGAGGCTGCTGGAACTGGTGCTGCTGCTGCTGAGAGGGGTAAGTGGAAGGGTGCTGCTGCTGGTGTGGCTGGTGAGGCTGCTCTCGCCTCCAATACTGTCCCTGCTGATAGGGACGAGGAACGAAGGATGACTGCTGCTGTGACTGGTAAACTGGGGGATGCTGCTGCTGGTGATCCCTCTGCTGGCTATACTGCCCTCCCTGACCGGATGACTGCTGCTGGGGCTGGGTACCTCCACTCCCCCACCTGAATCCGGGATGGTCTCGTCGGATCCCAGGCTGAGGACAGTCATACCAAATCCCGTTGACATCCATCAACGGCTCTGCATCGTACTGGGCTGGCGGGAGTACTGCCAGAGGCTTATCCGACTGGTATACCACCATCTGCATGTCTGAAGATGGTGGTGACTGGTAAGAGGGCTGTTGCTGCTGGTACGGCTCCACCTGTACAAGGTGAACCTGTCTAGCCTGCTGGTGTGAGCTGGAGCGCAGGAACGAGCTGCTGTTGCCGCCGGTATCGCCTCGCAACTGAAGACGGGGCTGGGGAGCCGTCTGTGCCTCCTGGAGACACATGAGCTGGGTCTTCATGTCGCTCAGAGTCTGTGCCATCTGCTCGATCTGAGTGATGCCCTGGCACTACTTCTTCTCGATCAGCTCCATCCGATCCAACTTCTCATTGATGATACCCATATCCGCATCGGACGACTCTGCCTGTGCTGCTGCTACTGCGGATGAACTGGATGGACCGGCGTCGACCCGTGCTATCCTCTGGTACTGCACGGGTCCTGGCTGCTGCTGGGGTCTGTCCTGAGTGTATAACCTGGTCTGGGACATCACCATATAGTTCTCGGCCATCTCCTCGTAGATGGCCCAGACCTGGTCGTGATCCTTGGCGAAATAAGACCCGCCACAAGAAGCATTCACCAAGCCCTGGAGCTCTGGTGTCAGCCCGCTGAAGAAGCTCTGCACAAGGTTGGGCTTCGAAATGTCATGGTGCGGGCATCGGTCAGTCAGCTCACGAAACCTCTCCCATGCCTCATGAAATTGCTCGTTGGGGAGCATGGAGAAGTTGCTGATGAGGGCTCTCGCTGCATTAGTCCGCCTGAGTGGATAGTACTTGTTCAAGTACTCGGTGCGGAGCTGCTCCCAGGTGTAAACAAACTTCCCCAAGTGCTTCAGCCAGGTGGCTGCTCTGTCTGCTAGGGAAAAGGGGAAGGCGATCATCCGGATCGTATCCTGGTCCACCTGACGGTCGTGGACAGTGCTGCAAATCATCAGGAACTCCTGGAGGTGGAGATGGGGCTCCTCAGTAGCGAGTCCGTGGAAGCGGGGGAGTAGCTGCAAGGTGTTCGGGGGGAACTTGAAGTCCCCCACGATAGCTGGAAGTACAACCCAGTGGTGCGTCAGTGTCGATCCGGGGTTGTGTAACTCCCGCATCGGTCTCGATGGTCCTCCTGCCGCAGCTGCGGCGGCTGCTGCTGCGGCTGCTGCATCTGCATCCTCTGGGATCCTCGGTCCCTCTCTCCTCTGCTCTCGCTCTGCTCTCTCTGCTCTCATCTGCTCCATCTCTCTCCTCATATCGAGCATGAATGCTCTCTGATCCCTCAGCTACTGCTGAACGGTCTCTATGGAGGCGATCAGGGTGGAATTGATCGCGCCCTGGTCCAGCACAAAGTGCTCAGGCTGTGGACCTCGGGAACGATCCTCGGAACTGCCGGCCATGGCGTCTGCAAAATCAAATGAGCCAAACTCAGGTGCTGTCAAGTCTGCTAATCTCTCCTCTGGCTCATATCTCTCAGAACCGAAAGAAAGGGGGTCGAGGGGGAATAGGGTGGAATCATACTCGGGCTCGGAGAACTGGTCTTGGCTCTCGCGGGCCAACCTAGATGAATGGGTAGACGTGCCCGAAAGCGGTGCAGCCAGAGGCTGCCTAAGAGAGCGTCTACCCATCATCATGATCTGACGAGTAGGGCAGATGAGATCTGGAAAAACTATGATCGGCAACCAAACCCTCTGTTCACCAACACAACACGAGCTGAAGACCGTAAAGGCTTGGTCAAATTATCTTGTCAATTTTATTAGGTGAACAAACAATCTATCAGAGCGCTTACGTGACCTGTTGGGATACCCGATGCTACTCCAACCAACTGGCCCGCACGGAAGAGTCGAAAGTCAGCTGGAAATAGCACCGGAGGGCTCTACCTAGTGTGCGGGTCACTCTCTTGTGCAATCAAACCAACCAATTAGGGGATTGCTCTCCCCAAGACAAATTTTTAAGTCAGGTGTCTTTTAGGATCAATAGTTTTAGCAGTCCCAATTTTATGGTTTTTCTTTTTAATTTTTTTCAATAAAAACAAAGGCCTAACGAATTTTTCGGTTCTCCTAGTTATTTAGTCAAAAACAAGGGGGAGAAGACAAAAAAGCCGATGCGCGATGAAATCAATGATGCATGCTGAGATAGAAATGCGTACCTTCCTCCAGCACTCTACATGCAAGTGATCCGCACAGAAATGTAAATACAGAAAGTAAACTACCTAAATGATGCAGCGGTGAAAACCGAGTCCTAAACCAGCAAGTCTACTCAAAGAACCGTCTAACTGGTCACCGATCCTCCAAGCCAAAGGTTCGGTCTTGGTCTAACCCTCCTCTGCTCAACACACTTGAGTTTAGGAGAAAGCGCTTTGCGGGGCAGACTATGGCACGTAGGCTACGAAGGGGATGAGTCAGTTATTTTTATTAATCAATTATTAGTAGGTCCAATTAATCGCACTATAGGAACATGCAGACAATTAGGTGTGGGGGCCCTACTAATTACGACACAATCAAGTAGAAAATCCTAAGTCTAGGGGCTCGATAAAAACCGCTGAAAACCGGAAAAGGCAGCGAAAAACCAAAACCGTGAAAAAGCCGCGAAAACACCTAAGGGTCCCCCGAGCACACCGGTGCTCGGCGAAACAGACCCGCTAAGAGTTCAAGCAAAGAGTCTAAGTCCAAGAGTTTGTCCCTGTATTATTACAATAATAATCAACTGAAATAAAACCTAAACTAAACCTCTCCCACTCAGTCTCTCCCTCACGCTCTCCTGCGGCTCCGTACAGAAAGGAGCCGCCTCCAAGTTCCTCGGTTGCGTCGGCTTCTCGAAATCGGCCGCCTCGGTCCTCGGGCCCTCGCAAGAAAAGAGACAAGTGGTCAGTCCAACAAAATAAGCAAATAATAGCAAGAAAAATAAATGAAAATAAAATGAGGGTATATGTGCAAAAATACAAAATAAAATAAACACTCAAAATCAAACAAAAGTAAAAATAAAATAAAGGAAAACAAAATAAAACAAAAATAAAATAAGAGCAAAAAGCCGCGAAAAACCGCGGGCTCTGAAAGAGCCGCGAAAAGCCGCAAAAAAGAAAACGAAAATAAAATGAAAACTACTAAGCCGTGCTCCCCGACAACGGCGCCATTCTGATAACAAGCCCTGACCACTCAGATATAAGGTGCTAAATGGTCGTTGCGACCCAAGAGATCAGGATCGATCAATCAAGAAAAATAGACCACCAATAAAGATAAAATCAAATCGAAAATCAATAGCGGTCTTGCTATTAGTTTAACTTGGTATAGCTACCAGGGTCGAACACAAGGAGCACGAATTGGCCTCGCAGCCTACGAAGTAGTCAAAAAGAAAGGAAAATGAAATAAAAAGGTATTTTTGGTGGTTTTTAATTCTTTTTATATTTTTTGGATTTTTAAGATATTAAGAAAATAAGAAAAGCAACCAAACAAGACAATTCAACTATTTATTAAATGCACTAAAAATAAACCAAAAATTCAAATAAAACTATTTTTGTGTGTTTTATAATTTTTACTGTTTTTAGTGAATTTTTGGGATTTTTCTGATGTTTATTTAATTTTCTAAAAATAAAACAAGGTCACAAACTGTAGGTACTGTCCAGCCGAGCTTAAGGGACTTAGATAAAATATCTAAGAGTCTCCAATAAGCTGGAAGGTATTTTTCCTGTATAGAGAAGAAACAAGGAAAATTTGAGCACCTAAATTATTATTTTTAGGTTTTTAGTTTATTTATTAGAATTTTTATAAGATTTTAAGTGTTTTTCAATTTTTAGGGGTTTTAGGTAATAAAAAATAGCCAAAATTGGCTAGAAAATCAAGCACAGCAAGACAAACAGTAGACAAATTTTTTGTGAATTTTAGATGAATTTTAATATTTTTTTGTGATTTTTCAAATCAGACAGTAAAGAAAATACGTGTTTTTGAATTTTTAAAAACATCACATCAAAATAAAAATGTCTCAAAAAATCCCAGAAAATTTTACACAATGGCAGGAGCCATGTACCCAATTTTCATTGGATTTGGAGTATGTTTGCTATTTTATTCAAAAATAGAAAGAAGTACTGTGCACAGGGACCAAAGTGCAAATACCAAGAGTCCTGGGAGGTCTGGTGCAAAATACCCAGGAGGTCACGCGCGTTGCGCGTGCCTGGGGCACTCAGGGACCCAAATGTGATAAAAAATAAGTCCTACGACCTTTTGGTAAAAGGTACCAAAAGTCCGAGGGCTAGTATGCAAATAACCCAAAAATTAACGCACATGCACTATTAAA